>JAYRBT010000082.1:144737946-144778033 GCA_036023395.1 Myiotriccus ornatus | reverse complement strand
GGGAGATGCACAAGGGCAGAATGCAACACACAAACATGCACAGACACCAACACATGGGAGTTTCACACTAGGTCTCTGAATTCACCATTTTTCTTCATGTATCAATATAATAAAACCCACAAACTAAGACCCAAAGAAAATAGAAAATCAGGGGCTTTCTATCATGTCTTCTGTGACAGTTCTCTGAATTCTCAGCTGCCTTTCACCTTCTTTGATATTAGTTCTTTGTCTTGATACATCCATCTCTTCCCCCTCCTGCTAAGTGGCTTCTATGAATCTTGGGCAACTTCCACCTCTCTTCTGTTTTAAAACACCCTTTATTACCCTGACCTTGTGTGGGAGATATTTCATCCTCCAAAATGCCTTCCAGCACATAAGGAAAGGAAAAGAGATGAACTTCAGCCTGCCTCGTGTGTGGGTAGGGTGAAGTCATCAGATTTGATGACTCACCTTGCTCCTCTACACAAGGTGAGACACTCTTTTGTCATCAAGGGTGGCTACAAAGAAAAAATCTTGATTTGCACATCAGCTTCCTCATACCAGAATCATGCCTGTAATCTGTGTGGTGCACATGTGCTGATTTTCAAACAGCACAGCATGTCTCAATTCAGAGCCAAGAGATTAAGAGAGCCAGGGCTATTCAAGACATAAACTCTTTAACGTCACTTTGCAAAATCCTTCCAGTGAAGTCAGCAGGCCCAGGGTCAAAAAAAGAAAAAAAAATCAGCCTAAGCATATGGCAAAGGGGAACAGAGATGATGACCTTGAGGAAATGAGTGTGGACCAGGATATAGGTCTCTCTTAATCACACAGGGATTGTACAGGTGCCAGCAGTATCACCCTTCACACACAGATGTAGCAGTACTATCTCAATTTTGCTGCTATTTATAGTATCAAAAAACTGAATAAAGTCTTATATTTAACGGTCTGAACACTCCTGCTAATAGGAACTAAGCTTGGACCTGCCCAAGATTTGAATGGGAAATCCCAGGTGTGGCTTCACAACAAAGGAATAAAATTGTTCACTTGGAAGAAAAACAGTGAAGCAACACAGAATAAGTTAAATGTTCTGTTTGGCACCATCTTCACAGAGAGTAAAAAGGAGATAATGGTGGCATGAACCCCTCTTTCAAACAGTGCATCCTGATGGGTCATCACTGAGAGGAGGGTCTTGTGTTAGTAGTGGGGAGACTGAGTATGGCAGAGGAGTAAGGAATTTATGAAGAGCCTGAGGAATTATTAACATACTAGAGATTTGATTTTAGCATTTTAAACTGGGGCTCTCTGAGTTCAGGATGGACCAGCTTTAATACCCTGTACAAAGAAAATACCTTCTTGGCTTCTCCAAGTCTTGAATACACTCCATCCCCAAACAGAGCATAACAAAATTATTGATGCTCCAGACACAGACCGTGAGGATGTGTCTTTTCTCACATGACCAGCTCTGTCTTTGTATGCTGAAAGGAAAACAGATGTTCTCCAGATGAAATTCATGTTCTTACCACTTGTCCTACTGTCCTTCACTAAGTATCTTTCTTACTGAAAAGCAGAGATCCTGTGTGAATTGGGATGGAATCAGACTGGTTAAGTGACTGGATGTTACTGCGATTCAGAAATGGCAATATAAAACTGAATAGCAGTCAGTGGAGTCCAGGCTGAAGCCTAGGTTTTCCCTTTGCTATACAAATGCCCAATATATATACATAACAATAGCACCAATTCCATCAGAGATAAACTCAGTAAAGCCCAGGATGTTGAAGTATATTAATTCAGCTATTGGCATAAAACTTCTGGTTTTTAACAGTTGATTTCTGAGGAGCTTATCAGTTGTTGTGTTCTCTTTCCTTTTGTTTCTTCACTAAAGCACTGCAGAGCCCAGCTCAGACCAACTCCCTGACCAGACAGAACCTCCCAAAGGCTGTAAAGCAGCAGTGACATTGGAAACTGGTATCAGCAAGGTCATTGTTACACAGCAAAATAATTTCTTTTAAATATGAAAGGAGTTTCCAGTGTAAATTATGCCTCAAAAAGGTTTTCTGTAGAAGAAAACACTTAACCAGGTTCTGGAGAGCATCAGGCTGTGTCAGCATTGCCAGCACTGCTTCTTGATGCCAGATTTTTCCAAGACAGCTGCAGATTCAATACCACCTACCTCCTCACAAAGTGCTTTACACACTCCTTCTGCCCTGTCCTCCAAAAAGTCATTTCAAGAGGACAGAGTTAGGAAGATCTTTCAGAGGGCATCTATCTGAGGTGTCTTTAATATATTCCGTATTTCACTGGAATGCATATGAGAAGTATGCTCTTAATCTATGTCCAGAATTCAGGAAATATTAAGATGCAAAGATCTATATTAGACCAAGATCCTTTGAATATGGAAGAACAGATGCTTCAGGGAATTACCATATGAATTCACAGTGTGCACAACATAATACAAAAAATGCTATTTATGATGATTATGTCATTTTTGTGAAAACAAAACCTGGAGCAAATGGGCTAGAATAGCACTATTCAAATGCTTCAGAAATGCAAAGCTTCCCCAGTGGTAGTTGTTAGAAGCCTGCTCTTTCTGCAATGTAAAGTCTCTCTGGGAGGTAAAAAGGCATAAAATATGGCCCTAAGTCTCACTGAGAGTCCCAGATAGGATAATTAGCATACCTGTAAATTGAATTTCAGTGACAGAGAAATGTTTAACCTTCAGTATACGGCAGGCTGCAAGTTACCTGCTCTAGATGTTATCCAGTAAATAAATCTAGCCTACAACAGGCTTTCTCACAAGTCTTCTGGCAGCTGTGCTGTTTTCATCCCTTCTGAGAGCTGCACCCAAAGAAACTGAAAATTTGTGTCAGCAGAGGCAGAAACCTTCTTTCCCCACCCTCCTCTATGGGTTTGCCTTCCATCCAGGCTTGGAAGTTCCCCACACCTCCGTTCTGCTCCACAGCGGCAGGCAGGTCCTACCACTCTTTCTGGCGTGGAACATCCTACCATGCCCAGCTGTGACAGAACAGCTGTGACAGAGCAGTTCACTTCTGTGGACACCATGTAGTGCCCTGGAAATTATACTGTGATACGAAATCCTGTTTTTTTTTCCTTCCCTGTTAGAACTCAAAGACTTCAAGAGCATTTAGCTCTCTGCAGTGAGGCAAGAATGCAGTACCGTACCTAGATTTTTGTAAAATATGTAGCAAAAGGGTAAATTCCTAGAAGACAAATCTTCCTTTCAGGTGTGTAATCTTCTATCAGACCTTACAGGATTTATTTGCAAAGAGCAAGTCTTTGCAATTCAGTATAATGTTTCCTCCGGGCTCCAGTGCCTTGGCCTCACACACAGGGAACCATCTCAGGATTTTTTCCCATTAAAAGTAGGTTGGGCCTCATCTGCTGAGGGCTGGGCCATTCCCTGAAGGATCCCAAGTGCATTCCTGAAATAGTTGTTGGGTGGATCAAACTTATCCTGGGGTCCATCCTGTTTGAATATGTAAAGGATTCCAGTGTTATCTGGCATGCTATCTGTAAGGTACTGCCCTGTGCTTTCCTCTCTTGCCTTATCTGGGCTTTCCTACTCTTTGAACACAGACAGGAAGGTGTTGGTGGTGCCATATTACCTACAGTAATGCCTCTCTCTAGTGAGTTCTCCCCATGAGTCCCATTTCAGTGGGATGTGTCTGCTTCCACAGACTTCTAATCCAGCCTGCCAGAAACAGTCTGACCAGGATTTTTTAAAGTATAGTCCCATCCTCACAAGGACATGACATTAAATATTAATTATTGATAATGAATTTATTAATTATTATTAATAATTAATAATAGTAATTATTAAGACTAATTATTTATCTGTGGTGTGTAGGAGAAATAATCTTTTTGGGGGCTGGAGGGGGAGGGAGGAGTGTGTATGTGTGTGCATGCTGTGGGAATTCTACATATACTCTGCTGCACCTGCAGCAGACCTCAGGTAATATGGGGTTGTGTTTACACCATGCTGGTAATCTTCTGAGAAATCTTCATCTTTCATGAGGAAACGCAGATGCAAATAAATTCAAAATGTATCCTAGGAAAGGATGATTAAAGAATTTGTCATTTCAGACAGAAGTGCCAAGAAAAAAACAACTTCATCATCACCTCAAGTGGAAAGTTCTGTTCTCTTCTCCAATGCAAAAAATCAGGACCCAACTTACAAATTGTCTTTTCTTTCTTAATTCAGAGTTGCTTGGCAGAGCTGGGGTTGCTTTGTGCAACACCTGGGTGGGCAGGAGCTCTCAAAGACCAAGAGACCCGAGTCTCAGGAGATCCAGGGACCTTTATCCCTGCTGAATTTTGGCCAACGTCTCAGCACCGAGAGTTTAGCAGAGACTTTCCAGCCTGAGGGACCTCTGGGTAGAAACTTGTGTCAGATGGGAGAGGAAGAGAAGCTTTTTGCAGCCTGTGAGCACAGAACTAGCAAGAGTGAACAGGCAACCGGTAAGGAGCTGGAGGAGGAACAGAGACAGGGCTGTCAGTGGTACCATTGTGATGTCCTTTCACAGCTCTCCCCACCCTGTGGATCAGGACATCTCTGGGCAGGAGCGTGAAGATGGGGTGAGGGATGGTGGGAAAGGTCAGGGATCAGTAAACAGAGAAGATCAGCCTTGCAGCTGTGTTAAAGAATGCTGGAACAGCAAAACTAGACCATGAGACAAGGAGTGTAGGGGGAGATGGCCTTCATCAGCTTAGTTGACACAGCTGGAGAAGGCAGAAGGTGCTTCTGGACTACAAACCTTTCTCCAAGCTGGTGTGGTTTACCCAACTGCAGTAGGTAGAAATATAATCTCTTCATACAGACTTTATCTCAGTCACATTTAGAGATTTGCGCAGATGTCACATCACTTCTGAAATGACACTCTGACATTCATAGCCACAGAAAACCCTAAGAACACTTTCCCTACCTAGTGGTGAGCGCTCCAGCATGTGAAGTCTTCAGCTGGTTTGTTTGCTTTCCACATTCTGTTTTAATTTATTTATTTTTTAACTCTGAAATACACCTGAAAAATCAAATGGCAGAGGCACACTTGAAAATACAAAGCATCCTGTACATTTTTGGGAAACAGAGTAAAAGGAGTAATTCTCTGTTACTCAGTGATGAGACATCCCTCTGCCATCAGTTCAAGTGATAAATCCTTTTCTGGAGGAATGCAAAACCTGAAAGCTAGCTGTGGCTGCAGCTTTGCTGTCCTAGATTTAGGGATGTTTTTAAGAGGCAATCAAACAATTCGTCCAGTAAGTAAAACTTGTGACTCGCTTTCTCCCACTCACATTCACACAGTATAATAATGTTCATTGTTTTGATTACAAGTTATGTGGGGGAAATAATACTTCCCCTTAACTGAGGCAGCCCTGAGGCAGCATTTTAAAGAATGGGGAATCGTGTTACAGGGCATTTCAGCTTCTGAGAAATGCAGTGCAAGGTCTCCACAAATGTGTATCTGCTCCCAACCAGCCTCTCAGTAAAGGTCAATGGACAGACTGAGTAGCTGTCTGAGGTTTCAAAATACTAATGTCCTTCAGGAAAGGTTATCTTTGGTCAGATCCTGACAGTTTGGACAGGATGGTGTGGCCCTCGGAGGCAGCGCTGCTCCAGTTTCTGGTGCAGCTGAGCAGTTTGGTTGGCTGAGTGGTGCAGGCTTTCAACTACAGGCTGATATTTGTTTGTGTGGAGCAGGGACACTGACCAACATGAACCTGGCTTCTGCTCAAATTGCAGTCCAACTGACCTTGTTTCCTCCCTCATCCCTTCCCAGCTCAGGTCCTGGGGTGACAGGTCCATGTTGCTGCACCAGCAGCTAAGTTGTGGCAGTTTTATCAAGGGAGCTTTATTTTTCTCCTCTCCTGTTCATCCCTCTCAGTGTTGCAGTTACCCCTGAATGATGTGCTCCCTGTAGTAAGATGGGTGGTTACTATTATGGCCCCTATTAAAACATAAAGGAGAGATAAAGACGTGTTTCAAAGCGACAAAGGAACAGAAAGGCAGATGAACCCAAACAGCTGAGTAATTAACACATATTTCTAGATAAATATTCTTATCTGAAGTCAAAACTTCATGTTTACATTTTGAACTCTCATAAATGCCTGCTAAGCAGAAAGCAAAGTACAGTAAAGCAATACTTAATTTCAGGATGGTGTTGACCAAGCTTTGCCATATCCCCCGGCAAATCCCACTGAGTGCATTGAGAGCTCCCTTAGCACAGAAATATATTACAAATGACAATGAGAATTTAATCAATAACTGATTTTCAGGGGATTTTCAGCAGACATCACAAATCACCACTGATCTTTGCTCAAGCACATGACTGCTCTGAATAAACACATGCAAGGGAGTGAGTCCAAGTGTGCTAATAAATAGTGCCTCCAGAACAGTAGCAGGAGCAGTAGTTTACCTTCTGGTTGGTATCGATATGGTAGTTCTAATTTTGGAAGTGTGCAAGCTGAAATCAGCAGACATCAATCCCAAAAGGAGAAAGCTCAGGTCTGTAGTTAGCACCGTATCCCTCACAGGTCCAGCAATGACCTCAGTCAACTCCTATTCCTTTGACACTTAGAGTTGTGGCTACAAACACATATGTTTCGAAAGAGAAGTTTTCCTCCCTTAGGTATGCATAGGGTACATTTAGAGTCCATCAGAGCTGTTGATTTCCATAACAGATGAGGGCTTGGTTGCTTGTTTTCCTTGTGTGGTATTTTTTCTCTGACCCATCACTCTTCCCATGGTGTTGTTCCAAGCTGTGATCACTGCGAGCAGGTAACGTCCAATCTGTCTCCCTTTTCATCACAATACAGGGGAAAGAGCAGCAGGCTGGAGTCAAGGAGGCACAGGGAGCTGTTGGAAGCAGCTTGGGGCTGTAACCATAAGCAGAAGCCCCAGCACCTGTTACTGCTTATGAAGAAGGAGCTGTGGATTTGCAGTGGTGAGTGGGACAACCAGAGAGGAGTTGGAGAGATGTTGTAGAGCCCTCCCTGCAGTTTCCACCCTGCAGCCCTTAGCAGCATGGGAGTTTCTGAGCTCTGCCAGTATAAAAATAATTGACACCAAATAAAAAGTGTTAGTCTTACAAAACCTCAAAATAAAGGAACTTCAGAGGTGACCTTTTCTCCCCAAAACAAATATATACTTCCATCGTGCTAAAGTGATTTCTTTATTTCTTTACCTTGCACTAAAAATAGCAGGCAAGGTATTATGTAAAGCACTTGTTGCATAAACTCCAGTGACTCACCACCTTGGTGAACATCACATTCCCAAACACTAGAATCCAACACCGGTAGGCCTGGTAAGCTGAGTAAGTTAATTTGTAGCAGCACCGTGCTACACCATTTGAAACATCTCTTCCATCTCTTTTGATGGGATCTTTACTCTGGAAAACAAAACACAATGCATACATACATTCTGTTGAGAAGCTGTAACATGCTGCTACTGGCTTTACTGGAGAAGCTTGGCCAAATGGAGGATGTGCTCTGCCAAAGTGGTGGTGGAACAAGATATTCCTCAGAGGTGATCCTGCAGACCAAAGTAAGAGGAGTCAGAAAAGAAGGGGTGCAGATCCATGTTTGCCTTTCCAGCCCAGCACTCTGCCCAAAAGCATCTATCTCGTGCATTTCTTTGACCCACTGTTTTTGGAGCTGTAGGTCTGCTTCTATTGCATCTTCTTCAGACCTTTCTTTTTTTTCTGGTACTGCAGAGCCAGGAAAACACACAAGCACCTTTCTCAAGTGCTGCACACTTAGCAGTTACGCAGATGGTCCCCATTTCAGTCATCTAAGGCCACAGAACAGCATGGCACTCATGGGACTGCCCTATCCTGAATCACAAACCCATATGGAAGAGAGTCAGCTCTCAGGTTGCTGGGAGAAAATCAGGGCTGCATGAATAAGGCTGATTTCCAAATCTTTATCTTTGAGCTAATACTCTTGGCCTTGAAAGGTCACTGGGAATGGCACTGATATGGCCTTGAGGGCTGGGGGAGGACCTCCCCTCCCTCTCTCCTGTAGGAGTGCAATCACTTCTTATCGCTATCTTGAATGAACATTGCCCAGCTCATAACACTACAAATTACCTGACATTATTGGGCAAATCTGCCTCAATCCAAACACTGAGCATAAATCCTGATGTGACTGGGAGTCCCCCATCAGCACCGAGGTCATTACTGAAGCTATTTAAACACTTTCCACTCACTTCCCTCCTCCTGCTGCCCACTGCTCCACACTCCAAACTAAACAATTTCCCCTTCCCATGCTATACTAAGCTAATATGCAGAAAATCCAATACATTATCCTCAGGATCAAGTAGCATCAGCAGAGCATATTAACTCGTTGCTGCTGTGCTTATATCAGGGGCACGTTTATTCTCAGCAGGAACTAAATGTTCCCAGCGATTCCCTGCATAGGGAAGGTGGGTAGCATACCAAAGCCATGCATTTAGAGGCTGTGGAACACTTTAACTACAGATATACTAAGGAATTTGCCTCAGGAATGTAAACAGAACCAGAAGGTTTTGTGAGCCAAGGCAATTAATTTTAAGAGTTCTCTTGCATGCACACACATGAGCACGGACACGTACCTGCTACACCCTTCTGCCTGCACCATCCATAAATATACAACTAAAGCAATATTTCTGAGGCACTAATAATAGTAAATGCTCTTGCTACAGAGAAGAATACTTCATACTTTTTTGGGGTGGAGTGAGAGGTCATTCACTGGTCAAACAAGGAGTTGTCCATTCATGATACAATATTAAAGGATGACTTGGGCTTTAGCTGCAATGCATGGAGAGTGTACATAAAATATATATCTGAGGAGGTGAATATGGTTAAATAAATTTACTGGAACAAAAAATACCTTGACCTCAGGAAAGAAAAATCAAATTTAATCTTGTCAGGAATTTATTGGGGCCTAGGGTCATCTTAATACTTCAGTGCAAATTGTTTATTCCCTGTGTTTTTGTGCAGCACTCAGACACTCAAATGAAATGTTTTTACATGCTCTGGTCAGTCAGTTGTAGCCTTAACCTCTGTCATACTCTCCTTTTAGGCTTGGACTGCTTCAAGGTTACACTCAAAACACTGCACCTAAATTTTTTGCATGGCCCTTCGGCAAAAAAAGATGAAGATGTTTACAAGACTTTGGCAACTGTGAATGTTCAGTAATCCTCAATCATGGCCCAGTTAATCAGGCTACTGATCAGCTTCTGCACATGCACTCAACTGCCCTGTCCAAGCAATCAGCCACCTACTCCCCATGTTCACTCAGTTTTGAAACCATGCTGGGCACTGCCTCTGTCCTCTGAGGGTCCTGTTTCATTTTCTCTGCCAGCAAGACCATCATCCTGAAAGATCAGGCCCCTCTCAAAATCAAAGTATGGCCACTCCTTTTAAAAAGTCACCTTGTCACTCTCTAGAACTCTCTGAAAGGAGGTTGTAGTGAGATGGGGGTCTGTTTCTTCTCTCAGGTAACTAATGACAGTAGGAGAGGAAATGGTCTGAAGTTTTGCCAGTGGGTCTTTAGACTGGACATTAAGAATTTCTTCAACGATCAAGCATCGGAACAGGCTGCCCAGAGAAGTGGTGGGGAGGCCTAAAGAACATGCAGATGTGGCGTGTGTGGACATGGTTTAGTGATGGATTTGGCAGTGCTGGGTTAATAGTTGGACTGAATGATCTTAGAGGTCTTTTTCTACCTAAATGATCATTTTATGATCATAAACAGAAATTTAAGCATTTGAGATATAAGAATTTTTCCTACATATTTAGATCAAGGAATTAAAATTTTAGAATATTTTCTCTGATGTTTCTCTGTGGAAATAGTAAAAATATTTATAGTTCACTACATATAGATCCAAGATTTCAGTTCATGGCCACCTTTAATTTTAATATGGCCCTTTGGATTTTTACCATGCTTGAATTTTACTGAGGGTTTTTTGTGACTTTTTCTTTTTTGCCAGTGGATTACAGAATCCAGTGTTTAACATACTGTAAATGGAACAGATATTAAAATAAATTGTACTTAAGAAACTAATTATATTGTTAATTTCTTTTTGTTAACAATTGTTTGGAGACTCTTCCTAAAACATTACACATCACAAATTACACATCACAAATTACCAAACTGCCATTCTTTCTTGTTCAAATTTGTTCATCTTGTTTGAAGAGTTAAGAAAATTCTTCTTTACAACTTCAGATAAGATACAGGAATGTCTTAGTCTGATTTTGTCCAAGTAAAAATTTATCATTTTTTCTCTTTACTTAAATCTTATTATGGTCAATACACAGAACTTACCTACCTTTTCCTGAGTGGTGGGCAGTACTGCACTTACAAGAGACACTGAAACAGGCTTGAGATTTTTTTGAGAGTAAAGTCAAGCTTTACGAAGGACACAGAAAAATCCACACACTTCCCTGATGCACAAAGACAAAACAGTTCAACTTCTGGCAGCCTCATTCAGTCAGATGCTGTCTTTACTTGGCAGTAGCAATACAGGCACAAACAAACATCAGTGTAGTCACAGGGGGTTTCCTTTATTTTTCATATTTTATTAAAGTAATGCTTCATTGCTTTACAAGATACTTGGAACCTACAGCTCATTGAATCCCAGCTTTTAATTTGTTCTGAGGTCATGCTTAGCAGTCCCAACCACAGCCCGTGGTTTCCCAGCTGTGACAGAAATGCTGGAGGACAGCACCCTTTGGCTGGCACAGTGTGGTTCTTCCCCGTGGACATGCAGAGCAGGACCTGGTGGGCTTCACTCTGCTCTCACCACGTGACATGCTCGGACCTTTTAGGCCAGACCAGGCAAAGGCTTTCCACAAACCTCTGGTAAGCTACGTGTGAGGTCTCACTATGATACCTGCTGTCATAAAAGGGGTTCAGATTCTCTCTCCCTGCTGTTCATTGAAGGATTTTCAAGGATGAGATTATCTAATTTTGCTCACCCAAATGTTTGATATCTAATGCAAACTGATCTTGTACTCTACCTCCGTAATAAGTGGAGAAAATAAACACATGGGAGGACAATCCAACTCCTCTTAGACACTCCTTTGGAGATGGGATGGATAATCTTGCATAGATGTTTCTGCATTGCCTGGAAATGACTGATGTGCCTTTTAGTAGAGAAGAATTCCACATTTAAATTACATACACTGAGGTAAAAAAAAACCAAAACAGCAAACAAACAATGCCTAGCTACTCTGGCTTCTCCCAGCTCTGCACCGAAACTGAGCTGTCTCAACAGTAAGTGGTAAAATATCTGACACTGTGTCAGTTGTCAACATTACAACTCCCTCCTTGCCTCTGCCCTGGGAAGGGCTAAGCCTTTACATGAAATTTTGGTGTGTCTATTTATAGCTGTTATGTATTAAATAGATTTACCTGACCAAAAGACTGCCACATCAGTTTACTCTTGATACTGTTTTAAAGGGAGGCTTTATAGTAATCTACAGTAAAAGGCTGCCTTCAGGATGGTGCAGCTACAATTTAGGGTGGCTATTGTAATTTTTTAAAGATCAAAGCTCCTTTCAATTTATTGGTTATAAACACTAAAGAAAAAAACAATCCAAGAGCCAAGAGAAACTTCAAAATCATTTTGTTGCATCTGAAGAGTCCTAGAACTTCATGCTTTCTGTGTTATATCTGCTGTCCCATTTAAACTTCTGCTCAGAAGCAGCTCGGTGTCATTTCAGATACAAACCCCATCTAGCCCCACACCGTGGGCAGCTCCTTGCTGTTTTCAGGGGTGGAGTTTGGCTGTACACCAGACAGCCAGACATCAGTTGCACTGAGACTTGCCTGCCCCGTGTCTGTGGCTCATCCTCTTACTTTGCAACCTGTGACATCTTTTGAACATTACAGCTTCTTCCACTTTGGCCTGCCCTTTTTCTGATGTTTGTTCTACTCCTTGCTCTGCTGTTTTGGTCTTCCTGACACCTCATTTCTTTGTTCTGTTTGTTTTCCTCAAAAAAAAAAAAAAAAAAGCACCGTGAATCATCACTGTGAGGTTTCTCTCTCCTTTGGCTTGCTTTGACTTGATGCCAGCCTAAAAAGCTGGTCAAATACTGCTAAAATTAATCATTTCCAAGCTGCCTTTGCTCTTTAATCAGAAGCCCAGTGATTAGTATGATCTAATCTTTTTCCCTGTTTTCTTCAGAAGACTTTACCCTTGTCCAGAGAGTATTTTCAGTAGTAGTCTACAGGATATTCCCTTGTACAACTCCTCCAATTATATTTAATCACTAACAGTGTACATACAATAATTAATTAACATTAAACCACAAAGAACTTGACATTGCTATTCACTGGTTTGATAGTCTTTGATCTGCTATTTAGCTGCTTATCTTCCATAGTCTATGGAGCAAATCCTTTTGGGATTCTGATTCAGTGTGTCAGGACTCTCCAGTTCTGTTCCAGTGTTACCAACATTCAGTTTAATATCCAGTTTCTTTTCTTTCTTTCTTTTCTCTCTTTCTTTCTTTCTCTCTTTCTTTCTCTCTCTCTTTCTTTCTCTCTCTCTTTCTTTCTTTCTTTCTTTCTTTCTTTCTTTCTTTCTTTTCTGAATCTCTTTCCATCAACAAACTAATCAGTGAATGGAAACTCATGACGCAAAAGCTGAAGTTTTTCAACATCATGTCCAAAACTCTTTATTACCCTGTTTTGAGAAATGATGTATCAGAGGACAATCTTGTAGTTTGAAAGTGGAAAAAGTTTCCAGAATCCACAAAGTTCACTTTCTTCCTGAAATCTGATATGATACAGCTCTTCTTCACCATGAACACTCAGCATGTAGCAGGAAGGTAGAACAAAATAATGGGCTTTTGACACTTCCCAAAGAAAAATATCATGTGCAATAGAGCTTTTTCTTCTTTCATTAAATTGAAAATTTAAATCACTTTTTTGCCAGCAAAAATAATTGCAAACCTGAAGGGAGGACTAAGATAAAACAAGCATCTCAGATTCCTTGTGGCCTGGCTAAAAAAATATTCTATCCTTAATCTTCATTATGAACGGTATGAGGAGCAAAATCCAAAAGAAATAGATTTACACATTGATGCTTCATGTAACAAATAAATTTGAATGAGCAGTTCCAAGCCATTTTTGCTGCACAAAATTTGGTATTCTGGCCAGTGTTGAACACTGTCTGGGCCGCTGCAGTCCTTCTCCCAGCTATGTCCTGATAATTGGACTAAGTTCAAACATTTAGATCTTTAAAAAAACCATAGAAGCAAAGAAATTATGTTTCATGTCCTGTTGATACATCATTTAGGGTCTGCTTGAGGTTTGCAATTTCTTCTTGTGGAATGGAGAGAAATTACCTGGAGTCAGCTCCTTCTTGGGGCTATTCCTGTTTATTTTAATGGACTCACAAATATCTGATCCTGCAAACAACAGCAAGTAACAGTCCAATCACTTGCTGAGGGATCCCCTCGCCCAGCAGCCTCTTTGCAAGAGGAATTCCACATCTGAGACATGCTGAGTATCTCCTCAGCCAGCAGCATTCTGGGTCCTTACCCCACAGTAAATGCCATCAGGAACTCCCAGCACCAATTTACATGACAGTTCAACGTGTTGCCTGAGAGCTGCACAGCTACTAGCCCAGTCTCAAAACCCTGACTTTTGGCAAGTGAAGGGTTGAAGTGAAGGATCAAGCATCTGAGCTGGGGCCACACCAGTCGAGACTTGCACCCAAGCACATCAGGAAGCTTCATGATGCTCCCCCAAACTTCCAGGTTAGGGCAGATCTAAAATACAAAGATTTAGTGGCATAGCTGCATTGATCAGCAGTGGGAAAGAATAGTAATGTGAACTCAAGTAGTAATATCACATGCAAAACTCTCCACAGAGAGGCAAGATATACATGCAAAGGGAGCCTATTTATATGTATATTTACAGCTGATGGAGTGTGGGGGAAATTTGATCAAATGCTTTTGTCAACATGAGCTCTGTCTTTACTGGCTAAATGAACCAAGCCTATGTGAGTTGCCTAATCCTCCTGTCTTTCTCTTGGAATTACCAAGTATCTCAAAAGCACAAGCCTTAAAGTTGCAGCTGTACATCTTCATTGTCACAGATAATATGGCTTTTTAGGCTGAAAATGGTTATTATTTGGTGTCTGACCAAATGTGCTGTAAGCAGATATTGTTATTGTACTCTCCTGGTTTGGTGATCGAAACGATACCCATCAGACACTGCAGCTCCCACTGACACTTACATTTTTTCCCGTGGTGCCTGAAACCTGAGGTCAAAGTTTGTGTTCTTTGTATTATTATTGGTTCTTCATAGGCAATTTATTTTGTACTCATTTGTGCTCCCTTTAAGCTCTGAAGGTTATAGGAAGGTGGGTAATTGTCCAAGAACTGTACAGATTAAACCTGCCAGCAGCAGCCAACCCTGTCCATTCGGCTGTGATTTGGAGATTGATGAGTTCCACCATCTCCACTGCATCCATCATGTAAGTCTATG
This sequence comes from Myiotriccus ornatus, assembly GCA_036023395.1. Lineage (NCBI taxonomy): Eukaryota > Metazoa > Chordata > Aves > Passeriformes > Tyrannidae > Myiotriccus > Myiotriccus ornatus. The sequence continues at coordinate 144,763,561 of JAYRBT010000082.1, read as the reverse complement.
TAGCCTGACTAGGCTGAACAGCACTGGTAATAAACAGCAGTCTCTGTATCACATTGCTCTTCATGCATTTTTTCTCTCAAATGAGTTTTGTTAGCTCAGGCCTTGCTCTCCTGCTCTCAGCAGCACTGCCGTAATCGTCTGTGAAAGAGCTTGAGTGGACCGCCAGGTCCAATCTTCAGATATCCCCAAGCTGATCATAAATGAGCTGTTGTAGGACAGATACAACATAATCCTGACAAGCAGATCTGGCTCCCAAGTTTATCTGCATTTTCTATTATATTTGGTTTAATAATGTCCTGAAAACTTCTCTCTGGAATTCTGGAATTGGAAATGAAGCATTTTGCTATGTAAGAAGACAAAAACACTGAGTATTTTTAATCAAAGACACATGAAGGGTGAGGGAAAAAAAAAGGAAGGTTTTATGGAACTTACTTACTGGAAAAAATGCAGTTAGCTTTACTAATAATAATAACTGAACACACATGTGATCCCTTTTCAGGAACTACTGCTTAGGGGAGAATGGAATAAGAGAGCAGGAGCACAACCAGACCTTGTCAATGGCTTCAAACCAAAAGATTTAGATTAGATATTCAGAAGAAATTCTTCACTGTGAGGGTGGTGAGGCACTAGAGCAGGTTGCCCAGAGAAGCTGTAGATGCCCCATCCCTGGAAGTCTTGAAGGTCACGTTGCCTGGGCTTTGAGGAATCTGGTTTAATGAAAGATATTCCTGCCCATGGCAGGGGATTTGGCACCAGATGATCTTTGAAGCTACTTCCAACCCAAACCACTCTATAATTCTATGATTCTATGTTTGAGTATGGGACACTGCAAGGGAGAAGCCCATAATCTGGGCCCAGGATGTGAGATTTGATCATTTTGATAGAGGACAGGAAGGACACAAAGACTGGCAACACAAGTGCATTTATGCCACAAAGCATCAGCTGAAAAAAACACTCCATGTACACAGTCCTATTTTTGCAATGTGTATTTTGCAAAACACAGATGCCTTTTGGACTGACAGTTACCAATCTGTGGCTCTTGAGGAGTCCGTGGTAGGATCTGTGCATTTAAAAATGAAGCAATTTCTCCTCTTGAGGAGAAATTGTGGTGAAAATATGCCTTAGTAGGGAGGCCTGCAGGCATGTTCCCTCTAAATGGAAGTATTTTTCCAGACTTAGCAGGATCTGCTTTTCTGCTGCATACATGCATTTATATATGCATATGAAATGTGATCACAATATATGTTCAAGATAAGAAACAAAGCCAGTGATGTCCAAATGATTAGCTTTGACTGGTTAATAAGTACCTACATGGCAAACATCAAAGTCCAATGGAAAGGACTGTTATATTTGAAAAAAAATCGAAGCTATAGTTAAGTAAGGGATGAAAACAATAAGGTGACAAAAATAACTGTCACATTTTCTGCTTCAACGTCCCAAGTAAAATTGGGCAACTCATGTGGTGGGTCATCAGACCCAAGAGAGTAGGCATTTCCATCAAACTGCATGGGAAACAGAGATGGCTTGAGCTGGGACCACATCTAGTTTTTCACGCTGACCTGACACTTAGTCTCAAAACCTTCTTTTCAATTACTGGGAACGCTGCTAAATTTCATGGCATTGGGCTGCAATTTTCCATGTTGTTTCCATGCCCTAAATGAGTCTGAACCTCGAAGTTTGAGTCTTAAGACATTCTGTTTGCTTGCTTTTCTTGTGGTTTTAGGTTTGCTTTGAGTTTGTTGTAGAAGCATTTGGTCAAAATTATACACAAAGATCTAAAAAAGGGAAGGAAGGAAAGGAACAGAAATAGAACAGGGAAGGATAGGCCTGCCACCCACAGAAAGGGAAGAGACCATCAAAAAAAACAAACCCAAGAAAGCTGACTACAGTGGGGAGAAGGACTTGATGCAAGAAGAGGCTGAGAAAAAACATGGAGTGCAGTGAGACAGAGCAAGAGGTGGTCCACCATCCTCAAGCTCTGCCAGAGCAACAGGGAAGATGAGGTTCATGAAGAATTGAAATGACCTGTCCTATTTCTTTTAAAAAAATCAATATCCAGTTGCAACATTCCCTTAAGCAAAGATTGCATTAATGTTAGGAAATAAAGTTAACTAACCTACTTAAATCGGAAGGCAAAAGAACGTGTGTCCAGGGCCTAGAGAGAAAAAGGGAACACGGGAATAATAAAACCTTTGTTGTCTGCTCGAGCGTGGATGTGTAAGATGATCTTGAGAAAACCGTCTGCAAAAGAAAAAACCCCATAACCAAAAAAATCTCAGTATCTCACAGGAGGGCTGCAAGGCCGTGTAGCTGCCAGTTTTCAGTGACTACCACGTTAAATTCTCTAGGATAGCTTAAACAATAATTTTCTCACAATTGCTCTATACAATTTTTTTGCCAAGGGTGTTTTGAATGCTGCTTCACCCTACAGCCCTTGCACCAGAGCAGCCGTATGATGCTGACTTCTATCAGAGGATTGCTTTTGTAAGGGCTGTGTTGTCCTGGTATCTCTGGAGACCTAAAAAGCTGAGGTGGACTCACTGAAACTCTCACAGGGTACCTTCATAGCAGATCACCCAGCCCAGACCCAGAGAACCTTGTTAGCATTTGCAAACTGCTGCTTATTCTGCAGGAGTGAAACCTGCTGCAGCACAGAGGTTTGAAACAACACTGGAGCCCCTTTTGCTGGACCTACGTGGCTTCTGACAGTGGCCAAGGGCTTGAGGCACTTCACCAGTCCCCTATTCCCTGGTTATAAGGAGCTCTATCAAGCAGCCCTTCTACCCAAGCCAGAAGTACACACAGAGACAAATCAGCCTGTTTGAGTCTTCTCCAAGTCTTCTTTAGCCTTTCCATCTGCCCAGCAAATCCTGTTCCCTCCGGACACCGCTCTAGCTTAGCCAGGCGGCAGGTGCTTCGTGTTGGGACATGCAAGATCCTCCGTCTTGGGGCATGCTGGGTTGTATTCAGGGACACCCCAAGGCAGATGCCTGCAGCCAGACATGGTGTTAAGACACCCGTGGTCCAAAGGAACCTTTCAGGTGCTGTCTGCACAGGATTTTGCCTCTCCTTCCTCAAAAGCCTTCTTCAGTTAAAGCCTCTCTGGGATGGATGCCTATCCCTTCCCGCCCCCATCAGAGCAGGGCCCAACCCTTCCTTCGAAAGGCTGGTGATGAGATTTCCAGCTGAAAGTGGGATTTGGTCCCTTTGTTTAGGAACAGAAATGAAACACGCTTCATTGCACCTCGTGAATTCTTCCAACATAAGCATCTGCAGTTACATGTTTCTGTAGCTGGACACATGTGTCTGTCACCACGGTAAGGGAGAGAAGAATTTTCACTGAAGTGAAAGTGTGGTGCTCCCTTTTATCTTCATCTCATTGTTAAACAAATGAGCTGTCTTTAAAAGCCTGCAACATATATTTGTGCCTCCAAAAGAGGTTGTTTTCACCCCTGTATCAGTTTACACTTGAAGTAGCAACATTCTTTTTACAGGCTTTGTTAATTAAGGGAAATAGTCTTAATTTCAGTTAGTAAAATTACTTTGTGTGTATGTGGGTGTGTGAAAATAATGCAGTATCTTATTTCAAACCTCATGGGGTTTCAGCAATTATGCCTTTAACAGAAAATCTCAAAAGTCAACAGCCTCATAATGCCTAACTCCTGGGAACCAGAGTAAGGGGAAATTAAACATCCATCTTTGAGTTTAATGGTGTAAAAATATGCATGTAGATAACTGCCATTATATGCATAATTCCCTCCTGCTGAAATACAGATCCCAAAAGGTTCACCTTGCCCAGACAAAGTTAAGCCAGATTCTACCACCCCTTATTGCTTGTATCAGCCTGCATGGGAATATTGCACTTGGGGAGGAGAGTGGGGCTGTGCCCAGGCAGACATTTGTAGGTGCAAAGCAGCACGTCCCAGGTGAGGAAAGCCTCACCCACTTCTGAACATGCTTTTCATCTTGGCTGTTCCCTAATCATCCCACCCTTCCTCAGCTCCTGGTCCTTTTTTTTTATTTTTTTTTTTCTTGATCAAGGGTGTGCAAACGCTGCTCTGAGTCACAGCTGCTGCAATAGGAGGTTCATCTCACCAGCACGAGCAGCACTGTGTGAGTGTGTGCATTTCTGCTTTACGTGATTGTCTGCACGTCCCTTGGCACACAGCAAGCGTGTCTCCCAAACCACAGCTCACATGTCTAATCACTTCCACTCCAGACTCTTGAGGCTGAGCTAGGGACAATATAATAACCAGCTTCTTGCAGACAACTGGGCAGTGGTCCAGGCAAAAAGGTTCAGTGAATCTGCTGGCTGACATCTAACTTTTCTGAAGTTCAGGTCCACAAACACTCTTCTACAGTCTCTTGGCAGAGGTAAGAGGGAAGATTCAGAAAGATCCGATCTTCTTGGGCTTTCCTGCACTTGGCTTTGCAGGGGATCATGCCCCAGAAATTTGGAGGGATAAGTGCTATTAGTGTTGGTTAGGTGGTAGGAAAGGGAATACGCCCACTTTTGGAGATAGAGGGTTTGTATTTGCACACCAAACCACCATCATTTGAAATTCACAATTTGTTGGCAATAGAGAGATTTACATTCAAGTTGGCAGATATTTGAAATTCTTCCAGTCCTGAAATGCTCTTTGTAGATGTTTGCACAGAGTCCAGTATAATAGGATCTGGTCCCCATTAAGTCCAGTTGTAATGCACATGGTAAACAGCATGGGAAAATTACAGCAAACAGACCTTACAAGAGAGCTACTAAAGTGAAACAGCAGCATGTAGACAACATGGACACTGAGACAAAGACTGGTTCCACAGCCCTATCCTTATCCATCTGGAAGATCACCAAACAGACAGGGGAGAGAACTAAAATTACCTGGAAGAGAACCCTTCCTTCCTTGTTTCCTTCCTTGTTTTCTCCCTTTCTTCCTCCCTCCCTCCCTCCCTCCCTCCCTCCTTCCTTCCTTCCTTCCTTCCTTCCTTCCTCCCTTCCTCATTCTCCATTTTCTGGTTTTGGGAGGTTTCAGGTCCAGCAGAAGGCATAGGCAGACCTTTGTCTAAAATTGGCACACTGGCTTCAGAAAGAGCTTATCTGAGAAGATAATGCAGGGTTGGGACCAGTGATGCACTTTCACATTTTCAGCAGTACACCTGAAGCAAGGGATGGGTCAGGTATGACGGGGTGTCACATGATTTGTGACTTTTAGAGCCACCCATCACTGAGTATTTCTAAGGAGATGGTGTGAGGTAGGACAGACTCATCAGATAGTTCAGCAATTTTTTACAGCGCACATGATAAACCTTCTTCATATTATTCACTATGTCAAGTATTAGTCTTTTGCACAGTATTGTGTGCTCTAGACTGCACTTCTCAACTAGCCTTGAAAAGGAAACTTATCAGTGTGAGTTCTTAGAGCAATGTCTGGTCACATAAATAACAATTTTGGTCATATTTATTCAAACATGGCTTAGTATTAAAAGTTTTTCTCTTTGGTTTTTGGCTTGTTTATGTATTTTCTTGGTTTCCTCATTAAAAAATTCTTACTCGCTTAGAAGCAGACCTTGTGACTTTTGTCTGAATGAGAAGAAACAGTCAGACCATAATTTAGCTCTGTCAGTAGTGAGGGGACGGAGGAGGAAATATTGGGAGAGTATTTTTTCATTTTACCTGAGCCACATACTACAACAGTTTACAGGCAGAACTGGCCAGTTTGCTGGCACATATGAATCTTAGGAGTCAGGGCAGACTCCATCCACAGCTGTTAATTGGTCCTTTACCCTGGCAGAGGCATGAAGATACAAGAACTGGAAAGTCCCATGGGATAAGCCCAAGGGCAAGCAAAAGTGTGATACAACTCAGTGAGAGCTGTCTACAACTCACCAAGTAGCCCAGCACACAACACAAGGGCTGGGGCTGGAGCAACAGCAGGTTGGAAGGGTTACTTGCTCCAGCTTCTTCTCTTAAATGCAGATAAATAGACCCTTATGTAAATAGTGGGCTTGCTGCTGGTATCCAGGCAGGGATACTGCAGATGCAGGCTACCAGTATAGGCTGGCACTGGGCTAGTGGAGAAATCAACTAATTGACTAGTAATTCTCTAGCAAAAGGAGATGAAACAAGTCCAAAGATTTAGGAAAAGATACTTTAAAACTAGTTTTACTAGTCTGTTTTTTGTTCTCTGCACTGGGTAGGGGATCTGTGGAAGTAATTTTATTTAAAGAGTTGCTGGACATACCAGCCAGGGAGGTTTCTTTAATAAGATTTTTTAAAGCATTCCTTCCCACTGAAGTGGGAATACAGAGAGCAAAAGAGAACTTGGTCTGGGTTACAAACAGATGTTGATGGAAGAAGAACCAATTTTGGCCCATGTCAGCACATACAGATGTGGGGCTGTGCATGTGTCTTACTCGAGCACCCCACCTCGTGCAGCCCTGGTTTGCTGTTCTGGCACAGATGTCTGTTGTTGAACAGATGTTGTCTTGTAAGCTCCCCTAAGCAGCTCCATTTTCCAATCAAAATTGTAACTGGAATTATGTACAGAAGATAATTGCAGCATTTATAAAAGGGGAGTCCAAAAAACTGGCCCTGCAGCTCAGCGAATTGAGGTCACCCACCAAGCTGCTGCCTTCCCCTCCTGCTTTTTCAAAAAAGCCAGATGATTTTATTAGAGTCAGCTTCTGAACAGAAACTGTTGGCATTATAAGTCAGGAAAGACAGCTAGGATACTCTTGTCACTAGCTTATTCTTGGCCAGAGAACAAACCAATGCTTGCTGGATCGTCAAACAGGTAACGGTCTCTTGTGCAATTAGATCAAATTATTATAATGGTGATTATAATAATTTATGGCTATTTGTCCCTTAAACCAGCTCCTTCATCATGTTTTTCACTGTCTGCTCTGTGACTGTCTTGTTAAGATCATAAGCATTTTGGGCAAGGACTGTCTGTGTCATGGGCAGGGCTGGTCACCCTGCTCATGCCTAACAAGTAAGGTTTTGGTAATTATATTGTGTCACTGAAAGCAGCTATTAGTAATGAGAAAAAAAATGTAGCATCTGCATCAGTATATACTAACTGCAAGGAATCACAGTATTAATTTTATTGTGAAGAATCACAACATTATTTTCCCTGCCCTTGCTTTCAGTACCTGTGCAAACCCGTAAATCCACCAGGACTGAATTGTCTGTGAAGTTGCCTAATGAGACACTGACAATTAGTTTAGGCCTCAGCTTGTTAGATGCAATGACCCTGCAATTCAACAGGTGTAAATCAGTATAAAATAGCTGTTGAAAATCTGACCCATATATTAAAGAGAGTTATATCTAAAGCCAAGGAATAATCTTTGGATATAGCACTGTTCGAATAAAAAAAAAAAAAGTGGTTTAGATTAAATCTTCAATCTGCAATGCTAATATAATTATAATTTCAGAAAAAAAGAAAGCACTAACCATGTTAAATAAATATCTCTGTGGCAGAGAGAACAGAACTTTTAAATAGACAGCATATATCTGTGAGCCAAGCAAAAATCTAAGAGGCAATCCAGAGTACTTTTCTGCAAACAACTTGAAAGTTTCTCCATAGCTCCCTTTTTCTTCCATGTTCTAATCATGATAGGGAGATGATTGTCTAAGACCAATATTCAGAGCACGGCAGATAGATCAGATATTTCACTGTGGTTTGGCTAAGGTCGACTGTTTTTGTAAGAGCTTCAGCTCTGTATGTCTTTTGGTACATAGACTTGATTGCAAAATGTCTGTAGATGCAGAAGTGTGTACATAAAATCTGATGTTAAGATCTAAATGGGACACTGCAGACACTTGGATAATGGGCCATGAAACTAAAATGTGCAAGTGGAGACTTTGCTTCAGTTTCAGGTACTCAAAGACCCTGTAATGGCAGAAATTATGTCCACCTAAAGTTCAGTGAAATGACAGGATCCAATTCAGATTCTACCAGCACAGAATGACAACAATGCTTCACATTCAAGGAACTGATTTTGTTGTTGCCCACCACACAGTGGAAATCCCACATGAATATATTTATGTATACTAAATTATATGCATATATAATGTACACACATGCACACATAGAACAAACGTGTGTATGTACTTACAACTGTAAGGAAAAAATATGTATACTTTGAAAAATGATGTCTTCGTCATCTTTGTGAGTTTTCAATTTCTGTTAACCATAATTTTAATGTAAATCATTTTCACACATTTTGGACTTTGTAAGCAGTCAGACCAGTGAGGTTAAGCCAGATGATTTTTGTTGCATACTTCATACAAGCTGTTAAGGAACAATGCTGGTAAAAGGGTAATGGGAATTCCAAAATACTGGAAGCCACTGGGATGGCAGATGAGTTGTGAAAGCCCAATGCTCCGCTGGGAGACTGGCAGGTAAACAGGAGTCTGTCATACGGGTCTCTCAGCTTTTTGTATATCTGTGGAGTGTTTGGATTGATGCTACACAGATATAAGGGACAAACATTCTTAAAATCCTTGTGAGATCCTCTAAGATCTACAAGTCACTTGAGGGATACTTTTCTTCTAGGATCAGAGGGAGCTGGGATTTCACTCGTGTCTGTTGCTGTCATTATAGGCAGGAAGTGGTTAAAGCAGTCAAACAGAGTCAAAAATTTGAAGTAACAGAAATCACAGAAACCAGTCGTAAAAGAAGGCTGTGTTTGTGATGTGCAGCAGTTTCAGAACCACTGGGTATTTCACTTTTATGTTGACTCCAGAAGTTTCAGAGCTTCAAGGTTTCCCCTTGGTCAGCATGGAGGTTGTCTCCCAGGTAGACAGAAGCACCAAAGCAAGAACCAGCCCCGCTGTGTCCCTACCCTTGACAGAGGTGGTTTCCTTCCCCTTCAGTGTCCTGGGAAACAAATTGACTTTAGGGAATGGAGAAAGTGAGGTCAGTCTTCCTGCCTGAAAGAGAAAAGAAACCTTCCCTCCCTATGCACATGGTTTAACCAAGCCATCTTCTAGAGATGTTGGCCAACTTCCATTCCCTGAATCAGCGAGGCTGTTGAGGTGCCGTAACTGAACCTCTGCTCTGTGCTTCACTGCAGTTCCCTCCCCAAGAGGATGCTTTAGGGTGGTGAGGTATTGTGTGCAAACCCCTCGAGGTGCATATGGCTCTGCAAACCTGCTCTGTAAGATGAGGGGCTCAACAGCAGGTGACCAGCAAGAAATCAAAGAGGAATCAGTCCCAGACTGGCCACCCATGGTCAGAGAAAGCCCTGAAAATATATCAAAGCTTCCTTTTGCCAGCCCAAATAGGCCTGGGAATTACAGTTTGACAGCCAGGAGATTTGTTGTCCTCCAAAATAAGTCACCCTGGACACAATAAAAGCAGCATCCTCACCAGAGCAGCCAAGGAGCTTGAGAAGGGCAAAGGAAGCACTTAAATATTTGTCTCTGGGTTTTGACTGCCAGATCTCTCAGGAGAGGTTGGATTCCTCACAAAAATGCTTGATGGGAAGAAACTCCCCAGGAAAGGATTGTTCTGTTTTGTTTTGAACTTGAAGGCCTCCAGTTAACTTGGGGCACTGCCACCAGCCACCTAAGGAAAGCTTGAAGCCTTCCTACTTGGTGTGGGGTAAAGTCCTACTGTGGGTGTACAAAAGGCCTTCAGAGGCATGACTGTCCCTGGGACACAACCTTCTTGCCACAATACATTTTGTGGTTGAACATAAACTGGGTGGTTTGGTGCTTGTAATTACAAAATTCTACTGAGCTTCCTCTTTCCCCTCCCATCCCTCTGGGGCTATTACTCGAATTTAACATGAGATTTTCCCTGGAAATCAGTCTTTATGATTCCTGTATGCTTGCTATCACTTTTTTTTTCCCCAATGACTTTTATTTTAGAAAAATGCACAAACAATCCAAGAAGCAAATGGAAAACCAGTTTGCCTGCTCAGGGATAGGAGATTTCCTTGCTGGCTTGAGCATTGTGGTCTCTTTAACACACTCTGTTTCTCCCTGAATCTCTAATTTTAGGCAGTGCATCATCAAGGGGAGGACAGAGACTGTTTTACTCCCATTCTTTTTCCCTTGGTCCCTGCTTTAATGCCTCCTCCTGTGAGCATGCCCTCCCTACTGAGGACAGTAGAGTCCTCTGGGCTAGAGGGGCAGAGATGTTCATTGATCCCTCTGCATACACTCTGAGACTGGGACATTGGGAAAAACGTGGACTTGTACACGTTCAGCTTGATGCTGAGGGCTCGTGGCTCTCACAGCAGGGGCTCAGCAGTGTTGGTGTGGGAGCAGTGAGCTGTGATGACTTCGATCCCTTCTGCCTGCTGCAGACACCCTCGGAGCCACAGCCCACATGGTTGAAGGTGATTTCATAGAAATTCTGGGCTCCAAAGTTATCTAGTGGCTGTTTTGTGGATATCTCCTTGGGTTTAACACCCAATTTCCGTCTAAGTTCTCTTTTTGTGAGCTAAGTACTATTTTGGAATATGACTGATTGACTGTTCCTTCCTCAGCTTCTTTAAGAATACAATGGAGATTACAATATTTTCTGGCCTCACAAATTTATTTTGATGATGCATATGTTTAAGACAGCTTCAAATGAGGTGAAGTGAATTTTCTACATGTTTGTGATAAAAAAGCAGAACCCTGGTTATTTTGGTGGTTTACTAAAAGACACTTCTGATCAAAACCCTACACGCTAAACAGCATCTGCAGGAGTCTGCAGAAGGATTTTATAGGAAGTACAGTAAAACAGAACAGGTACAGTGTTGAGACTGCTAAAATTCTAGTCTCAGTTTCTTTAAAGTTTCTTTAAAGACATCTTTATTAAAGATCAAATCTGTGATAATGTGGGAGACTGCAATATGCCATGATGAAAATTTCCCCTCTGTATGGAAGGAATACAGTTGATTTGGTTTTATTAACCCAGACATAAAAAATAAACACAGATTCTGCTGTTTACTATTTGCAGCTCCCACAGCTCCCAGAGCCACAGCATGAATTGCCCTTTAATTTGACTAGTGCTACAAAATGAAAATACAGAAGTAGTCAGAAAAATACAGGCAGAGCTTCCTTTTTTTTTGGCTTAGTGAGGAGGCAATGGGAAACTCCCTGTAAGATGCACTACAGCAATTCAGATTCAGCTTAGGGCTGAGAGCTTGACCTCCCCAGGTCACAGTGTACAAACTGTGCCCATGTCCCATTTAACTGATGTTCTGCTTACCACTCTGTTAAGCACCAGATTTGGAAAGCCTCCAGCTCATGTGGAGGAAAAAATGGCATCTATTTGCCCCTATTCATTCCTCCACTGCTGCACAGAAGAAGGTGAGATTTGTCTCTCTGTTAGGATTTTAATCATTACTCTTTAAAATTAGTACAGGCATTTATGATTTTCTTTCTGCCTGTCACATGTTAAGCGACACTAGGACCGAATTGTGAATGGAGCGAGGCAGTGGTGAACAGCTCTGCTTGGGCCCTGGAGTCAGAAACTAACTTGTTTCTCATTCAGCAACACTAATCTCTTGCAAACATGCCAGTGGCACATTTTTAAATAACATGTCAGTGAAAGGATTTGGTTTACTCCACGTTAAGCACATCCTCCCTTTAAATTATAAATGTATTCTCCCCCCACACTCCCCGCCCCACCCCCCGTGTGCCCAAGAGAGATTAGTATTATATTCTTTAACTGCAGAAAAAAAATGGAACTAGTGAGCCAAAATAGTTGTAGTTGTCAGTGTTTCAATTTTAGAGAAGAAACACTGTGCTTGTAATCAGCAAAGGTAAAGAAATTTATTGACCAGAAATGACTCACATACAGAACCAGACTGCTCATGGGCAGCTTGTGAATGGAAGGAAAAGTTAAATTTATTTAATATATTATGGTGCAGATGTTATCTCTATTTACAGATAGGCAAACTGAAACTCATAAAAACTGAATTGCTTGCCAAGAAAAGACAGAAAAAGGCAATGGCACATCGGGAGAAAGACTTTGGATTGTTGTCTCCAAATCATCAGCTCTACCGAGTAACAGTACCTCCCTTTAATTAATAATTCATTGTCAAGTGTTTGGAAACATCTGAGCAACAAGCACATTACAATAAAAGATGTATTGTATCTTTTTGGTCATGAAAGATGTGATTTATTATTCCTTCATTTTAGCATTGAGAAAGCCTGTATATGGCAAAGAGCAGCTGTCCCTGCTCTTCATGAGTGATCAAAGGTGAACAATCGATTTACTACTTTTGCTATAGATCTTGTTGGCAAACATACAGGATGTGAATTGCCTAGTTGTTATTCTCTGAGTAAATGTAATGTTTATGACAAATATTTTTATACACAAGTTTATCTCTTGGATGACCTCTCTTTTGTCTTAGCTCTGTTGTGCTAAACCGTCATCTCTTTTCAACCTTATCTTTCATGGGGAAGAGTTTCAGACTCTCCTTTCATTCATAAGAAACAAAGGGAGAAAAAAAAGTCTTTGATATGTTTTTGATCTGTAGACATCTTCACATCCCTAAAAAAAAACCAACAGCTGGACTGTGTCATTAAGCATTTCCTTTCTACAACTAGCTGAAGGGAGGCTGTAGCCAGCTGGGGGTCAGTCTTTTCTCCCAGATAATAAACAAAAGGACAACCAGAAGTCATCTCAAGTTGTGCCAAGGAAGGTTTAGGTTAGATATTGAGAAAAATTTCTTCACCAAAGCACTTGTCAAGCATTGGAACAGGCTGCCCAGGGGACTGGTGGAGTCACCATCCATGGGGTGATTTAAAAGACATGTAGTTGTGGTACTTGGGGATATGGTTTGGTGGTGAACGTGGTGATGCTGGGTTAATGGTTGGACTTCATGATCTTGCAGGTCTTTTCCAATCTAAGCTATTCTATCATTTTAGAAGGTTTAACATGGCCTCAGTGCTTTTAATTTGGCTGAGGCACAGGCTCTGCTGACAGTCCTATGGACAGTGTGATGGACAAGTTCTTGTGAGGCCTCCATGTGCACTGAGGTTCTTTGTGTCCACAACCACCCTGAAGTAGCTCTTTAAGGGAACAAATAGTCTATGTCTTACAAACTCCTGATTTCATGTCTAATTTTTTTGTGTCTGTCCTACACACAAACAGTGAACAAACTCCATGTGCGCACCAGATCATATTATTTTGTCTCTTTGCTGATATAGCAGTGTCATTGCTGTGTAAATATTTTGAGCATTTATTTGGTTTAAGTATTATTTGTGTGCTACATCTGTATCCATACTGAAATCACTGTCCATGAGTCCACCTTCTGTCACCCCTTCCAAAGTCCAAATATCAACCCACTTTCTCTCAGCTCTTTCAAAGTCCAAACATCAACCCCCTCTCTGCCAGAACAGAAAACATGTCCCTGTGTTGCCCACCATGTCAGCTGCCCAGATTCTTAACCAGGTAAAACATCTCCAGTGGTGAACACCCAAGTACAAAGAGAAATAATACACATCTTCATATAATGTCAGTGGACAAAGTCCAAAGTTTTCCTTCTTTTTCACCATCCTCCCATCCATGTGGTCCAAGCTCTTGCTCCAGTTAAGTTCACTGACATTGCCAAAGTCTTCCCCCTATTTCCACTCTTGCTTAGCTCATGCTTGTCTTCTTTTTCTCCCTGTCCCACCCTTTCCCTTCTAACACCTGAGTCACACAATCACTGAATCACAGAATAATTAAGGTTGGAAAAGACCTGCAAGATCATCAAGTCCAACCATTAACCCAGCAACAATGTGTTCACCATTAAACCCTGACTCCAAGAGCCACATCTACATGTCTTTTAAATATCTCTGGGGATGGTGAGTCAATCCCTTCTGTGGGAAGCCTGTTCCAGGCTTTGACAACCCTTTCATGAAGAAATTTTTCCCAATATTCTATCTAAATATCCTCTGGTGCAACTTAAGGCCATTTCCTCTTTTCCTATCACTTGCTGCTTGGGAGAGGAGACCAGCCCCCACCTCAGCACAACCTCCTTCCACAGAGTTGTAGAGAGGGAGAAGGTCCGTGCCAGCCTTCTCTTCTCCAGACTTAACATGCCCAACTCCCTCAGCAGCTGCTCATAGGATTTGTTCTCCAGGCTCTTCCCCAGCTCTGTTGCCTTTCCTTGGACACACTCCAGAACCTCAGTGTCTTTCTTGTAGTGAGGGGTCCAAAACTGAACACAGGAGTTGAGGTGCGGCCTCAGCGGTGCCAAGTACAGGGGGGCAATCACTGCCCTGGTCCTGCTGGCCACACTGTTGCTGACACAAGACACTGCTCTAGGGACCTTCTGGGAAACTCCTTCTTGTAGGACACCAGTACCTTGTCATGCTAGCATTGTTTTCAAGTTGCCACCAAACCTGCCTTCCTTCTTCACTGGGGTTTCTTTGCCTAGCTGAGCTCCTTCACCTAGGTTTCATCCTTGGCAACTGCAGACAGTATTTCATGCTGTGAACATGCTGTGAACAACAGCAGTGGCAAAGGGGGTGAATGTCCTCTCAGTGGAGTAAATCAAGTAACTAAATCTGGTGTGTTGTTGTTCAAGTGGAAAAAAACAGGCCTGTGCACAAAATACTGCAGAACATGGAAGATGAGTGTGCTGTGCCACTGTGAAAACCATGACCTGTGCACCTCATGTGATAGAATTGCTAAATGAGCTTTGAAAAGAGATCATTTTTCTAGTGGCCTCTTAAAGAATGTGGGTGGCAAAGCAGCGACAGTAATCAGCAACATTAATTGCAGTCACACATCTGTTTTCATTGGTGTTTTCCAACTTTCCATGTAAAAGACATTGTTCCACCGAAAGCGGAGGTCGAGTTAGCTAATAATTTACAGCAAGTTTACTTTTTCCCAGGATTGTCTAGGAGGAATTGTACCTTGTGTTTTAAAGCTATTTGAAGGAAAGAGCCTAGAGAGAAATTATTTCATTTGATTCAAAGATTTTTATAGCTGACTTGCCAGTCAAAGCGATTCGGGTAACTAGGCGGTGTTACTGTCTGGTGAATGAGACTTGACTCTGTGTTGCACTAATTAATGTGGGGATTATCTCTGAGGAATTGATCTGCTTTTTTTTTCCAAAATGTTGATGTCAGTGAAATGGTACTGCTACGTATTTAAAACCATCCACTATGTGTGCTGTTACAAATCATGGGACTGTGAGTCAGCCATCCTGGATGACTTATGGTTCTGTCACTGATTCACTGAAAATGAATGTCTACACTGCACCCAGCACGAACCAAATGAAAGCTCAGAAACAAAAGGTAATCTAGCCAAAGGGCCAGAAGGTCTGTCACTGGCTAATTAGGTAAACTATAAGGCTATAGTTTCATGGGTCTATTTATAAGGTTGAAGTGTTTCCAGTTACGATACATACTTGTTCAGAATGGACTAGTTCCTTTACAGTCATGTGCCCAAAGTTATCTAGCTGTACAATGGGTGAATAATATATTTTAACAACTGAGAAATGTTCAGGCATGGTAAAGTGTTTTTAAAAGAGTATTTTAGTCATTGCATTACAATGAGGTTTTTTTCTTCGAGTTGGAATATGACTTTAATAGATAAATGCGGGAGATTAGGCTTTCAATCACAATGTATCTGTTTATAGGCCAAATATAGAATGGATTAAAAAACAATCAAGCAAACAACTATAATTTGTATTCAGCTATATGAACCGGCACAAGACTTTGCAATGAAGACAATTAGTGATTCAGATTTATCAGTAAACTGTGCATTTTCCAGCCTCATTAACGACCTGGACCATCTAATGCCACCTTCTGCAGACAAAGGTAACTTGTCCTAAATTTATCAGCTATTCATCAGCAGTCATTGAAGGCTGGAGAACTCTTGCCTCCAGGACACTTCCAGGAGTTCAGCATGAAAGCTGGCTGCTGCCCCTGTGAAGTGGAAAGCTTTAGCTCAGACCATCACTGCAGCTTGGCTTCCTGCAGGGTCTGCTCTGGATTGGCATCTTCTCCCAGATGCCTGGTGCTGCCTCCCAGCACACCCCAGCTCCATGAGAGAGGGGCTGTGTCCTGCCAAAGCTGCCCAGGGCAGTCAGGAGAGCCTTGTGCAGCTGTAACAGCAGCAGTGAGGCAGCTCTGCAAAGCAGTGAGCAGTGAGCCAGTGCCAAGGAGGTCCTGCTGCTGCCCCTCATCCATGTCTGAGGCACTTGCTGCTGCCTTTCTGCAGCAAAGTCATCATGATTTTATTTTTTTTTAATTAGATGAACTGGCACAGAACCCAGCTTCATATGTCTAGCAAAAATTAAATTCTTAGGCTCTGCCTTACTCTAACCTCCATATAACATGTCCTTAGGGAAGGGATGGGTTAGTCTCCTCCATACTTCAGCGTGCAACACCACAGTTACATGCCTACACACACAGAGAATAGGGACAGAATTTACTTGACATTTTGTGAATTGACAACTTGCCAGGACACTCATCCCTTGGCAAGATTTTGTGTCTCATGCTGTATCTTTGCTTTCACCCATTGACTGTGCTGTTGTCTTTCATGTACCTCCTGTATGGACCACCATGATGAGTGGAGCACATCCTCCCATGCCGCAGAGGAGCAGGAGTCTCTTTGCTAGAGGTTTTCTATACTGAAAGCCCCCAGTGCAAAGGGGGGACTTTCCAAAACCTTTTGTTTTGGTTGGGATCCAGGGCATGTTGGAAGGACTTCAGCACAAGGTGCCAGACAGCCAAACAGGCACAGTTGAAACTTCACGTGCTTTCTTACCCATTAGTGTGATAAGAGCTTTCCTTGCATGTTCATGTTCGACCTTCACAGGCTGCCACTGCTGCTCTTGGGTTTCCCCAAGAGAGGGTGAGTGTTGCTGTTGATACCACCGTAGTATCAACACAGTACACCCCTATCAGCATAGGGGACTGGTTCTTCAGAGCCTCTGCAATCGCTTGCTCTTTCGCAAGGATCAGTCACTGAACTAGTTCTGTGGTCAGGCTTATTCAGGAAGCAAAACATTGCAACTGCAGGCATTCGTTTGTGTCTGTGTTTGGCACAGTCTTAAGTCAACTCCACCTCTCTCATCTTCTCTTCCCTATGCCTTATTTTAAATGCATTTTTTCTCTTCCTGTCCTGCCCTGTCCCTACCAAACCTCTGTTGTTTCACTTCCAGAGAAATGCGATCAATCACATCTTGATTTCAAAACGTACTTTTCTAATTGTGGTAACCTTGCTCATTGCCAAAAGTCATTATGAAAATCATGAAGACGCTGGAGGTTCAGAGGGTAAACCAACACACAATGCTGATGTTACAGGAATCCTTTATCATAGGAAGGGGAAGGAAACCTACACTGCTTCCAGCTCTGGAGACTGACTGAAGAAATGGTGTGAGCATTCACCTCTGCTCTCAGATATTCCCTTCTGGAATGTTCTAAAAGCAAATTACACAGGACAGTTCCATGTGATTGCCCTTTGTATTCACACTGGCCTGGGAAACGGACTCCAAATTGCAATGGGAGAGAAGCTGAGGGCTCTTTATCCTTGTGGTTCCCCTTGAATCATTTTGGCCACAAGAATACAAAAGACTTTGTTTTGCTCTAAAGAGTCACGGCAAATCTTTGAAAAAGGCAAGTTTAAGCCAACTGTGCTAGCTTTAGTGCCCTGTACAGCCCACAATGCAGGGCTTTGTGCAGACTCCAAGGAGAAGAACATATGTGCGTGTTTAAATGGGAACTGAAAGAAATGCTCTGTCAACTGACCAGGAGCTGGAATGTTTAGGGATCAGTTTCCTAAGTGAGCTCAATGGCATGAGAGCAGTTTGGAGATAATTCAAACCAATATGCAGAGCAAAGCCCTCTGAAAGAGAGTCTTGCCCTGGACATATAATTTGTAGAACAGATCTCAAGTGAAATAGATCTCTTTCTGAAGTGTGTTTGAGTAATGAATGCATAGGCAGGAAAGGATCTTTACTAGGTTTTGCTTCTCCTAGAAACTCTCCCTGTTAGGCAGAGGACAGGTTGTCCGAGCAGACATGTGGGTGGACTTGTATCAGTAGTTATCCCTTCTAAATGTTTGTCACTGCCAATCTTCAGGATAAGCCACTTGTGGGACTGTTGTTTCTTTTCCTCAGGGAAAATCAGCTGAATTACTTTCATTGTTCAGCTTGTTGGTCTGAGCTGATCTCCATCAGCAGCTGACTGAAGAGGACTGCTATATATTGCTCTGCCTGGAAGGTGGTTGGCAGTCAGTGACAGCCAGGATAGCAGGGTAAAGATGGTAGGGACAACAGAATCCAGCAATAAGATCTCAGAAAGTTATAAAACCACCAGCTGAAGCCTAGAAACCTTTTATTCCCTCACTTCACTCAACCACAGTAGCTCCCTAGAGTCTAGTGCACCAAGCTGTGAACTGTGAGCCTTGATAATTGCCACAGCAAGGGGAGACTGATTCCTGCAATCTAGAGATGAGGTAGGTAGAAGGACACTCCAGTTTCAGTTTGGGCCACAGTGGAAAGAAAGATGGGATATGCAGGCAGAATCTCTGTTCAACAATTTCACAGCTCTTTTGCACAGTGCTTGCTCACCCCAGCAGCACTGCTGTATCATGAGTAATGGCAGGCATCTTCTATACAGGAACACCGTTTGTATAGCACATCCTCTACCTGCCTATAAAGTACCCTAAATAAGTGACAGACAATTTTGAATGGGACGCTTTTCCAGTATTCCTCTGGAGTATGGGTCATGGGATAGCCAAGAGCAGAAGGTGCCTGGGTCCAGAAGGACAGTCCCTACACAGCAGTCATCTGCTCTCAGGAGAAGACGCTTCATCCCCAGCAGGCAGTGATAACTCCATTTCTCTTCCACTTCAGGCATATAAATCCAGAGTAAGACAGCAGTGCAGTAAACCCATGAAGTTCATGTTCCCATCAGGTAGGCAGTCCATTCCTCTGAGGTTTTGCAGTCACCTGGTTTGAGTAACCTGAGGAGCTAACACCAGATCTGTAGATTTTGTTAACCTAGCACATAAGCAAGACCTTTTTGAGGTTAATGCCCAGATTTGTGCTTAGATGCTTTCCAGGATTCTGAATTTATGTTTGAATGGAAATTTTAATCTGTTCTTTCAAGGCTGTGCACATCAAAGGTGTGTACACACAGAACCCACTCTACCCGCCTGCCCTTGCTTGACTTTTAGACAATCTTCTTTCTGGCATCCCTCTTGGACTACCTTCTGTGGCTGAGAGCAGATGGACAAGCTGGCTAATAGAGTTTGTCTTTCTGCCCCTAAAATGCTACAGTTTCATTGGAAAGTAGACCAGCCATCAGGCAACCAGCCTTGTTGCCCTGTGGGGCACTAAACCTTATCCCCTCCAGGAATCAATCCAGGTTCCTATCACAAGATAGACCAAGGTGGTGATTTTGTAATACAAACCTGAGACCTCGTTCCTATAGGAAAGCACAAGAGTCTGGTGGTTCAAAACAGGAGTAATGATAAAGGAAACATAAGGCATCTGGTTTGGTCTCACCCTCACTGCCAGTGGGGAAGGTTTCTTAGGGGAAGTGTCACCCACACAATGCCAGGCTTTTGTCTTGGGCAGAGCTGGTTGGGTTGGTCTTTAACAGATCATGGGAGAAAATATATGGTTTTGAAGTGTGAACAGTCCGAGTTTGAGTTGCCTCAGTTTCTTCCCTGGATGATTTTTATTTGGTGAGTCAGACATAATACTGGAGCACAGGTGGGAGATCCAGCTGTTCAGAGCCCATTGTACAGCCCTCTCTCTCAGGGACAGAGAAGACACAGTCCCTGGTTTTTGAAAAAGGCTCTCCTCATGTTTTTTAGATTCAAAAAACAACCATCAAGCAAAAATCAGTGGGGCTTTTAGGCTACAGAAAAGCCCACCCTGCACGGGTAAGGTGCCCTTCACTAAAAGCTTTTCCTTTCCTCCCTCTTCTGCAGCTGGTTGACAGAAGGCCTTAGAGATTAGCTGTGTTCCTGTGAGCTATTTATACTGAAATATTTTGCGTTGAAAGATGTAAGCCCTTTGTTTCCTCTGTATGTACACGGTGATCCCTGCGGGCAAGCAAACCCTGCTTTGTTTTGGATCAGATATGCTGTGAATTGCTGTTGTAAACCAGCCCAAGTGCACTTTTATGAGTCAGTCTCACCTTTACGCTTCCACATGTCACCAGGCTCTCTCGGATGTCTGTGCAGCTATCCAATTCCAGATTACCCTGGTTAAAACAAGTCTAATCCCCATTTGGGATGATGCTTCCAAAACATTTTCTCTGAAACGATACTTCTTGATAATTTTTCCAGGCAGAGAAAGCATTTAGCTCCTTCGTTGAGCAAAATAAGAAAATCCCTCAGTAACATGCTTGGCCAATTTGGCTGGCTGATGTGTTGGATTAGGCAATCCTCATCTGTAATGCAACCCTCATAGCCTAAAGTAAAATGCGTGGGGCCATGCAGTATTCTCTCCTCCTGTGAATGGGGTACTATGATGAGCCCAGGTGAGAGGAACTGAAAGGAAACATGGAGATGAGAAGGGTACAAAAATGCAGGGAGAAAAACATAGGAATACATTTCACCTCAGACATCCCCTCCTTCCTGCCTATGGCAGAATAGCTTGTCTGCTGGAGCACACAGTCAGGCCTGTGTGGTAAGAGCAGGCTCACAGATGACATCCTGGCACAAGTGCCCAGGTGGAGATTTTTCTGTGAGTGTCTGCATCGTGGAGAGCACCTGCAGAGATTGGGATCTGAACAGCCAGCAATCTCCATACTGAGCCAGCTTGACAGGTCTAGAGACCTTCTGACCAAAACTCCCCCAGCCTTTCCAGCCCCACAATCAAGGACTCTGTCTTAAGGAAAAGTCCAGGAGTATAAAATCTGAGTATTGGGTTTCGAGAAGTCAGCGGGCAATACAACACAGCCTTTCTAGTCTCCAAGTCTTCTCAGTTCTCCTCCCCTCAGCTCTTCACTGAATCTGACAGGATCAGAGGCAATGGGCACAAACTGCCCGAGCAGGCGGATTGGACCAGGTGACCTCCAGAAATCCCTTCCAGCCTCCACCATTATCTGTGATCCTGTGAACTGACAGGAAAGGTCCCTTCCCTGAAGCCTCCCACATTCTGTGTGGTAGCAGGGAAGCTCAGCATTAGCAGCAGCCCTCTGTTAGAGCCTCTAACTGGGAGACAGATTTATGTGATCCAATATGAGTCACTGGAGTTGCAGGTCAATGGCCAAATTCTTCTTTTTGTTACACCCATTTAGTCCTGTGGGCTTCAGTGAGTGG
The DNA here is from genome assembly GCA_036023395.1 of Myiotriccus ornatus. Taxonomy (NCBI): domain Eukaryota; kingdom Metazoa; phylum Chordata; class Aves; order Passeriformes; family Tyrannidae; genus Myiotriccus; species Myiotriccus ornatus. Next base: position 144,742,337 of record JAYRBT010000082.1, on the reverse strand, counting down.
GAGGGGAATGGAACTGGTCCAGATACATTTTATTAGAGCAAAACTGCATTTTGGTCCAAGCTGTTTCAAAAGCACTCGATAAACAAAGCACACTTTATTGTGATGTCCCGAAAAGGTCACCCAAACCTTATTCCTTTGGGGAGGTAATTATTTTAAATAAGACTGTTTGAGGAATAATACAATCGTAAAGGGGATTTTGCTTTCTGTGGGATAGTATAGGTTTCCATCAGTTGCTGAATCTTTCCTTGGTTGCACAATTTAGTGATACAAACACAAACTGCTGTTATGTATTGGGCACTGTTTACACTATTAATTCCCCTGAAATAAGATTTTATGCCAGGGGCTTCCACACTTCACTGGCAATCTGGTTTTAAAAATTTAAATAGGAAGAGTTTTGTCTTCACATTAGCTTTGATTAGACAATTTTATTTTCTATTACTTTTCTATTACTTGCAAGTTATCTGTACCACACTTTTTAGGCATGACACAGCCTTAAAGGGTTTCTTCAGATCAACTCAAAACACCCTGAACACTTTGCCACATTTTTGTGATATCTTTGGAGAGCCTATGATGATGATTTTTCAGACTGAGACAGCAATATATATTCAAAATGCCCCCACCCCTTCCAAGTAAGTATCACAGCCAATCAAAACTGTGTCTATAAATGAAGTTTCATTATATGGTCTTTATAAAACTTTTCTAAGGCTAACACACATGATAAGGATATCAGATGACGCTGGACTCCAGTGGAATTTTATTTTGCTCTGCAAAGCAGCAGTGCTGTAGGAAAAAATGTCACTATTGTTACCAATATTGCTGCCAAATAACAAAAGTTAATTTTAATGAATAGGTTTGTCATAATTGATTCTTTTTACATGGAGCAATTCTAGGGTATGGATGAATTTTTTAAATCAAGCATATTTATGGAGAATAAGACAAAAAATATTTGTGATTTTGCAATTTTTATTTTACTAAGTGGAATGTTCACACTCATTAGATCTCTGATTTCTATTATTAAAGGAAAATCCTCCACTCTTAAAGATAATAAAACATCCAGCTATATTTGTGCAGAACCCAGACAACAAACTCCACACTTTGCCTCTGGAGTTTTTTTTCCTCTGGCTTCTTCCTACCTCCTATACTGCATAGACTCCTCAGTCTACCAGCCCTGATTGCTGGGACTGTGTCTGGCATTAAACATTTAACAGAGACCTTTTGTTGCTCACTGCATGGTTATGACAAATGGCAGATTGTTACAGCAGGAGCTGTGTTATCAAAAGTCAATCAAGACTGTGCCAAAAACTCTGGCCCCTTTTGCAGAATTCCAACGTGGAATTGGCATTGTCTAGATTAGAGAAAGAGACAACGCATAAACACCAGCCAAATAGAAATCATAGAGAGAATGAGAGGTGTGCAACTGGAACCAGCAAGTGTGTCACCAGCTGTTATTTTTTACTTGCTTTTGTTAGAAAAATCCTTAAAAGAGGTAGCATTTAAAAGCTGACTGGAGTGAGGTGAGCCCTGAAGACTAGGGGGGTGAGTGTCCTATCTGCATTTAAGGAGGTGGAAGAAGAGAAGAGGAATCAATCCAAGGAATTTCAGCTTGTGGAAAGCTATTGGAACAAACTATGAAATGGCCTGTGAGCACTTGGAAGCTAATATGGTGCTAAGAAACAGCCAGCACGGTTCTGTCAAGAGTAAAGCATGCAAATGGAATTTAGTTTCTTCTCTGATGTGGTAAGTCACTGTGCAGGGTTCACACGGTCAGGTTTTGGTATTGGGGGGGCTACAGGGGTGGCTTGTGTGAGAAGGTGCCAGAATCTTCCCCCATGTCCAACAGAGCCGATGCCAGCCAGCTCCAGGACTGACCCACCACCGTCCAAGGCTGAGCTCATCAGCAACTGTGGTAGCACCTCGGGGATAATGCATTTAAGAAGAGGGAAAAGAACTTCTGTGCAACATCAGCCAGAGGAGAGAGAATATGTGAGAGAAACAGTCCTGCAGAGAACTAGGCTGGTTAAAAAAGAGGAACAGGAGGTGCTCCAGGTGCCGGAGCAGAGATTCTGCAACAGCCTGGTCTTGCAGACCATGGCGAGGCAGCTGTGCCCCTGTAGACCATGGAAGTCATTGGGGCAGCAGAGATCCATCTGCAGCCCGTGGAGGACCCCACTCTGGAGCAGGGGGATGTGCCCTGAAGGAATCTGCAGCCCGTGAAGAGCTCATGCTGGAGCAGTCTGATCCTGAAGGACTGCAGGCTGTGGAAAGGAAAGATGCTGGAATAGTTCCCAAAGGATTGTGTCCTATGACTGGGACTCCACGCTGGAGCTGGGGAAGAGCATGAGGAGGAATGTGTGATGAACTGACCACAACTCCCATTTCCCACTCCCTTTGGCTTCTGGAGGGGGATGCGTCAGCAGTGAAGCTGAGCACGGGAAGAAAGGAGGACAGAGGGAAAGTGTTTTGGGGTTTTCTTTTATTTCTCACTGTTACTAATTGGCAATAAATTAAATTAATCTTCCCCAAGTCAGGTCTGTTTTACCCATGGTGGTAACTGGTGTGCGGTCTCCCTGTTCTTCTCTCAACCCACAAGCTTTTCATTTCATTTTCTCCCTCCTGTCCTGGTAAGAAGGAGGAGTGAAAGAGCAGCTTGATGGGCACTTGGTGGCCAGCCAAGGTCAGTCCACCACACACACCCAGCTGATGACAGAGAAGCATCTGACTTAATTAACTGCATTTGTAATAAAACCTTGGGATATATGGTCTACACCACAGTACTATAAAGTAACCACAGAATTCAGTGGTAAGGCTCAGAGCAGGGTGCAATAATTTCTACCCAACAGAGATGGCACATCAAATAGTCCCTCTGAGTCTGTCATTTGGGATGTCATTGTAAAATGGAAATTGACTTTATACGAGCAACTGGCACCAATGTGTGCAGGCAGGTTCAACACTCAAATTGATCTCATTAAGAAGAGGAAGTGGCCTAAATTAATCAATTTATTAAAAACATAGAAATGAGAAATCACAGACCAACTAGAAAAAGAAGAGAAGCTCTCAAGGCAGCAATAGCAGAGAATAGTTCTGTGAACTGAACATGAAAAAGTATGGTACATGGGAAACCACGCAAATGCCACCCTGGGGCATATTAGCAGGGCTACCGTAAATCAAAGACAAGGAGGCAAACTTTAATCTTCATTCATCCCCCTTTGAGTAACAAATCCATAGAGGACCCTTCAGCACCTCTGACTTCCAGATTTCAGTGCCAGCTTTGAATAGTGCACATTAGAAAAGATGTAAGAAAAGCAGAGACACTTGAGTGAAGAACTATGATCCTGGCAAGCCCTTTAGGCAACAAGGCTTCTGAGGAAATGTTTTGAAAATAAAGTTTGTTGTGTTTTTCAATACTAAAAGGGGAAAACCAATAGAAACACCACAGAAACACACGGAGAAGGAAAGCCTGAAAACTGCTGGCCTTCCTGTGCTTGGAAATGTTATCAAGAGTGTTACATATTAGAAGAAAAAACTTGTTCTCCAAGTGCCCTCAGCCTATGATAAGAAAGAACTAACAGGAAGAAAAAAAAAATTTCTTAAGGTAATATATCTCAGAACAACCTAGAGAAACCTCACACTCTATTTCTGGAGGATTTTAAAATAGGTTCAAAAAATGTTGATAAGAAATAGCTACATTTACTTGACCCTTTTTCCAAAGAGGCATACATTCTCATTTCTAGTCCTCTTCAACTCTAATTTTCTATGACTTGATATGAAAATACAAGTTCTGTTCTTTCAACTAGAAGCTGCTTGGCACCCTTCTCACTTTAAGGGGGGAAAAAAATTAATGTTTGGAAAATGCTGTGAATTTCTTTCCAACTCTGGTTTCCTGTCAATAGACTAAAGACTTGATTCTTACTCAAAGCCTTGAGGCTAGTAGACTGTTTTTTCAAATGTTTGCAGTAAGTCAGTACTTCCAGTAGTGTTTCCATCTAGTATCTTTTTTTAATCCCCTTTTATGCAGCAGTGCAGAGCTTTAGGTCCTTTTTTTTCCAAATTCTTGAGCTGTCTAAATGGTTACAAATACAAGAAACCGCCTGAGCTTCACTAATCCTCTTTCTATAGGAAAGACCCTTGCAGGGCCACATCCCTTTTTTCAGGATGTCTGAGTATCCCTTCTCCACAAGCTCTTATGATATTTATGCTGTTTTCCTTCTCCAAATATTTACCCCATCAGTAGATTGAGCACAGAGCAATAATCAAATATTTACACCATCAGTAGGTTGAGCACAAAGCAACAAACAGGAAAAATCATGTTCAGCATCCAGAGTTGCTCGTTTTTTGTCTACTCTGTGCAGTGATACATGTCCATCTTGCCCAAAGCCCTTGCCATCTGGGCT
>JAYRBT010000082.1:144704470-144737846 GCA_036023395.1 Myiotriccus ornatus | reverse complement strand
TCCAGAGTTGCTCGTTTTTTGTCTACTCTGTGCAGTGATACATGTCCATCTTGCCCAAAGCCCTTGCCATCTGGGCTTCCCACTTCCTCAGTGGAGCTTCCTAGACTTAGACTTAACCATCTTAAATGCAGTTAAACTTTCTAAAAACCAGCAGCTACACCATATGCTTATACTTTAAGTGAGAAATAGTCTGAAGAAGATGAAGCTGCCTTTTACATCAGTTACCATATTCCACCCCCTCCCCTTCCTTTTTATTCATGCTTTCTAAAACTACATCCCTCCCTCTTATGACCAGGAAAACAGGGATCTGTCCCTATTCAAAATAAAATAGGATTGAACACAGAACATACTACAATGTCCAAGATTTCCTCTTGACTGAAAGCACCTCAAATCTTTGGTCAGTCATTCAGACTAGGAAAGATATGTCATTCCTTTTCCACATTTATAAGCAGACCTTCTATATTAAGGAACTGACTTAAGTATTCGAAGAGAAAAGCACATCAATGACAACAATGAATCATTATTGTTATTTAACTACAGGAAGAACTTCGGATGTCATAACATAAATGAGTGTTTATGAGAAAGAGGTGTTTTTAAATAGTGGTTAATCCTAACCTTAAATATTTACCAGATCTGCAGACTCAGTATCACACTCCGTGCCCTGGCTCAGCCTTTCTGCAGTACCAGGGAACATACTAACTGAGGCCCCTTCAGATTATTCCAGGGAGGTTTGATAGTACGCCAGGAAAACTCTTGAGTACATAACATAACTGCTGGATGTTGGCAGTGGGCACGCAGACGGTGTGGCTCTAAAAGTGTCTAGCTCAGTACACTGCAGCTGCCGGGAAAAAAGAAGGGACACTTCCCCTTTTGGTGAAGAAAGTTCTGTTTTGACAAACATCTAAGAAGAGGTGCTGGCAGCTGCTGAACCCAGGGCACTTTCGGTACCAGCAGTTATCGTGAGACACCTTGTTTGGGCCTTTTTCCTCCTTGGGCTTTTAGCATTCTGCTGATTCAGTGTAATTATCCAGGCAGGGAGTACACGATCTGCAGCACTGACAGTGGCTGGTCCCCAACAGCTAGACACCTCTTTGAAGCCACCTGGATATAGGTGAGGATCCATTTTCCACAGTACATCCCCTAGACCAGCAATTCTGATAAGCTGCTCTTGCAAATTTGCATGAAGGAGGGTCCAAGCAAAGGATGTGGATTCTCTCTTTTAGAAAAAGCCCTGAATGAATTAACTTTACAGCAAGGCTGCTTTTCAACAGACAAGGTTACAAATCTTTACCCCCTGTACACAGGGGGTAAAATCCACCAGAGTCCCCCACCACCTGAGTGCTGAGCACACAGTCTTGTCATTATGTGAGTTCTTGCCTGTGTTTATGGAGAGGTTGTAGATCAGAACTGGGTGGGCCTCTTGAGGTATCCCAAGAGTTCTTGGGATCCTTCCTGGAAAAGGGAACACTCAAAAGGAAGGGATGAGGTCTGGCTTTTGTGTCTGCATCTGGAGCTTTCAGCATGGCCAAGACTAGGATAAGCTAAAACCACCGACCTGACGAAAGGCCAATTAATAATGAGTCTCAGGAAGCTCAAGTCTGCATTCAGCCTTTGTCTTGAGTTTCTAAGAGTGACAGACAGAAAGGACATAGAAAAACTCCTTTCACAACTGAGAATAAAATGCTTTAAAGCTGTTTCACTGCTGCCCAGGGCAGGGGGGCAAGAGCTGTCCCTTCTCCCAGACTGCATCAAATACCACAGAAAGAACATAAGAATAAATTTAGCTCCTGTGGGCTTTTCTTTCTTGGAACTAATGACAGTGATAACCCAGAAGGAAGAATCAGATATGGCATATCTGAGTTTGTAGGCAAAGAATCTAGGGGTTTTTTGTTTTATTTTTTCCATGCTACTTTGTAAGATTTTTTAAAGCATGTTCCCCATTTTACTGTAATTTCTAATTTTAAATACTGCTGCAGATGGAGTTTTATGTTTTTCACAATGTGTTAACTAGTTATGCTCAAGGCTTCCTTTCTAAGAATTTTTTTCAGGACTTATTTAAGTTTCTAACAAGATGCCTTGAAGTTCTGTCCAAATATACCTTGAGATATCGTGTTTGAAAATTGACCATAAAAACTGCAACAGATTTTTATCCTCTTTTAAATCCTGATAATTTTTAAGGAGCTTCTTCTGAGATAAAAATATCCTATAATGTGTGGGACAAATAAAGCCATAAATACATTCCATCAGGGAAAGCATGCTAAACAGGAAATCTTACATTCAGTAAAAATGTTCTTCATGTCATCCCTTATCAGTTTGCTCAGGGTCTTTCTGAGCTGAAGGGTTGCAAAGTGTGGTACAGGCAGTCCTTTCAGACCACAGGGCCTCCAAGCTCAAAATATTTTGTTTCAGCGTGTTCATACTACTCTCCCAGGGTGATGTTGGTATTAATCATCCTGCTGAAAACTCTGGTCTCGTGGCTCACATGTGTCCAAACTCCATGACATGTAGTGCTGCTTGCTGGGGGTCAGATTCCCCCATTTTCCAAGGGTACCACAGCCCACATGTGGGTGGATTACAACATTCAGGCCTTTCACAAAGTGTACCTACGTGCACTCAGAATCTACTCATCTCACAACACTAATATTTGTGGCAGCTCCAGTACTTGTAATTATCAATAACTGTGAAGTATTCAAGATTTATACTGTGGCCTTGGTCCCCTAGAAGAAGATGACAGGGAACGTCCTTATCATTTCAATAATGAGCACTTTTGACACAAACTGCCTCTCAAACTTAATTTTTAGTAAATTTAGTAAATCAAAGCAGGATTCCTAACCTTAGCTCTACCCAGCAATGTAATACCAAAACTAATGAATTATAATTAGCCACGTTTGTAAAGCTTTGCTACACACTGTTAAACACATGTGGCCTTGCAGCCATACACGTGTCTCAGAGCTGGGTGACGAAAAGCCAAATCAAATCCTCCATCATGCTGGCAGACACTTACAGAGTTCAGTGAGGTAAGAGGCCTCAACACAAACTTCCCGAAAAGCTGTTTTTTCCATTTGATATCATTGATGGTCAGTCCACTGCACTGAGGACAGCGGAAGCAGCAGCAGTGTCTGTGTACGTGCATCTCACCTTAAAGTGTGGGAGCTCCTGCCTGCTGGGCTGTGGCCACTGCTGGGCATTACCAGCTGTGCATGTGCTGTGTAATGAAGAGAAATGATGTCTGAGTACTGTATCTTCTACTGGGGCCATTTAGGATAGAAACTAGAAGGACTATGCTTCCTAGATATCAAACACAACCAGCCCTCTAAGATGCGTTTTTTCCAGCTGCTGTTAACACTGGATTGGTTTTTTCCTTCTTTTTCTGCTTGGCCTGTACTTTTTACAAAAGTGGCAAAACTTGGATTCTGCTAACTCTGTTCATTGGATACCCCCCAAGACAGCCCTGAAAGTCTCCACTTGTGATATCTTTGTCCTCAACATATTCACCTGAATTCCTTCCTGATCCTTCCTCCCCAGTCTGATGCCTCTGAATCAAGTTTTATTCACCAGTGAGATCTTCTCTTTCCAGTGACAATTGGTGCTGTTAAAAGGCTGTGCAGCCACCACATAACAATAATTTTAATTTTTTTTTTTCTGATCTAAAGCCCACCATTAGCGATAGTTCTGCCAGTGTTGACCACCTATTGGTTCAAAATAGAAATGTGATTTATACAGGTTTTAAGTGACGTTGACCTGCTCACATCAAACCTCAGGTGTTTGCTCTATTAGATATTTGTTCTAAGCATTAATACATGGGTCTTTTCTTACAAAATTGCCTTTTATTTTTCATTATGAAAATTATGTTCTGAAATTTTTTGGTAGGGTTTAGTGTGGTCAGTCTAGCAATGACATTAAATATCCTGTACTAGTCTTCTATAGACAAAATCTTGGAATTTTCCACACCCAGAGCTAAACCTCGATCATTTTTTTCTTACTATCAAAATTCTATTTGGGCTTGGAAGACTTACCTTTGATCCTTTTGTGGAAAAGCACTAAGTCAACTGGTTCTTTGGGATATGGGATAACTCCACTTACTGCTAATTGAAATATTATAGTAATAGAGACTCTACACTTCTTCAGTTTCTACCTTGGTTTTTTGAAGCTCTAAGCCTGCATCCTGTACCCACAGGACATGCTGCACAGTAGAATTTCAGGTCAGCAACTGGTTATTTTGGCAAATAGATGAAACCTCCAGAGTTCACCTTTTTAAGCATTCTTGGCACCCTTCACTGTTCACTCTGCTTTATGGTGGTAATCCCAACACTGCTGTGATCTACGTTATGCCCTCCTGTGTTGGTTTTCCTTTGGACCTGCTCCTTCCACTGAGCAGAACTTTGACCAACACTGAGGGAAAACTACCCCAACAGAACTTCTTTTGTTTTACTTAGCTTTGTGTTAGTGTCTTAAGCTTCAGTCTAATCTCAGCCTCCCATGTCACAACATGTAGCTGTTGCCCCACTATATTGTATGCCAGAACCAAAACAGGTTTGGATTCATCACCCCTCCAGTTTCCCATCTCAGAGATGTAGGCTGCTATTAGACCACCCCAGTGTTTCTTCTCGCCAGGACTCAACAAGCCTTTCTACCTTCTCCTTGAAGGTTGTCTGCCCTAACCCCCCTAACTATCTTTGCAGTTCTTTGCTGAAATTTTTAGGGTTCTTGACATGCCCAAAACTAGTCCCACCAGGGATAAGTAAAGGAGGTAATAATTTCCCTGGATCTGCTGCATGCTTCTCATGGTGTAACTCCATGTGATATTTGCACTACCTGTAATAAGGGCAGAGTATTGCCTCCTGACTCATTCTGGCATCATCCACAAGCCCCACATTTCCTTTCATCAAGTCCAAGCTATTCAGTTCCCAGCCTATGCTGATGTGTGGGGTTATTCCACCCCAAGCACAGAACTTGGCACTTCTCACTGCTGAGTTTCAGGAAGTTCTTGTAGGTACAATTTTCATGTTTCTCAAAGTCCTTCTGGGTTAAATATTTTTCACTTTGTATATCAATCACTTTCCCTCACTGAGCATCATCTTGAATTTGCGGCAGGGTGCACACCCCTTGTTTCATCATCCAAATCATTAATGAAGAGATTGAACAACACTGGACCTTTGTGGCATTCCGTTTGTTGCTGGCCTTCAGCTGGATGTTAAACCATTGATTATGACCCTCTTTAGCCCTGGCAGCACAACCATTTTTCAAGCACATTTATGCATCCCATACTTTCTCAACTTGAAAATAAGAATATCGTGGGTCATAGTGTCAAAAATGTTACTAGAGACAACATATATTACATTGACCACTGTCTCTTTATTCACATAGCCAGTCTTTCCACCAGCAGTCCTTTTCCAAGGACAAGTGTCAGGAACTAATTGACATCATGTTTTGCAGATGGTAGACATCAACCTGGCAATCACTCATCTTTGATGGTTTCAGTAGCTGGATGGTTCCTACAGTAACGAATCTCTCTCCTTTTTGCCTTAGGCTGAGGAAAGCTTTCTTGCAGGTATGATTTGGATTACAAATATCCCTGTTCTGTGACATCCTGAGAAATCCTTCATTTTGCTTTTGCTTTTTATTTCTAATAAAAATATAGAAGTTATATTTTGTTTATGGTAGTGTCTGTATTTTGTTAAAAAAGCTTTTCAGAGTTGATCTTGTATTAACTGGAAGCTGTTTAACACACCAAAAGATTCACTTGCTGTGAGAAATAAGGCTACTGTCTTCCTTTTGGCACCCAACTTCAGGCAGATAGAAGCTGAAATGCTGCTGAAATTTCCTGGTTTTCCACCTACCCAGAGGCTGCCAGTGGAGGTGGTGCTTCACCTGCTGCAATTCTTCATTAGTGATAAGCTGTTGAGGAGCACTGAGGGCTTGAGATATTTGCACGGGCTGTCCTCTGCTCAGTGTCTAACTCCAGGTGGATGCATGTGATGATAAACCCTACAGAGGAACTCGCTCAGTTCCTCTGGATATGTGTAGGCTAAAAGGGGACGGAGTATGAGCTGGACACCCAGACCCTTGCCTGTCCACACATGGAGTTTCTATTTTGCTGGCTGGCCCTGCCCTCATCCCAGGAGCTGTCACCAGGCAGGATGGACATGACCACACTCCAGCCTGCACAGTCCCCCAAGGCTGTCCCATCAGGCTCAGCCCCATGCATACCCTGGGGGATGCAACACATCCCTTCGGCTTCAGGCCATAAAAACATCACTCTTACGGGTTGCAACACCACCCTTAGATTCTTCCAGAGCCTCTGAACTCAAAAACACATTACGAAAATGAAGATAAATCTTAGGACCAAAGGGATATGACTATGTAGCACAGAAGAGAGCCAAGGCCAAATGCCACACAGTGTGTGGGATCAGTCTGCTGGTCCAAAGACATGAAACCTGAGTCAGGCCACGACACTTAGTGTCAGGGCCAGAGACTGGGGTTTGGCCATTTTATATTTAGTAGTACGGACACAGCATCTGTTTGAGATGCAGCTTGTATGGGCCAAAACTTAACACCAAACTGTGATTTCTTTTGTGACTCATTTGCTTTGCTAATCTGAAACAGATTTACCATGTCTTGTTTAATAGCAAACAGCCTCTAAAACTATTAAATGAATGAATTGCTGTTTTAGAGATGGCTGCTTCATTTTGAGCAACTGTTTTGAAATTACTGGCAAAAAGAACATGTCCAGTTTTGCTGCAAGAGCTGCAATCAGCTTACCTATAGCTCTTTTCTCCTGTCGCTGCTCCCTCCACTACTTTGTTTTAAGGCTACACACCTGGTCTTTGTCAAAAGAAGCCTGAAGTGGCCCCTTAAACAGACTGCAATCAAAAACTGCTGCTTGTGTCCTATCTGTCTCCTCTGTGGCACCTTCTTCCTTGAAGCTTTGTAAAAAGTGAATCAACCTTTCTCTCCTCTGCCTGGGCACAAGACAGGGAAGAAACCTGAGGTATCTGTTTTATAGGTGTTTGTGTTTTATGCCCAGGAGTCCAAGACCACAACCATGGTTCCAGGTCGTTCCAGCCCTGTACTCAGCTCTGAGTACAGGGTGCCAACCAGCAACATTACTTTGTGCTTCCTTTACTTTGGGTTCAGAGCTTTAAGACCAGCATTTATAACCAAAAACTTCGTAAAACAGCTGTAGCCATCTAACTGATCACAAGCGATACGTGTCATTTAGGGTCTTGAAGAACCAGACTTTCTTTTAGTTAATTGCTTGGCTGTGTTACTGCTATGTAATTGTGTTCTCAGGGCGAAAGGACACCCACTTTTAACTGCATTTTCAAGCAGAGGGCACATGACATTACTATGTGAGGAAGATTAGACAACGATCAGGCCTTTTAGCAGCTCTTCCTTATCAGACATCAGTGAGCACAGAGTTCTGACTTGCACTTGCTTAGCTGCTCCTCAAATTGATAGGCACCCTGTTTTGCTTGATTTTGAGCTATCTCAGCCTTGGTGGGTTCAAAAGTTCAGCTGAGATGTGAGTTGGATATTCCTTCAGTGAGGCTGTGAAAAATGGAATGGGAAGGATTCTGGTACACACAGATGAACTCGTGGCTACGTGTTTGTGTGTATAGCAACGCCTCAGCCAGACAGAGTGGGAGGCAGAGGTGAGGGGGAAGGGAAGTACTTTCCATATTTCTAGGTATTTCTGCTAAAGAAGAAGTTGCTTCAAAGTCTGTTTTAGATAAATGATTTAAAGTCCCCTTCAGGTTGCTCATGCAGTCCCCAAGTGAGTTCTGTTTGAACATCCCTAATCCTGTGACTCCAGGGAGGATGCAAGCAGGAATCATAATGTTCAAGTACAGAGAATCCCCCCTTTCTAGTATGTGAATGCAGCTTTTAAGGAAAGACATTTACAACTTACGGGTACTTCTTTAAACTTGTTGATGAGTTTGCAGCAGAGGACACCAGTTGCAGTGGATGGTCAGTCAAATCCTCCACACTTAGTGAATGGAGATGGAGAGTTTTGGCACACAAGGCTTTACCCAGGCAGAATGAGGGAGGATTACAGATGCAAGCAGTTGTACAGAACCATCTGTGGCCATCAGCTGGGCTCTGTTAAAATCTCCACTCATCCATTGCTTCAGAAATTGAATTAGTAACCTGTGTAGCTTGAGGGTTTTTGTAGGTTATTTTGAAAAGAAAAGTTCAAAAGGAAGAAATAAACACCAAGTTTCTTGTCAGAAACAGGATAGTAAAGGCCACTCATCTCTGAGAGAGCTGAGGAAAATCCCCCCTTATTTAAAGCCTTTCAATATTTCATTTCTCCATGTCTTGCTGCTGTGTAGGGCTATGGTACTGCCTTAAGTTCACAATTAAAACAGGTTTCTCTACTTTCTTGCCTGCCCATAGTTGACAACAAGAAGAATCAACATGAATAAAAAAAAAAAAAAATATCTCATGCCAGCTCAGTAAAGCTACATCTGTGAGGGAACTTATTGTGTTTATCTGTATGTTTGGTGTCGATCACTAAAGGAACAAGCTCTATACAATTGTACATACAGGTTTGTATGTGTGTGTTCAACTGGTGGACAAGTGTGAGGAGTTCAATATTCCTCCAGCAGGAATAAACAAACTCATGCAAGAGGCTATCAGATATCCATAAAAACAATTCTCTGATCTCCCAGAAGCCGCAAACAACTTTCTGTTTAGACCATTGGACAAAGAAGAGGGCAGTTGAGTAGCTGGTCGCCATACACGTCCTTCTGGGGCCATCAGCAAGGCCAGGGATCTTCATGGGCCACAGTGCATGACACTGTGTGAACTTGTTCTGCACAGTGGCAAGCAAGTGACAAAGAAGAATACACAAAGAACTCATATGAATAGACAAACTGAGACTACATAAGTGCATTACACTTGGATTCAGGTGAATTCACCCGAACCTCACAGAATCACAGAATGGGTGAGATTGGAAGGGATCACAGTGGGTCATCTGGACCAACCTTCCTGCTCCAGCAGAGTCATCCTGGAACACATGGCACAGGGTTGTGTCCAGACAGTTCTTGAATATCTCCAGTGTGGGAGAGACTCCACAACCTCTCTGGGCAACCTGCTCCAGTGCTCGGTCACACACAGAGTAAAGAAGTTCTTCCTCACCTTCAGGTGGAATTTCCTCTACATTCTTTTCTGCCCATTGCCTCTTGTCGTACTGCTTGGAACCACCAAGAAGAGCCTGGTCCATCTCCTTGGCACCTTCCCTTCAGATACTTGTGTACAGTGATGAGGTCCTGTCTCACTCGTCTCTTCCTGAGGTGAACAGGCCCAGCTCCCTCAGCCTTTCCTCGTAAGAGAGATGCTCCAAACCCTTAATCATCTTTGTTGCCCTCCCCTGAACCTGTTCCTGGAGCTCCATGTCTCTCTTGTTCTGAGGAGCCCAGACCTGCACACAGCACTCCAGATGTGGCCTCGACAGGGCAGAGTAGAAGGTCAGGATCACTTCTCTCAACCTGCTGGCAATGCTCTTTGTAATGCACCCCAGGATGTTGTTGGCCTTCTTGGCCCCCAGGACACACTGTTGGCTTGTTGCCCACATTGACAGCTCACTGTCCACCAGGATCTCTAAGTCCTTCTCTGAAGAGCTGCTTCCCAGCAGGTCAGCCCCCAGCCTGTACTGGTGCCTGGGGTTGTTCCTCCCCAGCTGCAGAACCCTGCATTTGCCTCCTTAGTCTGAAACACAGACACCACTGAGAACTATAAAATGACAGCTGGGCTGCCACCAAATCAGGATGTGTTTTGAAACCAGTGCCACCCTGGGAAAAGGAGTTGCTCTAGATCCTAACTGAAGTTGGGATTTCTTCCCTTTTATCTTATCCTTTGCACAATAGATAGCTTCTAAAATGAAGGCTCTCTTTGTGAGTTCTTGGTGTGAGAGACAAGTTTTCATCTAGATATTGCAATTGGAGCCTTTTCTGTTTGGAGGAGCAGTGGAAGTATGCAGCAAGTCCCAATTCTCTTTCCAACTGTAGCAGGGATATAGAGCTATCTCCTCCCTTCATAATGACATCTGTGAGCTATAGAGCCAAAATCTTTCTTTTTCCTGTTTGGCTTGATGAACTTTCATTATTTTTGCAAAATGTGTTAACCCCATCAGGAGAGATTGCAAGCAAAGAATTGTGCAATGGGTGTATAACCACCCTGTAGGCTATGGTTGAGATTTTTTCCTGGTAAGTAGAAGAGCTTTGCTGAAACACAGCTGAGTGAGTATGGTATCTGACACTGTCTCTAGCTGTCTGCATCCCCTGTGGGTTCCAGAATGTGAGGCAGTACCAGAGAAAAAATCTCAGTGACCATAGGTATTCATCTCGGAGAGAACTCACAGTCAAAAACCTTATGTGGATGGAAATAAACATAAAATCTATTTTAGAGCTTGTCTCTCTTGGCTTTTTCTCTTGGCTAGCTTTAATATTTACCAGTCATCATGTTGACTTCTCGTAAACCCAGGTCTTAGGCACTTATTTGTCCATGTTCACTGGACTGAAAGCCTGAGTGGCAAATGCAGGGCTGGGCGAATGTGTCAATCTGCAGCTGAGCCCTGCTGTGAATGCAGCTCACAGATCCTACACCAACCAACAGAGCTTCCTACAGAAATGTTTCCCTTGGTAAAACATTCCACCAAAATCTCCTGAAGGGACATACGTATTCAAAACAAATCAACCCCCCCATCCTCTCCATTTATCAAATTAACTTACAGATAAACCCAATCTTCTGAAATACGTTAAAAAAAGAATCCACTTCCTTTGCAAATGGTAGGAAGTTCCTAATGCAAGACCAAATAAATGACTCACCCCGCATCTATGCTTTTGCTGAAGCAGATAAACCTGCCAAAAGCAGTTTCCAAACTGGAAATAAGTACTTAAGTGGGAATATGAATAATACCAGGCAATTCTCTGACAAAGGCATGTGAATCTTCAGTCTGTGGTGTTATTCATTTATATTTTTAATTGAGGTCAGTGCCCTTGGTTCAAAGCTGCATTGAATAATTTTTGGAAGGACAACCGATCCATATGGCTACATGTCAGCATCATCAAGGGATCCAAAGACAACAACAAAAGGCTATAGTAGAATAAAATTCCCAGTGGATGGGGTGTGATATTTGATGGGTCACACAGGGAATTCTTTTCACATGAACCAGCAAACATCAAGTATATTTTTCATAAAACATGTAGCTTAATCCAAAATTATCCCTTCTGTATTGTTAGCAAGAACAAGGGAACACCCAGTTTCTTTTGCAGTGACTAATAATATTACCACTGCTTAAATGTAAACAGAGTGCAGAGATCTTTCTAAACAAATGCACAATATTTTTTCAAAATATAACACTGTGCTCCTACTTTATTTAACTCTTTTTCCTTCTTTGCTGCTGCAGCACAACGACTGAAATTTCCTGTGTTAATGCTGGCATGGCAAGAAATACAATGTCAAGGGAAAGAAGAAGAGCCTCATAATTAAAATCTGTTTCCATAACATTGAAATAGATGGAATTGCTACCTTTTGGTGGACTTTGGATCAGGTCTCTAGTCTGATGGTTCTTCATTTGCACCACCCTCTTTCCCCTGGAGCCTTGTGAGCATTGATTAGTTAATGGCTTTAAAGTGCTATTTAAATGCTGAAATATTGTTACTGCCAGATACTGGAACACAGAGGCAGGTTTCAGCTCAGCACATATGGTTAGTCTTTCACAAGCATGGAAGTATGGCCTTTCATTCTTTGTGCATATGTGTCTTTGGGGGTGTGGGTACTTACAACAACCCCTTTTAGTAAAACAAAATAAAACAGTAAATCAAGGACTTGTTTACTTTTCTCTTAAAGAACTTGGAGACATGAGCTGTGATCTCAAGTGAAAGCCATCAACAGCACCAGAGAGGTTTCAGGTTCATTTGCACAGCCCCTTTTCTAGTGCAGGAATGGAGATCTGTGTTGGGGCAGCCACCCCTCTAGAGATGCTCTTCTGGAAAGAACAAGTGAATGCCAGCTGCATAGAGCTGGTTTATTAAATGAAATAATATTTACAGTAGAAGTACTCCTTGGGATTTCAGTGGGCCCACGTGAGTGGCAGCTTGTATTGTCTCCCGAGCACAGCAGTTCCTAAAGTACACACGTCTGTGCACGTACAGATACTGGCACAGGAGCCACTCCAGTGCTGCGGGAATGTGGTGTGAGCAGTCCTGCAGCCCAGCATGGGCTGAAAACTCACTGAGGCTCTGGCTCTTGCATTGTCAGCAATGACATTCTGGCAAATTGAGCCTTGACATTCCTGTTTTCCCAACCTGTCTTCTGAGCAGACATTTTCAAGCAGAGGGGAGTGATGTTCCCCAAGCTTTCAGCCGTGCTCCTTTCTGGCACACATCAGGATTTGTCTGAGTACAAACTCTACCAATTACATCTTCACATAGTAAAACACTTTCTAATTTGGATTTTTGGAATTAATTAATTTTCTTTTGCAATCCACCAATCGCCTTCAAAAGACATTGCAAATCATTGTGTTATTCTCAGCCATAACCAGCAAAATAGCTGGGAAGAGTGCATGAACTAGCAAAGGCCGTCTTTGGATCCACAGATTACCAGGCTTTCTGAGCAACTAGTCTTTGGGTCTTCTACCTGCCTGTCTCCAACATTTTAGAAGGTCCAACACCACATGTGATCTAAATAGCAAACAAACTGCAAAGGTCAAAGCAGAAGAAAACACTTCATTCCAGTTCTTCATTCCATTCCAGACTCACTACTTGTTTTTTACTGCTAAAGTCTGCATCTAGTGCACACAGAACAGTTCATTCCATCTGAATCTCTGGAGCTTTCAGCCCCTTCCCCAAAAAGCAGCCAAGCACAGCAGACTGAAAAACTACTTGAGGATGGGCCAAATCACACAATTCAGACACTGACCCAGGTCTGTTTTCTGAAGAACTAAATGTTTCTGAGCTAGGATTTTGTTTCATGATCAGATAAAGGAAGGATTAATCTGTTGGAAAATTAGTCAAGCCCATCTTCTCATTCTAGCGTTTACACTTGTTCCATAACTTTTGAACACTAAGCTAGGCAGATCTTCCATAACAAACACAGCAATTTGATGACATAATTTTGAAGATATGACTTCAAAATAGGCTCAGTTGCAAATTAAATTATTTGTGATGGTTTCGTTTGTTTCCTGGCATCCCAGTTTAAGATGATTACAAAAAAGATTAGACATTTTATGATTCAAAAAACAAAGAAAGCACACACAGAGCAGTGCTGTCTTAGAATGACAAATATTTCTCTTGTGTTGTTCAGAAATATGTCGTTTTCATCCTTGAAGACATTAACTAAGAAAACAAGATAAGAAATTTCCTTTATTCTACCCTTGGTAATACTTCAGAATTACTGCTGCCCAACATGATCTCCCATCACTTTGTGGTGAAAAAAGAACTAGAATTCCAGGTTTTTGTTATTGAATGCAGCAGCAAGCTTTTGTAGATCAACTTAATAAACTTATTGTATAGCTGAGAAAACAAGAAGCAGAGAGTTTAACAGAGTTTCAGAGTTTGAGGAATTTCTGATTTCCTCTTCAGGCCACTGAATGAGGGAGAATGACAACATGCTGTGATTTCATCAGTTTGGGTCACAGTAACCTGCCATAAAAGTGAGGTTGTTAAGTGAAATCACACACTTGCGGGAACTGTTGCTTTACAGAGAAGTCACAGAAAAAGCAGCTCAGGCCGTCACAGTTTAACCCGCCCCTTGGAGGGTGGCTGCACGCAGAACTGTGTATACACGGATACTCTTTGCTCAGCAGGCTAGGGCCTCTTTTTGGAATAAACGATTCGCTGCGCTTCTTGCCAAAGAGCTGTTCACTGGGAAACTCACATAGCCCCTGCAGCACCCGCTGCACCCTCTGAACTCCACCAGAAATGTACAAAGGCATTATTCTCCTCTTGCAAATACAGCTCCTTCCTAGTGGTCACTTTGATCTACGAGAATAAGATTTTGTAACTGAGGATCTGGTAAAATAGACTTTATAACTATGCAGAAGCATGTAGGTCCGCAGGACTTCGGCCACCTGTTGCACGACCCCGCTGTCTCCGTCCCAAGGCTCCTGTTCTTTGGCTCTTTGGGCTAAGCCCTTGCACACACCCCCATCCCCTCGCTAAAGTGTGCGAAGCCCCTGCCAAGCGGCCCCGGGTCTCCGCCGCTCTCTGCTCCCAAGCCTGCCCGGGAACGGGATGCCAGCGCGGAGCCCTCTCCGTCCGGGCTGCGCGGCCAGGAAGGGGGTGATGAGAGCTGGGCTTGCGGGTGGGCGCCGGCGTTGCCGGCTGACATCCAGGGCCCCCGGGCACACGGGGTGCAGGGTCCGCAGCCGCCCGCGGCCGGCGGGGCGATGCCGGGGCCGCGCGGGAGGAGCCCCGGGACGGGCGGCGGCGGCACCGCCCGGCGGGCGGAGCCCGGGCTATAAATCCGCCCCGCGGGCCCGGGCGGTGTCGGAGCGCGGTGGCGGCAGCAGGCGGAGTAGGGACAGCGGGAGCGCGGCAGGTAAAGGAGGTTCCCCTCATCCGTCTTTCTTTCTGTCCATCTGTCCTTCCATCTTTTCGCCCGCCTCGCGGACCTCGCGGTCCCCTCGAGAGCGCGTCCTTGCATCACCCTTCTCCTTCTTCGTATAACTAAATCCCTTTCCCGCTCCTTCGAGCAGGGCTCTGCCAGCTGCCGGGGAGGCGGATAGCTCTTAGTGGGGTGGTGACTTGGAGGAGACCCCGGCCCTTGGCGGGAACAGGGGGAGGCTGCGGGATGCTGCTGTCCAGGCTCCCGGGCAGCAGAGGGATGGGCTGGAAAACAGCTGTGTAGCCCAGACACATACTTTCCCTACGGAAGTTGACCACTGATGGTTGCCGCCTGCGTCTCTCTGCTGTCGCAGCTCTGTGCTGGGTTTGGAGCACGGGGCAGCCTTGACTGGTGTCCGGTCAGTTGTTTCATTGGGGTTGTTGTCACCGTATGTGGCGACAGGCGCAGTTTTGCCGCCCATGCTTCCAGGCACCGTTCAGTTCAGAGCACTTCAGCGTAGTGTTTGCAGTGGAGGCACAGCCACGCACTGGGCTGATGAAATAAGGGATCTCACTTCTGCTAGGGAGAACGTTTTGGCTAATGCTTTTCATCATGCTACGGTCTTCCCATGAAACGCTTACAAGCTGCCATTGCTCATTGTTTAACCCAACCTTTTATAAACACCACAGTGCCCAGTTTGGCACCCCATCCTCAGAACAGGGCTTCGGAGGGGAGCATTTACCAGCTGTGTTGTTTTGATGACTTTTTTTTTTTCCCCTCCTGTTTAAGTAGAAACTGTATTTTGAACTTAGCAAATGCAGTTGTAGTGACATGGAAGAGTTCAAAGACAACCTGAAGCTTTCTGCCCACATTCTCTGTATGGTGTTTTGACTTCCTCTGGCTTTCTATCATTTTTTTTGTGTATGTGTAAGTGTGTCAAAGATACACAGCTGCCGAAAAACTCACTGTTGAGGGCAAGCAATGGAAATAACCTGTAAACGGGAGCTAGCAATTGTTTCAGGTAAACATCTGAGAAACCCTTATTGCTGTTCTTAGTTTTGGCTCTCACAGGCATGATTTACATAAAAAATTCAGCGAGTGGCATTAAACTCTGCACTTTGAACTTGACTCTGGAAACATCTTTGGTGGCTTGTTTGGTTTGGGGTATTTTGTTTTGTTTTGGGTTTTTTTGTTTGGGTTGTTGCTTTGGTTTGGTTTTTTTTTTTGTGTGTGTGTATGTTTGGTGGTTTGGGTTTTTTTTGTTTGGTTGGTTTTTTTGTTTTGTTTTTTTTGTTTGTGTGTGCTCTTTTAGCCAGAGTCTAATGTGGTTAGGCATGGAAGGACTGTGTTTTTATCACAGGTACTTGAGTAAACAGCAGGCAGCTAGTGCTGTACGATGCCCTGTGCACAGCAAGAATTTAATGACTGTGGATGAAATAGTAAATCTCAGAAGTAGATGCAGCAGAAATAGTGTTCCTTAAAGGCTTATGCAGTTCCCAGGGTACTAATGAGCCCTTTGATCTTGGGGGTGGGGGGGAAGAAAAAGGCATAAATGTGTTCAGGAGGAACTGGTGTGTGTTATGACATGGAAAACACAGATGCAATGAAAACAGGTTTTAATGTAGTAATGAGCCCCCTTAGGGTGCCTGTGGTTTCTATATCTAGTTGTTCAGTATAAACTGGACAGATGCCATGGCATAGTGGTTTGGGAACCTGGAGGCCTCAGCTTCTGTTTCTGAGCTCCTTGTACAGCAGACACCTGAATGGCCAGGACTTCAACCTTGAAAACTTTGCACCAGAATTCCTACAGTTAGTGAACTGAGAGATCATAAAAAGGTTTGAGTTGGAAGGGACCTTTAAGATCACATATTTCCATCACTCTTGCCATAGGCAGGGACACCCATCACTGGACCAGGTTCCTCAAAGCCCTATCCAACCTGGCCTTGAACACTTCTAGGATGAGGCACCCACAGCTTCTCTGGGCTGCCTGTTCCAGAGCCTCACCACCTTCACAATGAAGAATTTCTTCCTAATATCTAACTTTAATTGATCCTCTTTTAGTTTAAAGCTGTTCTGCCTTGTCCTGTTGCTATGTGCCCTTGTAAAAATATGAACTCATCCCTTGAAAATGGGCACTCTGCAAACTGGCTGACCTTGAACCAGGCTGGGGGAAAGGGTCTAGAAGGCCTTGACTAGCTCTGGTTTTCATCTATTTCCCTTAGAAAGAAGGGTTTGTGTACTTATTTTCTACATTCATTGGCCTGTTCACCAAGGTGACAGCAAGATAGAATGTCAAGGCATCAGGTGTCCATGGAATTAGCAACAGCCGAAGAAGTGTCACCTGCTGCTGAGAGAGGGCAGCCATGTGCATTGCCTGTGTTTGGGAACCAGCACCACCAGAAAACAAGCTCTTAAGCTTTTCAGTTTCTGCTGTGCACAATGGCTTTTTTATTTTTTGCTGAAACAAAAAGGAACACTAAAACTGTGACAGATCATCTGGGTAGATTGTATGAATGCTCAGTAAAACCAGCAGGATTCTGCAATTGTCTTTACTCCAGTGGGAGGCACTCTGCTCTTCAAATCCTTTTTGCACTATGACAGTTACATGGGGAGATCACAGTGCACCTTTTGGAATGCTTTGGCATGGGATCCTGGTCCTTAGAAGTTGTTATAAGGCAACTGAGTAATTTTCTCTTGTAGTTCAGGTGGGATTAGCAGTGAACTGCTGTGAGAAAAATTCTTTGATTCGGATTTTTAAACCTAAGTGATTAATTTACTAGACTGAAGTGCAACATACATCTTTTCGTGACCAGCTTAAGGGATTTTGGCAAACTTCTAACTTCCCACAGAAAATACTGTTTTCTCACTCAACCTCATAACAGCACAAAACATAGATAAAATATGTAATGAGATATTTCCTGCTTTTATTGTCTCAAAATAGACAAAGAGTGGAAGAAAAGATAAAGAAGGGATGAAACTGGCTTGAAGCTCTTTAGAATGAAGACAAGTAGAAACTGTGAAACTCTCAAAAATAATACAAATTCTAATTGTGTTGGATCAGCAGTGTTTACATCATGTGTACAGCTGGAAGCTTAAGGCAGTAAAAGCCTGTTTGCTGTCACGGAGGACACAGCCTAGGATAGCAATGGCCTGAATTGGTTCAGTCACAGCAGGACGTAGTAAGACTGCATATGGCTTTCTCTACTTGCTCTGCTTTGATCATCTGAAAGGAAAACCTTTTAAAAACCAGGAGATGCAACTTCTTGGTATTAAAAGGGATGAAATGCTGGTTCTGGAGATGAAGTATGAATTCCATTTGACTTTTTACATCTAGCTTTCATGTTGAGTCACAGCACCTGGGAATCTCAGGCAGAAGTACAGAAGATCCCGCTTTGTCCTGTCACTGTTTTGCTAAATAAATGGCATTGCATTTAGACTGCCCCTGGCATCAGCTTTAGGTAGGAATTTGAATGTTTACCCTAATGCATGATGGTGATGCCCCTGCAGCCTTCTCAGTGAAGAGCTTCCCTGGACTGTTGGGTGGGGAGTGATCTCCTGCTGTCAGCAGGTCATCATAAAATCATCGAAAGGCTTGGGTTAGAAGGGACCTTAAAGATCATCTAGTTCTAATCCCTCTGCCGTGGGCAGGGATACCAGCCGCTAGGTCAGGTTGCTCAGGAGCAGCAGTGACCCCTCTGCCCTCTATCAAAAGCTCTGTCCCAAAAGTTGCAAGCAAATTAGTTGCTGCTGCTGAAAAGTCGAGGGAAATATTCTGCAACTATTTCAAAGACTGTGAGTAAGGAAATACCATTTTAAGGTTTGGTGTTTTGTGTTGCTATGGATGACTAAAATCTGGGTTAGACCTCTTGGAAATCAATGGCTGTGAATGTAATGGCTATTGAACTTGGTGTTTCTCTCAAATGGAGGTGGCTTTTTTTTTTTCCTATCCAGAGCCCTGGGTGACTTCAATGAGGGACAGTCAGCAGGAGGTAATCCCTACTGTTAATTTCCTTTAGCTATGAAGTTGGAGCTGTAAGGAGCCGTTCAGAACTTCTCCTGAGTATATGTTCATGTGTCATTGAAGTGTTATTATGATAAATTTTAACTCAGTACTGAGCATCCATGTGAATCAGTACCATTATTTGGCATTTAATCCAGCACAGCAAGTGTGGAGTAGAAAAAATAGTAAAACCTGAAATTATTGAAGTATCAAACTTGAGTGTGTGAGCTCCCATGTTGCATGATGAGAGAAATGAGTTTTTACTTTTAGCTAAGGGCTGCTGCAGGTTTAGGCCTGGGGTTTTTTCCCAGCTGGCATGTGTTGCCTTTGGATAATGCCCAGCAGTTTGGGTCAGAGGGGTATTCTATTCTCCATGCAGAGGTTCTCCGTGGTGAGCTTGCTTATGCACAGCTGGACTGCCCATGCTGATGAAATTTTCCACAGCTGTATCTGTTTGTACTAAGCAGGATGTATGTCAGTTTTGCTGCTCTTATTTTGTGTGGCTGATCACATTTCCTATGTTTCTTTTGGGTTTGGGGCTACTTCCTTTCAGTTAGTTGTCAAAATTTTAATATATCTTTTTCATCTGTCAAGGTTTTTTTCTCTTAGGAGCTGGAAGTTGGTCAATGCAGGTCTTCCTCTTCGAACTCTGTTTTTAAAACTGGGTATTCACTACTTTTCTAAGCCTTTAACTGACTCCTTCCTGTCTGACTTAACTATAGCTTCAAAAGTATAGCTCTTTTAGCTTATTTTCTACCATGGATGTGTAAGGCCAGTCTGCTGGCACTGTATGAATGATGTAGAAATTAATGGAAAGAGAAAACCTTAGGACTTAGTGCAGCATAAAAACCTAACTCATTACAAAGCAAATTTTCCCATGTGCTTTCAACCCTCCATTGGGTTTGGTTATTTGTGTGGTTGTCAGTCCTTGCCATTTCACCACTCTTGACTTTTTAAGAAATTCTGAATTTTAGGAAGCACAAAAAGATAGAGATCCAAAACTGTAATGGCCCAAGTAAGACTCTGAAAGTGGAGGCACTGGTATTGAAAGCAAAAAAAGTGTTGTGCTTATTGATAGGCATGAGGTATAAAGGAAAATAATCACCAAAGTAGGATGCAACTTTTGAAGGAACTTTTATTTGTGAACACAGTAAACAGACATCCAGATGGGAAGTGCACTGTTAAAGGAAGGAAGGATTGCTCTTGCTGTGGCATTTTGGATTACTTCCTTCAGGAAGCTCTTGTGCACCTTGACAAACTAATGATGTCATTCTCCTGCTGCCACAGTTCTACAGTGCTCCAAGCATACTTTTCTTGAACTTCATGTAACATATCCCTGCTAAATTTTAAGATGTATTTGCATCCTTGGACAAAGTTGTGACATACTGGCTTATGGGACTAGTCTATGCAGCAGAAGCACTGCAGTTTTATGATGACCCTTTATATTATGACAAATTCAAAGTACTGTTCTCTTTCCTAGATGACTCAGTTTAAGAGGATCACATCTCTTTTTCTCCCCATGTGAAACACTTAATTTTATGAAGTTGTGCATAAAAGCTTATATGAAAGCTTGGACATGTAGAACTCCAACCCCTACTGTAAATACACTCAGAAAAGTGATAACGAAGTTCTCTGCTTGATGTAATAGACACTAATTTGGAGTGTAGGTGGGTAAGGCTTTGAAAAAAGTCAGCTGAGGGTGGTGAATTGGTTTTTTGCCCACTTTGAAGGATTTTGAAAGGGCTTATTTTGAGAAGCAAGGAGTATTTTGGCACTGGATGATGCTGACTTAGGCACTCCCTCACCAGTTCCACCTGTTGTGATACAGGCTGTGTGCTCAGCCCTTGGGAGATCATATTGTATCTCTAGGTGCTGAGGCTTGCAGGAAATGGAAGGCTGTTGCACAAATCTAGTCCCAAGTAATTCAGCATGTGAAAATGCTTAAATTCAGGTAATTTTATAAAGGATCTTTTCTGGGAAGAATGGAAGATGTGTCCTTAATGCAATGGCCATCTGTGCAAAGTTTGAGTCCAGATTAAGCTCTAGAAGTCTAAAGTTTATCTAGAAAAAGGGAATGGTGGCTCACAGGAATGGAATATCCATAAATTATACTTTTCTCCTCAACAAACAAACCCTCATACTCTCATCATGGAAAACTTCAGCCCAGACATTTTGGCAGGGGTTAGAAAGAGAACTTGTAACAGCAATGAGCAAGCATTTTTAATAGGTAGTAGAACAAGTCTTATATGTACTCAGAAGCTGTAACCTATTTTGTATGACCTCATGAATAAATATGAATTAAGAAACATCATCAGTGTTAGCTGCAATGTTTTGTAATTTAAGTCCCCATCTTTGTAACATCATATGAAAATGCAAGGCATACAAAAAGAACCCACTATATACTCGTGAGGGTGCAACCTAGAGAGGCAGACAGCATTCCTTATCTCTGAGGATACTGTGGAAATATCCTTCTGGAATAATCTCGGTGTGTTTTTTTGCCTCTAACTTTGGCAGAACCACCCACTTGTTGGAACGGCTGCAGCTGGGCAGCAGCTATGAACTATTAAAGCATGGCAGATTGAGAATAGGAGGGGGCAGGGAGCATGTCCTGACACTGGTGAGCTGCTGGAACAATAGCTTGTTTCTTGTCTGTTTAGACTGCAATCTTTGTGGCAGAAGCTGTCTCTTCCACGTTATGAAATGCCTAACCCATCTCTGCAGTGTATGTTATTTAATCTGCCCCCAAAGCCCAGCCTAGCACTCAGGTGCACAGCAGGTGCCAGGTCCCGTACCAGTGTGTCGCCTTTAATCTTTGCCTCAGACCTTTGTGCACAGTCAGCTGGAGGAGGAGTGGGACGGATGCAGAGGAGGGTGTTGGGAGGATGCTGGGGCAGTGGATGGAGACAGGCTGGCTGGAGGGGTGTGTGAGGAAATGAAGCCTGGGAAAACAGCTGATTGCTCTTCACCCTTTCTACCCTGCAGTGCTGCCACCCACAGCCTGGAGTCATTTAAAGCTAAAGGACAATATTGGCACCCCTGCCAGAGGGCATAATGTGTTTGCAAATAGACTTAGGCTGCTGCTCAGATGCAGGATTTCTTAGGAAAGCCCTGGGTTTCCTTACCTCCTTCCTGAGCATTTGCCCTCTGCAAGGACAGTTAGCAGCCATGTCAGCAGTGCATGGTGGCTGCTTGAGGAGGGAGGCTGGGCTAACAGCACTCATCACAGCCAGGGAGGCTTGGGAGCCACTAGGATTTTGCGTAGAATCCTAGAGTGGTTTGGGTTGGAAGGGACCTTAAAGATCATCCAACCCCCAAGCCACAGGCAGGGACACCTTCCATTAGACCAGATTGCTCAAAGAGCCATCCAGCCTGGCCTTGAACAGTTCTAATCTCTTTAAAGTAACTTTGCCATTATTAGAGATACCTCTGTGACAAGTGGTTATGACCAGGAGCGTTTTCAAGTTCCAGATGCTAAAGAAAACTGAATTTCAGAGAACTTTGTTAGGGTTTGTAATCTGTCCCTCATGGAGTTGTGATATTAAAGCATAGGTAGCATTAAGGATTGCTACAATAGGAAAAAGCCTTAAGACATTGCAAGGCTTTTCATTTCCCTGCCAGCTAGGAAAAGAATAGCTGCTCATTGTGTTGGCAGGGGGTTCACAACAGGGGTGTCCATCATGGGGCAACGGGGACAGCAGGCTTGTCCTTTGGCTAGCACACCAACCCTTCCCACAGCCACTTTCTTCTCCTGTGGAGCATGGGAGGACCTCAAGCTTTCTAAGGAACACACTTCACTGCATCCCACAGCAGGAGGATTGTGCAAGCTGCATTGCAACAGTTTTCTTGCTCAACATCTGCAGGGCAGACAGAAGAGCTGCTTCCAGCTCCCTGTGTTTTGATGCTACTCTCAGTGTGCAGCTGCCAGTGTGGTTTGTGCGTGTGGAGAGTGACCAGCCCCTGGTCTGGAGGAACTGGCAGTTTCAAGGCTGTGTTTGATCCCAGAGCTGAGCAGCTCTGTGTCCATCAGGCACTGGAGCCAGTAGCATGAGTGAAAACGAGCCAGAGGAGAAGGGCTGGAGCTGAGGCTGGACACCTCATCCCTCTAACTACAGGAGTGTGCCACAGCCTGAAGCAGGGCTGGGGGAGATGCTGTGGCCCCCCATCTGTGCCTTGCTGGTGGATCAGCTGCTGGCTCTGTCCCTGCAGCTGTTTCTATGTGGCTTCACTGGGCTGTTGCTTGACACAGGGCTCGAGTTCTTGGCTGAAATGTTTTGGTTTCCTAATCAGATTGATTAGTACATAGCATAAGTCTGAACTTAAAAATGACTAAAAATTTAGGCCCTTCGTGGTTTTTTGGCTTTGAAAAAAATCATTGTTATGCTACATTATGCTGCTGACAACCCATGGTTTGTTTTGGTTTATTTTAAATTTCGATTCCAGCTTCTATTTTCAACTAGAGCTTTCACAAAAAAGTATGCTGGTGGAGTAGCTCAAAAAGGGGGTTGAAAGAAAACTAAAGCAAACTGATTAGAAAAAAATAATGAAATTGAGTATCAGCAGTGTGCTGTACTTGAAGAGGGCTGGGTGATGGTGGCTCACAGGACATCTGTGAACCGGAGACCACCAGGCAGTGTAGCTGTTTCTGTTCCGTGATATTGTTTGATTGAATGCTTTAGCTCCTGACATTTTCTCATTTGAAACTTCAGGTCATTTAAGGGTTCTGCTTCCAAGCTTTGTTTGTTATTGTTTGTTCTCAGTTTATTAACTTTTAGCTGCAAATTGAGATAATGTGTAACTGAAGGCTAAGGAAACCCAGGGAGTCCCAGGTAGCTGAGTGTCTTCAACTTTTGACACTTCCTGCTCAAACTGTTTAGTCAGATGATACTTAACTGTCAAAAGTCATCTGCCTTTTTTTTTAAAGGGAAGGAACTGCTGTAAAACCTCTTTCATGATTTATTGTGTGGAACAGTGTCAGAGAAAATCAGTAACTGTACACAAAGAACCTCGTGATACCAACGCCTGTAACAAAGAGTAGTTTAAACAGGGCAGAGTGTGGGCAGATGTTTATGCATGAATTGTTTTGAATGCTTGCAAAGGAATAATTTTCAAATGGTTCACAAACAGGAAGATTAAATTTGTCAAATTTGTTATTGAATATCTGAAATGTAAACTGCACTTGATGAGAGATGGATTGTGGACCATAATCATACATGGGTGCTAAGAACTGTCTTGTATTGATGTCCACTTGTCTCTGTTTAGTTCCTGCTTAATGAAGACAAGGTTTTGTTTCAAGCTGCTCTCTAGTTTGCAGTAACCATTTTTTATGTTAGGGCCAGTCAGCCAAGTTTACAACATTTACTCTTAATGACTGGAAGAGGTCTAATTGACCATGTATAAGCCT
Source organism: Myiotriccus ornatus (assembly GCA_036023395.1). Lineage (NCBI taxonomy): Eukaryota > Metazoa > Chordata > Aves > Passeriformes > Tyrannidae > Myiotriccus > Myiotriccus ornatus. Next base: position 144,713,892 of record JAYRBT010000082.1, on the reverse strand, counting down.
CAAAGGCTGTTTGAGTGTCACAGTAACTTTCCTTGCTTCATCATCAGAGGCCCAAGCTGCTTGGTTATTTTTTCTGACCTGGAACTGACGCAAATATCTGCTAATCAACTTCTGCAGTGCTTTGGAGATATCTTGGCTCTCTCCGTCCTTGCTTTAATTGTGCTGTGAGCTGCTACAGGTGTGCAAAACCTCTATCACTCCTGTCTTTCCAACCTGCCTTGGTGACAGAGTGCTGAAGACACCTGCAGCTTTCAAGGGATAAAGTGCAGAGTGGTGTGATGAGCTTGGAAACACCTACCACCTGTGGCCCTGAGAGCCCAAGTTCTGCATGGTGTCTCTCTAAAGAGAGCAACACCAGAGCTTGAGAGCTGTGACCCTCGGTGGCCATGGCTGTTTTCCTCTTTGCCATTAGATGCCTATGAGCATTTAATCCCATATGTAAAGTGATTGCTGTCCCTTCTGCTCGCTCAGGCTGCAGAGATGAAAATGCCATCAGGCTGCTCTGATGACGTTACCCTTCTATGCATCCGTACTCAAAAGGAGAATAATCTCCTTTTGCTGTGTTTAAACAAGCAGTTTTGAGGAAATTGCAGACTTTATGAAACACTCAGGCAGGAATCTTTCCCTGCCTTTGTTTTATAAGATAGCATGTAAATAATGAACAACTGGGTAAGAGGGCAGAGGTAAATCCTGTAGTGCTGGTGGCAGTGCCCCTAAACCTTTATGGGCATGAAGCCATAGCTCTTGATGATGAGCCCCATGGCACAAACTTGGACAACCCTACATGTGTCCTGAGAAGTATGAAGTTTGAAATGAGGGAGCTTTGGACTTGTTTTGCTCCTGTGCTTGAAATTAATTTGGTCACATATATGCATATTACCTAATATTTGGTATTTGATTGCAACATTGCTTGTGTCTGAGGGTGGATGGCCTGATGGGTGGCTTCTTGGCTCCTCTGTTGATATCTGTTGTGCAAAGCCAGGCTGCACATCCATCCTGTACTCCCTGCTACCAAAACAAGGCTCCAGCTATGACTGTCCCTCCAGCAATGATGTTAAGAGACAGGGGATGTATTCTGCACCTTTAATATCAAAATAATCAGACTCCTCATACAGATTTATGAGCTTCTAGCCTTGTTTATGGCAGTTGCTGCAGTGGTTTTGGAGCAGTGGGCTTGGGTTGGAATGGGTATAGAAAAGCCTCTTTGAATTAAATTAGTAAACACCGTATTGCACAGATGACTTCACTCCTCCCCACACGCCCCTTGCTTCCTAGAGGCTGGTTTGATGTCTTTCCTGCTAGCTGGCAAAGGTAGGCATGCCATCAGTTTTAAAGCACTTTGCCAGCTGCAGAGGTGTCTTAAACCTTTGGCTTTTTCTTAGAATTATGATTGTTTTAAAAATTAAGCATCTGAGCAACAATTGCAACAGGTATCTGGGTGCAGGGTGGTGAGTGTCTACTGGGTGGAAGTGGCTTCTTCCAGAAAAAAGAATTTGGGACCTCTCAGCGGGCTGAACTGGCCAAGCAGAGTGAAAAGTTGTTTTTATCCAAGTTGGCAACTTTACACTACTGCTTGCAGATATAAATGAACTTTGAAAGGCTTCTGTGAGACAAGTGCTTTGAAACGTGTATAAAGGGATGCTTGTATGGTTATCTATTTAGGAGAGTTATGCAGTTGCATTAGCTTTGAGCTGCCCTGTCATACAATGGGGGGAAGCACAAAGCACCTATTTAGAGAGTATAAAATTTGTGCTGAACAAGGGTGGTACAAAGCCACTTCTCCATCTTTCTCCTTGGAAAATAAGATGTTTTTTACAGCCCTGTCAAATAGCAGGGCTTTGTTTGCCAGCTCTTGTAAACAAATAGCATGTTGTTGGGCTGCCTTATCACAAGGTTGCTGCTTGGTAGGAATATTTCAGGTATCCCTGATGCACAGAGGGGAAAACCCAGAGGCTGAAAATGTCTGATCTGAAAACATTATATGGCTCCAAGATGTGGTATCCTTCCAAAAGTGAAAACTTGGTGAATGTTGGTCTTCTGTTCAACGAACTTGATGGCAATCGTGTAATCTGCTGGTCAGCACTTCCTAGTGCTGGCTCTTTTGGAAACGTAGAGCAACAACTTTGAACTATTAAAAAAAACAGGATTGTTTTTTAAGGCTATAAAAAGCATCCATCTTGTGCTTTTCCGGCACAGTTGTTTTTGGTTTTTTTTGTCATTTGTAGTCAATACTCTGAGTCCCTGAAAGTCTGAAACTGCCCTGTGCAAACAAGTTTCTTCCACAAGCACTCACTGCACCTTTGTTCCATGAGCTGTTTCTTACTGGAAAACTGCAGGGGACCTGGCTTCTTACTTTCCTTACCTATGGGTAAACCACAGAAAAATGTCTTGCACTTCTATTCTGTATTGCAGAATTAGGTGCAACATTAAGGTGTTACTTCTGTCTTAACAGAATTTGCTGATTTGCACAAAAAAAGAAAAAATTTAAAAATTCATTTGGTGTAGGTACAACTGCACATAAATATTTTCGACTTCCAAATATTGCAGGAGCATTTATTTTACATTTTGGTCATACACAAGTGCTCACTACATTGATGGCTGTAATCACAAAAATATATAATGCTTGCTAAAAAGTCACTTGCAGTTGCTTGAAATTTTGTGAACTTGTTTTTTGCTTGTTCTTTAAGATAAAAATCTGTAATGGACAAAACTTAATGGAAAAGCTGGAGAAAAAGGGTGAATCAGAGTAACTTGAGTCTTGTAACTATTTAAGTATCTCTGCCCTGGTTTAAATTTGGATTACAAAGCACTGGCAATGGGATGAGTTTTGGTACTGTCCCCATGCCTCAAGTGGTGGGGTAAAATACTAATGAAACATTTCTTTAAGCTTAAATTTCCTGATCTAATTCTTTACCAAAAGTCTACCCAACTGCATAACGAGCAGGAAGGGTTCCTAAAATCCAAACCTACGTGCATGGACACCCAAATTTTTTCAGCATTAACTTTCTTAGTCTGAGTGCATCCCTTTGTAGCTTCCTGCAACATCCAGCCATCCTGAGAACAGTCACTAGAGCATCTTTGCCCAGGGGCAAGAGCATCAAGTTAACCCACATGGCAGAGTGAAAAATGCAGCTGCTGCCACTGCCTCGATGCTCCTGTGGGCTTCACAGCCCTTCCTGAGCACGAGGTCATTTATGTAGACAGGGTTGATTGGCTTAAATCAGATTTAAGTCAGGAGATGGGGAAATCATGGCTTAAAGAATCAATGTAAATTTTGTTCTATAGTTCTATGCTTATCTTCAGGAAAACTGTTATAATTGAAATGTGTGCAGTTAAACTTAGTCAATAATTCCTAAATACATTTCAGCCTTTCGTCTTGCCTTGAGTACGCTTACTCATAGGTTTTATTTCTAAACTTCTTAAAAGTAAATGAATAAAACCAATAAATTGGTTTATAGCTATGTAGATGGACAAAACTGGAAATTCATGAATGATGCCCAAACCCTACATGACATGCATTTCTCCAGCAGGCCAGAGGATATGTAATAAACACACTTTGACTTTTGTATCTGTCGTCTTGCTGCTGAAACAGTTCCAGTATTTCTTCAGAACTGTTTCAGGTCATCCTTAGTGCCAGAGGGATGTTCTTTACGCAGTTCTGTGCCGGGCCAAGAGTTGGCCTCAATGATCCTCGTGGGTCCCTTCCAACTCGGCATATTCTGTGATTCTGTGACCTTATCTTTGTCAAGAGAATGAAAACACACTGTTTTTTCAAACCCCCAGTTTGGACTGTTGTGCTTGGTGAACTGAGATGCCTGTTAGTCCAAGCGTAGAAGGTGCTCTGCACATGCTGCACAGCCTGTCTCTGTTTGCCTTTGCAGTCGCCTCTTCTGTTTGGCTGTGTCTGTGCTCCCAGCTAAGCTTCCTGCAGCTCAGAGCTGGATATTGCAATGCTAGACCTGTCCTAGAGCGGGATACAGTAACCTTGTTCCTTCTTTTGACAGCTTTGAAAATTACATTATTGCACATACCTTGTTGGTGTCCACTGAAAAAAGTATCTGACTTTTATCTGTCCTGAAGAATGGAGCACATTAGTCTGAGAGGAAAATAATGCTAATGAGTGTCCAGTTCAGTTTTCATACAGTAAAATGTGGGGCACAGAAAGGGAGCCTTGCATAAACTAAAAATATTCAGAGACAAGTATTCAAGCGAGTTTCAGAAGGTAGTTGTGTCGATTTGGCTATGCCTCCTTTCAACTGTGGAATGATAGTTTTCATGACTCTCTCCACTGGTCCCTGCCCTGTTTTCTTCAGCATTCCCTGGTTTGAAGCTGCCAAACTTCTGTTTGATCTTGTAGAATTCTTGCAAGAATTTCTTTAATCTCATATTGTGCACCAGTGTGTATGTAAATAAACCAGTGAGGCATTTTACAAGAGATTCATAATGTTCTCACAGAGGTCTTTTAAACTATAACCTGAGTGTGTCATTGTGGGGGGCTGGGTGGAGCAGGATCTCCACTTGTTTCTGTATTTAATCTTTGATGCAAGCTGAGAACAAATCTCTTTTCATCTTTGCAGATACCAACTACTGACCATGTCAGAGTTCCAGGATGCACACCTTGCAGAGGTGAAACCTCTGGTGGAGAAGGAGGAGGTAATTACTCTAAAGCTTTTTAGAGCTTATCTATTTTGTTAGAACTGCTGTTGGTGCTGCACATGTGCTCTTTGATTAGTTCTAAGATATTATGTGGAGAAAACAAAAAATAAAGATGGAATAAGAGTAGTTTGGGGTTGTGTTAAATAATGCAAAACTGAGACCTAATTGTTTGTTCTTTCTTGCTTTTTGGTTTTGCTCTTCTCTAAGTATGGTGGTAACACTTTTTCTTCTCAGAATAATGACAGCTCTGTCTCCAGCTGTAGTGAATGATGCCAGTTGGGCAATCTTATGTACACCTGCCTATACCTGTAAACTTCTCAATGTAAAGACAGACTTTGCTCTGTCAACTGCCTGTCAGGGAGGAACAGAGAGCTTTTATTTTTCCTTTGGGCACATCTGAATCCAGAGGTAGGGGTGAGCCCCATCTAGTCCTCTCTGAGTGCACTGGGACATGAGTTACAGACCAACTGCCTGGTCTGCAGCCAGCTGGGTGTGCACAACCTACAGCCTGCTGCAGCCTCTGGAGCTGCAGAGTAGAAACATCCTAGCCTTTGTTCTTTTTTTTTTCTTTAATCTTGTACTACTTTCCTTTTCTTTTTTTATACCTTTTTTTTTCCCCACCAAAATCTGCTGACAGCATGTAGATTCAGTGTCTGTCTAACTCTTCAATGGTAGTTCTTCTCTGCTTTTTGGTATGTTCATGGCAAAAAAATCACTGTAATATGTGAAGAAACGTCTCAGCTTTTTTTCTTGAATCTAAACTAAGATATTTTTTTTCTTTTTACCAGTGAGGTTAGTTCTTAAAAATGATGCCTATAAATGTGTTGGGGTTCTTTTCTGATTTTCTATATATTCATTGCTCTATCTGCTGCTTTCTTTCTTTCCTACCTCTTTTGTGTAAACACTTCAGAAAATCATTTCCACTTGTGACTGCAGTGAAATGGCTAGAGAAACTTTAAACACAGCTTCTTTGCCAAGAACACTGCATGAAAGCAGAGCCTGTTTGAATACCAGTGAATGCAGCACTCAAACTTCTCAGAAACTAAGAACCTTTTTTAATGCCCATATTGTTCGGTAGCTGCAAAGCAAGGGAGATTCTAAGCAGAAGACCTGTTGGTACTGAAATGTCTTTGCTTTAAAATTCAGAAATATCTTAAGACACTGATTAACTTCTTGGATTTCTGCATCACATAGGTCAAAAGTTGGAATCTTGACTATGACCCCTAACTGCTTTTGTTCATGATGTTAGCCTAAATTTTGTCTGCATGGGGAAACTAGGAGAGAATTTGATTTCCTCTGTGGCCATTCTTCACACAGATGAAGGAAATTACTTAATGTATTTTGAGAAAGTGAAAAATGTTGCCCTGAAAAGCACTCAGCACATGCTAAGGTTAACAGTGGAGCTGGGTTTGAGTGGGTGATGCAACCTGGAGTCATGTCCTAACTTGTTGTTCTTGGGTTTCTGCTATAGCTGAGTTTTCATTCCTGAACAGTGATCAGCCTTATTTCATATGCTGTTGGTACAGATGCCACATATATTTATTGTTTTCAACTCTAGGTCCCACTGGAACAACACTGGATGAAATGCTATGTTTAAAAGGTTGTGAGACCCACAGTATAATAAGATTAAAACCCAGCAAGCACATTGCCTGAAGCTAGGCTGTGTAAAACAACTTCCACAAGCTCAGTCAGCTCTCTAGCTACTTGTTTGTATGAACAAGACAGTGTCTAATTGCCTAAAGGCTCTCGAGGTGTGTCGGAATTGCAGGTTGGACTGCAGTGTTTTGAGGTCCACCATCTGAGACAATATTGCCTAAGACAGCAGCTGTATTGCTTCTGGCATCTGTCCTTAACTTATCTGGGCTTCTGGGGCTGAGTGACCTCCTTACCATGATTCTAAGCTTTCCTTTTTATCTCAGTTTTTTTTTTTTTCCAAGCTTTGTCCTCTCTCGCATTTTACAGCATAAAGTGCTTGCTTGGCTGCTCTTCCTTCTGTTTTCAGCCCTGCAGTGGAAATAGGAATTTGACTTCTTTCTTGTCTTTGGAGATTACTATAAGAAACTTCTTCTTTTGAAACTTTAAGCCTCATATACTATTGGGTATGAGGAGGATGTCACTGAACTCCTTTCCTGGGGGAAATCCTTGACAGATCCTTTGTCAAGGATCTTGACAGTAAGAGTTTGTCAGTAAAAGCTATGGTAGGTCACTGGTTAGAATGGCTGTGTCCAGCCAGCCTTCCAAACACTGCAAAGACTAGTTTTGGCTAGAATAAACCCCTTCTCACCTTCCACATCATGTAACAAAATCCCAGTAATGACTGCTTTAGTGAGTTGGAAGTGCTCAGTGCATGCTTGAGTTGTGACTTTCCATCCTGGGCAGGACTGTTGACTGTCCCATGGCTACAATAAGCTCAGTGTTTTACTCCTCCTTGTGAGTGTATTGTTCAGTGATTTTAACAATAACTGAGGAAGCACCAGGTTTTATGCTTCATTTTGCTGGTCTATAATCCAGTATTATACTGCTTTCATGTTCGTCGTCAAGAGTAGCAGGTAGAAAGTTTTTGGATGAATCTTGACATTCATCAAGAGCTTTCATTGAATGAAGGGACAGGCAGAGCTCTGAGCTGCAAAACTGGTGGGTTAGAACACATCTTCTGTAGCTGCATGTCACTTCCATTAATGCTTTCAAATCTCTTTGCAGGCCATCACTCGCCTCCTTCCAGACTTCGATGTTCAGGCAAGGAAAGCTTTTTTTTCTTTTTGCTTTTTTTTTTTCTTTTGGCAAAAGGGGAAACTGAATTGACATTTGAGAAAACAGCAAGATGTGCCCAGAAGGGACTGCCTGTTTGCCTGGAATGCTGTTACTATGAGAGGGGTCTGAATGGGGCTATGCTGTAGCGATGTGAAGGGGACCATGGGAGGTCTTTTCAGACAAGAGCTGAAAAAGTTTCATTCAAAAGGGGTGGCTGGGTTGCAAGCAATTCTATTCTTGCTGAGAGAATGGCAGTGGCAGTGAAAACAATATATTCCCTTCCCACACGGACACACACTTTCCCCAATTAATTTGCTTTCATTAGCAGTGTTCATGCCTTTCCTTGGAGGAAATGCCCTTGTGGATGCATCCTGTTATGCTGTTGAAATTTTCCAAAAGGTTCCTGAGGCTTGTGTGGTGGTAAAAGGTGTTAAGCAATCAGTGATGTCAGTAATAGGACATATTTATCTAGAGCCAGAACATAAGAGTTCATAAACCACGCCACTATGTCACATTGTGGCTCTCCACTTTTCATGTGTCATGCTTTTCAAATATGAATTAATAATTCTTCTGGCCCCTCTTATTTAATTGTCATTTGGATTTTTGACTGAGAAGTTTGTTCTTGCTGGTTCTTAAGCTGAGACTAAGGAAAGGGACAGCTGCATGAATCAGGCTGTGTTCAACTGGGATGGAGGGCAGAGGGCATGTACCTGTGATGAAAAGAGTGAGGGGTGTTTTCCCATTGTTGAGGACAAGGAGTATGTGTTGGCAGAAAAGGCTCACTGTGAGTCTCATTTTTTATCAAGGAGTGTAGAAATGGAGGTAGACTCTGCAGGACATATGGAAAGCTATTAAATTGTTCTAGTCTTTTGAAGGTTCAGGCAGAGGTCCTTGAAGAGACTAACCTTTCTCTACTTTACTGTGTTTTGCACTTTATTAACACCTGTCTATATTTTTATTCAGTGTTGTGCAAACTGGTTAGATCCAGCAGTCTTTATTTTGGAAACCAAATGAGACAGTTATCTCAGACATGTTTCAATGGTTCTTACTTCTATAGCAAAGCTGTAGTTTACGTAAATCCTGCATCTTCCCCTTCATCTTTCCTAAGGATGAAATCCACTGCCTTAAGTCTTGAAAAATGTACATTAAAGTTGCCACCATGCAGCTTCTTGCAGGACTGTGCACAGCATGGGAGAAGCTTTCCATTTGGGTCCAGATTGATCACTTGGTCTAAATAAATCTGAATCCCAGATTAAGCCTGCTAACGGGAATACTGCAGTATTTTGATTAAGAATCCAGAAGTGACCCATATTTCACTTCTATTCTTGGAATAAATTGCTTGGTTTGTAAACCATGTGTGTATATATATAGGTTTTTTAACTTGCAAGATCAAATTCCCTAAGCCTTTTTGCTTTTTTTTTCCATGTTTTGGATTAACTGCCACTAATCCAGAGCGGTGGTTCTTGTCATTTAGTGCTGTTCTGCCAGCTCTTACTTTTTTTAAATGATCCTTCTTTGTAAAGAGTTTAATCTGTGGCTGTTCTAGTTCAGAGAGGAAAAAATGTGGAAGAACAGTCTCAGTGCATTAAGAACTGTGGCTGCAAAGGAGGCTCAGCTTTGGTCCTTAAACCCCCAAGTACCCTACCTATGTGTCTTCAAATTCTTCTGTGGTTGATTTATGAAAGAGGTGGTTTGGAGCTGTTGTGAGAGGCTTGATTGCTTAGTTTATTAGAAAAGTTCAGGCTCTGGAGGATCCAGGTCACTGAGGGCTGACACTGAAGCTGGAGTGTGCTCTTAGTGAGCAACCTTTCCCATGAGTCACTCTTGGGTGGAGGATGGGTCTGGTCAGGGAAGGTGATCAGTACTCGGCTGGATGGAGCTTCTTATTTAATGCATTTAATGTGTATGGGTGTGGGTGTCCACCAGAGCAACTTGCTGTGTCCTTCTGGGAGCAATTTATGCAGTGTTCAGTTCATGACTTTGTTTCTGCCACTGGTGAAAAGTAGTGATTGTGA
>JAYRBT010000082.1:144669572-144704370 GCA_036023395.1 Myiotriccus ornatus | reverse complement strand
TGTCCTTCTGGGAGCAATTTATGCAGTGTTCAGTTCATGACTTTGTTTCTGCCACTGGTGAAAAGTAGTGATTGTGAGATGTTTTCCTTCCAAGAATGAAGTTTATATAGTTATTCAGATTTGGAAAAAAAAATAGACCCTTATTTCACATGCTGTTTTAGACAGACTGAAGTTAAATGTAGTTTTCCATTTTTAAAATAAACCACTGGATAGTGCAATATCACCCTTCTAAAAGCACACATTGCAAGATGTGTATGTGGTTATTCTCTGGAGTAAAGTGTTCATGAAGTTACCAGGGGATGGCCAAGACAAGAGATAGAAGAACTGACAGCTCTGAATTACATCTAGTCAGCATTTTGTCTGTTAGGATGTCAATGGCACCCACCTGAAAACTGAAGTAAAGGTCCCCTGCCCCTCAAAAAGGGCAATGTTCCTTACCAGACCTGTTTCAGCGTAATTAATGTTAAGCCAGTGCAGGGCAGTGTGCCCTGTGTGGCTTTGTTGTCCTGACGCCGAGCACATTTTAGTTGTATTTCCAGTTTGATGTATTTGCCTATTCTCTAGCTCAGTAGGTCAGGAGCCAACAGGAACCCGGCTCCTCGACTGCATGAAAATTCCCTCAGTCCATCAGGACGCTGCTTTCTCAGTAACTAAGCAAAACTTTGCTCTGTGTGGCATCTGTAGGCGGCAGAGATGAGTTTGTCCCTTGCAATTCGTGGCTTGTGGCCATCTGTATCCACCAGCACGCAAGAGCTGTGGAAGCTGTACTTCCTCCTCCTGCCTGCTCGGGGAGAAGGAAAGAGCTGCCCTGCAACGGGACGTGAATCAGCTGGTCCTCGTGGCATGAGGGGGTGGCTTTTCCACTGGCATGGGTGGATGTGGTTTGGAGCATTGCAGGATGTTCTGTGGATTTCCTCGTCCTTTTAGGTCACTGGAGGAACGGGCTGGGGGTGGCTGCAGTTTTGTACTTGGCAGAGCAGTCTGACCCGGTGCTAATCGGACTAAGAAGAATCCCTGGGCAGAACTATCGCAACAACCTGCGTCAGTTCCTGCACCAAAGTTTTTGTTATTGGCTTCCACGTCGGCAGGGCCGCTTACCTTTACATCTAAAGTCATCCCCAGTCATGCACCTGACTGGCAGACTGAATTGGGGAACCTTTTTTCTTAATGTTGCTAATTTAAAATGGAGATCTTTACAAAACCAACAACAAGAAAAAGAGAAAAATAACAGGAAATGTGGGCATTGGGGTTTTAGAAAAATATAAGATGACCTGAAATCCTGTTTTAAAGTAGAAAAAGCTGGGGGGGAGGAAATGTTAACTGCAGGGCAAAGGGGATTCTAAACTCAACAATGAAATACCACATTAAAAGCTGACATATTTTTGATCTTAAAGGCATTTAAAAAAAGTGGGGGGAAAAAAAGCTTACACAGGTATTACTACATTAAAGTTCTTAAGTAATATGGATTTAAAATATACTGTCTCCTAGCAATTTAAAAGCTTTTTAAATCATCTTTAAAAGCTCTGAAGCTTTTCTCTCAGTTATGAGGCAAAAGAAGGGAGGTGTATTTAACAGGAATAATATTATAAATTAAAATAAAAGCATTAGGTTGTAGTTGAGGTTTACGTATATTTGAAAGCTTTAAAATCTTGATGGAACGAAGTATTTTACTTAAAATATAATATGACATATTTAGCAAAATGTGCAGTGTGTGTGTACAGTTTTCCTTTTTAGATATCTTTCTTTTTAGTTATCACTTTGTTTGCATATCCCATACTTCAGAAAACAACTTGTTCATAAACATGTTCCTCAATCCATGTCCTCCTTAGTAAGGATGGAGAGGGGAAGGAAAAAATGAGATCTCCTGCATGATAACAAATTCTCCCCCTTTTAACCTCATGAAAAAAATTAAAAAAAAATCACTTGAAGCGAAAATAAAATCTATTTTAGAATGGCTCAGCACAGTCAAGCTGAGACAGCCTCTTTTAAATTGCGCATATTGAAAGTATTTTTGTGTGTGTTTTTAGGGCACTAAGATAAGACTGCACCTCTGTTAAAGTGAGAGATGTGAACAGATGGTGTGTTTGTCTTTATCCTTCTATCGGATTAGTGTACCTTGGATTTTTTTCTAAGATAGTATTTTAATACAAATCAGTTGGTGAAGAGCCTCTTACTATAATGTTGATGTTGATTGGGATGTGCTGCCATCTGTTTTCAGTGCTCTGCGTTTTGAAAACATCCATCCCTACATCACGTAGACAAATCTCTTGATCTTTAATAGGATCAATAGGGATGTGAAGTTGTTGGTTTGATGTCACCAAACAAACTGGTTTGAATTGATTGTTTTTTAGAACCTTGTGGGTATTTCCCATTAAGAATTTGAGCTACTGGAAAATAGCACAACCCCTTTGAATTAGGGGAGTCTTACTGTGAAGATAATGAGGAATTAAGCCAATTGTTAAACTGACTGTTTTATGCCAGTTATTGGGAGCATGGTCGCCTATTTTCTCTGAACTATTTTTAGTTGACACTGAGTTTGAACTAGACTTATGTTTCTGGTTCCAGTGGAAATAGCTGTGGCAGTCAGTGAGATGTGCAGGTTCAAGGATTTGGTTTTATCTACCAGGGACAGCCTTTTCCATTTTTGCAGGAAGGATGGAGATACAAAATCTTCAGGTGATCCCTGCAAAGAAAACACATTTGGGATTTTTCAGTGCTGTTACTGGAAGGCTCTGGAAGTAAAAATCTGATTATATGAAATATCTATTAACCACTGAGGAAGAAACAATTCCTATATTCCACACTCGGCTGGAGGTGTTTTACACAGTAACACTCTCATTACTGTGAGGTTACCAAATTATCAGTTTGTATGCTTTGCATTGAAAATTTTCTAAGTATAGAAGGGAGAGTAGAATGTGAAAATATTAATTGCCACTATTATTAATTTCCATTATCATTAATGGCTGTCTACTAGCACTGCAAATCTCTCCTGGAGTACTGTATAATGACAATACCCAATTTTCTATTAATTGTGATATATAATATTATTTGGACCCTGAGCAATCTGTTTTAGTGGGTGACATCCCTGCCCACTGTAAGGGGGTTGGAATTAGATGATCTTTAACATCCCTTCCAACCCAAGCCTTTCTATGATTCTATTTTAATATTATATGTTAATGATATACCCAATGTATAATGTACAATAACCTGTTTTCTGCCTAAAATTCAACTTATAGTGGCATTAGTGTGATGTGAGAATCCTTTAGACTAAAAGTTGCTTATCTATTTTGGAAAACAGATTTCAAACATTTAAAAGTCCTTGGTCTTGTTTTGCAGAATCATTGACTTGGACTAATTTCTCAAAGTGTTTTGTGTTTATACTGGAAACTTTAATCCTGGTTTTTAGGAAAGAACTTGCTTCTGATTTATTTGAGTGTAAGTTTGGGATGTTTTAGCATTTGAGACAACAAAATGTGAAATGAAGCTAAACTTCTCAAAACCTGATGGACTCAGCAACAGGACAGACTGTGCTAATTCCCAGGTTTTAAGTTTGGCACCTTGTACATTGTGTGGCAGGGACTTAGTTCATCTTTGATGTCTGAGCTCTATGGAATACGTACTTCCCCTGGTCAAACCTGACTCAAATCCTATTTAAGAATGACATCCTTGTGAATTAGTCTGTTTGGGTTTTCCTAGCTGGGCATTATGGGAGTCATAAGCCTATGTAGGGTAGCAGCTTGTCTATATAACCCAGTTTCCTATTAGGACAAAGTAGAAACCCCACTACCAGTCCTCTGTATGACTTGCTGGATTTATCACCCTGTTTTGCCTAAGGATGGTCCTGAATGTGGAAGATACAGCTTACCTGCTAAATAATGCAGTGAGTATGCACAGGAATTAGTCTCTAAGGAGACATAAAAACTGAAAATTAGAGTTTTGATGGAGTATAGTTCAGATAACAGCAATGCTCAGCTCACCAAGTGTACAAGGGGAGTAGATCTTGATTCATTGCTGTAGTTGTAATTTAAAACTGGTGTAATTATGTAATTAAAAGCAGAATAGATGAAATGTAGAATGGCATTGCCTAGAATCCTTATTTTCAACAAAGTGTGTAATGTAAACCTTGTATCAAATTAAGGATCTGAGATTTAGATTGAACTATTACCTCAGATCTTTGAAGAGTTCTTTTAAAGGTTTTTGCAGAGGCTGTACACCTCTGATTTCTATAGAATATTTTAAATAGGTTTGAATTTAACTTGGACTTTGCCTCTGGGCATTATAAGGCAGAGCAAGTCAAGCAAGCCCTGCAACAGCAGGCAGGACACTGAAAGACATGGATCATATCTTATCTGTGTCCTGTACAGTACATAAAGTATTCTGCTGAGATAAGACTGACTGCTACCTATTAACTGCCTTGACTGCTATGTGAATGTAATGGTATTGTAAAAAAGTGTCATAAATAACTGTTGCTTTGTGATGCCCTTTATACATGTTGGCAAAACAACAAATTGTTTGTACCCATCTGAAGTTCAAGTGCAGAAGAAACAAAAAGCTGTTCCCTCTGCTGTATAAGTTAGATGTGACCCAAGCCCTAATCTAACTTTCACAGAGATTGAATAAATAAGATGGTTCTGAGAGGGACTTTGTTTTGTTAATGATGGTGTCCTCGGCTTTAATAAATACTATTTACAAACTCCCATTATGCCAAATAATAGCAGGATGCTTCTTAATGTTGGGTTTTTTTGATAATCACCGCAATGTTATGGTTATTCTGCTCTATAACAAAGTAACTTAGGCAGTGTTTTGTGCTCAGGTTTGTAGCTCACAAGCCACGAAGAAAACATGTGGTGGCTGGTTTTTTTTTTTTACTGGGAAGGTTACTGCAATCAGAAGCTTCATATTGTGATAAGTCTTTACGGCAAATATGCAAATACAGACTGCTTAATGCTGCTTTCTTTGGGGGGTAGTAGTTATTTGCTAAGTCCTTTTCCTAGGAAACAGAAGTATTTTATCTTGGCAATTTGCAGTTTTGCAAATATTGAGAGTCCTGTTCTTTTAGGTGTCACTACATCAAAGTTCTTTCCTAGTTTTCTTATGCTGCCTTTTAATGAGGTTAAAAACGGTTTAATTATTCCCTTAGCATCTGGTTAGAGCTAGCAGCTTAAGTGCTTCTGTAGTTGTCGGGGGTTGTTAGCACAGGGATTGCGGAGCAGACCCTGGGATGGGCAGGACCTGCGCTCTTGGTCAGACAAGGTCTGCTGCAGCAGGTGTGGAGCACCTGCACAATCCCCTGACACACTCTTCCCATTCTTCCTGTTCTCTACCAGGAGCAAGATGTGGAGACTGTGCACGGCTCAGTCCGTGTCACCATGTGTGGGACCCCGCGGGGGAACCGCCCGGCCATCCTCACCTACCACGACATCGGGCTGAACCGTAAGTAGACTTTTTATTCAACAGCCCAGTTTCTGTAACACTAACTGCTGTAACAGTTCTGCAAGTTCTTCCAAACCATTCAGAGGTATGGAAGCAGTGATGGTTACGAAATCTTCCCCAGGTCCTTGCTTGTGTACACTGAAACCTGCTGGATGGCACATGACTCCTCTCTTACAGCAAGTTTAATTCTCAGTTTGTTTTTTTTTTTCTATCCTTGTGAAGTAAATAATTGGAATATTACAGTGACAGGAGCAAAAGACCTCTGGTTGTTAACAACAACTCTGTATAAATGCCCTAAAAACATCTCTAGGGAGTCTTGATGATGTATTGACAGCAGGACTGAAAAACAACACTGCTGGGGGTTTGCCTTGGGTTCCTGTCTGATAACCAGCCCTGTGCTGCTGTGGGTTTATATGAATTACATGTCAAGTGAGGATGATTAAATGAGTGCTGGCTTTGTGTCCTCAGCCAAGGAAGTCCTTATTAGGGAAAAAACTTTAAGTGCCTTTTATCTTATCTGTCATTTAGTGAGCTAATATCCAGACCTGCTCTAGTTTATTCTCTTTCATCAGTACTATTTGCTTCACACAAATCACTGTTTCCTAATCAGTTATTGATATTTAAAAACACCTGCAGATCTTTAAAGTCTGGCTATTACTGGGGAGTGGATATTACTAACACAGAAAATAACCTGTTTTCTTATCCATTTTTGGTGGAACTTTCTTACTTTATTTTCCACTTTCAGTGTATCAGGACAGAGCTTAATCCAGATCCTATCTTTGTGTAAGGCCTTTTTCCTTCTAGAGTTACAAAGGCTATGGTAAATAAACCTTCTCTCCCTTTGAAAGGGGAGGAAACTTTTCCTAAGCTTGCGTGTTCTCTCAAAGCTGATTTGAGCTAAAAGTATTTTATAATGTGCAAGGATTTTGCATGTATGTTATAGTGTGAGGACACGCAGAAACACACACAGAATATTGTGCCACTTTCTAGGCATCTCAAAGCTGGTGCATTCCACTCCAGAAGGAAAATGTGCTAATCCTCTCTCCACATTATTATTGCTTAAAAATCAGAAATCAAATCACCTCAAAGTATGGGGCCTTACAGCATGGAGTATCCCAGAAGGATGCTTCCCTGCAGCAGTCAATCATGTAATGTTTGGGTAAAAGCACAAGTCATGATCTCAGCCTTGGATACTTTTTTCTTCCATCATTTTGACATAATCAAAAAATAAAAATTGGACAAGGAAATGGACAGATAAATTAATCTAAGCTAAAACCCCAGATGAATACATTTTATTATTTTAATATTGCATAAGGAATAATTTTTTGACAATTTGGTGTACCAAGCAAATACTGCTAGCAGGTACCAAAATAACATGGATAAACCTTAGCTGGACATGATGGAGCTGATCAGGTTTTATGCTTCAAGAAATTAAAGCAAGTTGATACAGGTTACTTTGTAATAGGGCTTTACTTGTCTTTCCTCCTTAGAAATAAGACTGCCCCTTTTCTAAGACTGCAATACCACTGATCTGGTTGAATCAACTTTTCATTAACCTGCAGGAGAGTTTAATAAATTATTCTTTTATAGTAACAAAGTTACTATTTCCCTCAGCATTATTAATTCATATTTTCTTTTTCTTCTCAAGATAAAACTTGCTTCAATCCTCTCTTCAACTTTGAGGATATGCAGGAAATCACCCAACACTTTGCAGTCTGCCATGTGGATGCACCTGGTCAGCAGGATGGAGCACCGTCTTTCCAAGCTGGGTGAGTTGTCTGGGGAACAGCCCATTTCTTTAGAGTTATCCTCATACTGGAAAAAAGTCTTGATCTGCAATTATTTCATTACAAAGTGCTTGAAGCAAACATAATAGCTTTTGAACTTAAATCCTGACACTAAAGTACTAGAGCCTGGGAGCTCTGTTTGTTGTGCCAGTTCACAACAGACTTTGGGGCTGCAGTTTTAAGGCTTTGCTCTGATAACTAGACTGCTTGTAGAGCAGTTCCTTGACAGATGTCTACATCTTGTCAATTGCAACATTGAGTTACCTTGTTTTGTAATGGCATCATAAAGACAAAAAACTAAATTATTCCTATAAATAAGGTAGACACTAATATAATGTCCTTCTTAATTCTCTGGTCTTAGTGAAATGGCAGCATGGTAGGTGTTAATAAGCAGACCTGATAACCTACCTGGAAAATCCAGGTTGCTGGACAGCAACAAGGTGGTGTACCCCCACAGAAGGCCATAGATAACTGCGTGCTCCTGAGTGTGTACCACGTACAATGCTCTAACTGTTAAAAACCTTGTGTGCTGTGAGCACCAAAATGCTTGTCCCATTTAGGTCGAATGATACAGGTTTACATGGAGATACCCCTTGGATAGGAGTCAGCTTGGCTGAGGAAGGGAGCAGCCAACATGCTAAGGGGAGGATACAAGGCGAGAACCAGTTGTTCTGTAAGAACTACGTGCTAAGGAGCTTATAAGTACCCTTACTGCATGAGCCAGTCTATTTCCCTTCTTAATTTTTAAGCTGGTCTGATGCTGAGGAGGTCATGATGGGCCAGGCTCTCAGCTGCTGTTGATTGCAATGGCCCAGTTGTCTATCAGAGCAGCCTGCAAAGCTATTTCAGTCACCCCTTCTTTGCATTTGTTTAAATCATGAGCTTTTAAGTGCCTTAACCCTCACATCCTGAACAAGTGTTAACACTTTTAAGTTGTCAGCTGCATGAGGGCAACCATCATGATCTATGGCTAGAAAATACCTCTACTTGATAGAATCACGATAACAATATAAGAAGCTGTATTATCCCTACCTGCCCTCCATCTGGGAGACTAGGATGCTAAAGTTAAGTCATAGAATCACAGAATGTCTTGGCTTGAAAGGGAAACTTACAGGTCATATGGATTACCCTCCATGCAATGAGCAAGGACATCTTGAACTAGATCAGATTTCTCAGAGCCCTGTCCAACCTGACCTTCGGTGTTTCCAGGGATAGGGCATCCACCCCCTCTGTTCCAGTGTTTTACCACCCTCATTATAAAAGGTTTATTTTTCTCCCCGTGTGCTGCTCAGTTGAGATTTGCCTCAGAATTTCCTTCCCTCGAAATTTTGTTTTTGCTCTGCAGAAGACCAGGAGCATTAACAAACAGCTGTTTTTATTGAGCTTCCTCGGCAGCTTCATAGCCCTTCTTATGCCTTCCTTTTCTCCATTAATATTAATAGAAAGCTATTCTCATTTATCCCATGGTAATTTGTGTTTCCCTGAAAACATGCATGCAAGTTATTTGCCAGATACCTAAATCTCCTTGCTGTAGTCTGTGATTCTGCAACACAGGGAACCTTTTGTGGTGGACCAGAAGTATGAATGTGGTTGGAAACCCATCTCTCATGTTCAAAATTTTTCATAGGTTTTAAGTGTTAACTTTTCTTGGAAAAGATTCATTGTGGTCTGTTTTGCTCTTAGATGGACCAGGCATCTACTGTTCTGTAACTCATAAAGTGCCATATAGGTTATGCATGTATTTCTGCTAAATTACTTATCTGTGCTTGTTCCTGTTCTAAATTTTGCTCATGCACTCAACGATCTTGTAATGAGCACATTTGGTGCTAAATCTAGTGATGACTGTGTCTAAATTTGCCAGGCTACACTGCTGGACGGGGTGTAGTAACTCCACAAACACATGCTTGTTGTAGGTATGTGTATCCCTCCATGGATCAGCTGGCTGAAATGATTCCTGGAATCCTGAAACAGTTTGGGTGAGTGAAGAATTGTTTACTTATCTTTCTCATTCTTCTCTCTACATGGCTCACTGAAAGAGCAGGGCAGAGCAGGCATTTGCTTTGATCTGGCTGTCTGGCATTTTGTTTGCTAGAACTACACTTGTGGTTGTTTCTGACTCCTCTGTTAAGGATCGATTACTTTTGCCTTGGTTTCTGACAGAGCTTATTTTTTGGCCTTTTTTGAAATGTCTGTTTATTTTTAAACAGGAAGCAACTTCAAGTGAAATCCCATGTGCTTAATTTAGGGGCTTCCTCCAGTATTTTCTATGCATCGCCCTCACAGGGACAGGGCACAGACAATCTGTTTTTCCCACTGTAACAACCCACGTTTTCCTGTGTGGTTAGCAGAAAAAAACCCCCATGATTGCATCTGAAGACATTTACTGTTTTGCTTTTTTGGCTTGGATGTCTTAAGGAGGTCAGTCTGACCTCCTTAAGCCTCTTCTACTACCAAGTGCAGATGCCAGGTTGCCAGTGTTGAAAGACCTATTGGCAGTGTCTGTTCAGTTGTCTACATGCAGCAAGTTTAGGTGTGTGTCCTCCCTTAAAGCTTAGCTATAGCCAGAGCTGTAGCTGAGAAAGGTTCCTTTTCTGTTGAACTGGTGCTCCTTGTACACAGTGAAGAGGGCAGGTAGGCACCTCCAAGGGGTTTTCAGACCAAACAGAGAAAACCTGGCATTCAGGGTTAGGCAGCCTTGGAGAACAGACAGGCTGAGCTGGTGGTGGGGATTTCAGACCAACAAACCAATTTAGACATTGTTCAGTTGTAACCAATTGTTGCAGTATCTTGAACCAGTTTACCTCACTTCTTAAGAGAAGTGTTTTTTGAGATGCCTGAGGCAAGTCACAAGGTTGTAAGTTCTGGTGCACTGGGGTAAAAAATGCTATCCATAAAGTCAGAACATTGAAAATCAATTAAACTGGAGTGTATTTACAAAGTCTTGATTTAATGTTGCTAATAAGAATGAAAACTATCCTCAGGTATTTTCCTAAAAGTGTTGAATAAGCTGTTTTTCCGAGTGGTTTTGTCTAGTCTTCCCTTCAATGTATTTTCTAAGACCTTGAAGGTGACTCTTTAAACCCAATTCCAGTTAATGGAAATATTTGGTTTGTCTCTGCCCTGTTTGGTTATGAAGTTTAAACTTCATCACCCCAGTGGCTGGAGAGCAGGAGATGTTTCCTTGCCAGGCCCCTGCTAGAGAGGAATCAGTGTCCCAGTTGGAAAGCTGTAATGGGGGAGAGGTTAGTGAGAGCCTGGGGAGTGGGGGAGCTTTGTGTTTAGGCTGCAGATTTCAGGTCTGTATCTAAGTTTTTCTGGCAGAGACTAACCACTGCCTCCCAGGATCAGAAAAATGCTCTGTTTGCTCAGTATATTTACTAAAAGATAAGTAAGAATATGTGCTGCCCCGCAATGCACAAGGACCAGTGTCCTGCAAATCTTACCTGGGGCTCGTGGCATTGCTGAGAGTCCAGTTTGCCTGAGCTGAGCCCACCTTCTGTAGCTACATGCTGGCATGTGAAAGAGGAAGGCTACTGATGTAACTTATTTTTGACACTCTTCCTCATTTGTCTCTTCTGTTTCATTGCTGTGCAGGCTGAAGACCATTATAGGAATGGGAACTGGAGCCGGTGCCTACATCTTAACCAGATTTGCTGTAAGTTTCATGAAGCTTCCCTAGAGCCTCTATCCTGATGTCCCTGACATATTATTGTCCCTGTATCCTGCACAGAGGGTTCCTGCTCTGCCATGCCCATTTAAGTAAGCAGCCAGGCTTTTAAGTGAAATACCACAATCTGCAGGATAGCTAATCCAGAAGACCTAGATTTTCCATTTTAAGGCCTGGGCTCTACCCAGTTAATTTGCAGAAGGTTTTTATAATGGGAGTTCTCTATTTAAACTGAGGGTGGAGGAAAAAGTTAAATCTTAATGTTCTCCAGCTGCTCAGTTGAACTGCTTTAGTGAAAATTTTTTTCCCATACATATGCTTCTTTTGTGCAAGATAAAACTAGACCTACCACTTTCTTCCCCAGGAGATAATTTGCTAATTTAAATTTTTTGCTGACTGATATCTCATGAATCTTCAATCTTTTCTCTTGCAGTTAAACCATCCAGACATGGTGGAGGGATTAGTTCTCATTAATGTAAACCCTTGTGCTGAAGGTTGGATGGACTGGGCAGCAACTAAGGTAAACAACTTTAAGTTGGTAAAATAAATCTTACTGCAAGACTGCTGAACATGAGCTGGGCAAGCCTGTGTGCCATGGCATGGCTGCAGACACAAAGTATCCCAGAATAATTCCTTTGGGGTTTATTCTTCCATTTGCAAACATACCTTTTACAGGACTAGTGATAAAAATAAGTACTTTGAGAAAATAGATACCTGTGACATAGTGGAGCCTACTGGGCATGGACAATTCTTAAGAGCCAAAATAACTGCTTGGGAGAACAGAATTTAATTTAACCTGGACACAATAGTTTGGGAAAAGTTTCAAGTAAACTTCAAGTGTAGTGTAACATTCAGTTCTTTCTTTTTCATGGCTTTATTTACCAGAACAATCCCAAATGTGAACTTGAACACAAAAAAATGTTCAGAACAACATCTTCCACATTTCAATCATCTGTGTGAGTCTTAGATGCCAAAAGGACTCAGAAAAGGCTACAGTAACTGTGGACAGATTGTTCATACCAGACTTTTAAATGAAAATGTTCTCATATAAAAAAGCTCCTGTTAACTGTGCTCTTTTGTAGTTGTAAGAAACATTGCAATGGGGGAAAACAGGCACTGAGAACTGGCTTAAAAATCTTCCTGGAACCATTATATATAAATAAACATAAATGTTACATTACATGTTACTCAAATTTAACATGTTAAAACATTTTTCAAGATAAACTGATGGCAGGCACTTCATATCATTCAGGGTCACATTTAAGTGAATGGTAGTTGCTCGAAACACTGAGAAGTAAAAAAATTAGTGTGTCATCTTCTAACCACAGAGGCAACCCATTCTAATTTTCTAGGGTGATGTAGTGTAATGGCAACACTGTAATACTACGAGAAACTTGCAGAGCTAGGATATAACATTCTTTCAAGGCTTAAGATACTATAAATGAACTCCCAGGTGAAACTTATAAAAATAAACTGATATACAAATTTATTTTAAATGTAACTTGTCTATGTTGAAATTTAGCAGTACATCCATTTTGATCATCTCATCCAGTGTCTTGCTGTAATTAAATTCTTCCCTATCTGTGCCTCTGCCTTCTACCCGTCCAGTATTGCTAAACTCAGGAGTTCAGCAGGTGACCTGTATTCTTCTGTCCTTGCAAAGCAAGAGCACATATTGTGGGTCGTGAGCTTAAGGTACCAGCTCCATTGGGTTGTCAGTGTGGGTTGACAGGGAGGAGATGGGACAGGGAGGTTAAATGACACCCATCTGGCTGTTTTGCTTAGTGTTCCTTCAGGGAGTGATTCCATATCCACCTATGCCACTAGTACTGTTTCCTGAACTCTTATGAATCACTCAAGCATAAACAACCCCTAATGGTGGTTGAATTCAATGCAGTTGAATTGAGGGGGGGAAAATATCAGTCCAGAATATTGTACATATAGAGACAACAGAGATACATCCATTTATGTGTAATTAGAAGATTTCAGTTGTTCAGGTGTTAATAGCAGATACTTAGATAATCTTGCTTTTCAGATTTCAGGTTGGACAAATGCTTTGCCAGACATGGTCATTTCACATCTATTTGGAAAGGTAAGGATGTTCAAAAGATTCCTCTGATGTATTCAGTGTTCTGTATTTACCTCCTGGGGTTGGGAGGAGGGGAGAAGCCTTCGCTTGAACAACAAAGGAGAAAGTTAAGCTGTGAGATAGGTGTCATACTTGCATCCCAGTATTTTGGAGGTGGTATGCTGCCATGGGGCTTGCTGTGTCCCGAGGACTCAAGTGTATCTCAGTTGTGACTACTCTAGTAGGAGCAGCTCTAAACTCTACTGTTGAGACAGTCAACACTTAAACATGAGTAGAACTGTCATATATGCTCATGTCCTGAGCTGAATTACCCCACAGATTTTTTTATATAACCTACTTGTAGCTCTGACAGCTGGTTATTAGTACTAATGGCCCTCTTCAGTGCAAGCCTAATGGAAAGTACTGTACTATTTTTTGAGGCTACTTTGCTGTGCTTGAAACTGTTAGTAAGGGCAGTGGAAAACTCCATTCCAGCAGAACAAGGGACTAATCTATAAAGACTTTAGAATGGAACTGTTTGAAAATGTTAGTGGTTGAAGTCCTTGAAGTTTAGTTATTCACGATTGTGAAACTGAGTTCCACATTACATATGTTTGTAAGCTTTCAACATCTGCTTTGCCCTGGAAACATTTATTAGGATTCTTACTCTGAATCTTTTTTATTTGTTTTAAAACCTCACACTTCTCTGACTGTACCCATCTGCACTACAGTTACGAGTTTTGCAATTCTGAGATCTTAACATCACAACGTACTGAAGTTTTTAAGTGAAAGTTGTAGTACTGCAATCACAAGCAAATATTAATTCTGGGTGACATCACTGGGTGCTGGAAGTTGTCCCTTCCCTCAAAGTGCACCTTTGGTGTGTAGATATGAGTCTGATATGCAACTACTGTGCCATGTCTTCAGATCCTTTCAGAAAATAGCTCCTATTCTGAATGATTCTGTCTCCACTTTAGGAAGAGATTCACAGCAACCATGACCTGATCCATACTTACCGTCAGCATATTATTAATGATATGAATCAAACCAACCTTCATCTCTTTGTCAACTCTTACAACAGGTAATACATTTACCTGATTTTCTAATGGGAAACTGTTTTAAGAGGCTGTCCAGGTCTTTAGAGACAGTATCACTTGTATGGTGAAATTATGTGTGTTCCCCCAGTATAAAGTTCTGCTTGAGAGTGCCTTTAGGGATCTCAGGTGGTTTGTTTATGGGAGAAGGACCTTGTGCATTTGTGTGGTGAGAGATGGTACACTGGGACTAAGCCAAGACATTGATCCTTCAGTCTAAGTATGGTTTGACATCAGTTACGGAGGTTACAACATGTATCAGATTAAATTAATGTATGAATGTGCTATCTCTAAACCAGAAGAATATGGAAGTGTCTGTAAAATCTCAGTGTAACAAAAGCCTTTGTCCTCTCCATTTTTTTCTTTTTTAGCCGGCGAGACCTAGAGATTGAGCGCCCTGTTCCTGGAGTAAACGTTGTCACCCTTCAGTAAGTATTTTATTTCCTGCCAGTTCATTTGTACACGTGAGGTAAGAGGTGTGATTAGTAGATGCATTGCAAATGCACTGCAGAGCTGTAGTTGGATGTGCTTTTGTGCTAGAAAAGGATCCTGTAGCAGCATGTAGGAAATGAGAGGTTACTGCAAATCAGGGATGGCCATTAGGAAGATTTCCTCTCTTCAGACTTGACAAACATATGTTAAAAGAAATGGAAAGTTAAGCAGTTCCCCATCCCTGTGCATGTGCAAACTTGGCTTATAAGGTACTTGAAAAGTAGACATACTCAGCCTCACGCACAAATGTGTTGTAGTTAATGGGAACAACCAAAAAACCCAACACAAAAACACCTGAAAAAACATTCAGGAAGATGGAGAAGGTATGAGAATGACTTTGAGATCTGCTGCTAACAGCTTTTCACTTACTGTGCAAGTTGTGCAACATAACGGTTGTCAAGTCGCTCTCTGTTCAGCTGCTGATGGTTACACACAGGATACTCTGCTCCTCTGCCAATCTGTTCGGAATAGGATGGACAGATCCACAAAGCTGGAGCTCAGGGACCTGGAGGTGGGGGTGAGACTGATGCTCATGCCCACATTCACTTTCTTTTAAAGGAAGGAATAAGATCACTAGCAAGGGATGATTTGCTGCCAGGTGGGGGAAAGGACAGGTTTTCAGACAAGGAATCAGAATATGTCAGTATGTCTGCAGCTAATGCAGTGGATTTGGTGTATGTTTAAGGTGTCTGGAATACAAACCAAACCAATTCCACACACTTAACTGTCTCATCCTTCAAGAGACACAAAATGCAGCTTAGGGCAGGTCCAGGCTGCATCAGAGATAACACTACTCCTGTCTGTGTTTCTTTGCAGGTGTCCTGTCCTCCTGGTGGTCGGTGACAGCTCCCCGGCGGTGGATGCAGTGGTGGGTACACTGAGCCTTCTCTGCCACCCTGCTGGGTGATGGGTGGGCGAGCCAAGCAGTTGCACAGGGCCAGCAGAGCTCCTGCCACACAGCAGCCTGGCTGGCTATCAGTTCAGCCCAGCTGGCTCTCCTCTTCGACTGCAGGAGAGCTGCCATTAATCCCTTGCTGTTTGTGCCCTCTGTGTGTGCACCATTATTTAATAGCTACCATGTTAGGAACAATCACCACAGCAGTTCCAGTGAACCGCAAATATTTTCCTTCAGAGAGGGATCTGCTCCTGGTGTTTTAACTTGTTGTGTGGTGCTGGAGCTCTGCCCTGGATCACTATGGAAGCGAAGAGCTGCTTTTTGACCATTATAACTCGCTCCAGATGACTGGATGACTTCAAATGTTGTGCCTTAATGGGCATGCCCAGTCTGCTGGCCCGTGGCCACATGGCTGCTCACCACTTGGGACGCTACCAGATGACCCCAAATCACAAGATAAACAACACTTGTTGCCACTGGAGTCCCAGAGACAGACGAAAAATCTACAGTTCCCAACTAATGGGTTTGTACATGGAAAAGTATGCAGTCAGAAAAGTGAACTGACTTACTTGGGTTTAAAGATGCATATATGCATACACAGTCTTCATACAGAAGCAAAAGATACTCAGTTTATTCTGTATTAAGCCAGAAAACAGGATTTTTAATCTGTTTTCATCTAGCAGCTCATAATTAAGTCTTGCATACGATGCCTTATGCTGCTATTCTTTTATGTAGGTTGAATGCAACGCAAAGCTGGACCCAACAAGGACCACACTTCTGAAGGTAATAACAAAAACTATGGTTTTTCCAAATAAACATTCCTCTCATATAAAACCAGTTGGATTAACAAAAAAAAAAGGGGGGGGGCAGAACCAGAGTGATATGTTGCAGTAAAATCCAGTTCTGATATGAGAAGACAGTTCCTTCAGGGTAAGAGTATTCTAGTAGGATAAACAAGACTAGGGGCTTCTTTTTGGGGTCAACAGTACAGAATTTTTCAGCTCCTCCATTTTAAAGCATTAGGGATGAGACTTGAAATGCTCCGTATTTCACACACCCATAATGAATTTGACTAGAGCTGGCAAAGCTGATCTTGAGGTATTTGGGAATGTTTGAAAAAGCATGGAATGGAAGTGCAAACCAGCTCATTCTGATCCTGTGCTTGCCTGTCCCTCAGCAGTAGTGTCAGACAAATTGATAGCTATTGACTTCTGACACATTTATCAGCCACAGTTTGGTCATCTTGCCTTTTACAAGGGTACAGTCCAGGATATCTTACTGTTATTTTCCAGAAAGTTGATAAAATAAACTTCCAAACAGCAGAACATGATGCAAAGGTTTTGGCTGATGCTTGGTGTTCAGAGCATGGGTGCAGTTTTCAGCTTGTTACTGATGAAGTAATAGCATGCAAACAGTGAAACAAGTTTGGTCACGCTTCTGCTGTGAACTTCTACTGCATCTCTTTATTGAACTGGTCAGTGAAAATGATAATAATGATTTTTTTTTCAAATACTTTCCTCCTAACATTGAGGAGTTACACTGCTGCCTGTGCGGGCATGACACCATCTCAGACCCTGTATCTGTGGCCAGCCTTTGCTCAGTCCTGGGATGTGGCTGATGCCAGTTCCCATTGCAAGCCTGTTTTGCTGCTAACTAATCACAGATAGGATTTGGGATTTCCTGTAATTTACAACTCCACTGTTTTGAGATTGTGGTGTTCCTTGGAACAGGACTGTTTTTGTTGGGTTGACTTTGAGGGGTGGAGTGGCAGGAAAAATGAAGTGCTCCAAAAATACTGCATGCACTCAAGATAGCTTTTCTCATTTGGCTTTCCCTGCTTCCCTTGGCAAGTCAGGCTGATGCTTGCCATCCGCAATCTCAGCAAATTGCTTTTCTCTCTCACCTCTGAGCCTCAGGTGTTTGTTTTCTCTTCCCTGTTTGTCATCCAGGTCAATACAGAGTCATGTTATTGTAATTCAGGGATGAACTTGTAACCAGGACTATTGGGCTAGTTTCTAAGAAACCGGTAATCATTGCCTAGTAAAAAACATTTGTAGCTCCAGCTGATTCTTTTGTCTGATGGTCAAGAAACTTCAGGGTTTTCTGGGGTGCAGTCATAGCTTTTATAAACGTTTAACAGCTTACTTTGATGTGTTCATCCACGTGGATGTTACTCACACAACAAAAGGAAATGTTTCTCTGCCAGATAGCTAAAAAGGTCATTTTAATATATCCTGAGCACAAATGAGTTCCTCTGGCATTGCACTAACTGGCCGTTCTCATCTCATTTCAGATGGCTGACTGTGGTGGGCTCCCCCAAGTTTCCCAGGTAGGATTTGGCTGACGGAAATCCTACTAATCCTGTTCTGCAGTGTGTCAGACTGCAACAAATGGGTGTTTTCCTGTAGGGTACTTGCTGTTCCCAAATGTCAGCCAAAAGGATGGTTATGATTTCATGAATAATTATGTCAATTGGTCATCTGAGCTTTCTTTTTCCTTAAAACAGCAGTGAAGCACAAAATTAAGATTGGGAGGGGATATTATTTTCACTAATAAAGTCTTAATCAAGTAAAGATCTGGGGTGGGAATGCAGAGGTATTATTTTATGCCTATTTACTAAGCAGATGTGGATTAAGGCTCGAGCACTAGCGTTTTGAAAACAGTTTTATTTGGACTATTTATAGTATAGATCAGGAAAGTGGAGGCAGGAAATAACAATGTTATGTTCTTGCATACACTGACTCCACTTGACTGAGAACGAACTGCAGTTTCTGAAATATATTTAGGCATAAATTCCAAGTTGCTAATAAAACCAGGGTGGGAAAGTTAAAATTTACCTCTGCTCTTGTGTTGCCTCACTAAATCAGCTTTAGAATCTAACATCTAAACAAATTTCTAAGCAATATAATGTTTGTGAACTTAAGGAAAATCTGAATTTGTAATTGCCTGCAGCTGAAGTCCCTGGACAGGCAGTGTTTGCTCCAACAGTGGGAGTCAGGAAAAGGCTTTTTTTAAAAAGCCACACGGTAGTATGTGCATTGCTTCTGCTATGCAGAGTCCATTCTTCGCAGTGATTCAGATAGAATACAAAAAAATTATTTTCATGTGCAGTAATTGAGGTTGTGAGGCTTATGTGGCCACTGTGTCAGCAGTAGAGAAAAACTGAGAGTGCCTCACTGCAAGAATGTCAATCATGGGCAGCTGTGCTTGTGTATTCCTGCTGAGCTTTTTTGCCCTATAAACATAACTATCAGCTCTGACTAGAACTTGTTCTCTGTCGATTAGGAATCCCTCAGTTACTGACTGTGTATGAACTCCCTTGTATTTTTTGAGAGGCCGTCTGTTTTATTTTGGTTCACCTGCTTCAGTAACTGCAAAAGCAAAGTTTGAGCCAGGCTTGTCATCACTTCTCTGGAAATCTCATTCTCAAATGCTTATGTCCATTTTGTAAAATAATGGGGCAGGGGAGCAGTCTAGAGAGGGGAATGGTTGCATTTTTCTCATAAATTAAGCTTTCAGAGGGTCAGTAAAGCCTAGAGAATATTCGAGATCCTTGTTAAGACAGGACATCTGTGGCATTTGTAACACTGTAATGTAACTAACCTACTGAGCACTGCCTACAATAACACTCTCTCTTTTGCAGCCTGCCAAGCTTGCAGAAGCTTTCAAATACTTTGTTCAGGGAATGGGATACAGTAAGTATTGGTTTTATGGAATGGTTGATCTGACTACCCAAGTTAATTGGGCTTCTAAGCACCCAGAATCTCTGATCTCAGATGTGATCTTTTCCCTGTTGGATGTGCATTGGCAAGGGAAAAGAAAAAACCACCTGTAGTATCTGGGAAAAAGGTTTTCAGACCAAGTGATGTTATTAAATAGAAGAAAGCTTTTTGAATAGCTCATACCCACGAATACCTGTTTTACTTCATCTTGATGTTCTTAAGGTGGATATTTGTAATAGTGTCCCCTTGTGGCATCACAGGATATGGATCATGTACTGCATGCAACATTTAAAACCTCATTAGTTCAGAGGTTTCTTTGAGTTGTAGCTGGTTTTTTTTTCCACATATGTGCTTCTGGCAACTGCTTGTGTAGATGCATTGCTAGCCTGGGCTGCCAGCAAAGGTTAAACATCTGAAAGTAATGGGAGGTTTGATGGAGTCTCTTTAGTTTGTCTCTCTATTCTTGCAGCCACAGCAATGTGCCATAAAGCTGCCTTGAATCCCTCAGCCCTGAGCACCAATTTCACCTTAGTAATTTGGTTTCCTTAACTGTCTGCCTGGAGCAGTGAAGGTAGTTCTGCATGTGAGGCTACCGTGAAAAGCACATATTCAATCTTGGAGGCTTTTATAAGTGTGGTCAAGGTTGGAGGGGAAGGCAAGAGCTTCCTTTCAAGCCCATGAAGGAAGGAATTAATGAAAGATTCTTCTTCCAGTGCCCTCTGCTAGCATGACCCGGCTGATGAGGTCCCGCACCGCTTCTGGCTCCAGTGTAACCTCTTTGGAAGGACAGAGGAGCCGGTCTCACACCGGGGAAGGCACAAGGAGCCGGTCTCACACTGGGGAGGGAACGAGGAGCCGATCCCACACTGGGGATGGTTCCAGGAACCGCTCCCATACAGACACACGCATCGAGCTGACACCGAACTCTGCAAGCAACGCTGAACAATCAAGCCCCAAGTCCATGGAAGTGTCCTGTTAGATGGATGTGGGAGGTTTAAACTGGTCACAGTGTGGAAAAAGTAATGGATGCCCCCTGTGTATCATAAAAACATAACTGGTATTAATCTCAAGCTATTCTGTAGGAGGAACTCTGTTCACCAGGGTCTGACAGGGACCAAAGAAAAGAAGCATCTCATTTGCTCTATCACTATTCTTGTATCTCAGACAGCTGCTGCTATTGTGCCCTCCTTCAGTGGATGCCAAATTCTAAAGGATACTTGCCAAAAGCTGATGTGGTTGTAAACACTTCAGAGTCAAACCAGAATTGCTCAATACCCTCCTTTAAAATCAAAGCTGTTACAGGCCCCTTTATCTCTTATTATCTTGAAGTAAACTGGCACAATTTGAAATGAGTTTCAAAGAGGGGGAGAAAAATATTACATATTACTTTTATGAAAGGAAATGAAACAAACATGTTATGGCCTCATGTTGAAGCTGGAGTTGAATTCATTGTATATAGCTTGACTTCAACGATAGAGAAACTAATGTATTGTGCATTTATAGGCCTTCTAATTCATTAGTATTCAAGCCTGTTTTCCTATGTACAATAATATACTACTAAAATAGGCAATTTTAATGTGACTTTGAGATGAACTAAATCTTTAAGCTTTTTTATTTCACTTTTTTTGAGACTTAGTTTCATTCTTCCTTTCCTTCCCCCCTCCTAGACCCTAAAACCTGCTTAGCCAAAAGAGGACAAGATTTAAATTTGACAAGCAAGATAGGATTCCCTGTTTGGGAACTTGGGCCAAAGGGTTTACCGTATGCAGAACTTGGTTAGTTGTAACAAGTAGCATAGCCATACATGACAGCAAAGCAGAAACAGCTTGATTTTTTTTTTTTCCTTCAGAAAGCTTCTTATCTTTGCAGCTCAAGTTTTTTGTGTCCAGCACAATTGTGATAAATTTGAAACTCTGGAAGCAAAGCCAGATCCAGATGTTTCTGTCAGGAGAGATGAATAACTGGGATGGCATGTAATTAGATAGTGTATGTTCAACTGCCACTAATCACTAGATTTGAAACTGATGAGATCTCACTGGTGCTGAGAACTGTGTTCCACGCAGTGGTGCAGCAGCAACACTGTATCTCTGAAATACAGTGTGTAATGACTGTGTAAATGTCATGATCTGCTGGTTCTGCATCTTTACGTAGCCTCCTGATACCTTGGGTTGCTTTCTTTGAAGATAGTGGCTTGATACCTTTCTGCCAGTCAGATTTTCACAGTTGGGTGTTCTTAAAATTTGTCCTTCCATAGATAGCAGGACAGGATTTCCTGAGCTCCAGTGCATACCTGCTGAACTGCAGTCCTCACACAAACAAAAAGCTCAAAGGCTGAGCAGCTAAATAGCAAATGATAATACTTTGGGATTGCTTGTTCAGAAGAACACCATCTAGGTTACTTTACACTGACTAACTTCAGCTCTTGTGTAGAATATCCATAATGGTTTGTGGGAAGAACAGACAATTTCCAGAAAGAATAAAGCTATTGTGTAAAGTCTATCAAGAAAAGTTTCTTAATGAAGTATTTGTATTTATTTCAAAACAAATAAATTTGTAACTTTGCAATGTCTGGTGTCATGTTTTACCACTTCTCAGTCCAAGTATATATTTATCACCCCTTTATATCAAAGAAATCTTTTTTCTTTTGCTTATATCTCTGCCATTACCTACTTCTGTGCTCAGTTTTTCCCCCATTCCAGCCCACTATTTATACTAAGAAAACACCACACACTCCACCATTTTTATTGGTTATATTAATACTAAAGGATAATTTAGCTCTAAGAAATATGGCAAAATATTGAGCCATGATATAGAGTACTATTTGCTGTTTGAAGTTTTCTTTGTCTCCCTTACTGGAGTACTGTATAGTGCACAGATCTGTGATCTGTACACTGATTTCCTCACTGAAGCTGGTGCCGTGCTCATTGTATCCTTTCTGATGCCAGTCTGATCTGTAAATCCACTGAAGTGGCATGTTCTTCATGAATAGCTGGAGTTATTCAGGCCTCTTGACTGAAACTGCAGATGCCACAGAAGAGTAAAGATTAACCTAGTGACTTACTTAACATACTGATGTTTTCAGGGACAGGAACTTTGCTGGGACTATTTCAGGCTGCTCATTCCTCCTATATCTCAAAAAATCCTGTGATAGGAAGAGGCAAAAGCAAATATTTGACACGTCTGAGCCAACACTCTGCTAGATGTGCTGATTCAGCAGTCATGATTGGACTGATACCAGCAAGGGCCTTGATTTGGTTAACCACAGCCAGTGCCAGTGAAAACAGGAGGAAACTGTGCCAGTTCATCTTACAAAAGAAGGGCAAAGTTATGTTCTTTGCTGATCTTTTCTGGGAATGGCTAATCATTCCTTCCACAAGGACACCATGGTGTGCCTGTCAAGCCCAGGCAGTTTATTCTGGTTTAATGGGGAGGAATGCATCCAAGCCTTCTTGCCGCACAAAGGGATCTGCGAGCACTTCTGAGCAGCAAGGCGTTGCTAGGACCACTATAAATGTCAGCTTTGCAGCAGAGTATTCATTTGGCAAAGAACAGTGTGTATCTGCAAAGAAAAGCTGGAGGGCAGCACAGTGGAGTAATGTCTTACCTTTTGCAAGGAGTTATGATGCCTCTTTCCCTGCAGTACTGGTCTCCTGGCATCTTTAATTTAAAGAGATGCAAGTGCCTTTCAGATTTATTGATTTTTTTTTATGGTTTTTTTTTTTAATAAAAACCCTTCTTTGAGCTAGCAAAAGCTGATTTCTACATTAATTTTGGAGACAGAATCAACCTGGATAGTGTAGTACCACTAACCCAGAAAAGGTGAGCTGAGGGTTCACTATTTTTTGCCAAATACGAATGGCTATCAGGGGACAAGGAGCCCTTATGGCATTGAGGAAATTCATGTTCGAATAAAGGAGGTTTCCAGAAAATAACCAGTTCACATTTCACAGTGCTTTTGGGGTTATAAAGGGTGGAAAAGAACAGAATGGTCTCTCAGGGACTGCGAGGCTTCCTGATGCCATCAGTATACCTCAATATCAAATCTTTGCTGTAATGGTGCTCTTCAAAACCACTAATAGAAAGGATGTTGTTGCTGAAATCTGTGTTCTTTCCACCTCTGTCTGGACCTTGACATCTACTGTACAAAAATCTGGATGAACTTCAATATGTATTTCCCCTTCCCTGTCCTTGCAGAGGAGCAATGGAAGAGGATGTGCCAATACCACGTCATGGCAGCAGGACTTTTGTGCTGAAGGATGCTGCTTTCCTCTTTAAAAGTCTCTATAGATTGAACAGCTGGAAACTTTAACCTAGATGTGTTTTCAAGGTTTATGATTAATGTCATGTGTTGCAAGTGATGGACTGAGCTGGAGTGCAGACAGTTTATAGCAAAGCTGCTTACTTTTTCTCTCCAGTGCAGGAATCCTCTTCATGTCTGTTTTTGTATCTTGGGCAGAGTATGTGCTGCAATCCTTCACGTGCTGGTATATGGGGTCTGTTGCATCCACCAATTCAGCACATTGAGCAGTGCTGCTGCAACTTGTCCCTCCCTCTTCCCACATGCTCTCTGTTTGTTTGCCTTTTTTTTTTTTTCCACTATTTTGCACTACTTCACGTTCCCTGTAACAGAAAGCCTCTCCTGGTCTGTCTCTATGAACAGCTGCTTTGATGTGTGGATTTAGCATTTCCACCAAGCCAAATATAGGCTTTATGTTGGTAGCTGATCATTGCTATGCCTAATGCTTAAATAACTGAGAGAAAGGATGTCAGGGTATTTTAAGAGCTCAACCCTTCCCCCTCAGCCCTTTGTAACAGACAGACACAGCCTCTCACTGTTTCTATGTATTGCTTCATTAAGGGCTCCATTCATTTTATAAACAACACAGCTGCTGACCAGTGTTGGGGGTGGGGGGGAAGGAAGAAAGGCTTCTGATTCCAACTGCCAGACAGTTCAGTGTCTGTTCCCCGCAACTCAGTGTTAGGATCGTTCGCTTACCCAGCACTCCTGGGGTCTGGAGGAGAGTTGTTATTTGGATGTCATTAAACAAGCAGCCCCACATCCCATATACCCTAAGTGTTTTTACACTGGTGGCTGTGGGAGGTACATCATACGCTGGATGCAGATATCACTAGGCATGTCCAGAAGAGCCCAGTGCTTGGGAAAGGGGATAGCAGGCAGCTCTTACTTCCCAAGCAGCAGCATCACAGTGAGCTGTGACCTGCAGCAGAGCTGGAAAAGGTATCCTTGGATGACCTGCCACTCTGCAATTGCTCGTGGATGGAGTGGATTATGGTATTCAGGCCAAGGTCAGTGTGTGGAGGGGGCTGGGGAGGGAAGGGCTGTTTGCTGGGCAGCAGCACTGGGGGAAGGCTGGGGCAGATCCCAGCAAAGCCTCCATGACCAACCTGCCTGTTTTGATGAGCCCACACCATGCAAAGGTGCCACCCAGCTCCCTGTGCAGTGGTGACATGCACACTGTCAGACCTCCCCTGCTCAGCCTCAGTCCTGCACTTATATCTCTCCAGCTAGGAAATTGTCATTTACTGACTGGTTGTAATATGATTTAAATTATTTTTAATGATAAACAGTCACGAAATCCAAAAAAATCTTAGTTCTTTACCACTAGCTGCCAATGTTAAACGTTGATCCTGTGGTGATTACCTCCCTGACACTCATGCAAATCTGGAGCAGGGGAGGTCCTACAGAGATAGAACCTATCACAGAGTCAGCACTTCATTTGGAAAGTGCACAGTACTCAAGAGATTTTGGTTTTCTCAGACTAATGAAAGCAGTCAGGAAGCCCTTCATGTAAGACTGTGCACTTGGCAGCTGCCACATGGGCAAGCATAGGGCACACAGAATTTCTGGTGCCTGTAGAGGCAGCAGAGAAATGTGGTACCTTTGATGAAAGCTATTGCCAGAGGCACAATTGTCTGGAAAGTGCTTAAAAATGCAGATAATTGCCCTTCTCAGCAAACAAACAAAAAAAACCCACCACTCAGCAGCAAAACAAAAATAAAGCATGCTGAAGGAGAAGGCTGGAGAGAACATGCTTTCTCACCTAAAATCCTGGGAACTATAAGCAACCTCAACACCAGTCCAGCATTCTTCAGGACATGAGGCCACTCAGTGTTTAATTTCCTACCAAGGTAAGTAACCTGCTTCACGCTGGAAGGCAAACTTGATTTGTGGGAAAACTCTTTATTCCTCTAGAATTAAAGGGTAGAATCCTTACTGGGTTGGTTCTGAGGATATGGAAATTAAGTTATATGGAGTACTGAATGCTTTCCCCCTGTCTTTAAGGACCTTCTTTGAACAATTTTGGTATGTATGGCTGTTGCCAACAGGTTAGTCCTGCAGCCTCTCGAGGGAGCTGCTAACGAAGGCACACTTCAGCAGGTTGAGAATATACTCCACTTTGCTCAGAGACTCTAGAATCTGTCCAAAATCCAAAGGGGCAGAAAAGTAAGGGCAAAAAAAACCCAAACAAATGTAGAACCAGACCAGCAAACAAGAACATGTGAGTTGGGGAACACCCGGCTTTCCCAAGCTGCCAAAACATTCACACTGAAGGAAATGCTTCCACATCATCCTTTTTTACCATATTACTGGCTCTTTATTTCTATGTGTCCTCTAGTTCAGGGCTTTGTCACAGATAGTGAATGCACACTTGGACACGGGCCAGGCAAGGAGGTCGGAAAAGGAAAAGAGCTGCCAATGGCAGACATATTTTGCTTCCATTTGCCTGCCTAAGCTTCTAAATGAGGTGTTAGTCATGGATTCATTAACCATTTACCACTTATGAGGTTATTTAATATCTTTAAACCATAGCAGCAACATGCCACCTAAAAAAGTCTCACCATAATGCTTTATGAGCAAGTAATGTGTTACACATAGCTGGGGGAACTCAGGCTGACACTGCCAAGCCAATCTGGTTTTCCTATGATTTTTTCCTATATTTCAGTATATGAAGCTTACAGGTATAACCATAGAACTGTTGAAATAGGAAAAGTCACAATTTCAGTAGGTACGTGGATGGATACATGCCTCTAGATAGTGCACTCTTGTCTATATCAGTTTAATAAAGTGTTTGTTTTAAAACTACTTCAAAAAAACTTGGACGAAGAAAACCTCAGGGTTTAATTTACACGACGACACAGTGTTTCTAAATTTGTGGTTTTCCTAGAGTATTACATATACACAGCACAACCCTAGTGAGCAAGTCAAAAATAAGGCAACTTCACCACACCCTGTTTTCAATTGCATGCACACCAAAATGGTGTTTTAAATTCCAGTCAATGCTCCATGAAAAGGTATTTGAATAAATTTCATGCCTGCTTCTTCACTGAGTGGATAACCTGCTTTCTGGGGTTCCCAAACAAGGCAGTTTGAGCTACTGTACTGACTGTGATGAAGTGCCTACAGAAGGCTGACGGCTACGGACACTGGAGCTCATTGAGTCTTGCTGTTCACACCACCATGAGCAGACCCTCAAAATCCCACCCTCCATCCTTGTCCCAGTATACAGGTCTAACAAGATAATTGCTGTGAGCAGGATGTGTGTCAACACATCTCTTGGCTTAGGCTGGATTGCAAAATTGTCACTCCCATCCTTTCTCGAGCCTTTCCCAGGACTGTTGCAGCAGAAGGTTCTAGCACCAGCTCTGATCCTGGTATCTCCTCAGTGCTATCATTGTTGCTTCCTTGGGTTATGGTATCATTTTCAGGTCCAGCAGAGACCTGGGCCCACTGTACAAATGTACAGAGAGCATCATTTCCTTCTGGAGGAGTTTTCACTCTCAACAGAAGCAATGAATAGTAGGGTCTTGTTCTGGCTCTGAAGTACTGAGAAAAAGTGAAACCAAGGGCTGGATCCATGAAAACCTTTGAGGATCTAGATCCTGAATGTATTTAAACAGTAACCACAAAATACATTTATAAAGATATATGATCTGCCCAAGAGCAGAGGGAGCCAGGGAACTGAATGTAAAGCCTGGTGTGTTGCCTTAGTCCTAGGGCTAATCTGCTTGTAAACATCTATTAGAACAAAGGATCTCTGATGCGCCACAGACTGCAGGTCAAGTTCACTGTCTACAAGTGATGCTCTTCCCCATTCAGAGTCACCAGACTAAGAGTTGTAAAAACAAGAGTTAACAAGGCTGTGCTTCCTACAGATTTGTGTCCAGTCTCCCCACAATTTACATCACTGCTTACGCTATTTACAGCAGTGCAATAACCACTATTCCCCATCCATGATTCCTTCAGCTGTGCCTCCTCCATGGCTGCTGTTTCCCATCTGTTCAAAACCCCTTTTCACTGCTGCTGAGGTGTTTGGGCCACACTGCAGACCTGCTGGACACACTGGCTGCCTGGCAGATGTGCATGGGCTTGACAGGGACAATGTGGTCTCTCCTGCTCTTTGGTTTCTTTTCTTTTTTTTTTTTTTTTGCAGGAATTGCAGTGCTTCTGAGATCTTTACACTTCTGCCTCCTTTGTTTGGCGTTTCCCACAAAGGGACTGCCTGACAGACAGACAAACAAATGGATGGTAGGGTTGCATACGCCTTGCTTCCTTAGGAAACCAGGCTAGAAACAGAAGCATCTTGGGTGTGTTGGGCAAGAACTGTGGTTTCCAGGCATTCACTTCACTAAAAACTGACACACACTGGAGCTGCTGGTCATGCATTAGCTTTCAATAGCTTCTTTTATCTCGCAGTGAAAGCCGTGTGTTACAGCCACCGCAGCATTTCACTGAGGGGGTAACAGCATTAGCTAATTGCAAAGCAAAGCAAGCCTGTTGAGGGACACAGTTTTTTGTACGTGATCTGATCCTGGTTTTGTTTCCTTATGTGTACATGTAAAAAAGAGAAAGACTGGTTGTAAATATAAACACACATTATACATGCACTCCTTTTCATGCACCAAAGCTGCACTATAGGAATATATGTAAATATACACATATCTATTCATAGGCATGTTTCTATGTATAATATTGTATACAATATTATACAAATGCATGCACATAGTATTTTATAGATGTATATACATATAAACATCTATATATGTATATATCTTTATATATGCATATACATACATATATATGTGTATATATACGTATATATGTATATACACACACATGTATATGACATTTTAAGATGGGCAAGAACTAGAACACAGGATTCCAAGCCATATTTAAGGGAACTTAAATATGAGATTTAAATATTCAGATTTAAATATTGAGGGAGAGGTCCTAGTATGGCTTCCCTATAACATGTCTCAATACGAGCCATTTTCCCTTTTGGAAAACATGGTCAACTTCTTGGCCAAGATCTCTTTTTTGTACGTTCTCATTGGACTTTTTTACCAAGGGGTGGAGTTTAAAATGTAGCATTCTCAGTCTTGCTAGTGCTGAGATCTCATTTGGGTGGAGGCAAATTGGTCGGATATGACCTCTGCTGTCACATGATCCAGGCCAAGGCAGTCGTGGGGCTGAATCTTGCAAAATGCTGGTGGCCTCAGGTTCCTTATCATCAGAGGAACAAAGAGGAGAGAATGCTGAAACATGCAGAGAGGGATCACCCTTCTTTTCAGCCACTGACTATTTCATGGAAGCTTAAAGAAAGAAATAATAAAAGCTTTGAATTGAGGTATGGCCTAGGTCTATGGGAAATATGTGGGCAGAATTCTTATATTCAAACAAATATGCTACTGGAGTTACCAGCTTTTGAAGATACACAGCATTTTTCCTAGTTGTTTTTACGTAGGGATGACATTATTTTCAGATCATTCACAAGAACTTTTAATTCATCATAGCCAAAAAGATTTATGTCTCCCAGAAACTAATCTAGCTTCCGCTGGGTTATCAAGATGAAGAGAGACAACCTGCCAACTGAAACTAAAGCAAAATAAGTGACTCATTTAAAACACTTGCATCATCCCAAGTTCAATCCTGTACTGCTCCAATCTCCAGACCATGTGTCAATCAGTTCTACTGTGCCACCAGGGATTTGGGAACAGATACTACAGTTCTCCATGCAGAAACACATTTCTGCTCTCCCAAGTGAAGCAATAGCAAATGTGCCATGGGGCGTGGGTGCTGTACTAATAATTTTTTGGAAAAAAAACCCTGGCTCCAGCATCTTTCAGTGTTGATAAATGTATTGCTTGGAAAGGTAATGGCAGGTTTTTTTCTTCTCTTAGCTGATTTTTGCATGTGAAACCACTTCTGAAGAAAATGGTTTACCTTGATGTTTACTCTGAGCCGCAGCCCAGTTGGAACTAACGCATCAGAAGCTATGCCAAGGATTGCCTCTCCTTCTGCATCCACACATTGACAGAGCTGATGGGAAGCTTAACATCTGTTTTCTCATTTTAGCATGTGTCTCCTTTCCTCTACTCCAGCCATGTAAAACAATGATTTGTGCCACTGATAAAGTGGCAGTGGGAAGTGTGACCTGCATGCCCATAACCCCATGGAGAGGAGGAGGTGGTGGTCCCCAGACACAGACTACACAATTTCTGTGTGAATAAATGGGTGCATGAGGTCTTGCCCCTTCATCTCTCGTCTGGGCCCCTACATTTCATCCTTCAGGTCTGCAGAGCTAGTCTAGGAGGAATACATAACCCCTGGACAGAAGATCTATCCTGAAAATTTGAGCTCTGGGATGGCTGGTTTGGATTCAGAGTGTTCAGGATGTTCAGAATCAGAGCAGGTAGAGAACTGAAAATGCCCCTGGCACAAGATACTCGAAGAGACTGAGGTGAATCCAAGGAGAGCAGGACACTTGGACCCAACCTAATGCAGTGAGAGACAGACTCATCACAAAGAGATTTCAGGAGAAACATCCTTCCCCCTGAGCTTCTCCCATGAAATTCACCATGGAGAAGGATCTGACTGAGAATAACAGAGGGACAGTTCTAGCACTGATCTCAGTGTGACAGATACCAGACTTTAGTCCCAAGGATCAGACCACCAAATCCTCATGTCTAATGTTAAAAATGAAACATGTATGTCAATTTTCCATCTTAGACAACATTGTTCAAGAAATGATAATAAGGGTGTCTGAATCTCATGTCTAAGCTACTGAAAGGCATATTTTTGCTGTCATACTAGTGTACTGTTCTTTCCTCTGGGCAATTAAACTACTGACCTAATAAAATGCAGTGCCAACATAGCTGTCATTTAAGTCATGGAATCAGTGCATGAAGGAATTCCTGGCTGCTGTTAATGGATGAAGATCTACTGGAGCTAAAAATCCTGTTTGTTCAAGGTTTCTCCAAAAACAGTGTGCCAAAACAAGGCTATTTAACATCGTAACTCAGGAAAAAAAACAAATTGTACATTTGCAGTGGATGAAGATTCTCCTTTTATTTTAAAACCTCTGTAAAATCAGAGCAATGGGTCAATTCAAGCATTCAGCCAATTTAATTAGCGATTTCAGAGTAATCGTGGTAATGAGCCAAGTCGGCAAAGATGTCGTTGGGGTTCCTGCAG
Organism: Myiotriccus ornatus; assembly: GCA_036023395.1. NCBI lineage: Eukaryota > Metazoa > Chordata > Aves > Passeriformes > Tyrannidae > Myiotriccus > Myiotriccus ornatus. The sequence continues at coordinate 144,673,718 of JAYRBT010000082.1, read as the reverse complement.
TTCAGGTTGCAAAAACAAGCATTGATCCACATGATTTTCCAGGAAAACTCAGTTCCATCTGGGCACTGAAACCTCACTTCAATAGTCTTGGACTTGTAGGGTGTGCAGCACCTGTTGTCTGTGCAGACGCCGCAATATTTGGGTCTGTATGGACTTTTGCTCACACATCCTGAGATGGTGTAGTTCATGGGTTCATTGGCCCTGTAGACAGCCAGGCACTTCTTTCCAGGCTAAATCAGAGAATAAAATAAAAAGAGAGAGGTTAATATTGAATGCTGACATAGAATCATAGAATCAACTGGGTTGGAAAAGACCTCCAAGATCATCAAGTCCAACCCTTGATCCAACCCCGCTGTGGTTACCAGACCATGGCACTAAGGACCACATGCAGTCTCATCCTAAAAACCTCCAGGGACGGTGAATCCTCCACCTCCCTGTGCAGGCCATTCCAGTGCCTGATCACTCTCTTTGTAAAGAACTGCTTCTTAATATCCAACCTAAACCTCCCCTGGCAGAGCTTAAGCCCGTGCCCTCTTGTCCTATTGCTGATTGCCTGGGAGAAGAGACTGACCCCCACCTGAATACAACCTCCTTTCAGGGAGTTGTAGGTAGTGATGAGGTAAGACATAAAATTCACCTTTCTCTCTTCAACTCCCTGAGAAAGGGTTGTGGCAGGGTCAGGGTTGGCTTCTTCCTCCAGGTAAATAATAATAGGACAAGGGGAAATGGCCTCAGATTGCTCCATGGGAGGTTCAGGTTGGATATTAGGAAAAATTTCTTAATTGAAAGGGTGGTTAAGCATTTGAACAGGCTGCCCAGGGAAGTGGAGGAGTCACCATTCCTGGTAGTGCTCAAAAAACAAGTAGACATAGCATTTTGCAATGTGGTCTAATGGGCATGGTAGTATTTGGTCAAAGGTTGGACTTGATGATCTTGGATGTCTTTTCAGTTTTAGCAATTCTATGATTCTATTCTCTGATTCCTATATTTAAAAGGGTTGTTAGGAATCCCTAAAGGCTGTGACAGATTTACATGTTTAGACATAAGAACCCAGTAGGATACTTGGAAAATGGAGTTCACAGCCATGACCAGACGTGCAGCATTGCTTTTCCAGTAGCTGAGTACAGGTCTGTCTGAGTCAGCACCGAGCACAGCAGGCTTTGCTTGCCCTTCTTTGCAAGGACCTTTTGGCTGCAGCTAAAGCTCTCAGGGCAAGGTTTTCATACCAGCACATGGAAGCACAGGGAGGACACATTTTGGAACTCTGTGCAGCACAGCAAGTCTGTGTAGAAGTGCAGCCCTCTGAGGCCTGAAAGCTGCACAGAAAAAGCTGAAGGGGCACACAAAGAAACAGTCCCCACCTTGATGTGCTGGGTTATATCCACCTCACAGGGCCTCATGTTGCACAGGCGGCTTTCCTTCAGGAGCCGGCACTGCTCGTTGTCGTTGGAAATCCTGGTGGAGATGCCCAGCCCACATGTCTTTGAACAGGGACTCCAGGGTGAGGTGTGAACGATGCAGTTCTTCTGCCAGGCTTCATCCTCTCCCTCGTAGGCTGTGGAGACAATTTAACCCCACATTATGCAGCCGAGACAGCTTTACATATTAAAGACCCTCTCCCCAGCTCATTACACATTCAAGCCACTAACCCAAATAATGAAACTACAGCGAAGTGGCTCAGCATTCCTGCGAACCCCCTCATCCCACCCGCTTTGTGCTGACCTACTTGTGTCAGACTCTCCAGCCTTGCGAGCGCTCAGGGCCAGGGCTCATTTCTTTATTCCCCTTCACAGCCTCGCACAAGGGGGTCCTTGTCTGGGACCCCCAGGTGCTGCCACAATACAAACAATTACAGAAGCCTGTGCCAGCGGGTGGAACAAAGGGATGAGATCTGATCTCACCATGAAGGTTTATTTCTGAGCCAGTTCAATTGATTCCCTGTAGCAGAAAGTGGTCAACAGTCTCTGCTGCATGGCAGAGAGCTTGGGAAGCAGCCACAGCCTTTCACTGTGAGGAAGAGCAGTTTGAATAGCTCCCAGAGAGCTCAGTACCCATTTGGAGAAGGGTGGGCTCTGCTTTTAAAGCAGCCGACAACCCCAGCTCAGGTTCTTTCACAACCTCAGCCAAAGTCCCCTCTGCTTTGCAGCTCATGGTACAGCCCAAAGGAAAAACTCTGATAGAAACTGCTGCACTGAGCTTGCTCACTGTTATGTTTCTTAGTATATTATTCACTGTACTAAATGTAATAAATGCTAGTTGTACTTGTATACGAGTTCTACTTGCAAGAGGAAAGTCAGGCAAGCAAAGCTGTGTTATGCCCATTTTGGGACAAAGGTGACGAAGACATAAGTCCAGTTTCAGCAGCAGATGCTTTGAATTTGGACCTACATCACATTTCAGAACTACTAGGGACAGAAGTGAGGGCTGAACTCTCGTGGCTTTAACGCACAAAATGGAGACTGAAGCTTTGTTTTGTTCAGTAAAAATATAGACCAAGGGTTGGGGGAAAAAATCCCTTACCACCAAAGAAACAAAATCCTGGTTTACAAGCATCCTACATCTCCATGTGATTTGCTTTTGTGAGATGGTCTAAAATACGGAGCTAATGTGGCTAGTGGCAATACATTGCATTGCAGGGCATTTTTAGGACAAATTTAAGACATATGGCAAGGTGAGTCCATCTTAAGCATTTGGGACCATATTTGAGGCAAATGGTACCACCTCTGTGCAGTGGGCTACGAATGTGTGTGGGAAGAAGGCACATTACGTGATACACAAAATAGGTGGTTTAACAATATCATCAGTCCAGAATTGATGAAAAGCTATACTAACACAAAGACAATTTAGCCCAGCTGGCAATGCAACTTCCACCATAATAACTGCTTTCAAGATATTATGTATGTTTGAGACTACTAAGGTACAAGGGCTTTAAAACTGCCCTGCCAAAGCAATATGACCTAGACAGAAACCCTCAGTCTCAAATTAAACTGAACCCATTCTGTTTCTCGGAGGGCCCAGACTGAAAAAAAAAAAAAAAAGTGAAGCATTAAAAAGGACTTGTGATATCTTCAAAGTTCCAGCAGATTCTTCAAAGGGGGCTTTGTCACACAGAATCACAGGATGGTTACACAAGCATCTTTGGTGAATCTCACATTCACAGAATCATCGAATGGTTTGGGTTGAAAAGGACCTTAAAGACCATTTTGATCCAACTGCCTTGTAATGGGCAGGGATGACACACTAGATCAGGTAACTCAGGGCCCCATCCAACCTGGCCTTGAATGCTTCCAGGGGTGAGGCATCCATATCCACATTGCTGCTAAGGAGTTTGAGCACACTACGTGGATTTGCCTGTCCTGTCCTTCAGCACATGCTGTGTGGGAGTCTCTGTGCCTCATTCACACAAAGACTAGACACCTGCCAGGTCTGGCAGTACAAGCTGATACTTTGCTTGTAGATTCTGTCTTCAGCTGCCTGATGGCAAAGGAGAGGTCTGCCTCACTGCCTCCATACCTGCAGAGGAGATGTGACGCGGAGACGTCTTCCTGATTTTCCTGGAGTCATCACAAACCCACTGCTCGCAGCACTTCCCTGCCATCTTAATCAGCTTTGGGTTTGGGCACCAGACAAGGGGAGGACGTGAGTTTGTGCACATGGGAATACAACCCACAGCCCCGTTAATGCATGTGCAGTTGTATTTGCAGTTGGGCTGAAACGTCTCCCCATTCTTATACCTGACTCCATTGAGGACACATCCTACACCAACAATCTCTGAAAAGAAAGACAAAGAGAGAAAGACACACAGAGCACCATTAAAATAATGCTGGCAACAAGCAGCTCTGATGTGTTCCTTTACCAAGCTGATCCCTAGGTTGGCAGAGCCAACACGGAGACACGGCAGTGCTGCAGGGTGATGTGTTCAGCTTGATGCTGAGACAAGGGTAGTCACACCATCTAGGAAGCTGTTTTCAGTCTGAATCACAGCAAAAAAAGAGAGAATCTTTAGAAAATAAGACAAGGTTTACCCACAAATGCTTACTTAAATAATAATTTCATGGTGTGGTGGTACGAGTTATTCACAGTAGGAGCAATCAAAGCAATTAAAACAGATAATGAGTGAAATTTAAGGCTTTCAGAGACATATGA
>JAYRBT010000082.1:144656416-144669472 GCA_036023395.1 Myiotriccus ornatus | reverse complement strand
GAGTTATTCACAGTAGGAGCAATCAAAGCAATTAAAACAGATAATGAGTGAAATTTAAGGCTTTCAGAGACATATGAGGCGACTATATGGAGTCATATATGTGACACAGCTCTTCACAACAACCTGTACCCATCTGAAGCAGAGGGGGAAAGACAATCAAGGTAGCAAAGGAGCACCTAAATGGCACTGGATTCCTGAATTTAGGCAACTGGATCCCACACAGTTTATCACAGAATATTTTTCTAGGAAAATGAAGTATACATTATAAAGCCATAAAAAAAATCACTTGGTGTGTTTTTTTAAGCAAAGTCACAAAAAAAAAAAAAAAGGCATTTTGATTGCCTGTGAACAGGAATCACATTGATGCAAACAGCAGTATTTTTTTTGTTCATTTGTTTCAAAGATATGGCCAGTTTTTTGGAAGCAGTGGCAGAAATCTTTCAGTGGAAAATTCAAAGTTTAGTTTCTTGTTTGGTCACATGGAGGCAGTGCACTCGCACTGGTCAGATCACTTTTAAGACTGGTGGGAAAATGAGCAGCAATGTGGCTGCTTCGGGGGAACACAAATTGAAATGCTGGATTAAAAGTCTGTAAAGGCTACAGATTTTTAGAATGGGCCGAAAGAAAACATCAAATGCAAATTCCTTCTGCTGCACCAGAACGAGAGCTGTTGGAATCTGAAGCACAGATCTAGATCTCTAGTTCCTGCATGCCAGTCCAGATGCAGCCTGAATTTCCCCCAGTTTGACTGCATTCCCTTTCCCAAAACCAGTTCCTAGTTCTTTCAGAATCCTTATTTTTCCACGTATTATATTGTTTCTGTAGCCCTGAATGCCCTGGATTCTCTAGACCTGGCCAATAGGAACCATATGCAAAGCAAATTCCTCACAGCAGTCCCCAGCACCCAACAGGGTGCCACTCACAGGAGCCTTCGCTCACCCTGTGATCAGGACAGAACCTCTTGGGCTGAGAGTGGGGTGATGCAGCCTATATGTGACCCAGGGTACAAGAAAGAACATGTCAGCAGATCCTGTCCTGTGCATCTACCTGGATGATGAAAGCAAGGGAAAGACTACAGGTTTCTTTGGCAGCCAGAGACAATCTGCTTCACTCCTAACCATGGAAAGACCTACCTCTGATTCCCTTCAGCTCTGCACACCACACCGACCCTCACCATAGAATCACAGATGTCATCATAGACGTCACATAATAAGGAATATATTGTCAAGGTAGTAAGGATGAAAAAGCATAGACTGGGAATCCCTCCAGACCTCACTGGAAAATCTGGACCTCAGTCTTAGTACTGCTGCTCCCACAGGCACCCTGAATGCCTGTGATGTATGGGAGGACTGCAAAAACCAAAAGATATCCAACTAAGAAAACAAGCATTTAAATAAATAAACAAATGCGAAGCAACATGAAGGTCTTTAAAGAGCTCTAGGAAGGCTGATAGCTTTGAGACAACATCAAGCCTGTTTTCCTCCCCCAACCCAGGGCCAGCTGTAACGATGTCATTCTTGACAATGTTTGTCTAACCTGCCCTTACAGACCTCCCACTCACTCCAGACAATACACTTGAATGATCTCACATCCTCTCTTCTTAACCTTAATCTTTTCTAATCTTGAAAATCACTGTTTAAGCATACAGCTCCTTGCACGTAACTTCTCTTGTTGTTATTTTGATCATATTCCACAAAAATCTGGTTACACTGCACTTTTTTTTTTTTCTTTTTTTTTGTAATTGAGCTACTGCAACACCTAGTATCACTTCTGGGAGAAGCTGTCAGCTTCCCTGAACTGCCTCGCTCTTCAGACCTGGCCCTTGTCTGACTTCTGCTGTTTTAAGTTTATAGAAGCCCACAGTTTGTAATCGTTCTCCTCTCCTGTGGATCAGTTATTCTACCTACTCATCTCACAAGCAGCTCTCCTCCAGGTTTTGTTTCACCTTCACATTTCCTCTTAGATCATTCATGGTTATGTTCCAGCCTAGAAGACCCTACCTTTAAATGGCTTTTTCCTGTTCATGTACCTAAAGCCATGGCCATATGTTCTGATAACTTGCTAAACAGTCAGCAGCCTTTCTGATCAGCAGTCTGTGTGGTCGTGCTTGCAATCCTTTCACTTTTAGTCTTTCCCAGAGTAGTAATTTTCAATAGTTTCTGACATTTATAAGCTAATCAGATTCCGTCTCATGTTCTGGATCTCAGAACAAGTGAACATATCCTTGGCACACGAAACATTACCTAACTTCTTTTTCTTCTTCTTGAGTAAAAGCATTCCGGTCATATGAAAGCAAGAGTCTGTAACAACAGGCAGGAAGAAATCCTTCTGCCTCATGGCATCTAATGTGACTGTAACCATTGTAAAATTAAGGCTCAGACCTCAATTTGTCACTGAAAATCTCTGATAGGAGATGATTAATTTCTGACCCTCTTGACAGGATACCACATGCTATCCTTTCAAAGGATCCACACTAGGGAATTTGCCAAAAGCATCCCCTTAACATCATGGTTTTCATGTAGACATCTGCATTGCTTGTCTTTAAATCTGGGCTGCACACCTACTCTTCCTCCATCCCTAACCCACTACAGAACCTCCTTCTGTTGCAGGGAATATGGAATCATCTCCTTGCACATCTGGAGACCTCTAAATGCTGGTTGGTCTTTGCTCTTGGCTGCAGCCAACTCAGCAAGAATTCGGATGTCATTTCCCATCCAGCCACCTGCCCTGAGAACAAAGACAGCTACAAGGGAATGGAAGATGATGCATGGAGAAGCTGATGAGCGTGCAGCCAGTAATCTAATGAGATAAACCTCACCCACCGCTCAGACTGAGAGGAGCTGCGCAACGTATATCTAAGTCAAAAATATATGTACATCACTTACGTGCACATACTCCTATTTCGTACCTAGGTCTGTCTCCACTGTAGTCACAGTACAAGCCCCTGTGGAAATCACAGGTGTCAGCCTCCGTGCAGGTCTCTCCACGCTGCCTGGCACAGGTCTTGCAGCAGTCACAGCCGTCCGTGACCAGGCTGACGCCCACGGAGCACCGCGGAGGGGACTTGGGGCACTCGCACGGCCACTTGCAGTACTGGGTCCGTGTGTAGGTCTCTGTCGTGGCCGGGACAGTGGGGGACATGGTGGTGATGGAGGTCTGGGCAGTGGCCTGCAAACAAAGAAGTAGTGATCAGTCCTCAGTTAAAATCCTCTCAGCTCTACATGGGGCTGCAAGGAAACCAAACAATGAATGTCAAAGAGCCACGGAATTGGGGTGGTCACTACTCTCTTGTAAACCCTTCAAGCCCCAGCTGAGGGCAAGTGCTCTGTGACTTGGACCACCATCCAAACAGTCTGGCACCACCTTGATGACCTTCAGCCCTTTCTAGACCTTTCTCTCTAAACAGAGGTATCTCACCATGTAGGAATGTACCAAACCCCCTCTGATACATGAGAAGAAGGTGTGAGATGTGTCCAGTCTTTGTTTTCCTGTGGTGCTTGGCTCTGGCAGAGGATTGTGCCACCCCATAGTTGTTGTCACTGCTGGTTGAGAGAAGGCTCTAGAGCCTCTTGGCTACTTGTAGGCTTCTTTTACACAGCAGTCACTGCCCTTCAGGTCACCAAGCAAGATAAAGGTCAATGTGTTGAACTGTGAAAGCACATGTCCCCGTTTGGCCTCACATTCCTAAGACTTATCCATATTTTTGTGGGTCTTACAACCAAAACACAGGATCCCACAAATCCAAAAGGGGACTGGGATCAGCCCTGTCAGCCCACCATCCTCAGAGACACCCAGCCATGAACCACTGTGTTGTGAGGATGATTTGAAACCCACTGACTCAGCCACTCCACCATGGACCTCCTGAGGATGTCCTGTCCATTTTTTCTCTTCTTGCAATACCCCTAATACCACAACAACTACTGCCTTATGATGCTCTAGCCCTTTGTCTTGAGTAGAGATGAAGTTTGAGAAAGGAAAAGTCACCCTCTGAAACCAAAATCTGTGTAACTGTCTGAGAATGTCGTGTTGCACAGGTTCACTCACCTTTGTTTGAAAAATGTTTTGCTTGTCTCCACCCCTGTAACACAGCACACTTGCAGTTCAGCTCCCTGACAGAGTCCCAGGCCTAAACAATGAAGCTACACTATGGCTAAAACACATACAAAAAAATAAAAAATATTAAGAATTTTTTAAAAAAAGTGATGTATGTACTCTAAGCACTCTGACAACCACCTTTACCCATCCTTCACAGTATTCAGGCTACCGTATTCAGCAGAAATGCTCTCTGAGCCATGAGGCTGTTAGGTCTGCCAGCAATTGGCTCTTCCTGGTCACACACTGTAGTCCCCATGATGTTGCCCTGGCTCACACAGTCAGAGAACTGGGATATTTCTGCAGTGATTTTCCACCTCCTCCTTTCAGCATGTGCTTTTGTCCTACATGGAGCCACTGTGGCACATGTAAGTTGGATGAGTGAAGCTTCATTACATTAGTATTTGTCTCATTAGCCATGCACAAATATTTGCCACCATGGTGAGAAAGGAAGGAATACTTTCAGGGGGAGGACATTACTGCCAAGTTTCCATTTCTTGATCTCCATTTCTTTGGCAAATAAGTAAAAAGAAACCTCAACAAACTGGCCTGCAAGTTAATTAAAAATCTCATCATCAGATAAAAAATCTGATCGAGGTAAATCAAAGTAGAAAAGGGACTTTGTGTAACACAGTGATGCAACTGCAGTAGACACACCCAGATGTCACTATTACTGAGATCATGGAGTACTGGGAAACAGAAAGTAGAGGTTCACTGCCTTCTGCACTCTCAAGTCCTGGCAGAGCAAACTCTGGATGACATTTAACAGCACCAGCCACACTTGTGGTGCAGGAAGGGTGCAAACCAGCCTAGTGACAAAGCAAAGACCATAGAGTCATAGAATAGAATCATAGAATTAGCTGGGTTGGAAGAGACCTTCGAGATCATCAAGTCCAAACCTTGATCCAACCCCACTGTGATTACTGGATCATGGCACTCAGTGCCACATCCAGCCTCATCTTAAAAACCTCCAGGGATGGTGAATCCACCACCTCTCTGGGCAGCCCATTCCAGTGCCTGATCACTCTCTGTAAAGAACTTCTTTCTAATATCCAACCTAAACCTCCCCTGGCAGAGCTTCAGCCCGTGCCCTCTTGTCCTATTGCTGATTGCCTGGGAGAAGAGGCCGAAGCCCACCTGGCTACAACCTCCTTTCAGGGAGTTGTAGAGAGTGATGAGGTCACCTCTGAGCCTCCTCTTCTCCAGATGCAACTTTTCTATGAGGATCCCTGCCCAGAAAACCTGAGCTGTTTGTGGGGGTCAAGCAGGGCACAACAGTGCAGGAATAGAAACAAATAAGGCTATTTACATACTATCAACAGCAGCCAGAACATGCCACTGCTTCAGTACCTGTGGTCTAGAAGCCCTTCCTGGTGACAAGGTGTGAGGGCTGTAAAGAACAAGTGTAATCCTGAAAAGTTCAGAGAAGGAAAGTCAGGCTCTAGAAACTGCTAAGGCAGTTCCATCCATTGCTGGCTTCCTTGTACTGTACTATATATCCCCAGTGTTTTGTCCTCTTTGCAGTTTCAGATGTCTCAAACAGAAGGCTTTCCAACAACTCTCCACAAAGAAAATGCCTCAACCCAAGACTTTTTGTCACCCCCAAAAACTGTGATGTTACAGTCAGTGAACTACCCATCAGGATATCTCTGCAAAGCCCCTTTACTGTCTTCTACAGCTTCTTTGTTAGCAGGCTCAGATTTTAATAAAGTACATTTCTAAAGCTGCTACTGCTTTATCTGAAGGTGCATTTAAGTGCCTTAGTATTTGGTTACTCTATATTTAGTAAATTGTGAACACATTACTAATCACTGCCAAACAGACAACGTGTTTGCTCTGGGCATAATTCCCAATTCCATTAGGCCTCCTTTACAAAGAGTTGGCCCTAAAGTTGGCTTAAAACCACCTTTAAACTAATGTTTAAACTAAAACATACCAATATAATTTACTCCCACTTTAAGGCTCATTGATGCTGCCAGAGGTGTTAAAAGAGAAACATTCAGATCGATGAAAACCCCTGGCCTTTTAATAGTGGGATTTTTCATTCTACTCACAATGAGTAGGTGCAATAATCTGCCACTTGAGAAGAGAGGCCTCCTCAAGTGCAATAAACCTATTTACTTTGTCGCTGATCATGAAAAAAGGGCTTAATAATGAAATCCAGATGCACAGACAAAAGTCACACAGCTATTTAAAAAGCCCATTGCCACGGCCCAACCCTGTAAGTAAATCCCTTCCCCATCCCTTGTTTCTATTGTCAACAGGAGCAAGCAAACAGCTTATACCCCGTGTAGATATGAAAGTGCCTGTGAACCAACGCACACAGCGGAGAGGAGCCCTGCTACTCCTGTGGGTTTAGGTAATATGTGAAGGACTGGGGCTGAATTCTTGCAGAGGACTGGATAGCTGGGAGACATTTGGAGGCTTATGATAGACAGGAATTTGGAGTAAGCTATTTAATGGCCCTTCCTCTAGGTCTAAAGCCTGAGCTGGCCAAGGAAGCCTTTCCAGTGTCCTCATAGTGGTTGCCTGTTGTAGTTCTTGGATGTGCTGGCTGAAATGTCCAGTGGTTTGGCTGAGTGAGATTTGTGGGGACACAGTGTGGGCTACATAAACATCTTCAAATAACCAGTGTGAACAGGCATCAAAATACTATGACTCCTGTGTTTTACAATAGGGAAGGCATGGAGTGATGGAAGCAGCAGCATGTCCTAGGCTCTATCACCACCCAACCAAAACCTTTGGAAACTCTTGTCCATTGGGGACTTTAACAAGTGCACAACCTGTAGAGCTTCCAGGACCTCTTCCTCTCCCCTCTTAAGTCCCTCAGAACTTTACTATGGGAGAAACAATTCTGTAGAATTATAAAATTATTGGGTTTCTCTTTTCCATGGCCAGCTGTCATCACTTGGAATATCTAAGTACTGTTGGAAAAGCCACTCAGCCCTACTACATCAATGTCCCAGAACATTTTGGGATATATGACTTCCTTATTAATAAGTATGCTGGTGAAGACATCATGACTAATGCTTTCCACAAGTGCCATCAAAAGGAAATCACACTCCAATGGCCTTCATCAATGGCCATCTTTAACTAGAAAAAAATGTCTAATATGCAAACAAAAAAACCCACTCATGTAATTTAAGGTTTAAGGAATCACGTATTTAGGGTCAATATAACATATAGGACAACTATGGTTTTGTAAGAAATCCAAAATTGGAGTAAAAGGAAAATTAACACAAAAAAAATCACAGTGGTGGAGATTTGACAAGTTTATTTTAAAATGTCAGGAAGATAAAAGAATGTGCCTGGTAGGAAATTAATTTTTCCAAGTACTGGTAATTAACCTGTTTTATTTAATTATTCTTCAATCTTGGAGACTGCAGATTTATTGTCTTGGATGCCAAGGAGAAAATATTTCACCACAAGTTATTCATGAGTTCTAATTTTGCTGCTTTTGGAGGTACAAGCCCATTCTCATTAAAACAAGATGAAGCCTTTCTCACCCTGCCATGCCTGATAACTCCCTATTAAAGTCACTCCTGATTTATGCTTGGCAAGCTCCAAAATTACTTTCTTTATGCATTTGCAGAGCAGATTGCTAGCAACAATTTACAACTAATTTCTGTGTTCACACTGAAGAGGAGAGAAAGAAGAAAATAAAAAAAAATCACCCATAGCCACAAACACAATATTTTTATTAGCCATGAGTTTTATTATCCAAGTTTAGAGATATGAAATGGATAATAGCATTTTAGCAACAGATTCTTCCTACTGGCAAAGTATATTTTCAATTTGTTGAAAAATATTGTAATTTTTTACCATGTTTTTGTTTCAAAACCTGGAAAGACTGAGCTATGGTTTTGAAATTACAGTCCAAACTGCAAGCCAGGCAAATATATTGCAGCACTTTTACATAGTGCATGAGGAGCCTCCACCTTTGCTTTAGAGCAGCAAAGCCCTAGATGCATCACAATATATTCTCTTTCTCCCAGTTTTTACAGATGTTTAAAAATACACTTGTATATTGATTTCACTGTTTCAGTGCTTCAAGATCTTACTCTTAAAACCTTTTTCTTTCAAGTACTTTTCTCATCAGGATCAACTGGGTTAAGGTAAGAAGAAGATATCCATGTTCTTTCCCTCCAGTTTATTGATGGAAAGAAGTTCAGAAAGGACAGTGACCTTAAATTCGATTCCTCTCGCTATTGACAGAGCTGGGGAAATACTTCCGTAGTACCAGAAACCTTAGCACTTTATCACCTCCTACTGCTTTCTCTTTGATGGTAATTTGATCTCAAAGATGGACTTTTTAATTCACTCTGAGCTGCCCAGGCTGTGTTTTGCAGGGCACATGCCAGTGGGTGGAGTACATTTAATTTCCCACAGTAAAACACACTAAATGAATATTTTTAGCCTACATTTCTGATGCTGCCTTTTGAACAAACGCCAGATGTCGCTGATGGAGGGATATGATGTGATCTGGATTATCCCCTGTTGTCTATCTCTGACATATTCACAAGTGAAAATGGTGAGAGAGGAAATTTTATTAAAACATCCTCTTTACTATTTTGTGATGAAAGCAGCTGATTTGCAGGCTGACCCAAACAGGGGGGAGTTTGTGCATCAAGGTCTGACAGCGTCAAGCTGTCACTTTTTAGAAATAACTCCATATTTTGCTGTTTGACTGTCCTAAACGTGAACAATGAAGTTGAAAACACAATTTTGATCAGACACCTTGGGATGAATCTCCCAGGAAAGGGCTGAGCATTTGCACACACAACACATCTGCTTTCCCCTGGTTCCACCTACTGGCTGAACTGTCGAGACAGCACAAGCAGAAATGCCTGTAGAGCAAACATCCTAAATGTTCCCATTATCCAAAATTATTTTATGAGGCACCCTGGTAGACTGACATGCACATTCCCAGAGTTGCAAACAATAACCTGAGTAGCACATTCCCAGGAGAATACAGCATCTGGAGCTCAATAAAAAAGTAGAAAACAAAAGGACAAAATTCAATATAATTAATCTGTTAAAGAAAGCCACATACTCTTTCATCCCTCAGTTGCATTTCTGGGCAAGCAGAGAGATTGCTTAGTTTCATCCCAGAACTCACAGAGGTTAAAAACTCATGATGCGTGTCAGAGAGATGGGCACATTGGCAATGAAAATCAGGACCTGGCTTACATCAGTGGGCTTAAATCAGGCCCTCAGGGCAGAAGTTTGTTCTTGATTTTTCTCAGCTGAAACTTCTGTGCTGAATATTGATGAATATTTGCATTGTTATTATACCCAAAACAGATGGGCCGACAGGGAGCCAGTTCTTACAGCGAGATCAGTGGTAACCACGGTACCATCAGGACTTCCTCGCTGTTAAACTCTTGCTACAAATCCCCAAGTCCCCATGAATGCTCATAAACTGTCACAAGCTAATACTAGTGACAAGTGAGCTAGCATTAGGACAGAGATATAAATCAGATTCTGCAGGACACGTAATGGAAAATATGATTATTCAGGACTCAGCTTTCCCAGAGCATTCATGAGGTTCTAGATACCTCACTAAAATTGATCCCAGCCATGAAATGTCCAGAACAGATTGTGAAATAACATACTCTTAATCCAGAAGACATAAGAGAGTTTTAAAGATATCAGGTGCCAGCTGGATTTATTCTTGCTGTGTATGGTAGGTTGAGCAGAAAGGAACGTTCTGCATGAAGCAGAACATTCAATAGCCTAACAAAACAAAATACCCACAGTGAGTCAACCATTATATTTCTGTGGATCCATGAATGATGAACAATCAGCTTCCCATAACTTTATTTTGGGAAATGTATCTGTGGGAAGAATGTAGACAGATGTTTGGAATAGTCTTTTCTAATTCAGTTTAGACACTTACAGAGTAAAAATTACATACATTCATCTCTTTGCCAAAAAATTGCTTATACTGGCAAACTCAGTGTGGCCTCACATTTTCTTCATATTTTTCCATGGAGTGTGCAGAGGGAAAAAACTTCCCTGTTAGAATGCAACTTGATGTTTTGTAAGTGCTGTCCCAGTAGAAGCAGCACTTAGAATTAAGTGGCCTAAAAATGTTTGGGCATCATTAACAAATTGTCACTGTCACCACGAACTCTACAAATCAGGACATTAAACAACAGTTTTGTGCTCTAAGAATATTTTAATGTCTCGAGCTGCAAGTGTTTGGTTTGTGCATCTAGTGAGCTCATCCCATGAAACAGGCTTGAACTGGAGTTTGAAAAGTAACAGGGAACATCTGGAGGAACAATGAGCAAAGTCTCCAGAAGGGACAAGCAGACAGACTCCAGTTTTAGGAAAGGAAAAGTGCATGGGGACCATATAAGGTCGTAGTTACAAACCACCCTAAAACTGTAGAGTACAAGATATTGACATATCAGCCATGAGCTGGGTAACAAAAGTAGGGGTTCCAGCTGCCAGACAAGAGCAGACTGCTTTGGCAGAGGTTTTGCAAATAGTCTTGTTCTGCATTTGCTTATCTCCTATTTTTCAGTCACGGCCTTGAAATCAAAAGGAAGATGCTTTTTTCCCTCTTACCCTCTTGGGAAAAATCTGTTCAAAGCCCAGAAAAAAAAAAAAAAAAAAAAAAAAGAAAGAAAAATTATCAAGCTTTAGTTTGGTTCATTGGTTGTCTTTTTTTTTTTTTCCCCATAGTAAAAATAGCACAGATTTCATGGCATTTTTCAAAATTATCTTGGTTTTCACGATTTTTTCTAATAAAAATAGAAATCTGCATTTCCAAGTATCAAAAATTTTCTGTTTCTGTTCCATTGCAGAGAACTTTGACTTATAACAACTTTTGATTTTTAAATTTCATTGTCATTTGAATTCTGAAATCTGAAACAATATGCTTGACATATCTGCTCTTCTCTAGAGATGCTGATGAACTGACATACTCATGCAACTCTATTTGCTCTAAACACCAATTTCCCTCCATATCATGTTTCCACAGTTATTTCCCCCAGCTCTGCCTTTCTGAGTTGATCTTTTTTTTTCCCAACTATCAAAGTTTTTTCCTCGTTGAAATCCATACTAAGGGCTAGTTATTTGCTCTCATTTTGCAAGCATTAAATTGTTTGGATGGAATATAGAAAAGAATCTGGTCTTGGTGAGATATCAATAGCTTAAATAATTTCCTGGACTACAGTTTTGGATCCTCACTGTCAGTGGTGTACCTAGGGGGATGGCAACCAAGATGGTCGGAGACCAAAAGGAGAAGACACTGAGGGAACTGGGCTCTGTTAGTTTGACGAAGAGGTCAACAGATGATCAACTATAAGGCCGCTCTCCCCTGTGGTAGCAGAGGGTGTACAATGGGCAGCAGCTACAAAAATAGAGTCGGAGAGGTTCAGTCTGAACGTCAGGAAGGCAGCTTCTTTACTTGAAGAGAAAGGCATCACTGGGACAGATCATCCAGGAGTCTCTGAATTCTCCATCCTTTTCTGTTGCATTAAGACCCCCAGGGGGTACAACCAACCAGCAGCCTGTGAATGCACACCTTGCCAAAACCACACACAGAATATGCCTGTAGACCCAAATGACCAACAAGATGTCCTCATCAGTTCAGTCCTGCATTGTTCCACCTAAAGTCTGGTTCTGGCTCAGGGAATAAAAACTGAGCTATTTGTTAAGTGATGCATTTAATGCAGACAAAAGGATTCTGTTGTTCTAATCCATCCTCTCTCTGGTCCTAATCATGGCCAAAAAAAGCTATTTGGCAGCTAATTATTATTTTATCAGATAACAGGAATCCTCCCAGAAGTCTGGTTTTGTTGCTGGAAGATTTCAAGATAACAGAAGAGGAGAGAAGCTGCTGCTACCGCTACTTTAATGGTCCCTTTGGAACACATGGCACACATGGCTTCATCCAAAAAAACATTGCTGCCTTTTAATACAGTGTTGTATCATTATATCAAAGCCACCTCAAGGCTCTCAGTGAAAGATGAGCAGTCTTCACATTGCTGCATCCCCGTGGTTAAGTAAAAAACAGATGGAGCCTACAACTTGTCTGAATAAACAGCAGCATTTCCAGATAAAGAGTCCCATCATGAAAGGATATTTTTGTGCCAAGCATGGCATATTTGGTAACTTTAGCTTATAGTATTTTATGAGATCTGTTAGACAGAGAATGCAGTTGGAAGACATATAGGTCAGCAATATCCTTAGGGCCAAGAGAAGATGCCAGACTCCTGCATACTTTAGGAGGACCTGACACTAATTCAGAGTCTGATTGCAGAACATTATGCTCCTGCTTGAAGTGATATATGTTATCTTAGCCTTTGCCAGGCAAAATCATGGCAAGTGTTTCTTGGAGCATCTGAAGCGAGTTAGTTCTGTGTGCACAGAGGGACGAGTACAGCAGCATTTATACACTTGAAGCAAAGGCATCCACATCAATACCTGCCACACCCTGGGTCATCTGATCTGGGTATGGTCTGGCCACACTTCTGTGAGGGAAGCAGCTTTTCTTCACAGAATCATGGAATACAAATGTTCAACCAGAATCTGACTAATGCCTGAGGTTCTTTCTAGGTGACCACATCAGGAAAGCACTGAAACCCAGACTGGGGTATCATCAGATTGGATCACACACTGAGCAGGAGGAAAGAATAAAGTCAATATTGCAGTTCTAAGTACCAGCAGTGCCAAACCCTATCCACTTCATTGCTGTGTTGTGCTTGCAAGGACCTGGTCTTTGACCTTGGTCTCCATCATAGCTCAGCTCAGTTTGTGATACTTTCACATCTGTTTTGTGAAAAATTGAGCTGATACGACCCACAGTGAGATCCTCTGAGAAAGAACAGATTAACTTCCAAAGACCAAATGGTCTAGTATTTAAATTAAGGAAGGGAAAAAGGAGTTGAAGACAATAGGATACATCCAGACAGCAACAAGCTGAACTGATGTTCTGAACAAGCACCAGGC
>JAYRBT010000082.1:144638987-144653382 GCA_036023395.1 Myiotriccus ornatus | reverse complement strand
GCTAATGAAAGATGATTTGCAAAGTCAAATTAATTTGAGCTAGTCAACAAATAAAACCTCTGGCAGTCAAATGTTTACGGACATTGGTTTCAAAAATTTCCTGGAGCAAGTCCCCAGCTCACTGTGTAGTGCTGTAGAAGACTGGAGGTTTGGTTATAAGCCTTTATTACATTTGTGAGACACTCAGTAGTAGATCAGTGGCATCTTTGGCACTGGTGAAATGATGTCAAAACCCCCCACTCTTCTCAGCTTCTCTGAGCAACAAGCTGCACTCACAGCTGCTGGGTGCACACTCTGGGTCCTTTCTGCTGCCAGCTGAGAGGATCACTGGGTTGACCACACAGGAGACTCCATAACTCCTGGGAGAGAAGGTAAACTCTAGGTTGGAAGACTAAGGCATGACTTTGCTATTTGAACTCAGCTTTTAGCCCCTCTATGTCTGCAGAAGAGGGATGGTAACACTTCTTTTGCTACAAGAGACAAACCCTGAAGTCTGTGAGCTGCCCAGACCGTGGAGGAACATGCAGCTGCCATCAAAGAAATGGCAGCCAAGGAATAAGGGCAAGGGAGATCCCAAGA
Organism: Myiotriccus ornatus; assembly: GCA_036023395.1. Lineage (NCBI taxonomy): Eukaryota > Metazoa > Chordata > Aves > Passeriformes > Tyrannidae > Myiotriccus > Myiotriccus ornatus. The sequence continues at coordinate 144,652,803 of JAYRBT010000082.1, read as the reverse complement.
GAGTTCCCCTACCAAGATATCAGTATGGACTGAGAGAGGTCGGAAAACCAGAGCTGCTTAAAGGGTTATACATCCAGGGCTTTGCTGGAGATGTGCCTGGGAAGAAAAGATTTCTACCTACTCACCCATATTAAAATCAGTATTCAGCTTGTAGCATATGAATTTTTCTGAATATGACTTTCAGATGTGTCTGAGTCCTCTGTGAGAGGAGTTCAGATACGGTGGAACGCCACAACTGAGCACCCTGAACCCATCTACCTTAGCAAAAAGAAAAGGTTTCTCCATTTTGTTCATATAAGAGGAACAATGATCTGGCAGTCAGCATATTCCTTAGGCTGGATATACTTGTAGTTTCAATAGCAGAGAGGTTGCACTCGGGATGAGACAATCAGATGCAGCCAGGTCCTCATCCATGGGTGAGATGCCACCAATGCCATCAGTTAAAGCAGAATGAAAACAGACTCAGCACCAGAATGAAAACAGACACAGATGAAGATTTTGTTATGGTATTAAGGGCTGAAATACCCTGGCATGTAATTTATCCCAAGCTGAGTTCTCATCTCATGCACTAAAAATTTGTGTGGAGAAATCTGGTACATTAGTTTTCTGCTGGTGCTCTTGCCAGGGAATTTAATGATTGGATTTTAATTACTGTGAATTAAACTTAAAAGGTGTAATTACTTTCCCCTCCACAAACACAACACAAGAAAGTGGGGGTTGTAAAGGAGAGAAGATTTTTCACCGAAGACACAAGGAAATCCTGTTCTTTTTGAGTAAAGTCTTAAACCACAGAGGATGTGAAATGCGTGGGGATGTGCAAAAAGAAGGAGGAGTGAAAAAAAGCATTGTCTGGACAGGCAAGAGGGGAAATTTTCTTTAAGGAGAGAAACTGGTGATGCTGAAGTAACACAACTGCAAGAATTGAAGGGTTAAACTGTCTGTTTATGGAGCCATCCAGTAGAAAACACACAGCTGTATCAACAGGAAACTGGAATCTGGAGTCAGAAGAGCATTTTTAAACTTGTCCTTTTCTTTCTCAAATCTACCAAGGAGATTAACAGTAGAGATTTAACACACACACAGAAAGAAAGACCTCAACTGTGCAAACTCTTCAGCAACAAAGTACAGAGAGGGGAGAGAGCAGGCTCCAGTGAGCTGGCACAGCACTTATCAGCAGCAACATCCACTTTCCAGGCCACCAGGACATAAAACCTATTCAAGGTTCAAGGAAGTCTCACACGGTGGGAGTTTATTGGCATGGGGATGACTGACAGGCCCTTAGGTCAAGCTGAGACAGCAGCAGCCAAATTTCTGTGGATCAGGCCTCGGTGACTATCCATCTCCCTGCATACACCCCAACATTTCGCCTGGTCTCCAGGCCACCTTTCTCCTATTTCCCCTTCTCTTCTTGGTTGAATAGCCTTAAGAAGTTATAACTTCAATTTCCTATTTCTTCATTTCCTCAGCCCAGCTCCCAGCCTCAGAGGAGTGTCCAAATCTCACTGGTTTCAATTTGGGTTCAGACACAAAGTGGAGAAAAATAAAGAGATATTAGAACACTGGTGTGGACCTGTCTCTGACCCCACACAGAGCTCACATTAGCTTTCCAAGAAAACAGTTGAATTCAGCATTTTAATTGTAATACAAAAGGACTTTTCTTCCTCCCCCACCTCTGTTTCTGTTTTCAGTTCACCAGAACTATAAAAATGGCAGGGAATGCATTTGCCTTTGTCAGAAGGTGAGAAAAAAACATGAATTTTGTTACTCACATGTCACTTGGGGTATGACAAATGACAGATGCATATGCAAGAAAGGTTTTTATAAAGAGACTGATACAAAACGAGAAGGAACAGCATTTTATTTTTCCAAATACACTCATCTTGTAAGCCAACAACTAATAATATCAAGTCTGCTACAAACTGAACTGCGGTTGAGGAGAATTTAAGGCTGACTCTTGGGGACCAGGGTCTCACACCCCATGTTCACAGAGCCCACAACCATGAACTCCCCAAATCAGGAGGGAAAACAGATACTGCCTGCTTTTTAGTGGCTTTTCAGTGGAGGATGCTTCGAGTCTACATTTACTCTGCTACATTTTTGCCTTATTCCTAATCTTTAAGAGGGATTTAGATCTATATCCTGCTTCTTTGTTGTTTTTTTTTTTCGAGGTGATTAACCAATTCAGGGTAAATGTTGATCTATCATTTCATGCCAGAGCATCAAATAATCCACATGAACTTGCAAATAAAAAAAAAAAAAAATGGAGTGAAAATAGTAGGGAATGTGCATCACTTAAACTTTAATAGCATTAAAAGGAAATAATATGATCACAAAATATTAAGAGACTTAAAAATACTGAAAAGCATTGGGAGTTTCAACAGGCAGAGGCTGAAAATGCAGAGCAACTGCTAGGAGGCAGCAGGTACATTCATAATATTAAGATCATTCAAAATGACTGCTACTCAAATACCTCAGATTTATTCAACATTCATAAGAAAGGAATAAAAGAATGGTTTTGTTCCAAAATAGTGATTTTTCAGGATTGAACCAAGGAAGTTCCCTTTGACAGATGCTCTGAGATCTTCTCTGCAGCTCAAATTTATGAGAAATTTCTTTTTAATAGTTTGGCTACTTGATAGCATTCTTTAAAGAAAACCTTTAATTCAGATTCAAAATTTTCACCTTGATGTTCTCTCACATTTGTAAGGTTCCCTTACCTTGTCGTGGGCAATTTCTCTACATCTGGTCTGTCTTGGTCTGGATTTCCATGAAGCTCACATTCAAAATTCTACAGACCTGGCAAGGGCAAGTTCCTTCTTTTGGCCGCTAGCTCACGGCTAGGAAAAGAATTCTTTCCCTTTCTGAAAATCAGCAGTACTTGGCTGAGAATATTTGGCTTGGAAGACTTGGGTAAAGCTGGTTAAGCGCTCATGCAAGTTCCCAGGGCCATTACATTGTGACGCAGCTGCAGCAGGCTTTTGCCCATCTCAGCTCCCAGGCACTGAGGTCACTAATCTGCGTTTATCTGCTTTGGTAGCCCCACGCTGCAGGCCTGGGAAGCAGCATGTCCTTGATAGTGACAGGACAACACCCAGGGGTTCTCTCAGCCACATTTTGGCTGCCCACAGGACTGGCTGAGCAGAGTATCAAGGGTGAGGAGCCAGCAGGGTCACAGGGAGAGACAGCCAAAGGGAGCCTGGAGAGAAGATCACCATCACCCGTGTAAGTCTCCCATGTGAGGCTTGGCAGGTGAGGTGATCCAAACAACTTTTGTAAGGGATACTTGGGGTTTTTAGCAAGAACTACTACAGAAGAGAAGTCAGCAGAGTGATGGCTACAGACAGGGTCTCGTCCCACGTGTTGTGAAAGAGGAGGAAGGGGTGGTGATGAGTCCCTGAACAGGGGGAACAGGATGTTCCCAAAGACTTGGCCCAGAAACAGCAAAGCAAGCAAATTTGTGCAGTAGGAATGAGGGGGCTTAGAAGAGGAGCCAGCTCCTGAGCCAGCCTGGGCTTTGCACCACAAACGTTATTCCAGACACACTTGAATCTCAGATCCCATTTAAATACACAACAGAAAGCCCCAGAAAGCAGCTGTTCCTTCCCCACCACTCCCAACAAAAGGTGACATAATGCAAATGGAGAAGAAAGAAAAAAGAGAGAGGCCTGTAGATTAGTCCTTGGCTTTTACAAGACGCTGGAGACAAAACCATTGCTTTTCAATTTAATACAGTGGAAACTACAAGTGAAGAAAAGAGAACACTTCCTGGCACAAACTCATTAAGTAAAATAAAGGAGTGAAGCTGTTAGTATAGAAAAATGATGTGTTGGACTGGAGAATTAATCCCCCTGCTCCTCAAGTCAGTGGAAAGAGAACAGAAATTCAGTGCTTTGGTAAAATAAGATGCCAGAGAGTGAACCTAAAGAAAACTGGTGCAAGCAGCAAATGTGAGGGCTGGTAAACTGAGAGGTATCAGCTATCCAAATGGGAATGCACACGTCACTTGCACGAGCAGGCACACCATGTCACGTTCTGTGTCTAGGAGGGATTACTCATGGTGGAAAGAAGCACCCTTCATGAGGATGAAATTATTAAATGTTACTGGTTTAATCTGGGGCCCAAGAGGTAAAATGACTGTCCCAAAGGCAGACAGGATGTCTGTGGCAGAGTCAGAAATAGCAGTAAGATTTCTTGTTCCTGCACTGTAACCATACCATGATCCCTTCTCCTACACACAGCTAATAAACTAAGTCACTGAGTTCTTGCTGCATTCAAAAAAGCAATGGTTCCATTGAGCTGAGTCTCAGATGCTGTCAGCTCAGCAAGGTCAGTTGCTCAGTGCTTGGCTTTCAAACATATCTTGCATCTGATGCCTGCAAAAGGGCAGGACTTGTTCGCCTTGCCAGCACCTCCAAATCCAACACATCAGTGGTGATCAGCAGTTTCTGGCTTGATAGGTCCATGCAAAGTGATGAAGCAGGTGCTTCACTCTTGGTTGCAGACAGCTACGATACCTGCTGGGGCCCAGGTCTAAATCGGCCAGGTGACAAAATTCCCAAACTCCCTTTTTGTGACCCAGAGACCTGCTGATACTATGAATGTCATAATGTAAACCAAACTAAACCAGACCAAACCAAATCAAACAAACAAACAAAAAAAAAACCAACCTTGCTCGGACCAGGGTATTGCTGCCACTTTCCCATCCAAAAAAACGCGAACCTGGAGAGTGGCAACATCTCAGCCCTCAAACAGTTAATGCTTCTGGTTTCATTCGTAGAGGAGGACACCAGCTGTGTGTTTTGTCTCCCGGAGGATAAAGATGAACTGCTAATTATGTGGTTACTGACATTTGGGTCTCCCAAATCCCCGACACGCGAGGGCAGTGTTGGTGCAGAAATGGCTGCGGTGCTCCGCAGCAGCCCTGCACAGCACCCTGCTTCTTCCGAGCATCCCCCTGGGCCAAGGCAGCTCCACAGACACCACTCGTGCAGGAAAAACCACATTTGAGAAGCGTATGGGGAGAGGGAGGAAGGTGTTAAGCCAAAATATTTATATCTGCCCAGGTCCCACTGCAGAGGCAGTTTTTCTGCTTCCCCAGTAGGTTACAGGGTGAACAATAAAAACAGGATCAACCCTTTTATAGTCATATAGTCACATGGAAACGAAACAAATTCAATTCTTTAATCATTGCTCCATAAAATGTTACAGTTATAGGGGATCAGAGGATTTAAAGGAATCTCAATTTTGCTGCCATAATATCCACTTACTCTCTAATCAAATACTACAGCCTCCTCTGGAAATCATTTTAAACTAGCTGGGACATGGAGAAACAGTCAAAGACGTGACACAAACATCTCCTCAAGTGCAAGCAGACTGTCTCTATGATATGTCTGGAAAAACTGACACAAACAAAAAAATACAAGGGAGGGTGAGTGGGTGTATGCATATATGTATTATATGTATATATGTAAATCATACAGAATGAAGTGTATCATCTAAAAAAAGCAGAAGCATCGTATTTGAGTCTGAAAATAGGCATGTAATGCACTGTTCCCCCACAAACTCAGGAGCTCACCCACCCTGGCCAGCTTTGTTGGGCAAGGAATTCACCAGCCTAAATGTGCATGATCACACCACCACTTTGAGGGAACCCCAAAGCACTGAGGAAAATTAGTACAGGTTTTGATGCAAAATCTGGAAACATAAGTCAATCGGTCTCCAGAACTCCATTGCATATGACTCCTATGCCAGCCTCATGGAGTGCTGTGCCTCATAGAAATGTTCGAATAAATGTAATTTTAAAAATATACACTTGTGACTCTAGTAAAATGTGAAAATTAATACTGAATGGTCTCCATAAATGAACTGCAGTGTTAAAGAGCAGGGATGTCATTGTATTTTTAACTATTAGGGTCAAATGTGGAAGAAAAACTCACAGAAAGAGTCAACTGAATTTTGCCTTTTTTCTCTTACTTCAATGTATATCAGCCCACACACAGATGCCGTGGGTATGATCCAGTCTTGTAAGACCAAGATCCAGCAGGAAATAGTGCCTTCAGCACTTAAAAATAAATCACCTGCTGAATGGCCAAACTAGTTAATGGAAGCTGGATGTTTTCCTAATTATTGTTTTCCACCCTTTTTTTCCCCCCTCATAAAAATGTAGCCAAAGAGTTTTATAGTGTAATCCACTTGCAGATTCTTAGCACTGGCTGCAGTTTTTGTGGTTTGGTCCTTCCTTGCTAAACAGCTAAAATGACCCAGCTGTTATTCTAAACCCAGGGAATTGGTAGCCTGGGGGCAGCCAAGTACATGTGCCAGCCATTTGGAGGAGAACTTAATTCTCCCCATATGGATTTTGATGTCTTTGCCTATTTATCAGACCAGATACAGAGAGTTCTCTTTGTCACAGCCGATACAAATTGGTGATCATAAATGTGAGCAAATAGCCTGCTTGGTCATCCCACACATCCAGGAATATATTGGTGGACTTCACAAACCACGAAGAAGGATTTGCAAGTCTAAAAAATGCAGATACAGAGTGACTTCGTGCACCCACAACTACAAGAATCCCAAGGACACCATGTATCAGGCACGGCAGTGACAATGATACAGGTGATTAGAGCATGGTCAGGAGATGCTATAGGATAGTCATGGCACTTCCTGGGGAATTACCAGTCTCTCTGCAGTGCCCTGGTATATTATTGTCTGCCCAGTGCAAGAAGGCTGGTCCCTCCATGGATAAAACAAGTTCACCAGAGACATTGCTCTGGGTGATTAGTGTTGTCTCCAAAACTGTGTTTCAGCAAAAACATGCTCCACTTTTTTTCTCTCTATTCTTCCTTTCACAGCCCAAACATATATATGTGGAGATGGGGAAACTTCAGCAAGAGAAAGAAGCAAACCTACACCCCTCCTGCTGTCACTTGTTACTCAAAAAGTTTCAGTAAGAAAACACAAAAAGCAGAATGGTAGTCTGGAAAACTTGTAGAGCACGGAAGGAAACAAAACTTTTAAGCCACTCAGAAAGTGTGAGTTGCATTCACAAATTCTAAAAAGGAAAAAGTGTAACTGTTCGCATGCAGATAAAAAAAATTGCTACCTTTTAATAAAAATAATTTTAAAAATGTTTAATAATAATGTCTGAGTGATTCAGAGCAATTTTGGTCAAAGTTGTGAAGTCTGTGTGGGCTGCACTGTTCCTGGTGGCAGGTAGCAAAGTTTGTGCCAAGTATCATACAGGATTACAAAGTTTCTTACTACTATTGCCTTTACTGTGTTCTTTTCCTTACATACAGATACTGCAAGGGCACAAGGGGTAATGGTTTTAAACTGAAAGAAGATTGATTTATATTAGACATAAGACCAGGATGCTCAGAGACCGGTGGATGCCTCATCCCTGGAGACATTGAAGGTCAGGTTGGATGGGGCTCTGAGCAACCTGGCTGTGTTGAAGATGTCCCTGCTCACTGCATGGGGGCTGGACTGTATGACCTTTATGTCATACATGAGAGTGCATGTCCCTTCCAACCCATACCATTCTATTGTTCTATGGCTACATGTGATAATTTCCATGTTCCTAAATCTAATGTAACTACTAACTCAGTCAAGCTACACAGTTGCAAGCTAGAGATGCAATAATAAAACCAATCCATCTTATGCACTTGGAAGCCTTTCACTGGAGATTATTTCAATATGTTTGGAAGGGAAAGGGCAGGTTTACCTCAAGCTGAGTAGGAGGAGTTTGTTCCAGGTTCTAAGGAATAGGTATAAAAGCAGCCAGAGCATTACAGGTATTGTGAGCTCTGTTCATCTCAGTGTCACTGAAATTCTGGACCAAGTTATCTTGCTATGCCCTCCTATTACCAAGCATGAGACACTTTTTCTAGGAACTCCAATGAATTTGCAAGGCAAGCTATTAGGAGAAGATCCTTTTTCAGGGCTGGAATTGCTCCATGACAGCAAAGACCTACTCTGCAGATGTTCAGCAACATCAGGATCCAGGTGACTCATAACCCTCCATGGATGAGCCCACAATTATTTCTGCAAATACCTCTCAGGTTTCCCTTTGGGCTCATTGCAAGCCATCCTGGAGTTCATGAAACTTGGTCTTCCAATTTGCTCATCTCTCATTTGGTTTATAGGTTAAGTGGAATGACAGACCCAGACTAATAAAACAGAACGTGGGAGCTATTGAGAAAAAGAGGAACAGAGGTGACCACACAGTCTTGGAATGCATTACCAACCCAAGTATTAGAAATTCATTACTCAAGTTGTGCTGCAAAGCTCAGCTTAAGTGTTATCTTCTTCCACAGCTGTTTCTGCCTAAAGGCTCTCCTTTCCTTCCCCATCCACAAGAAGAACGACTTGTAGACAAGAGCCAGCAGTTGGCACCCACAGAGGTAAAAATGCCTTTTTTTCCCTTCTACTTTCCCACACTTAGACTAGATCCAAGGATTACAAGTCAAAGCCCAGCAGCAATCATTGGGAAGACACAAGGGATTAGAAGGACTCTACAAGTTTTACCCAGCATGCCAGAACACACGTTAGGTTTCAGTATGGATGCGATAAATAGCAGAGACACCAGCAGAGGTACATCCCAAAGCTGAGAGAGCACCAGGATGCAGGAAAACCAGTGATCCTCTCCCACAACTAGGAAACTCGGAGCAGCACTGGCAAATATCTGCAAAGGGCTGCTAAAGCAGTAGAGTCCCTTGGGCCTGCAAGACATTTGTAAAAATCAAGCCCTGTGATCTCCTGCCAACCCACAGCAATGGGAGGCTGCACACAACTCACCTCAGGATGCAGCAAACCCTGGGTGGGACAATATGTGGGGAGGGAATGTCGGGGAAATTGGGTGCTGTAAGCACAGTTCAAGAAACTGGGTCCAAATTCTGATGGTGAACATCAGAACACAGCAAGAAAACAAATGGGTAGACTTCCTTCAGGCCTACCACTGCCAAGCCAACACCTGCCAGTCAGTGTTTCTACTCAATAGAAAGAGAAAACTGTGCTTTTAACATAAGGACTGTAAGAATGAGGATGCTGTAAGAAGGCAAAGAGGAAAGCAGGAGGAACAACTTAATCCAGGGTGACTACCTGAACATCCTAGTGACAGATATGAAGGACTGAGAAAACCTTACTCTGTTTTCTGGCCCATAAAATGAGACTGTCAGGTTCAATTCACAAATGTATCTCCAGCTGAAGTTGTGGGTGTCTGGCCTTTGCCAGGCAACAGCTGCCAAGGTTCACATACGTGGTATTGTTTCTTGAGTTTATAAACAGCTTCATTTCCACCCATGCATGAGAGCCAGGGCTGTCCAGACAGGAATGCTCCAGACCCCTCTGGGACACTGAGACCATCCAAAAAGAGCAGTTCTCAGTAAGCTGAGCACTGGAAAAATGCTAACGCGACTCTTAACATCCCAACATGGGAGCCCAGAGCTTCTGAAAAGAGAAGTCAGATGTTCTACGTGGGTGTGGAGGACTTCTGAAATTTCTGACCATTGCCTTTTCATAACACCCAGGGAAGGGAGGAGAAACTGAACATACACATCTTTCAAAGGACAGACATCCAGTGTCATCATATAAATCTCACATTTTTTCTAAAATCCACAGTTGTCACTTGTAAATAATGCCTATTCCTGGAGAAGGCAGGAGTACTATGGAATGGAGAATAGACACAGGGTACACAAACAGGCAGTGGCACAACTGCAAGGAGGGTGAGGAAGCCAATCCCTGTCCCCAGCTCTGTTGTGGTTGATGTTGGCAAAGAGATTGTTGCACACTGGCAGCTGATGGCTACCAAAGCAAATTCAGACACCAGTAGGAGAAGTTATGAAGAAAATGCATAAACTCCCGCTTCTCTCAGCTAAAACTTCACATACTCATGTTTGTGTACTTAGGAGGCATCTTCATGAGAAACAGACTTGGGTTTGGGCCTCTGATCCACATGGAACACATTCAGTGCTATCTTCAGGATGTTGCCTTGGCAATGATTTCATTCTTCCAGTGGATGTGTGAGGGGGTGACTGCCAAATAAAAGATCAGCTTTGGGAAAGCCCCATGTACGATGCAGCCACACCCATGGGAACTCTATCTGGCAGCTTCAAGCCTCGGGATGATAATTTTCATGGCTGGATCTTCAGCTTCTATAACCAGAGCAATTTCAGTTGACACCTACAATTTATGGAAGCGTAGGATAAGAGCCCTTCCATAGAGAAGTGTATCCAGCCCATCTCTGGTAACCAGATGCTGTCAAGCAATAGGGAATGGTGAGAAGGTTAGAGGAACAAGACATAGCAACTTTGAATCTGTGCTGCCTGAGATTATCTGAGCATCATTAGCCATGCTGCAAATATGTAGCCTTCTGATAAGAAGCACTCAACAGGTAAACCTTAGCTCACCTCCCCTGGAGAGGCACAGATTTTTTCCAGGAAGAGGGAGTAACTTTTTTTTTTTTGTTTTATGTTTTTCTTTCTTTCTTTCTTTTTTTCCCCTTTTTTTGTGTGTTTTTTTTGTTGTTGTTGTTGTTGATGTTTGGTCAGAATGTGGTTTTGCCTGGAAGAGCCCAATGAAATGTAACCATATTTTCCTGCTACCGTATCCAAGTATTTTACAAATTAAATTCTTGGCTTTATATCTGTAAACGTAAATCTCATACAAAGAAGGAAAACCCACACATTAAGATTTTTAAACCACTTTCCACACAGCCTGAGCTTGGGTCATTATCAGTAACTATCTAGTGAACTACATGCCCACAAAGGAGATGATGTTTACATAAAACCATCTTTGAACATCTCTCTCTTTCTTCCCACCCACCAAAGCAAAGACACCCATGGTGTCTGTGCACCATGACTGCCATCACATATGGCAGTCAATACCTGCCTACTAGTTAATGTGATGAAGAGCAACACCACTCTTTGCTGTTTGAGGAAAAGTCTGCAGGTTGGCATTCACCCTATTACCATTTATTTTATATTTTTAGATCCACACACCACCCATTTCTCCACTTCAGATGTTTCAGAAACCTGCAATGCTGTTCTTTCTATCTAATGTCCTTTACTAATTTCCTACCAAGTGCAGAATTGTTTTTCTAATCATCACCCTGGTTTGGGACATTTTGTCCCATCTGAACAAATGGTCTCATTTCTTCTGAATCATCAGGACTAGAGGCTGAAGATCCTGGCTCTGATTCCTCAGTGTACAGCACTGAAAGGGGCCAACACATCCAGCCTTAAAGTCCTTGCTGCAAAAATGACTCAGACTTTGAGGAATCTCAGATTAGTTGACAGGACTTGGGCTCCCATGTTCTCTGCCCTTATATCTATGAAAAAAAAAAAAAAAGTATTTTAAGAAATGTTTGAAAAGTTATGCCTGAAATTCCAGCTATGCTCAGTTATTTTTTCCTTCACAAGCCCATCACCTGTGCAGTTTTAATTTAAAAAAAAACCCCAAACCTCGTTGGTAAAACTGTTTAAGAATGCAGTAACTGCTTGTAGCTGCATACAGTATTGGGGGATGCTTAACCTGACAGCTGCCTTCTGAAATGCTTTTTCAGAAGGCATTCTGAAAGTCTGCCTGACCTTCCCATATTAATTCCTGTGCATTTCTTCCTGGAACAAGAAGATATGTATCCCAGATAGTCAATCCTTCTCTTTCCCAGTGGAGCATCTTTTTCCATCCCTAGTTCACACACAAAGAGTGACAAGTACCCAGGGAGACTACAAGGCTTTGCACAATATGCACAGTGACCTAATGCTACCACTCCATGGATGTCTCTGAAGCACTGGAAAGATCATTATTAATGTTGTGAATATGCCAGCAAAGATAAACACTAAGGACAATGAGGTGGGGTAGTGTTAGAGCTTTCCCAGCAGCCCTCTGTTATGACTCGCATGACTTTGCTAAAACATCTCATGAGCAGGGTGGCCATGCCAGCTGAACATCCACTATATCCCACATTAGTTGCAATATTACTTACTCCTTTAGTCATCCCCCTTAATCAGATCAAACTAAGCCTGCTCTTCTCCCAAAAGTCCTTTAAGTATTACACAGCAAATTCTACCTCCCATTTATTCTGTCCCCAGCCCCTCTCACCAATCCATGCCATACACTTTTTTCGTCCCTGCTTCCCCTCTCCCTTATGAGTGCTGGACAGAAGTCTCCCTTTCATCAGCCTATCAGCCGTCCACCACATCCCAGTTCAGGTGTGGAGAAGACCCAGAGGAAAGCACTTCATTACTGGGGAAAAGTTGTCCCTACTCAGGGATTTCTAAGTACAGCCTTCTAAGGTCAAACCCTGTGGATGTGTTTGGGAGCTGACAGTGTCCTTGAATGCTCCAGGGAGGCACAGCTTCACCTGTTCAGTTCAATGGAGAACTGGAATTGCTGAGATCCAGGACTCTTTTCAGGCTACTGTTGGTAGCATTTTGAACTCTTTTTAGATGCTCTTTAGACCAAACGTGCTGCTAGGGATATCAGGACTGCACTCCCTTCCTCACCCCTCCAGCAGCCACATGTGCCTGCATGCACTCACACACATATTTTCATGCTGCATCAGGTTTTTTTACAAACATCTCTGATACCAAGGGAACCCAGGACAACCATTGTACAGTTTACAAGGCTCACACAGATCTCCTCTAGTAACAGTGTTTGGGGAGTTTGAGAACGACTCCCTCTGTGTGATTTTTTTACTTGCTGGACAAAAATCAGCTGTGGTAAGAACCAGCTTCCCTCAGAAAGCCCAAGAGGTGCAGTTTGTTTGTTGTTAGTTTTGTGTTGTGGTTGTTTTCTAGAGGAGGCCCCGTTATCAGTCCATCTCAGCATCCACACAGGCCTTATCTCTGTGCCATCTGCTCTTGCACAGGTGTGCCTGGTGTGCCACATCACCCGTGCTACTTTCCTGTCTTAAAGCGCTGCTTTATCTCTCAACTCACAAGCCAAAGCCTGGTGCCGGCAGCCCTGCCGAGCAAAATCCCCCGAGCAGAGCAGTTGATGTCACCCCAATCAGAGCAGGGGGATGCTCAGACACAGTTTACAACGTGTCTGGTTCAGGAAATTCCCCGGCCTTAAGCTGGGCAGCCCAAATGGGTCCCTAGCATCCCCCTCGCTCTCGGGGCTCCCACGGATCCCTGCGTCCAGCGCTGCCTCCGGGAATGCGGGGCGGGGGAACGCTCCCCCGACGGGGACAGGCGCTGCTCGCTCCCGTCGTAGCCTCACCCCCTTCCCACCGCAGGTCTTAATCACAGGAACGGACATTCCCTCTGTCCCGAGAATTCCATAGAAGCTGCGAGCACGCGCCGGGAAAAGCAAAGCAAAACGCCAGCGCCTTTGGAAAAGGAGCGGCTTCCCCGGACAGGTTTTTCCAAAGAGGAGGGGAAGGGAAGCGGCTGGTGCTGCGTGGAGAGGGAAGCTCCAATAGATCGGGAAGGGGAACAAACCCTCCTCCCCCTCCGGCCCCGGGGCTCTTCACCTGCGAGAGTGGCCGCGGCACCTCCCAGCCCCGCTCCCTCCCCCGATCCCAGTCCCGATCCCGATCCCGGTCCCCGCCCCGTCCCGGTACCGGCACCGGGGCTGCCTCGGCCCCGGCCCCTCCACGGGCACCGCCGCCCGTCGGGAACCTGCCCGTTCCCCTCCAGCCCGGTCCCCTCTCAGCCTCAGCCCGGCTGCTTCAGGCAGCAGCGGGGGATCTCTTCCTACTTCTTTTGCTCCACGATACAAGTAGCAGCACAAAAAAAAACCAAAAAACAAAAAACAAAAAAAAAAAAAAAAAAAAAAAAAAAAAAAAAAAAAAAAAAAACAAAAAAAAAAACAA
>JAYRBT010000082.1:144612564-144632098 GCA_036023395.1 Myiotriccus ornatus | reverse complement strand
AAAGTAGTCTTCTGGAAATAAAGATTGACTTTATATTTACTAAGAAATGAAAGAAGCTGGATAAATAACACATATTGAGTCTGAGCCTCAGCTGGTTTAAGTATGAAGTCCTTTGAGTTGCACTGATTTGTGGCATTTATTGGTGCAATGCATTATTCATAAATATTAGTTCAACTATTTGAACAAATGAGTGAAGTGCAGGGGAGAAATTAACCTTTGGGTTTGCCTCCTGCAGATGTTTTTCTTGACTCCCATGAAAAGAGAGGAGAATATATTGGATAACAAGCTACGAAAGGATGAAAAATCCCAACAAATATTGTGCACATTCCTGAAGCAGCAGAGCTTGCTCCCTCCGTAGGTTGGTCGGCTTCATATCATGGTCTCCAGGACAACTCATTTCATGACATGCTCCAAAAAATTATGTCATCCACTGCAAATAGTGTCCACACACATTGTGTATGTGTAGAATAATTCCATTCTCTGGATCAGTGACCACAGAACTGTACAACTATTTGTTCATCTGGGCCTTTTTCCTTTTACTGGCACAGCAATATGCTCCAGTCTCTGGAATGGAGTCGGCTATAAAAGGAGGGAAATCTCTGTTCTCCTGGAAATTCTAGTCTAGGTAAGACCGGACTCAAATTTTATCTTCTCAGTTACACACTGAGGATTCCCAGCACTTTAAATATGTCTGTGAATTTCCAAGGTTGGGTTAGATTAAACATAGCTTTGGTTGGAAAAAGAAAAAAAGAAAACAAACAAGCCCATGAAATTGCATTAAATGTACAAGAAGTACAACAAGGTCTATAAAACAGAACAATCTCCTGTCTGAGATAGGCTTGTTTTTCTGTTGAAGAGTAGGTCTGCCCTTCTAGCCCATGTGTTTCTTTTAAAATATTTTGTTAATAAATGCAGACAAATCATATTTCTTCTCTTATTAATGAAAATAATAACAAAACCTTATGAGATGTTTAGAAAAGCTATGAATAGATCCCCAGGAGATTGAACCTGTTTGAAACATGAAATATTTGAGGATCAAATATTTTCCCTCTATGGCCTGAGTATCCAAATTCTGCATTCTAACTCTGGTAACGTTTTATTCAAAGTTTCCTGTGGTATTTGGTTAGTAAACATTTCTCTTTCAACAGAGCTGCTTTCAGTCTGTGCTTCCTGGGGAAATGGAGCTTATGCAATCACTTCGTACGTGTTCATGTCTGTCTGTCCCTCTGCCTTTGCAGTGACTTTTGAGCCTTT
The DNA here is from genome assembly GCA_036023395.1 of Myiotriccus ornatus. Classification (NCBI taxonomy): domain Eukaryota; kingdom Metazoa; phylum Chordata; class Aves; order Passeriformes; family Tyrannidae; genus Myiotriccus; species Myiotriccus ornatus. Next base: position 144,630,844 of record JAYRBT010000082.1, on the reverse strand, counting down.
TGGGCAAAACCAAGCCAAATTTTCAGAAAGATGGGTATCTCACAGATGATCACATTCCCGTACACTTTGTGAAAGGAGGTTCCCAGGAAGACAAGAGAGGCCACAGGGGTATCACACCTTTGGGAAAAGTGGGGTGTTGACTCACACACTATTAGAGGCCAGAGAAGCCACACAGCTGAGACCTCTCTCAGACAGACAACTGCAGGAAAACAGTTTCAGCTGAAGTTTGCAGTCAGGCACCAGAGACAAATCCGCAGGGAAAGTGACTTTATTGATGTAGTGCTCACAGAAACACTGCTACTTTAGGCACACACAGTCCACGTGCTCTCAAGTTCTCATATTTTTACTTTTTTATTGCTTGCAAGCAACACTTTACACTTCCTCTCCTCCCATCCCATGACAATATTTGCCCTTACTTTAGTCTTGGTTATAAAAGCAAACAGGGTGAAAACAAAGGTATCCCTTTTCATGCTACCACCTTAGGAAGTAAAATACTAAGTCTGTTCCAAATTCTTGCCTGGATGCTTTCAAAGCGCAAATATACAGTCACTTTTCCGTGGATATAGAGTGGTTCAACCTCAAGACAGTGAATAAATTGAGGGTCTGATGATATGAGCTCTTTTAGAGACTTCAGCAGAAGGAGGTGTCACATATGGAGAGCATTCAGGATATACATATTTTTATTATCTTCATTATCATCTTTTTTAAATGCTTCAGATGCAATTATCAGTGGTAATAAACAAATTTTCCATGCCTTGAAGGGTGTTCACCACGATGTCTGCTAGAATGCATTATCATTTTTTCAAAATTGGGAGTGTTCTAATTTTGTTTCCTAATTTCATTTGGAGCACTGCTGTTTGCCAGCACAGAAATCCCAATGCAAAGGAAGGAAACAGGGCACGGGAGGTGATGTATCACACCTGGATTCCCAGGGCAGATCACTGCCCCAAGCTCTGGTCTTTGTGGTCAGTTCCACCATTTCCCATCCCTGTCCAGTGTGATAGAACTTTCCACCCTCTTCTGGACTGAGGGCACAACACAGAGCAGTCACTGCTTCTTCCTGGGCTTATCTTTAATTTCTCTTCCTCCTGCCAGCCTTTTGGAGCCAATATCATGATACAGACTTGTATTCAACCTGAGGGAAAAGGAGAAGAGCAGGCTGGGACAAAGCACTGACCCCACATGCTCAGGGAAAAGGTTAGTTCAGTTGATGTCTTCATGATGATCCAGTGAATGCTTTTCTTCATCAAGTAGAAAAATGGTTTCTTGGGTTCTGGCAGTACTTCTTGCTCTTCACCATGGCTTTGGTCCATCTCCCTTTAATCTCACACAAAGTTGTTGAGTCCCTGAGAAACTGCTGGGCTGCACATGTTCAGCCAGGACAGGCTTCACAAAGGAAATTTGGACGAGGAGGACATATTTTGGGACATTATGTGAGACTTCATATGGGATCCACAACACTGTGCTCCTGCAGCTGCATTAGTTATTTCAGTTCTAAGCAAGAGAAAAATATGCAGAGGACAAATCCTGTATCCCCCACATTGAGCGAAAATTGTTGCCAGCGTGGTGGTTTCTGGTTTGTTGGGTTTTGTTTTTGTTTTTGTTTGGGGGGGTTTGTTTGTTTGTTTTGGGTTTTTTAAATTATTATTATTTTATTTTTTTAACAAAGAAAAGTTAAAATTTCAACCTGTAAATCCATCAGCTCTGAAAGACGTCCAGTTTCACTGAGATTGTTGTATCTATTATTCATGAGCTGGAACTCAGTTTGACATTAGTAGAACCATTAGATGCCAAAAATGAAAACTCTTCACCACGTTCTAAAAAGTCATTTTCTGCCCAAATGATGTAATGATACCCACTCCTTACTTGACAAGGGAGAAGTTTAGTGACCTAAAGTCTCAAAGGGACCAACTTGACTTGAAGGCTTTAGAGGCTGATTCCAGTAAATTAAAGGGTCTTTCTCACTGTTCACACTCCTACATCTATTTTTAATTAACTGTTCCTTTCTACTGTGTTACAAGATGTAGTCTTCCCTTTTCCAGAAGTGTTGTTTAGGGCCTATCATAACACGGCTTCAGTCCCTGAATAGTGTGTTCAGGCTGCAATACAGTGGGAACTATTTGAGCTGTAGTGAAGCCACCCCCTGATCCTGTAGGTCCTTCAGTTCCTCACAGGCTGGTTTCCATTACTCCCACTCACTGACTTCCTGACCTCCATTTGGTGCATCACAACATGACCCACACTTCTCAGATTGTCCTTTGGGGCATCTCACAGAAACACCTCTCAGAACAAATAAAAGTGCTCAGTTTTAAAGGAAGAAACTAGAATTTTGGAAAAAAATATTAGTTGCTTTTGACCATTAAGGTCTGTCTTAATTTGTCAGGCTCTTTCTGCTGCCTTTTGCAGTTTTATCTGTTCGCTTTCTCAGTCTCAAATGCATTTCTTTGGCATGACATCCCTGGCTCCTGGTGGAAGCCCTTGAGGGACTGGCTGGCTGTGCCATCTGCACTTCACAGAGCAGGATTCTACACGGAGTGAGGAAGATGCGCAGTTTGCCCCCCTGACTAAGACACACCATGCCCTCGGTGAGTGGAGAGTCTCCTTTATTTTCAGTTGCTTTAAGTTGTTGCAGGCCCTGGAGGTGAAGGCTTTCCCAGGAAAACCACCTTTTTCTTTGCACGGTGGGGAATGTTGTCTTCATCTTCTGTCACCTCCCAGAGGCACCTCAGGGAGAAAAATCTCTGGCCCATTTGAGGCTTACGGTGGCTGATGAGACTACAAGTAAGGTGGCCAGGTTAGGAGAGCTTTCATGTTTCTTGAGATGTGCCTGGGGCAAGTGTCTACATAGGTGATGGAGAGGGATGGCTTCCCTCAGAGTAGCAGTGATGGAGTGCAGCTCCTGGCAAGGAACTCCCTCAGGTTGGAGCCATCACAACCTCTCTCCTGCCTGAGGATCCCAGGCTGGTTTTGGAGCAGGGAAGGATATGGGCTGAGAGCAAGGTCAAGGCTCTGAGCCTCTGGTGAGCAGACTCTGGAGCTCAAGAAGAAAAATGTGAAGTGGAGAGATTAAGGGAATACATCTGAGGCACAATCAGAGGACTGGAAGAGACTAAAGGGTTCCTCTCATGTCACTCCTGCCCCAAGGCACAAACTGCATTAACTAAACTCTTCCTGACAGATGCATGTCTAACCTTATCTCCAGGGAGCAAGGCTACTTCCCTCTACCCACTCTGCAGTGACCTGTTCCAGACCTTCCCTCTCCTCAGAGTCAGAAAGTTAAGCCTAATCTCTGCCTTAAATCTCTCCTACTGCAGTGTAGGTCCACTGTTCTTTGGGCACACTGGAAAAAATCCTTTCTTTTTTCTTCACTGCAGCATTCAATGAGTTTAAAGACAACATACATATTTCCACTGCAGCCTCCTCTTTCCCAGTCGTCCCACTGTTTGCTCAGACATCACAGTTTCTTAGTTTCCCTGTATTTCTTGAGGTGCTCCAAACCAGGGCTAGCACTTGAACTAGACACTCCCTCTTTAAACTTCCTAGAGTTCACTTCCCAGACCTAAATGACTTTCATAGAAAGCCACAAATTCCCACCACCCTGGTTGCTCCCACTGAAGGAAATGACTGTTGGGCATCACCTGAATGGCCACAACCCTGTTGTTGGCAATTGGTCACCACTGCAACAGAAGAGGGAATGTCTGCAACATCACTTAAATCTGCTGGGATAAAGTGGTTGACAAAAGCAACAAGGTCTCAACAGCATCAGCAACCACTCTCAGATATGCCTCAGATGTGCTGCCTTTCAGGACCTGGAGCCTGCAGATCTTTACTTCTCTCCCTCTCTGTTATTTCCCCCATGTTAGTTTTCCCATGACAAATGCACACCAATCCTTTACTGAATCCTAGGAGAAAATAAATAAGTCGGTGTTGTTGATACAACTGAGAAGCCTGAGCAAACCCCATGACTGCTGTGGTCCTAAACTCTTTTATGAACTAATTATTTCATAGGATCTCTTTGCGATCCTTTTTTTTTTTTTTTCAAACTTTGACTTGCACTATCAGCAGATGTTGCTTCTATGTGCTGATACTTGAGACAGAAAGATTTTGAAAGACCTCAGGCTACATTCCAAAGTCCTACTCCAGCTTTCCCTCCAGGACAAGAGAGCAGCACAGACAACTCCCACTGAGGATAACTCTCCTGCCAGATAGCCATCCACACTACAGGATTGAATCTGGGTTAGATTCCCAACTCACTTGAGCAAATTTCATATGATGTAGTGGCAAAAGTCTTACTACAGTCAAGGTGAAATCATACCAAAGCAATTTCATCTTCTTGTATAGTAGACATTCTGTCTCCCATATCATCCAAATTTGTCACAAGTCTGATGTTCTTTTAATCATTATTTGTTTTTTAAAAATACAAGTCAAATTGTTAATAAGCTCCCTCTGATCTTCAAAGGGTTCCTAAATGGTTTGTTCCATTTGTTTGAATGTTTTTCTAGGTGTTGACAGTTTGCTGATTGGTTAATAATTCCCTAGCTCTTCCCTTTCCTCCAAAACAATAGACCCATATCTGTGTTTTTCTCTCCCTCTAGGTCTCGCATATCCCTCAAGACAGTGGCTTGCCAGTTCTGCATTTTGAAACAAAAAAATCTGTCTTTTCAACGAAATCCCTTAGCCTGACTTTTGATTGTTGTAGATTGAATTGCTCCTCCCCCTCACTGGTGTCACCATATTAGTCATGAGCTCATTGCAGTTTTAGTGAAGGCAGAAAGGTGAAGGCATTAACCTCTTCGGTCCTCCAGGCATTATTAGCTTCCCTTCCTCCCTAAGTGAAGGACCAGCTTCCTCCCTCATCTTCCTCCTTCTGCTGAAATATTAATAGAAAGCTCTTTGCTGCCTTTCATGTATTTAGTTTTGTGCTTTAACCTTTATGATTTTGCTCCTACATGCTCCAGCAATTCCTTCATGGGCATCTTTAGTAAACTGACCTAGTTTCCACTTCTTGCATGTCGTCATAGACCATCTGTCTCATGCATGGAATTGCCAGTCAGTATCAGTGTAGGCTGTATTTCACTTCCAGTCTGGAGACTGAGGGAAACCAGGATCCTCTGGCTACTTATTTTCCCAAGGATGAGATCACTAAGAAGAAATATTCCAGGATAATTGCTTCTGTGAGCAAAGAGGAACCTCAGTGTTGCACTGGACTGAGAAGCAGGTGCCTAACAAACAGTTGTGCCATCAAATGACAGAAGGTGCAAGGCCTCTGCATTCAGTTATAGATGTCTCTTTCTTACACTTTCCTTAAAAACTGGGCATGGAAATTCTGAAGAGAAATAGGATATTAAATGGCGTCAGATACACACCGCTCTGCATGAATCGTCTCCCACGTTTTCTCGAAAGTTTTGCTCTTTTGCTCTAGAAAAAGTCAAAATGGCAGCACATCCACACCAACAAGCCAACAAGCATTTCTTGTGTCATCTCCCCTGGGAGTTGCAAGTACTGACTGAGGGATAGCTCTTTCCACTGTACGTTCCTGTGGAGAAGCATGGTGAAGAAAGTGCTGGAAGAAATTATCTGCTGTTTGACTTATTGTCATGAATGATAAAACAGATGTTTCATACGCATGAACTTTTCATGATCTTGATCTGCAGGCTGGCTGGGTAATGAAATATTGTTACAGCATGGAACAAGGAGCTGTAGTGGGCATATAAATCCCAAATCTAGCTCCCGATGATATAGTTTTTTCCACAGCTTATCCCTTAAACCACACACGTGCTAGTTCTTGCACATCCAGCAGCATTTCAGTACACATTCTTAGCTGGAAGTGTGACATTTGGCAAATTATTCGGAAAACTCCATAAAATATATATTTCTGTTTCCTCAGCTAATGCTAAGCCCGGTGCCCTTCAGTGTGCTCAGGGTCTCTGGAAGGTTCTTGGGAATGTTTGTTTCTGTTTCCTTGTCCCCGGTGAGAATGTCTATTCTTACACCTACCATTAGCATTCCCTGGGCTTTGCAGGAGAAAATGCATCAAACCCCTTTGCGCTGCCACAGGGACACAAAGCAGCTATAAAGCAGGCTAAAGCAGTTAAGTGTTCTGCTTCCCCAAAGCAACATAAAGGAGTTGGAGTTCCCTGGAGAATCCAGTATTTACAGAGTAGTTTCTGTTGCATGAAAGGCATAACCCTTAAAACCACAGACTTAATGCCTAAAGGGATTTTAGATCACACAGTCCAACTTTTCACGCCGAGGTGGGCTCAGGGTTAGAGGTAGGTTACAGCTGATGATGTTTGCTTACACCTTTTTATGAACTCAAGGTGTTTATACAATATATGTCTGGAGACTGCTTTGTGCCTGCACATGCAGAATGGCTGAGCTCTCAGAAAAGATTTGCACACCTAATCCTCAGGCTACTCTTTCTGTTTGCTGTGCAATTTTCATATCTACTGTAGAGTGGCTGACAGGAACCAGCACTGGAAACAGCAGCAGAACTGTCTTCTCCCAGTAGACCCTGGGACTTGAACCAGGACTTGCCACTGTATGAAAGACTGTGGCTCTGCACTGGAGATCCAGGCAAAGCCTTCCTCCAGCTGCACTGCTGGCAGAGAGCAGTAACCCATTGACAGCTGCCTCTTCAGAGGGCCTGAGCACATGAAGCAGAGCTGAATATCCTCCACATGCTGTATGTGTTGGTCCAAGGTCAACCCTAGATTATGTGACTGCCATATTCTCTCTGTGTAAACAGAAAAAATGGACTTTTGGTATAAATGACTGATCTTGAGTGATTCCTTGCAGGACTTCCTTGTACTCACCCTGCTAATCATGAGGTTAGGGAAATACTGCTTGAAAGATGTGGTAATGACTTGGAGTCCAGCACAAGCAGTAAAAAATTGTGTTGTTTTAGGAAATATTGTCATTATCCTATAAATATAGCATATCTGCATAGTCTCTATCTTAGCACATATGGACCATGGAGAGGAAATTATATTACATCATCACAGTATCATGTGCAGTTGGCATGAATTCTGGGAGCTGTTCCTAAGTTCCATGATTAAATAACAGTAAAAAGGGGAAAGAAACAAGTGACTGGTAGAGCTGCAAAAAGGTAGAATGTTCAATTTTTTAAAATAATTTTTCATCTGAGACATTTGTACAATGATGGAAATGTAAACCCATCTTCCCCCAACTTGGCCAAAGTTTCTAGGGTTTGAAATCCTTCATGTGCAGTTTATACATGTGTTGAAGTCATTTGCTTGTCTTTATCCTAAAAAAACAGAGTCATCTCATTTCCTTTGCCATATGCAATAGAAGTAATTGCAACATAGGCCAGAGCAATACATCCAGTTTGGCCCTATATGCTGCTCATATTGAAACCCTCAGCAACAGGGAAGATCTGTAGGACCAACAGAAGTGATTCATCACATCTGCCATTGCAGGAGGCAAACCTGAGCTGGCTGTCTGGTTGTCCATCACAGCCAGCTGAGTCAGTGGAGTTTATGGTTTAGTTTATCCACCCACCCACAGGTGTGTTCTTCAGAAGCTGGACCATCCCCTCAGCCCCTTGGACAATATTGGTTGGTTCTCCATCGAGTCACAGAGACACAGAGTCGTAGAATGAGTTGGGTTGGAAGAGACCCCAAGGATCATCTGGTTCCAAACCCTTTGCTTTTTGCAGGGGCACCTTCCACTAGACCAGGTTGATCAAAGTTTGACCATAAAAGGAACCTGGGTTGGTTTGGTCATAAAAAGAAGCCTTACGGAAATGTGTACTATGTGATGTCAAGCCTAATTGCTGCCTTCTGTGGGGATCTGCAGAAGTCATCCTTCCATGGAACCGCACAGCTTTGGAGTTTGGGTTTGTTTGGTTTTTTCCCCATGAGGAAATTTGCTATGACTCACTGATGGATATGAAATCCCAGATGCATACATGGGAGTCTGAGGCACCAGTCCTGTTTGGCATGCTTGATTGCTACCAAAATTTAAGAGAAAGAGGTCAAAAAGAATAGAGAAAATTTGGGAAACTCTCTATAAATATCCTGCTTCATAATTCCTTTGTTGAAAAAGATACTCCTACACATATTAAGGCAGTGGACTCTAAAATCTCTGTACAGTAATATGTAGATTTACCTTGTGCATTACCAGCAGCTCAGAGCAGGACCATTTTTATAGGATTTAAGACTACCTTCCTCTCATCCTGTCAGCTGCAAGTCACAGAATATCACCCAGCTCCCTGCCATAAGATCATGGTAAAGGATAATCTTAAAAAGCATCTAACCACGGCTGGAAACAGCAGGAGTCTGAGCTGCCACCACTCCTCTTGCTCACTTGCATCAGTGATCTAATCAGTCTCATTTTAACTGTTAGATGTTGTCTTCTGTGCAACTTCTCTTACCTTGTGTTTTCTCCATGCCTCCAAGAAGCACTTCATTCTTCCTACCTGGTAACTTACAGAAGGCAAATTTTCTAATAACTTGCTTATTTCATTGTGAGATATTTTCTTTCAGCCCTACAGTTGCTGGGTTTTTTTCTGTGGCTTTTCTCTGCTTCCTGTACAATTTTTCAGCATGCCTTTAGAAACCTGGTTATCAGGCCAAGATGTGGTACTCTGGTACACACCACTGCCGCAAAACCAGGTGGAAATTACATCCCTTCTCTTACTCACTTTCCTACCCTGTATATGCCTTATGATCACATCAGTGATGTCATTTTCCCCACCATCATTCTTAAGATTAAAATTAATCTGTGCACCCAGTATCATCTTTAGGTCTGCCACCTTTATTCATTCGCATTTACTTTGAATGGACCCAATTTACAAAATGTTTCATTATCTTTTTGTTATTGTCCAGTCACAGGAAAAATTTAGGAGTCTGACAATCTTTATGTTATTGGGAACCTTTAGTTTCAAAACCAAAGGTGCTGATAAAAACTTGATCTTGGACCAATCTCTATGAAATCCACTAGGAGATCTATTGCTTGATGGAATCTACTCACTGAAAAAAGTGAATAAATTGATAGCTGTCAGGTAAGAGGTTCTTTAATCCATTAACATTTGGGCTTCAGTGTTGTACAGGGTATACTTTATCTTATTTTATTTAGAATACTGTGTGGTACTAAAAGCCTAAAGTATCTAGAGTATGTTCAAGCTATGCAGTCTCCTTAGTAAGTTTACTGCCATATAGAAAGCATCAGTTTTGTTAGATAAGAGCTGTTTTCATATTAACATGTCATTAATGATCATTAATTGTAGTCCTCGCCTTGAGCCTTATCGCTGATTTATGAATATGTCTCTTTTTCATACAAACAGCTGGTTGGCTTCAAGCCTATCTTTGCATTGTCTTGTTTGTCCTCAGCAAATATTGGCAGAGAATTAACATTTTTCCAGTCGTCTGTAATTTCCCCAGTATTGTGAGATTAGAAGGAAACATCAGGGAACCAGAAACCACATCAGCTTCACTTCAAGATGCCGAAGTCAAAGTTATCCAGACCTGCTGTTGTTTCGTGTTCTCTGAACCGCTACAGGCTCAGAGAGCAGTTTGTCATCCTCATGCTACCCAGTACAGACTAGAAGCACACCACCTTCATTGTTACTGTCATTTAATTTGTTCCTGGCACACTTAAAAACCCTCTCTTTCGTCCTGTCTTTGGTCCTTTTAACTCTGGTTAATGTCTGATGTCTTCAGCTTCCCTTATCAGCCACCTAATTAGAGAGAAATCACATAACATGTTTCCAACCTTCTCATTTGTTATATTATCTTATTTTTAAATTGCTTCCATTCATTGCCTTTCCTTGCCAATTGCACTTTTAACTAAAACTCGTGTGGGTTTTTTTCTTTTCTTATGATCTGACACATTCTTCATAAATAAAGTCCAATTGCTATTCCTGATGACTCTTCTCTTTCTTTTAGTGCAATTTCAGTTGCAAGACCTGAGCTTATAGACAAACCTCACTGCTTTCGTTTCTGCCATGAGCAGTGCTGAACTAGTGATAAAAAGAGTTTGAAACTTCAGCAGGAGATTTTCAACATACAGAAACATGATAGCTGGGACCATAAAAAAAACAATAACTAAAAAATATAAATTAGTGCAAGCAATCTATTGGTGATTTTGTAAAGCCTCTACCTGAGAGTGTCAGAGCAGAGCACAGGGCACTGGTTTGATTATTGGGAGAATTAAGTCACTGGCTGACCTTTGCCACTGCCTGGTTCTGTGATCATTGTCAGCTTTTTCTCTGTGTTTGTCCCTTGAAAATGAACAGAAAGCAATAAATAAATTGTATAATAAATATCTATGTTTAATAAGAGTTTAGTGAAGGTTGCAGGTGCAGCCATAAACCCAGTGTTCCTAACTGTGTGAAGACCTAACTTGCAATGCAAATGTTCTCTTCCGCATTTTTCCCCTTGTTTGTTTACTTTTTTAATATGCAGTTTCCCAGGAATTAGTTTGGGTTTATTGTTTAATTTCTTTTTTTTTTGTACTGAAGGAAGGAACCAGCTTTCTTTTCATACATTGCTGTTTGTTTGCTTGCATTTTTAATATGCTGCTCCCATGGATTTCTCCATTTTTTGTGGAAATTGAAGAATCCCCACAAAGTTTTGCACGAGTCTGCGCACCAAGCACCAGTAACACACTCAAGCCACATCTCACAGCAGAGAGAGAGGTAGAGCTTGTATGAAGTCCTTGTGGGATGCCTCTCTCAGCCACAGCCGGCCAGGTGTTCTTGAGCAGTGCTGTGCTCCTAAGTCTGATGTGGTAGACACAGGTGAGTTTACAGAGAGATCTTGTCTTCTTTTTCTTCCTGCTTTTATGCCTCCTAGTTACTGTCAGTGGGTTTTTACTGACGTGGGACCTGCTAAGTAAAACATGAATATCTGTGGCCACACATTCGTGCTCCAGCATTGTAACAGGCTCACAGAATTTTTTTTGAGAATCAACTGTGACAGAAAAATGCTGATTTTTATGACTAAGTGCAGCTCAAATAAATACATCTGAAATTCCACACAACAAAAGGAAAAGGCAAATCTCTAAACCTTAGCCTTTCTTGCAGTGAAATTTCGAAGGCCAGCAGACAGAAAGGCTCTTGCATTTCTCTCTAAGATTAAAATAATGCAGTAAGTCTGACAAATGTCTCTATATCTCTCCCTGTATTATGACAAGGCTAAGTTAAATATTTATATTCCTCAGCTCTTATGCTGTGTCACCATTAAGGCTGTTGCTGAGTGTTGCAACCTACCAGCTGTGAAGGCAATGCAGGAGACACAGGGAGCAGAGTAAGCTACTGAAATCTGTGGAGAATTTCTTTGCACATGATAGGATTAGTCCTGGCAGGGCACGTTCCTCTCCATAAAGCAATCACTGGCTGATCTTTAGAGGTTTGAGTGCCACCAGCTGTGATCTTCTACTCTTGAACACTTTTTAGGAAACTACTGGAAAATGTGATTTCTGTAGTCATTCAAATTAATGACAGAGTGAACGATTGTATAGGAAACTTAAACCCATGATGGTATTTCCTGACTCTCCCCAGTGCTTTTTGTTCTGAAGATGCTGAAAAACATGTTTTTATTGGACACTCTATTGAAAAGTCACAAACAACATGTTATCAACTCAAAGTTCTGTGTTTGTGTCTATATTTTTTTTTTACTGAGGCCACTTATTAGTGCCACATTTATGATATTGTTTTGATTATTTCAGCTAGCAGGATGCAAAGTATGAATGGCACCAGCAAATGTCATGTTTGATCGGTTGACCCCAGTTTCTGAGTGATGTACTTGTCTGTTTCCACTCTTCCTCAGAAAGGGGGATAGATTCCCACTGTCAGATAACAACACTCAAAATTTACTTTCAAGTCTACTCCCTTGATCATTCGCTTTGACTAAATACTGATTGTAACCACTTTTTTGTTTTGGAGTGAATTATCTCTTCGTGCAACACAAAACCTGTGATGGGACATAGTTCAGCTTAAGGGCCCTTCCCAATACACAGGATCAGTGAGACTGCAGTGTACGTGGCTCCAACCCTCATTTCACAATAGACATGCAGCCTGAAATGTCTTTGCCTTGCCCATGCAGCCTTTAAAGTCTTCCCATTTGGCTCTTCTATGTCTAGTTCTCTAGGCTTAAGATAGAGATTTTACTCTTCTGTTCCTCATAAAATATTCATAGTAAACATTTTTAAAGTTGAAGTAGCCAAACAACACGTTTCAAGCCAAGTCTATCACACACAAATGACCCACTTGATTCTTCACTAAGCAGCCACCTCCAGTACTGTAGAATATACCCATCTCCATAAATGGTGAAAGAACCCTGGAATCCCCAGCAGCCATCCAAACAATAAAGAAAAATGACTGTTATTATCACAATGTGTAATGGGAATGCTATTTGAGATGCATCATACTCTTTACACACTGCAAGAAGCATCCTCTGGTACTTGAATCCCATCATTTCCCTTGGAAAAAGGTCATGGAAACGAAACCCACAAACCTTATGTTCAAATAACATTGTAGGCCTGGCTGCAATCCATGACAGTAAATGAAAATGCTTAATTAAGGTTTCCATTTTAGCCCTAAATCACTCCACATTGCTTAAGCATTACAGCATATGTCTCACGTTGTACTCTCAGTGAGATCCCTCGGGGACTGAGGAGCCCTTCCACACCCAGCAGCCTGGGTGAATCCAGAAGGACTTCATGAGCTCTTGAACTTATTATTTCTGTGGGTTTCTGAGTGATCTTTAATGTTATTTGAATACTGCAATCTGGGTAATAAACTCTGGCTTTTACAATAACACTCCGATAATTCAAGAGAGGCCTAAATACGGTATCATTAACAAAGCTATTAAAGGTTACTGCTTGATTTTTTTTTCCTTTTACCACTATAGCATTCAAAGATAAAGCACTAAACAAAGGTCTTAGGAGACAGGGCTTTCTCACAAGGTTTCTAGGTGACTTTGGACAATGACCTAGTCCAGATTTAACCCAGCTGGCTTTGATTTTAGGCAACCTGTATGGTGAAAGGATGAGAAAGTCAGAGAAATTAAAAAAGGAGTGGAGGCTTTTAGAGAGAAATTCATCCCACATTGATGAGGATTGTCCAGGTGACTGACTTCTTTGAAACCTGCAGGACCCAGGAATCTTGGACAGCGGTTTCCCTTCTTGGGGAGCTTCAGTCCATCAAGTAAATAAAAGACATTTGGGTATATGACTCCGGGTAGTCGATCTCTAACTGGTAAATGCCTGCTTCTGTGCAACGGGGAACATTGAAAAATAGATTCCCTAGACAGGAAGAGATGCTGCATCCACAATAGCTCAGCTGCTTCAATGCAAGTCCTGTCAGCAGGATATGATACGAATATGATCCTTAAACTCACATATAGGGTGTGCTTCTCACTGGCCCATGTGCATCGCTTTCATAGCTCAGAGCAGTTTAAACTGAAGGAGGGTACATTTAGATTAGATATTAGGAAGAAATTCTTTACTGTGATAGTGGTGAGGCCTTGGAACAAGTTGTTCAGAGAAGCTGTGGATGCCCCATCCCTGGAGGTGCTCAGTGCCAGACTGGATGGGGCTTTGAGCAACCTGGTCCAGTGGGAGGTGTCCCTGCCCATGGCAGGGCAGGTTGGAATGAGATGATCCTTCAGTTTCCTTCCACTTCAAACCATTCTATGACTCTATGACGACCAGCCTGACCCTGGCATGTCTCTGATGAATGGTCCCACAGGAGCACAGAAAATCAGTGGAAAACAAGCTGAAGCTTCACTGTTGGTGTTCTTGTTAACCCCTGTTTGTGTGGCCTGGTCCAAGATTATAGTTTATCAACTTATGCTGCTCACTGTAAATTAGCATTTACCTCACACAAACTTCTTTAATAACAACCCAAGTTTACAGCAAGTTTAATATAGTCTAAATGTGAAATGTTTGGCTTTGTAAAGTTGCTTCAGTGCTATGTTAACTTTTATTGACAATTGTATTTATTTTCACAGGGGCAGTGTTTTTCTTTTCCCATGTCTTTCAACATGACTAAGACTGAGGCAGAGGATTAACCCTTCTATATCCAGACCACTAACATCCAAAGCATATTCAACCAAGATGCAGAGGCATAGACAGGTTCTGCTCAGGGAAAAAACACTAAAATTCAGAGGCTTCACAAATTCGAGGTCATCTTTATATGGAGTACACATTTTGCTAGGAGAAATTTCTGCCCTTAATGAACCCAGTGTAGTAAACTATTATTATTATAGTAAACTATTATTATAACCAAGTTATCATATCTTGGTTCTGGCAATTTCTTCAGTGAGTGGCTTTTCCTACCACAGAACCGCTGAGTCCAGAAACTGATTTCAATTTCGATGGTAATTTCCATTTTGAAGGAGTCTGTAAGCTATGTCTACATCAGGTGACAACCACACAGCCTATGGTTATCCAGATATGCTTTAAACTGACTAGGATGAGGATCAACAGCTCAGAGCTGTAACATGGATTTGTTTTCCCAGGCGGATAACCCAGCGCACTCCTAAGGCCATCAATAGGCTGCTATTAACATCCAAAGGGGAGTGCTGGTTGGCATGGCCAAAACTGGACAAGTTTTTGTGCTGACAATTAAACTTTAGGCATGACCACAGCACAGTTGGGCCTATTCCCCCTATTTTAACACTACAGTGCAGCTGCAACCGTACAAACAGGTCTGAACCCAGCCTGATGTTCCTAATCCTGGTGAATGCCTGCAAGTTAGCATAGACACTAAAAATTCCAGAGGGTCATACTTTATTAAGACCTCATGTTATTTCATGAGGCAGTGTTATTTCATGGTAGTTGAGGCTCACATTTTTACAAGACGTAAGACAAAGACAAGTCGTTTTGCCAGGAATGGATGTGTTCATTACCGCTCCATATATGTATCACAGATGTCTCACAAGACAAAAAGCTGAGGCTGTTTTGCAGCAGCACAGATAATTTATGTTCCACTTCCACAGCTAACTGCCCTTCCATGATTACAAAATATTTCCTTCTCTTTCCTCCTTAAAAACAAAAAAAAAAAGAAATTATAAAAACACTGGTCAGGATGCTTGGTGGGATGATGGAATGTCTGTTACACTGAAATAGGGGACTGTGCTGGCTACATATTGATGTGTGGAGTGTAACTTTTATGTAAAATGTCATCTTTAAATGTTTAGCAGCTGCTCCTCACACAGGATGCCCTCTGTCCCATCAGTGTGAGCACACAACAAAGCCTGTGATGCTGAAATATTTTGGATTCTGGGATTTAGAATGCCTCTTCTCTTAGGGCAGGATGTAATAAAATATTAACCCATGGATGATTAGGAAGTGTTTAGCGAGGGTGGGGAAATAGACAGTGGGTTTTTTTCTCAACTGAACCCCCCTTCTACGGTGATTAAAAGATGCTTTCACCCTGAGATGAAATGCAGATTTGAGGTTCTAAAGTAGAACCCGTGTTGCCAACTTGCATTTCTGAGACAAAACTATGGGGGTTTACTGGAACTAAAGCAGTTCATGTCTTCCAAAATAAAGCACAAGCCCAGTCATGGGATGAGAAGTCTATCCTAGACTGAAACCATGAAAAGATCTAATAAGCTTTGCATTTTAACATTTTTTTCTGATTATAAGACCAGCTAAAGGCAAATCTTTTGTGTCCTCTTTTTATTTTTGTTTTTGTTTCTATATCATTGTTTATAGGAAATAGGATGGAGAGATTTTATATATGACTCTATGATTCTATTGTTCTTGGATTTGAATTTATTTGGGCAAGTTACTCATCTGTGACTAATTACATTTGTTTTAATGTCACAAGCATGTTGTTTTAGAAAAGCTTTTCTGTATTTTTTCTTCTTTACTGTGTGGTGAATATGAATCTCCCCTAAAAAATCCTTGCAAGGATCTCGCAACTCTTATTACTAAGTATTTATTAATCGCAATGATTTACCCTCAGCTAAATATCACATGTAGCCAGAAAACAAAAGAAGATATGACTACAATTTGCACTGTTGTCCATCCTCCAAGTGCTGTTCTTTAATAACACAGAATCTTTAATAGCACAGTATCTCAATCACAGCATGGAGGACAACAATGTTACAGTAAACAGATCCTTTCTCTGCTAGTTCTTCACCAGTAATCCCAGTTCCACCACTGATTCAGAAACCACAGGACAAGGCCAACATTAATATGCTCCACACTCAGAATTTGTGACTGTTTTCATTCGCCTGCCACGTTTTTACACACACAAATTTGCCTTTTCAACCAAACCATAAGGGTTAGAAATGTACTTTTCTTTAAAAGATCAGGCAAATCCTTGCAAAACCACAGAACCTCAAAGCTGTTTTTTGAAGAAAAATAAAAATCATGGGTCTTTTAATGATATCATCCTTCTTCCAGTTTTATTCTTACCAATTGACAGCCTAATCCTTCCACTCTTCCTAAATACTAACACAGGATGGAAAGCAAGGCAGAGTTCTTCAGTTTGACCACAAAAAAGATGTCCAGGCTAAGCTAATCGTACACACATTCCAGAGCTGGCAAAAGAAGACAGGGGTTGGGGATTGAGCCAATTTATTTTAAACACCTACCTTAGTACGAGAACAATGGACTGAAGAGAGAGTCTAGCTCACTATTTGGAATACATGAATACATTTATAATAGATGCATAATCTAATTATTTTAGATGACCTTAATTCTACTCTACACGCCCTCCACAGAGCCCCCACAAGTGCCTTTCAGCATAAAAATGTTCTGAGAAAATACCAACCTTTGCAAGAGGCCAGAGCAGACACCATACATGAAAGAATGCTTCAAAACAACATTAAAGTGGGCATAAACAATGCGTGTCCTCTGTGCAAGGACAAATTCCACCGCCTCATTGCTGTTCTGCTCGTGAACTTTGGATGTTAAGGTCCTCTGGGATATGATAGTGGGGGTAAAATATTTAACTTTTGAAATAAATTCTTATAACACACATGGTCATCTTAAAAAAAGCCGGCACTGGAGCAGTACTGGAAGGGCAGTACACCCAAGGTGGAAACACCTCCTAAGACTGAGGATGGATTTTCTGCCCTGTGCAAGTGATTGCCACTTGCAGTACATGTACATACCAGTATCTCTGGAAAACAAACATGCTAAAAATCTTCACCACAAGCTCCCCCCTGGTCTGATGTTGAGGTATAAAAACAACATGTGCTTTCTTTGGTCACACCAAGCCAAGCCACAACAATGCACAGTAATGGGTGCTTCCGATGTTATTCTTGCTGTGGGACAGACAGGGTCGAGCTCAGAAGCACCACGCTGAAAAAAGCACAACCCTAATTGCCTTGAAATTGGGCCTAGAGGGAGCAGTTTCCTGTCTAAACCTGCTGTGCTAATTATAGTCCTACAAAATGAACATGAACTCTGACCTCTGTTTACAGACACAGTCCCTGGCCCAGATCCAGTAGCAATCTCCAAGCTGTGGGTCCTGGCGCTCATGAATCACCAGGAAGAGCAGATCCTCCATGTGTACATTGAAAGATGTGAAAAAAAAGTGTTGGCAGAACAAAGAGGTTATAAACAAAATCTTTAACACAAACAGGGTGGGTGGAAATGCACAAAGAGTAAAGATGGCAAATAAACCTTGTGGAAGTGTATTTGTCTAAGCACAGCCTGAAAAATAAAGATTGTTTTATAATTAAGATATGAAATTGAAGGGAGTTCAAGTTCAAACCCTCGTTCTTGTAGACACTTGTTTTGTATTTTTCATCATGTCACTGATTTGATCCTTTAGAGTTTAAGAAAAGCTTTGAAGAACTGTGTGCTGGGTCCCCTTCTCTCTGCAAATGGAGAACTTGTAATTTCTCTCTCTGTGAGCCATTTTTTGCAGAAACCCTTCCTCCTGCTCATGAAGGATAGCTAAAATATGTGGACTTAGCTATACAGTTCACAATCCATAACTTGTAAATAGAGGTTGCATTAAAATTCTAGGCTCTGAAAGAAAGATAATGTAGGAATAATAATTTAAAAAGTCATTTGAATGTGTCGAAAGTTTAATTTCCTGGGTGTATTTCATCAGCAGCAAAGTGAGCTGAATCTTTTTCTATCCTTGGTAATTATCAGGCATCGTGAAACTGTAGTTTACTAGATGATTTAGATCCTATAACTGAAATTCTACATTTCTAATATAAATGGGAATTATGCCTTTTAAAAGTTTTGAATACATGGCCCTCCTTTGAGGGCCATATTCTTCCTATATTGTGGGTCTCAGAACTATACACTTTATAAAGGAACACTTTTAAGCAGGTCAATT
>JAYRBT010000082.1:144590224-144606747 GCA_036023395.1 Myiotriccus ornatus | reverse complement strand
CTGACTTTCCACTCCACCCAGCTCCTGCAGCCCTCCTGGGATGACAGAAAAACAGGATTCAAGCAAATGATAAAAGAAATCCATGTAGATATGTCTGGAGGCTTACAGCTCTCCCAGCCAGGAACTAGAATGCTGCAGCGCTGTAAGCATGACACTGCTGGGAAGATGAAACTCAAGAGCCCGCTGACAAGGTGGAAGCAGTGGAAGAAGTTCTTGTCATCTGTGCCTTAGGTTAGTTATATCAGGTCCTATTCTACTTCTCCTGCTGTAAAATGGGAATAACAAAAAGTCTTTGCATGCAGGAAAAAGAAGTTAATGCCTCATCTTAAACCATGATAAAAATGTGTGTGTTTTTTCTTTTTTTAATAGTCCAGAAACATCCTACAGAGACATGAGTTCTGGACATACAGAGCACTCATCTTCCCCTAAGTAGTAGCTGCTGTTGAGCATCATCTTGCACAAACTCTGGTCGTGCACACACTGTGTGTCTTGCTTACACATGATGTTGTGGTGTGTAAGCACCAGGTTAACTGAATTTGAAGTGATGACCATCAGCCACAGAGGACCATGAAAATTTGGAGGTAGTGAGGGTGACAGGAGCGGAGGAGTAACCACAAAGGGGAACATGGGATCCTCTACCAGAACCAGCCTGGTCAGCTGTGGAGAACTGCAGGCAAGAGAATAATAACAATAGGGAAGACAAACTTCACCCAAAGTAAAAGGTGGTGGATTAAAGTAGTAGGTTTCATTTGTCTGGGCAGATCCCAGGTGCCTGATTCCTGGCAATAACCCTTAAAATTTAGCTTTCTAGTCTTCCAACCAGGCTTCATTGACCTCCAGTCTGTGAGACAATGGCCTTACTGAGAGCTAAGCATAGCCCAAGAAGTCTATTTTTAGCATGCTAAAATGTTCCAAAAAGGTGATAAAAAGGGTGTAAATCTGCAACTGGACCCCAGGGTAGAAGGTTGGGGGTGTTTTTGGAGTGAAAAATGGCTTTCTCAGAGAAAGTGCTTCTTTTGGAGAACTTGTGGCATCTTGGCAAAAGAATAATCCATTCCCTCATAAACACAGTCACCACTCTGAGCGCCACTGGTGTGAATCAGCACTGCTTGCAGCCTCTGGCTCTCCCTACACTCCTGACTTCAGCTGAAAGGCAGGCCCGTGGCTTTTGAGAGAAAGATCTCTGCCAAATTTAAGAGCTTCAGCCCTTGTCCAGGCGTTTATTACCAGGCATGAAAGGAGCAAACTGCCCTGTGAGTGATCTGAAGCAAACGCGTCTGACAGAGTTTGCCTTCTCTCTCTGCCTGTCAGCTGCTGCCTTTGAAAGCAGTCAGGCTTGTGATGGGGTTTTTGACTGTGTTGGCTGGATCAGGAACAGTTTGTCAAGATGATCCTTTAACTGGCTCCATGGGAGCCTGTCTCCTGGGAGTGCTTGTCCTCGAGGATTCCCACAGGCAGGCACGCAGACCTTGCGCCGTGATGTCCAAGGAATTCAACCTTCATCTCTAAGCACAAGTCCTGACAGCCTAGGAGGCTGTAACAAAAACTCCAAAAAAACCCAAAAGTTTTAGAGAAAACAGGCTATCAGCCACAACTCTGTCTGGTCTTGAAAGCCTTATATACCCACATTTTATGTAGTATTTACTGACAAGAATTAAGGATAGGAAAACAGGTGTCAGGCTTAGCTCCTAAGGTGCTAAGTTAGGTGCCTAAATGACTTTGTGAATTCAGACAAACGTGGATATGACATAAGGCTCTCTTTAGTACGTTTTGGGAAGTGACTGCCTCCTTTCTGGACACTTTATCCCTCACAGAGTCCCTCCATTGAGAGGGAGAGACAGAGTGAGGCCCATCCTTCCCCTGCTGTAAGCATTGCTGGAAACATCTCTGCTACTTCTGAACAATGTGCTGTTGGTCACCAGAGTGATCTACGCCCCACGTAAAAAGATCTGACTTGTGTAACTGCCTCAGACTGTACCTCTCTCTGCTGTAAGATAGGATTTTGAATGAAAAACACCCATTTGGAATTTTTTTGCACTTTAGGCTGGGCTGGGATGCTGAATTTAATGATGCTGCTTTGGCCTCTTCCTGTGATAAACCAGTCAGTCAGTTGGTTTGTTATTTGACCAATCTTTCATCTTAACATGGGTTTAACTTAAATCCTTGCCTTACCGAGGTACTCCACTCCCATCTTTTAAACAAAAGACTTTTCATTGAACAGTCACCCTTCTATTATTTAAAGCAGACAAATTTGAGCAATTATTATTGCATAATGTAACTCTTTTCGTGAAACAAAATCAAAACAATAGCCCTCCTGATGTTGGTGTTTTGTTTGTTTTATTTCTCTTCTACCCCCCTCAAAACAAAAACCCAAAAAATCCACAAAAATAACTCCAAAACTAAACCAGATCAACACACGCTTGCAGTGTGACAAAATTCTTAGAGTTCCTTGTAAAATCATTTTTTTTTATATTTTCTTTGGTCCAGGTTTGACTTTCAGCCTTGCAGCCCAAGAGGACTCTGCTTGCTTTGCCATGGAAAGGCAGTTCTACTTCACACATTCTTTGTTGATGATGTGTCAGTCTGTAGGAGCAGAACTGAGAAGAAACATCAAGCCTCTTTGCTCTTGAGCTTGGGCTCTCATTTCACTTAAACTGCCTGACACATGCAGAGCAGATCACTATTTTCAGTGGTACATATAAAATGCTGCTGTAAACTGATTGTGACTCCTCTGAATTCTTTTATGTTGTGGTCACAGAATAGGGATATGTGGGTCCCTATGGAGGTGTGCATTATTTCTGTGTGTGGGACTGTACTTGCATGCTAATAAAGGTCATGAAAAGTGCTGGCTGCCCCTGAAGATTGGCCGCTGTTTATTCACATGAAACAAACAAAAAAAACCCCAAACTTTTTTCGGTCTGCTTTGCTAAAGATCTCAATCTTCACCAGGGAAGCTAAGCAACAAGCAAAATTCTCCCTTTGTGAGTCAATGAACTGCTACAAATTGCAGTGGTGCTTTTCTCCAGGGACATCCACTCATCATGAAAGGGACAAGGCTCCTAAATGAGCACTGATCATTTCACAGATGTTGGGTGCGGTTTCCAAGCCACAATGGGAACTGGGCACCCAAATTCCCTACAGGTTAATGGCATCTGACTTACAGAGTTCCTTAGTCAGCTTTGAAAAACAGCTGCAATGTTTAAAAATATCCCTTTCCATCTGACTTCGATCAGTGGCCTAGAAGATACTATCAGTTTCATTGACTTTTGCTCAGCAGACTCTCTGCAGAGGGATTGTGTAAGAAGCCGAAAAGATAAATTCTGGAGACATTGCCTCCCATGCCTTGATAGCAGAATACATGAGGAATAACAATAGGAAGGAAAGAAGGTCTCCTTAAAACAAGAAAATAACAGCTTTTGTAAGGACTCAAAATCTGTGCTGTGAAACACAGCCTTCTCCACACCCATTCATACAACGAGCCTCCTAAAAAGTGAGAACACTTGCTGGGAATCCTGATGCAAAACTGTCTTAATTTTCCTTGCTGGCACATGAGCCCTCAGCTGAAGTTCACTGAGTTTTAGCCACTGCTGGAATCAAAGGGTCTTTCTCGGGCAGCTGGAGAACTAGGAGAGTTTTCCACATCATGAGATGAGACCTGACATCATCATGACCAAAGGCCACGCTAGAGGATTCACATCTGCAGGTGCAGGAACTAATGACCCCTCAGCTTTGGGCCAGATCAACATCATATAAAAATATTAAGAGTAGAAAAAGTTGAAAGCACTGACTATCACACTTCCTATTAACCAAGTTCTTTCACACCTGAAACTTATATAAAATCCCTGCCAGGCGGTGTCTGTATGTCAGAAACCAAATGAGATCCATATGGAGGATCTTTGGCTTTGTGATCATGTTTATTTTTTTAGCTTCGTATAGGGAGGAGAGACGATCCACAAATCTATAATTACTACTACATAAGCCACTGCTATAGACTGTAGCTGGAGCAAGTTACAGAGAATACGAGCCTTTATATAATACTGAGCATTGGCTATGATACTGCTGTGGTGAAAGACTGAGACCTTAATTTTAGCCAAGAGAATTATATGATGTGGGTCCCTGCAACAGCAGGAAGAAAACCATGATGTTCCAGCTCTATGTGTCAAGTACTTATGAAAACAATTAACGTTCCAGCATTGCCATTTAGTCAGCTGATTTCTTTCCAACTCTGCATGGCAAAATCTTTCTAATACTCTACATTTTTTCTGTGTTGCCTAATATCTCCTGTGTAAAAGAATCACATAAAATGCTGTAGGTTAGGTATTCAAGTATTAAAAGCAACACATACAGAAAAGTTCTGATGGCTTGTCTTTCAAAAAGTTCAGATTAAATAACTTCATTGGCATTAACTTGGATTGTCTGTGTGTGTGTGCTTATAGGAAGTTTTAAAGAATTATTTACTTTTAATAAGTTATAGCCATTTCCAGAGGAGGGAGGAAAGCATGGCTCTAGTCATCATGCTTCTGTGCATTGCTTCACTACCAGGTCACTCCACTCTTTGGTATTTCAGTTTAAAGCACAATGACCTAAATAGTCTGAGAATGTATTTTTCTTGCTAAGAATTATATGTGGGAGCAGACTTGGCCTCTCAGTATCACCAAGGCTAAAGTTTCCTGACCTCTCTGTCTGTCAGTCCACATCTATGCTTTTCAAATTAAATCCCCTGTTGGACCGGATATTTCTAACAGTGTGGTTTGCCAAAAGAAAAAGGAGTAAAGTCAGGAGGGTGATGAGATGCACAACCAAAGACCAAATCACGTGTGCTGATGCAAAAGTTGTTTCATATTTCAAAAATGTTTGAGCTTAAGAAAACCCAGGATGGAAGATGTGGGAAGATGAGGAAATGTGGGATTAGAGGAACACAAGGGATCATGAGATTGCATTTGTCTGCATCAAAATGCACCTTGACAGAAGCAAGTTAAATTAGGTATGGAGAGTGAGCAGGACAAACAGAAGGGGAGAAGAGGGTGCAGAGAACTGGGAAAGAGTATTTTCATGATTTTTGAAAGGAGAAAACAAACAGTGGCTATAGAAAAGAGGCTTCTAGGAAACATGGAGAGAGACAGAGTGGTCTAAACAGCTGCATCCAGTGTAATAGGGTGGGTTTGGGGCAGTCAGTCATGTATGAAATAAAGATGTTTTACAAAAATTTCATACTTCAAAAGTGTCTTTCACCAAACTGACAGTCAAGCTGAATACCTCAGGAGGGGTAACCTAAAATCCCAGTCAGACCTGCCTATCTACCAAGCCAACCAGATGGCCAAGACTGTAATTAGGAGGGTACAAGGTTAAGCTGATGCATTTCTAGCTCAAAATTAAAACCTTTTCTCAAATTCCAGAGGCATCTCTGGGCTCAAGTTGGAGCTGAATAGGGAGTGGGGAAAGATTATATATTTGGCTTTCTTTAACATGAGTCAATATTGAATAATTTTTAATCTCTCCTTTGTTTGCCAGTTCTATGGGCAGCGGGTTAATATTAGAGCTGCTGTGTACAACAATTAGCTCTCAAATTTAGTTAATTTTTTGTATTTTCTGCTTTATGATGTTGTGATGCAGAAGACAGTAAGTTCACAGTAGTATGAAAGGAACCCTGATGAACTGAGCATTTCCTGTTGGAGTTTTTGGAGGTTTTTTTTTTTTATTTGATGGTTTAGAAGCCAATTGAGATTAATTACTTTTTGGGAATAACAGTGCCAAAGTTTGTATACAGGGCAGGGCAAAAAATTCCTCCTTTTCCTTTTTTATTTGTAAATATTCACCTATGAAATATAATAATATTAATTAAAAACATGTTTATAGTCTACTAGAATTTAAGCAGTTTAGGTACATATTTAACATTCCAGTATTGTGCAATAGCCTATTTTATTTTTTTTTTTTTTTAAGATTACAGTGCAAAAACAAAGAATGTTGGCTGGGAGAAAACAACTCAGTGTCAGGATTGCAAGGTAGGAGGACCAGTATAGAGGTCAAAGGGACCTAAAATACTTTTAGATTAGTTAAAAAGCATTTGTTTAATGGATGAAGAAGAATTTTTTACATTTATTGAGAGTTTATACATATGTATGTATATATACATATGTATAAAATAATGAAGATTGACAGGACTATTTCCATTGTGGAAATTATGTGGCTAGAAATATGCACATGACTCCATGTGTGGACACAGGTAAAATCATACCTGTTACTAAAATAAGAT
Source organism: Myiotriccus ornatus (assembly GCA_036023395.1). Taxonomy (NCBI): domain Eukaryota; kingdom Metazoa; phylum Chordata; class Aves; order Passeriformes; family Tyrannidae; genus Myiotriccus; species Myiotriccus ornatus. The sequence goes on along the minus strand of JAYRBT010000082.1, from coordinate 144,600,494 downwards.
GTTTTCTCAGGGTGCATTAAGTTTTAAAAAGAATCTATTAGACATAAGTTTCAAGGAGCTGTCTCAAAAGAGGGAAAAGTAAATCCAGTTTTGGCAAAGGAATCACAACTTCTGTATCTATAGTTACTGCAAAGAAAGCATCCTCTGTTGAGATTCATGTTTAAGACCTGGGCTTTTTAAAAAGTTCTTAAACATTTTCATTTTTTTCCATTACCAATTAGCTAGTTTAAGTAAAGTTAATGATGGAAAATACAGATTGAGTTCTCCATCTTTACTCTTTTATTTTTAGTCAGTTAACAAGCTTCTTGATTCTTTTTACTTTTATTGAACAGGATGTAAGTATAAGAACTCTGAGTGTTACACAGTTTTTCTTCTGTCTTGGTAAAATCTTTGGAAACCTGGATACATGGAAGACAGCAGTAACTGCTCATGCACTGGCAAAGGTCCCAAGAAGCAAACATAACCTTGGGAGTTGTTTTAATAATTATTTCAGCACTGCAAAGAAATTCGTGTCCTACTGAAATCAGTAGAAATTTTGCTATTAGTTTCAAGGCAACATTGATTTTACTTTTTGTGAAGTATCATAAAAGTGTGTGTGATATACTGGCAGTTGAGGATTATCTGTTGCCAAATGATTCCAGCAATGAATTAACAACCTAATCCAAAATACTTTAAGAGCCATTACAGGTATCCTATGATTTTCCTTACACTTCCAAAGCTGTTCTGCATCTCACCTTCTCCTTGCAAAAGATAAATGTTCCATGGACAACATATTCTAAGTTTTAATTACCATATTCTTTCTATTGTCTCTGCTGTGTGTTCTGCCTTAACCAAATAGTCTTGTACATAATTTCACAGGGGATCATGACATGAATATAACATGTGTATGGGCCTGACTTCATGTGAACACACTCAGAGTGCGTTCACACAACACACATATTTTTGCTTCCCTTCTTACGTTGTTCTCCCTTCGCATTTTAAAGTTTTTTTTAGTTTTCTCCAGAATGCCAAACCAGGCTCCCACTCCTATCAGCAGCTTGTGATAACTGAGTAGCAAAAAAGGACAAGACAGATATTAGATGACATCTAACAAATTTGGGCCTCATCAACCCAGGGACTTTCTAAGTGTTTTAATATATGTCTTTTTCTGGCTGGTGGTACTACAACATGTTGGCATTTGTGTAGTTGCAAAAAATAAAGTGCAAGCATATTTGTTTTGTTTTTGCAATTTTTATTGATACTTAATTTTTCAAATTACAGGGTTTTTTGACCTTAAACAATAGCTGTAGTGCTTATTTTGTGCCATATTCACCAATTTTCTTGAAAAACTACTTCATTGAGAGGTCTACTTTACTTGTTCAGAAAGTTAACTAAAGGAAGCAGCTCCTTCATCTGGTGTGAGATGTTTGTGTGGATGTACACGTGACAAACCCATCTGATAGCACTGTGATTTCCTATCTGCTGTAAGACACTTTGTCTCCCAGGGGCTGGCTCTCCAGGGAGGTAAGTCCTTCACTGGGAGCTTCACTAGGGCTGTTTTCACCTGATGAGTCTCCATCACTTGCACTTCCTAGAAAGACAATATAATTGAGATCAAAAGAGATGTCATATCTTTGATGCAGCAAGCTGTGAGGTACACACTTGGTCAACGACACTTAAAAGACTTTTATGCAGCTATAAGTGCTCAGGAAGATATTTTTCTCAGTTTGCAGTCCATTTGCAAAATTTAGGGTAATGGCAGATCACGTGATGGTATTTAAGTATTGTGCCTCCAGCATGCTTTAAATAACTGCCACTGGAATGCATAATAGTTTGCTCTCATAGTTTGCTCTCCAATCATGCAAGACTTTCTTTTATTTTTTTTTTTAATTATCTCCTGATATTTCCCTACCAGGCAGGAAGTGTGGAGAACATTAATTTTTTGTCCGTCTGGAATACATAAGGCCCCAAAGATCCCACCTCTGATAGGTCTTTTCTTCATTATCCTTTTCCTTCTATGATTTTAGGCTTCCACCCTATTTCAATGATGCATTTGCCTCAGCACCACCAAACCATGTCAAGGAAGTGTACTGAGGGTGTTTATTTAATGTCTCCTAGAGACAGTGTTCTCATAGCTGCACAGATATCCCCATATTAAAGGAATCTGTTTTCTATCTGAGATTTCCAAAAGGGAGGTGTGAATAGAAAGGATAAAAGATTAATTCTAACCACAACATTCCTGATTCATCTTTGATTCAAGTCTGAACCACGAACACTGTTGCTTTTTTTGGACTCTTGAGTGGCTACCCTTGGTGTCCCAGAGCTCACTGAGAGTTCTCATACAGCTTTTGTACCTGTTTTCTATGGATGGGGTCCAGTCTGGCTAACTTGGACATGTAAAATATGCCCAAATATCTAAATGTAGGCACAAGAGTTAGGCAGACAAGACTCAACTTTGAGACACTAAAGGTATCTCTTTCTCCCCATTTGCAACACTGCTTACAGAGGCACTTCTTTTGGGAGGACAGGTTCTGTTTAGATACCAGTCAGACGAGTAAGAGATGAAGACTGGATCCAAGTCCACCTGTCTGGGATGCAGTGAGAGGCCCCTTATAAGGGGACTCACTGTTAGGTAGCACAGTCCACCACATTGTGCAAGGGGAATTTTAGCATTCAGACATCTGCCTGAATATGCATAAACATTCTGGAGCTCCTGCTTTTTAACTGAATTTCAAGTTGTTAACACATTCTCTGGAAAAAGCCATGCACAGCTTATTTTTTCCACAATGGCCACTCTTCTTGTTTATCGTTTTGATGTTTCCCATGGAAACCATCATAATTCAAAATATAATGCATGTCTTTGAAATGCAACCATGGGAACTCCATTTACTAAATCCAAACCTTTTCAAGCATCATCAGTTTCATAAGTCCCCAGGTAAACTGCTCCCCAAAACGCCAACTTTACAAACTGGTCTGAAACAAAATTTCAAGAGATTTATAGTTCATCTGCAATGAAACAGATTCAAACTCCCCTCCATAATTTGTAAAGGCACTGCCAGCAAACACCATGATGAATCATTGCATTTATGACATGAATTTTGTTAAATTATCTCCAATTACATCTACATACATTCCATTTATGTGCCAGGAGCAAATTATACGTTCCATCAGTAAATATTGTGGTCTGATCACAAAATGAAACACCTACTTCAATTTGGACAGTATTTTACTGAATGGAAAGAAAATTACAGGTAACAGTTAAGCTAGATATATACACAACAGCTTCTAGATCCAGCAGTGAATAACTTAAAGACATGTAAGATTCTAAATATGAGAGGTTTTTATCCCAGAAACTGCAATTTATGAGTTTAGCATAAACCACAGCAAGGAATACCTCGGTTTTCTGTCGGACTGAGCTTTGAGCCTTCAGTTATCCTTAATTTGACATTAAGTCAACACATTTCACCGGGCTGTATACAAAGGATCAAGAAAGATTTTTGAAAAGCTAGTTTCTGTTATTTTTTATGATCATCGGCTTGTCTAGTTCTTCTCCATTTTATTGAAATATGTTGGGTTTTTTTGCTTACAGATCACAGATGATATATGAAGCTGAAAAAAACTGATTCCAAGGAAAAGGTGTGGACAAAACAGAATTCATCATAACAGGTTGAGATTGCATCAGACTACATTCTGTACATCTCTGCATTTAATGTGAAAACTGGATTGTTTCATTATCAGTGCCTCTTGTTGACTCACTTGTAAATTCCATCTATTTGGCAGGAGGCTACGGATTGCAATCCATAATAATCCAAGAACACTATCATAGACATTTATATTTATTGAAAGGTGGAAAAGACTGGATCTCAGAGTAGCTGACTGGCAGCCTGAGAGCACTCCAGGAACAGAGGCTGGAGCAGTCAGGTAACAACAGAGGTGCAGTGCTTCTGTTCCGAAGGGAGATACAGCAAGTAACCTTGGGTGCAAAGGAGACACATCAACAACAACACAAGATGCTTAGGGATGCAATTCCTGCAGAATCCAACTTCAGGGAGCAATGCAAGTGATAAACCTGTACTGATGGACTGACACATTTCAGCACAACATCTTCTCAAAAAGAAATTGCACGTGTTCAGCCATCAGCATCCGAATTTTATACTGTCTTTCTAGGTGAACTGATGAACATTACGAATCTTTTTTCCAAGGAGGTGGGCTCAGATTGTTATCAAGAGATGCACAGCAAGAGTCTCTATAAGATACCATCCAGGCTGAGGTCTGGAACAGAAATGGGTTTGATGTGATGCCTATTAAAACTGTATGAGAAGTTTCAGTATTCCAAGGCGAGATAAGATTAAAGATAACTATCAAGGCAAGGCAACAAGCCAACACTGCTATGAGATGGAATTTAGCAGGAGTCAGCTGTGTAACTGCATTGCCATGGTGCTGGGGCCAAGCAAACACTGGCTTAAAGAGCCGGCTGGGTGTTCTCAGTTCTGCTTGAAGAACAACATGTTGACATGTACTTTTTAAACCTTCCCTTGACAATCTATACTCCATAAATTTCACACTTTATGGCTTGTTTTCAAAAATTTTACTCAACTTTGTGAATTCTTTCAGTGTGTTTTTCTCTCCCTCTCTCTATTTTTTTGTTTAACGTTCCAGTACTTGTCTTTGGGCACTGACAAGGACAGGATATTGAGTTAGACAGATCATTGGACTAACTCATACACGAATGTTGTGTTCTTATGCCAGTTTGGATGGTTTTAAACCTTCTCTATGCCAAAACTAATCTGTCCTGGTAGATATTTTTCCACCTTTTGGGGGGATTTTCTGTAAATGCTGGGAATAGCCTCTGTCCGTGGTGCTTGGTCAACAGTTGTGACTTCAGCTCAATCTGGCGTTACACTGACATAATGCTGCGAGGTGAAGTCCCAAAAGATCTAGAAGTCATAGCCAGGACTGTTTAAACATCAGAATCAAGCTTTGAAAATCAACAATGTCTCAGCCACCAGAAAGCCATTGGAGAGATCAAAATATCCCCTCAGAACTTGAAAGACACTGAGGGATATCAGGAAACTGATGAAAAGGCTTTCTGCAAAATCTTGAGTCCACTTTGGAAGAAAGACCATGAGTGAAGACTGAAGCTGTCTCTTCAACAAGAGAACTGATGCCTTGTGTTTGCATCAGAATCACCAAATTAATGGTTCTGAGACATTATAGTTTTGTTGTACATGAACATCAGCCTCAGCCCATTTGAAGTCTTCTGTCAGCCACAGATACCCTGGGTAGTTTGGTGTCTTGGAAAGTACATTTTGTTCCCAGAATTGTAACGGCCCCCAAAAGCAGAAAGGGCCTGAAGATGAAACCTTAGGACATAAAAAACACTTGCAAACTTGCAGGCCTCCAAGAACAATTCAAAACATCTCTGCCTGCCAAAAAGGGATGGTTTTGTTTGCTTTCCTCGAGGCTATCCAAATTTATTTACAAGACACACAGACATGAAGGGGACTTTATTTACTAGAATAAATTCAGGACAGGCAGCAGATTGAAATCTCTGCAGAGCTGGTTTTACTGTCCTAAGCAGTAAGAAAAAAATTGAAGGACTCTCACAGCTGCATTCAAATTTACGGTGACAAAGGAGAAATACAAGGGGCATAATCAGCATAACTAAAAAGAAAGTCAGAGAAATTTATCTATTGTGAAGTCAAAGCATCTAGGAACGATAATGACATATAACTAAAGCCTCAGTTACAACTTTACAGTGGATAGACGTCACTGTGCTCCTCCTAAACCATAGGAATCTCAGCATTCTCCTGTTAGGTGTTTCCAGTAGACAAAACAGGCCTGTATACCCAGACTTCCAATTTAGGCAAAGTCTATATTATAACTGCAAATAGAGAGCAAACTGTTAGAAGATATAGCTTTGTTATATCATCACAGCAGGAAGATTTCTCTAGCTCTAACTCCAGGGCAATTAAACTTTATTATACACTATCTGCTACAAAATAAATTTGTTTACTGTTGCATCCTTTCACTCTCAGGACAGTCTTAACTATATGCCCCAGACAATGAAAAATGTTTAATTTATGAAAAGTGTTCTTCCACAGTGATTATAACAGAGTTACAGTCAGAGGAAAAATTTTAGGTAGAAAATTTAGGTTTTATTTAATGTCACAAAACGCTCTTCTCACCTGTGGATGCTTTCAGCCTTCTGATATAATCAGACCAAAAGGAACACTCTGCTTTTTTCAATCCTTTTAGAGTTGGTAAAGAAACAGTGAACTCCTTGTAGTTATCACCATCATCACTTGACAGATACATAGGCCAGAGGGGCATCACCCCCAACATCCTCCTCGAGAAACTATGAAGGTAGTTTGGATTTCTAAGGGAGCAGGAGAAATGATCATTAGAAAACAATGACATGAACAGTAAAGTGAGACGAAGATTGGGTAGGTCAGGGAAATGTGTATCCAGTCCCTCTGACCAGCAGGGCTCAAATTCAGTCCACAGTGGTGAATCATTCGTGGTAACTCATTAGTCTGGTTAACTTCCTAAGGAACAGGTACCCAAAAGCTGTATAGACAGAGGTTTATGAACACCCTCAACAGCCCTCAATCCCAACCCAACCCAAGATACTGTAAAAAGCACATAAAGTCACCCCTCCCCCTATTCCCACTATTCTAGAGATACTCCTCATTCTCAAGCTTGGCCACAGCACAGTAAAGCTGTAGGCTTACAAGTTGTTAGAGGAAATGGAGGCTGTTCAAGAGAGGGCAGGATCTGCACTGACTACACTCCCTCTACTCTTCACCCCCTCCCCAACCACAGCACCCTAAAATATCACACACTTACCCAGAGTTTACAAAATTGGAGATGTACTGCATAATTTGCAAGGAAAGGCCCTTTTCTTCCGGAGTAAATAGTTGTTCATACTTCGGGTAGAATGGTAGACCAAATGCATACTGAACATCCAGCAAGAGCTCCTGACCTGAGCTAAAGTAAATATTTATGGAAAGATAATTAAAACCATCATTTATTTATTTGGGTAAGAAAGGGATATAATTTAATTCAGAGAATAAAGCAAAATGGTAAATAATTAATGACCATTAATTAGAGTGGGGAGAGCTGTGGGACTCTTCCAAATCAAAACATAAAAGAAGAGTAAGCAGTAACAGGGAGAATTTGCCATTAGGTTAATGCAGGGTCGTTAACATTTGTTACAAGAGGAAATTGTGGAAGGTATCAGGGCACATTTTCTAAACTAAAGAGAAAGTGATTGAGGGAGAAAGTCACTTGGCTATTCCTTAAATGCCTCTTAAGTTATGGACAGCCTTTCACTAAATTCAGAAAGTGGAAGCAAGTGGTGACATGGATTCTGGCAGCCACAACGGAAGGTTAATTATGGTTTATTTCACAGGCTTGGAATAAAATCCTGGCCCTTCTTAGCAGCAATTGGACTTTTTCCATTGGCTTCACTGTGGCCAGGATTCTGACCCAAATCTTTGGATAAGAAAAGATGTAATAGGAGATGTTTATGAAAATTTTTCTTAGACATAGTTTTAATCTAATTTCTCTGCTGGCTGGGTGGTTTTGACTCATACACTCTGTTCTCCCCTAGTTTTATATGGCAGTCAAGTCAAAACAGCTTAAGATAATCACCTAGATCAGATTCAGGAAAGAACAATTCTTGAGTAGTTCCATGTAATAATTAACACATTTTATAAGGAATGTTTCAACAATTCACAGACAAAACTGGCCAGGTAAGACAGCAACACTTGCATGACTTAATAGTAAAGGTCACACACCTCAACACCTTTAAGTGCTGCAGAAAAACAATGGCCAACTTCTACTAATGAAATTATAACTAAACTATGCTCAACACGTAGCTTTGAACCACATCTCAGAAGGAGACATTTCTGTTCCGGTCCAACTGAATTTTGCATATCCCACATTTAGACAAAGGTCTTATTGACTTGGTTTAGTGCTGCATGAAGGCAGACAGCATCAGGGGACCTGGGAGAAGGAACAGATGTCTGCGAGGCAAGAACAAGCAAATCCCAGATCCACTCAGCAAGATTTGATCTGCACTGGCTGCAGTGGCTGCTGTCAAAAGGTGTCACAACTGAAACTATTTTATCTTTGGGTATGAAATGCAGCAGCATTGATATGACCCTGATACTGCCTCCAAAGGAACAAGGACTGTAGTTCGAACCATTAGGGGCAGGTGGGCTGAAAGCAAGATGACTCTTTTACATTTTATGAGTGGTGGCACCAAAACCTCTATTTTGAAAAACAAACACACAGCCCTCTAAATGAAATACATCTTTGGTTGTGTTTTCCTTAGTCTTATCATAATACCTCAGTAATACTTTGCATCTGGAAAGTGAATTATTCACAGATTATTCACCAAAAAAATGTAGAGCTGAAACGAGATTAAAGCATATTTTTCTTCCCCAAATGTTTATAGAAGGATTAAGCAAGATCATAGTTTAATAATTTTGCCTTAAAAATAATTTGCTTGGCCCAGTATACAACAGCAATTTCTAGTGTCAGTATTCCAGCAAAGGTACGATATACTTAAAGGAGCAATTTTTTTTTCAATGAAGAGTCACTTTTGATTAGATTACAGGACATGAAATTAGTTGAGGTGCAATGAAGAGGCAAGTGTATCCATTTAGGGAAGGCATAGCAGAGATGAACTTAGCTGTGAAGCTAAAACAAGTGAGCTGGGACTGAGGTTTTTCCCCAAACGAGACTGGGTTCTCAGTCCTCACGTTTCTAGAGGTGAAAACTGCTGAATTTCAGTCTGGGCTGTGACCTTAGTCTCTTAAATACATAACTTTTTAGGTTTGAAATTATTTGTACGACTCTATTGGGTTTGATATAGAGACACAAAGTGATACAAAACACTATAATTCCATGGGCTGCTTTCAATATTTCTGGTTGATGAGAAAGAAAACATGAGGATGGGAAAAAACCCCGAAGGTTAAGAGGGGAAAGAGGTGCATAAATAAATGGACAGAACAGCAGGAAAGACAACTGGGAAACATATTGATATAGCTAGATGGGAAATATTAGGGGAATATTTCCGTCTCCTCCCTCAAACTCTGATCATAGAATCACAGAATCAAAGAATGATAGAACGGTTTGGGTTGGAAGGGACCAGAGGGAAGTGCAAAATAGCCAGAAATATACAAACAAGGACTTTGGAGTCTTGTAGAAGCTCTGAGCAAATTCAAGGTAGCACCAGGTAGAGACATTGTTTTGACTGGAAGAAAAGTGGAGTGAGAGAAAGAAAGGAGTGACAAATAAACATTTACAGCTTTGCTGTTGTACACTATCAGCTCTGCAGGGAAGTTTTTATTTCGTGAGCTGCTCCAAACTGCACTTCCAGGATACTATACAGGTGCTCAACAGCAGAAATTCTAAATGGGGAAACAAAGGCCCCCAACTAGTGCACTTCAGAGCACAGTTTGATAAAAGGAAGGACAGCAAGAGATAAGGGCAAAGGGGTTTTTTAAAGTATTTTGAAGGGAGCCAAATTAATAGCAACTACCTTCCTCTACAGAAGTCCCTTTTCAAAGAACAGATCTGTTATTTTACTAACAGCAGCGAATGCAATTATGTGTAAGGATGAAATCCTGGATTTATTGACTACACAGGACTACTACTAGGAGCCATATCCTACCACTTTGTTCCCACTAAAATGAGCTCCCTGTGGCTAATTTTCAGTTCACCCCAGAAGGAGGCACTACTGGAGTTCAGTTATCCAGTTTACAGAAAACCAGGTGGCAAAATCCGAAACTTGGTGACATTCATAACCAACCATTTAACAGCAGACCCTGAAACATCATTTGCTGTGAATTTTCATTATCCAGTGCCAAGCCCTTTAACTGGAAAGGTATAGGTTCTGAGAGATTTTTCCTTGAACCTGAAATGGAGTTTCCATTTCAGTGTTTCCAAGTAAGAAAGACAGAAGGGAATTACTTAGCCATTCAGACACTCCACTGCTCTCTCTGTAGAACTGTGGCTACTTTCACATACAAAGAACAGCTTCAATGGGGAAGAGTAAAAGATAAGTAGATCAGAATTTAGAACAAAAATACCCAGTTAATGGTTGACTTGGTTTAAATTCTTGTTCCAAATCAAAGACAGCATAGATTTAAACCCCTTCATCCAACAGCTGAAGTTAGCATCTTAATCACAGGCTTTTGGAACAGAAAAAAAACAAAGAAGCAAAAACAAACAAACAAAAAACCAAAAGAAAACAAAGCAACAACAACAACAAAACCAC
>JAYRBT010000082.1:144506844-144584951 GCA_036023395.1 Myiotriccus ornatus | reverse complement strand
CCTCATCACTCTCTACAACTCCCTGAGAGGAGGTTGTAGCCAGGTGGGGGTTGGTCTCTTCTCCCAGGCAATCAGCAATAGGACAAGAGGGCACGGTCTTAAGCTCTGCCAGGGGAGGTTTAGCTTGGATATTAGGAAGAAAGTTTTTACAGAGAGAGTAATCAGACATTGCAATGGACTGCCCAGGGAGGTGGTGGATTCACTGCCCCTGTATGTTTTTAAGATGAGACTGGATGTGGTACTGAGTGCCATGGTCTGGTAACCACAGCAAGGTTGGATCAAGGGTTGGACTTGATGACCTCGGACATCTTTTCCAACCCAGTTGATTCTATGGTTCATGATTCTGTGATTCTTGTCAGGAATTTAATAGCGTGTTTGCAGGGTCCAGATTTAATTCTCACTTCTGCTGAGCAAGTTCAAACCCACACATCCTGCCACACATTCCAGCCTAAGCTGTAGCTTACTTGGCAGAGTATCTGCCTCTTCTCCTCCTCCTAAGAGTCACAATTTTCAAAGAAGAACTTGAGGACTGTCAGGACTCATTATTCCACTGGTTAGGGAAGTCCTCTGGCAGGTGGTGATGCGGTGGCCAGGTCTTTCCCTAAGTTTAGTGTATATATGCTACTTGAAGGCTCTTTCATGTACATCACTGGTTTTAATCTGGTAGGACAAATCACCAATAATATTCCCAAAGACTGTGTTTTGTTGGTTTAAGATTACTGATAGTTTCTCAGTTTTTAGGAGTTAAAGTCACCCTCACATGTGAAGCTTTTTCCCTAGACAGCATCGCACCACGGTCATGCAGTGAGGCTGCTGGACAGCCTGCAATGCACTTATACTATATGGAGGGGGGAATTCTACAAGGAGGGTGAGGAAGAGAGGTGACACGGTAAAACTGGGATGAAGAATAAAGAAAGATTCAGTTAGGAATGAATGACAACAATATTTATACAAAATACTCGCCGTGTATTCAGCAGAGGACCTAGTGTGGGGTCCCTTGGGAAAACAAGGGTATCACTTCATAAATAACCACATTGTAGTGTCAAATGAGATCATTCCGTACACAGAGAAGCTGAATTCTGCAACTTCTACTTAAGTGCTTGCTTTGCAACCCAAACAGCTTTTATTTTAATGGTACTTAAGAATAAATAAAGACTAAAGGAGCAACAGTGTCCCACAGCATACTAATTTGGGCCATTTCTCCTTCCAAGTGGCTTAACTTAAGGCACTTGAGCCTCTGCCTCATGTTCCCACAAGTTTCAGAAAGCATTCTGGCTTTGTTCTTTTAAAGAGGGTTATGAAAATGCGAACTAGTAAGTCGCACTAAAGTTTAAAAGTAAGTAGCTTAGAAGACCAGTGTCAACATAAATATTAAAATGCGTAGCCACGTAAACTACTGCTGCACTGGAGAGTGTGAGGAGATCTAAATAACATGGGCACAAGAGAAATCTTAAATAGGTGTAGATAGAAGAGAAAATTCTCATCCATTCAAAATCACTGCCTCAAAGACAGTGAGTCTAAGTTGTATAAGTACTATTTCATCTATTTTCAAATAAGATCTAATAGTAGATGACTGGGTCACTATCATTCTCCAGAGCAAGAGAAAAACTGCTAGCTCACTTGAGAACGTATCTTTTCCTTCTGAGCGGCCGGATTTTTGGCATACCACAGCTCAACCCTGTTTGGAGCCCTGTAAAAGTCACTTCTCTGAGCCTATCGGTAGCCAAACGGAGCACTGCGAACATTCCCGCTGGAGCTGCCAGCGAAATAACGGCTCCCCGGGGATTAACTTCTTCTCAGTTAGAAAGAAAAGGAGCCTGTGTTACCACAGCATAATGGCCTTCATCTGTAACCTAGATCTGGGCCAGTTTCTTTCAAACACCTTTTCACTGTGCTATCAGGAAACCTGCGCAGTTTGCAGGAACCTTCGCAGGATCAAATGGTGCCATTGGGAACCTGCTGTCCCTCCCCTGTGCCCTTTTGGAGAAAGCCTGAGAAAAATGAAAGGGTCTCAGATATCTTTCCTGGAGAGAGAGGCATGGGGCAGTACAGGGAGCAGGGAACAAGCACAGTTTCCTCATCAGGAAACAGTATGAGGATAAGCACCCCTGTGTGCTTTGATGCTCTGGTGTGTGGATCCAGGGGACAGGAGGCACAACACTCACTGCAGTTTCTGGCCACTCTGCCTTTGAGAGCAAGAGAGCAGGAGCCACTGGGGTGGGTCACGTGGCAGCCCAAAGTGCTGACCACTGCCTGCAAACATCCGTGTCTCCTCCTGTCTGGGGCTGGGTCTAAAATAAAACCAGGGAAGGTCACCTTAAAGGCTGCTGCCTTCCAGTTTGTTCTGCACCCAAGGGAACAAGGCATTTGCATCTCCCACTGGTATTTCTGTCTAAAATACAATATAGCTTGTCCTGCTGAGCATTTTTCAGGTAAGCTTCTAACATGAAGGATGACACAGAGCCTGAGTCTGCAAATGCTTGTGTGCAAAAATACATTTTTCCTCCCATGAGACAGTCTGCTGGCAAATCGCCAGTCACAATGCTGGAGCAGGAAGGAATAAATCCCAGAACCCATCCACACTGAAGGCCAGTCAGTGTAATTGGGGTACCCCTGTACTGACCTCTAAAGGGGACAGTGTTAAAGTAATTTTTAGTCCTTAGAAAACATTACCCCATTTACCTTGAGAGCTGTGGACTCATGATGATTTAGACCACATTCTGGTTCTTTGTGGGAGATTTATCAGATGTATAGTAGGAATCTGAAAGACTGTTGGGAACTGGCAAGGGTAGGTAAGTTGGAAAGGGGAAACTTAATTTAGACATCTAATGGTAAGTGCCTCAGTTCAGAAAAAGCATTCCTCCATAGTCGGAGAAATAAACTATTAGAGATCAACCCTTCCTTTGCTCATCTGGACTGTTTATTTGAGGTACCTAGATCTATTCATTTACTCCACAGCATGCCCAAGCAGTCAGTGCTGGTTTTACAAATTCTGCATCCAAGAAACATAATAAAATACAGCTCCTTACCTGCTCTGTGAGGAGCTCTCAGGTACGTGGTACATGAAGATGTTTCCTCGCGAGGCAGCAGCCCAGTAACTGGCCATGTTTATGATGGGACATGTGATAAACTGGTCACTGATAAAAAAGGAGGAGCAGGGAACAGACACAGTCATGTAATGGAAAAAAGAAAAGAACCCCCGCAACCAACAGACCACTCTCTATCTTGATAATTTTCTTTAAATTTTCCAAAACAGCTCATATCTCTGCCTTTAGATCCACTGAAGGAAACCACGTTTACCATCTATGAGTCCAGTATCACTTAGAATTCACTAAACTTGTTGTTTTATGGAGTGTTGAACAACAGTGACGATAGTAAATAAACCAGATCTGACACACAAGGACTATCCTGGCCAAAAAAAGCAATCCCATTTTATTCTACTTTATGGGGGCCCTTGCTTATAATAATATAAAGCTCCTGGCACCACTAGGTTGCAATGACATCTAATAAAAGTTTTTATATATTTCCTGGATTAAGGGCCAATAATATAATTTCTGATTCTGGATCTGTGTGATTTCTTTGGGTAGAAACTCTACTCCTGGAAGAGGAAAGAGACCACATTCGAAGATAACCTGCAGGGCTCATCAGTAGGGAATATCTGGTGCAATATGTCTGGGAGAGAAAGGCTGACCAATAAGAGTGCAATGAGGTAGTTAAATGACCAGTTTAACACCAGGTATTGTAATGCAAAAGGTAGAAGTGAAGCAAATGTATCCAAACCTTCCTACTTTCCATAGCCCCAAGAAGCGGGGCTGGAAGGTGGAGCCGTAGTTGGGAGAAGCACAAGCTGTTCAAGGGCGGCAGGCTGAAAACAGGACACCTTACTGCAATAACACCTTACTTGTTATGATTCCTCAAGGCAATATTATATATACGCACATCACCACTCCCACTCTTCATGTGCCCAAAGACTCAGCACATGCTTTGGGCGTTTATATACCCTTACCTACATGAGTGCACACAAACATATCTGCTGAGGAAGTGGGAGGTTTCAATTCTCAGTTTAGTGAATCTGAAACAGCAGCTTCTCCTTCAGACTCGGTAGGTAAAAAAAAATAAAAATGACTGGTGCAAGAAAGAACAGTGTCAGAGAAGCATGAAAAAACATTGCTATATTTAACTGGTATGGTTATGAAAGGCACTGTTTGGGTATCTATCTTGGTTCAGCAGAGTTTATTTTAAGCCCATCTGTGAGACCACAAGCTATGGGCTGGCTGACCACAGGGCTCTTTGACAGTTATGGTTGACAACACCCATACAAAATGAAAATTACCGCTCTTCACATGCCTACCAGCATGGGGTTTTAGAGGAGCAGATGGCCCTTGAAAACTAGGGAGTCTGGGGAGAGCATTAGCTCTCGAGAAATGCTTTGAGATACATTTCACCATTTAAAATTGATTCTCAGTTGGTGCTACGGGGGAAAAAATAGTCAGCTATTCTGGAGAAGTGAAAAAAAAACTTAAATACGTAGTAACTACAAAAATGAAAAGGCTGTTTCTTACAGTCATGGAATACCAGAGTTTAAAAAAAAAAATAAATGAAAGAAAAAGAAAATGAAACTAATTTTATACTTGGGAAAAAAATACAAGAATTCAGTGGAAATATTTTAAAACCACAAAATATGCACAATGAATGTAGTTTATAACAACCACTTATGTTGCTCTATCACACTTTGTAATTCCTGTTAAAACTTTGGCAGTTAATTATAACTTCCTGGCATAGAACTTTTCTTAGCTTACGTATCTATGCTGGTAGTAAGATTTTCGTTAAAAAGAAACAAAACCAAGAGGAAAAATTCAAAAACCAAACCAACCAGCCAAACATCAAAAAACCTCAACCAATCCCCTCTTTTTTCACCATGTATGTGATACTGATGTAGGTGACTGTCATTCTGCACCTGCTGTCTCCCTTCTCCTTCTGCTGTAGCTGGAGTACATTCCAAAGTGTTTCAAGCAAAGATTATCATCAGATGTCCTGCTCTCACTACTCATCCTTCTTCTCGCTCAAAAATAAGCCACTCACTTCTTTCCTTAGCCAAGGCATTTGCCTCATATCATAAAGGAGTAGGAATCCCTATGCCCAGGAGGCTGCCACAGGCGCTCGCAAGGAACTGTTGGTGTATCACATTCCTGCTGGAAGTGAGCTCTGTGCCAGCTCTCGCAGCTTTGCAAAAGGCAGTGTTTGCACCACGCTGAGCCCTGGGCTATATGTGGATGATCAAATGTGACAGCCCTGTGTTATAACAGCTCCTCACAGAGGTATGAGGGGAGACTTCATCACAGTCTACAATCTCCTTGAGAGAGGAAGAGGAGGGGCAGACACTGATCTCTTCTTTGTGGTTACCACTGACAGAACCCAAGGGAATGGCCTGAAGGTGTGTCAGGGGAGGTTAAGGTTAAACATTAGAAAAAAGTTATTCACCCAGAGGGTGGTTGGGCATTGGAACAGGCTCCCCAGAGAATTGGTCACAGCACCAAGCCTGACACAGTTCAAGAAGCATTTGGGCAATACTCTCGACCGCATGGTGTAACTCTTGGTGATGGTCCTGTGCAGGGCCAGGAGTTGGACTCAGTGATTCCTGTGTCTCTTCCAGCTCAGCATATCTGTGATTCTGTATTTCTAGATGAGAATAAGGGTTAAAATTAATGTCCTTCAGTGGTTTATTATGGCTTAAAACCTTACTGATCTGACTAAAGAATTTTAATCCCATGGCTAACAGTGGTGATGGAAGGAGACTGAAGACGAGTTCTGGCTTTCAAGCCCATGAACCATAGTGCTGCCACATGTACTGCAGGCAGTGGCTCCAGATGTCACAGTGATGGGTGGCCTGTCCCTGGAACAGACTACAAGGGGGACAAATGTGTCACGGTGCAAGAGTTGACAAATGGCACAAAGCTCAGCCCACAGCCTCCTGGCTTGTTTACTCCATGACCTCAATGCACTGGCACACCTGGACCACCCAGAAACTACTGTCCACTTTCTTGGAGCAGATGTTTCCAAGCAAATCTTGGCTCCTGTTCATCTCCTGCTCCCTAAGGCTGCCCTGGAGCAATGCTCTGCAGCTCTGATGGAGGAATTAAAGGAAAATCCTGTTTCTGAGGTGTTGTGGAAAGGGTCACAGTGGGACAGAAAACTTAACACTTAAAAGAGTGCAGGTACTGGGAGCTTGTAGCTATGATGTCTCAGTTAAGAACAGAGGTGAAACATCTTGGACAGGCACATTAGGAGTCAAGCCACCAGTTATAAACCACATCACATTAGAAATGTAAAGAGTTTTTATAATGCATTTGCTCATGAAGTAGAGAAATGAATAGGGAAGGAGTTTTCTGATTAATTTTTGGAAAATCTGTTCCACTTAAACATTCAGTCCCTGAGTTTGTACAGAGGCAGAAAACAGGAGGTAAGAAAACTTCTCAGTTTGCTTTCTTTCAGAAAAACTGAAACACTCCCCACTCCTCAGTTTAAGATCTATAACTGGTTAAAGAAAACTGGCTGCCCATGGGGGGAGACAGCAAACTCCAGTCTTCTCTGCAGACCAAACCAGCATGTGACCCAAGCTAAAGACATCCACCAGGCTCTGTGGCCAACCGTAGGTGTCATGACTGCTGTGGAGTCCTAGTTCAACTGGGCAATGAACTCTTCCACCCAGCTGTTATCCAGAACTGCTGGACCCTGATGCCATACCCTGTTAGGGCTGAAGCCACGCATACATTCAAGGTGGTGTGAACGTGGTCCAGTGCTCATCTTCCACCTCCCAATGGTCCATAAAATGTTTCAATGCAAAGTATAGGAGTGTATGTACTGGAGATAAGTTGCTCATGACTCTGCTGACACCCATGAGGTGCTGGAGTGTGTCCAGAGAAGGGCAACAGAGCTGGTGAAGGGTCTGGAGCACAAGTCTGAAGAGGAGCAGCCAAGGGAGCTGTGGGTGCTTATACTGGAGAAAAAGAGGCTCAGGGGGAACTTTATTGCTCTCTACAATTGCCTGAAAGGAGGCTGTAGTAAGGTGAGGGCTGGTTTCTTCTCCCAAGTAACATTCAAGAAGAAATGGCATCAAGTTGTGCCTGATATTGTGAAGAAATATATTTTGCAGGTTTCAAAATAATTTAAAAAAAAAGTAACTGCTGAAATCAAGACCTGACCACTGAGGAAAAGTATCTAACTGTATAATTAGGTGACTGTTTGGGAATAAAATCAAGTCTATTAGTTCTTCTACTGTCACAGGGATGAGAGGACTCAAAAAATAGTTGATGCAGAGTATGCAAACAATCCAGACATCTTTGACATGAAAGAGTACACAAATAAGCATTAGTAGTCTGAATCTAAATACAGTTCTGGAAAGACATCAAACTTTTAACATGGCACAAAAATCAGTTCTATTTCTGTTTACCAATGACACTGGAAACCTCACAGAAAATGAAATCACCATTTTTGTTCATTTGCATAAGAATTTCTCAAGTTTTCACAATATAAATGCATCCTTGAGATAAGCAAAACAAACCTTGTTCAACCCCAATCACACAGTTGTAATAGGATGACTTTCTTACCGGGTGGCATTTTCCAAAGCTCTGGAAAAGGATGAATAATCATCAGTTGAGTGTTCAAGGGAGTAATACCATGTTGCTGCATCTTCAATGAACGAGTTGGACTCTTCTCCTCCTAGAGAATTTTGCAGAGCCTGATAAAAGGCTGTTTTGCTGTTGGCTCTTCCTTGACTTTCTTCAAATTTCTGAGAACAAAATGCATACATGGAACTTAGAAACAAAAACAAGAGATTCATTTTTTTTGGTGGAACAATATAGGCTCAGATCTCCCTCTGCTGGAACTAGTCCTCTCTGCTGTGGTCCCTGATTCCTAGGGGATTAAGTAGGGGACAGACCTACTTTTGTTTTCCCAAAACTGTCACCAACCAGAAGCACTGGCTTCTTCTAAATATACTATAGGACAGAAACCTTGATCTAATAATTCCAGATAAGAGGTACCATGCTGTGCAGATGGAGCTCTAATACTACAGAAATCCTACTGGCTCTCTCAGGAGTAGTTCCCAGGGACAGTTCTCCGCTATGTGTCCAGTGCTGTCTTTCTGATGAATTCCCTGAGAAAAAACTAGAGGGGAGAGAGGGAGATTTTGCTGTTTCCCTTTGAAAGTTCCAGTAAGCAAACATGTTGTATAACCATTTCATGGCTATATCAATCTGTCTCTTCTGGGAACACCTACAAAGAAACGCGGCTGCTGTAAGTTCTGTATTTAGTTCCCTTTCTGGAATAATATCTGCCTTCGCCCTGGAAAAGAAATTCCGTTCCTCCAAATCCCAATGCAAGGAACAGCCATGATCTTCAAGCTTCCTAACTGCTAGGGCCTTTCAGAGGAACCAACAGTGAAACACCTTTTTCCTGTGATCTGAAACCTTTCCTAACACGAAGGCCCATTCCCCAGAGCAAAGTGCCCAGGTGACAGGGACAATCTTCTGTGCCAAACCGCATAGCCAAACACCTTTTTATCAAAGCTAAAGACTGTTGGAACTTTTCAAGACATCTTTCTTCGAGGAAGTTTTTTATTTTGTAAATTCAGTTTTTTTAATTTTTTCTAAAGAATTTATTTCAAGTTCTTCAACGGAGCAATTTCTCTGAACTTTCCTGTTCATCAAGAACTTTCTAAAGAGGGCACCATGTAGGTGCATATTGGCTGAAACTCCAGAAAAAAAGATCTAATAAACCAGCTCTATTATTTTGGGCAGTCAGTCTGATGCAAAATAGGCCAGTGTCTGCCCAGTCCGGTTAGTGTTGATGCTTTACTGAAAATATTATTTTGAAGGCCCACAGCTGGTTTTCATCACACTTCTAGAAGGTCTTTCCACAACCCTATGCAGAAAGTACAAATGGAATAATTACTTTTCAATAGATTCACAGAAATCAAAGACGGAAAATAAGTTCCCGATGTGCTGAGGCCGAGGTCTGTCCTAAGTGACATATTCTAATGCTCTGTGCATTTTGATTAAGTCATTTTAAGGGATTTCAAAACACTACCAAATATCCCAAGGTCCAAGAAGATCTTGGAAATTTTCCTTGTACTTGTAAAAAATTCTTCTCTTGCTAGATTTTGGCCTATGCATTGTGAAAGAGTCATGTGGTGCCAGTTTCAGTAACACAGCTGCACTTTGAAAAAGATGGCCAACTCACTCATGACACGTCACTTCATGTGCATAAATGCCACATAAGAAACTGCATAGCACACTTGCCTGCAGAATCGTTCAGCCTAAATACAGCAAGGACACGTGTATTCTTCTGCAAGAAACAGAAATGATCGCTGAAGGCCTGACTGCAGGTTCACTGAATTCAAAAGCAACCTTTCCATCACAGCTTCGGCACACATCAACTCAGACTCCTACCAACCAGCAGAAGCAGTGCTTTGTCTAGATAGGGATCTCTCATTTGGTCACTGGGGTTAGCAGTCATGGGTAAGAACAGATGCTTTTCCATGGCAGTGCAAAACCCAAGCTGTTGTGTATAAATCATCCAGGTACAAGCAACTTTCATGCAATGCATTCATTTTATTGGCTTTTTAAAATGGATTTGTTACCTTATTCTACACCTGTCATGGACACTTAAACCAGAGAGAAATAAGGAGAAAAATCTTAGGGTATTTATTATGTACCCTAGGAACTGTTCCTTCACTGTGTCATTGATGGTTATTAGATGCAGAAAGACCAATTCAGGCTAGGAAGTCTCTGAGCTGTGAAGTGCTAGAGGTTTTCAGAGCATTTAGCAGAAGTATCATATTTACTTACCCTATTTTTACAAACAGCCCATTTTAACCACTGCTGAAAAGAGCATTTTATCCTAAAAGGGTCTTTGATCTGACTCAGTGTGGCCAGCCTTAGGTGTTTGATGTCAGAGGTCAAGCAGACAAGGCAGAAGGCTGGCTTGGCTTAACAGGGATCTTATCTTGGAAATAAGGCAAAAAAAGGAAGGTGTATGACCAAGGTCAGGTGATACGGGAAGAATACAGGATGCTGTTTGCCACTGTAGAGAGAAAATTTGTGTGGCCAAAGCTCAACTGGAGACAAAGCCAGCCATGAATGTGGGGGATAATAAAAAGAGGCTTTTTTCAAACATATTAATGGCAAAAAGCAGTGTAGAATAAACATCAGCCCCTTACAGCATGAGGATGGTCACCTCAAACAGGGACATAGACAAGACAAAGGTGTTTAATACATTCTTTTGCCTCTGTCTTCCACACAGATGACAAATCAAGGGGGTCTCAGTGTGGTGAGCTGGAGGACCATGACTGCGAGAATGATCAACTCCCAGTCTACCCTGAAATTGTGTGAGATCTGCTGCTCCAGCTGGATCCCAACAAATCTATGGGACCTGATGGGATTTCATCTAAGAGTTGCTGATGCAAAGCCTCTCTCAATTATTTTCAAGCTATCTTGGGAATTTAGAGAGGTCCCAGCTGAACGGAAGGTGGCAAATGTCCTGATTTTCAAGAGGGGCAAGAAGAAGGACCCAGGAAACTACAGGCCTGTCAGTCTCACCAATGACTGATAAAATCATGGAAAAGATTATTCTGAGAGGTATTGAAAAACATCTGTAGGACAGTGCAGTCAATGGTCACAGCCAGCATGGTTTCATGACGGGACGGTGCTGCCTGTCAAACCAGATTTCCTTCTATGACAAGGTAACCCACCTACTTGATCAAGGGAAGCCAGCTGATGTAATCACTTTGGATTTCAGTAAAGCTTTCAATACTGTCTCTCACAGGATCCCTCTGGACAAAAAGTCCAGCACACAGCTGGATGGATAACCATGTTAAACAAGGAGTGAGCAACTGGCTCACAGGTCAGGCACAAAGAGTTACAGTGAATGGGGTAACATCAGACTGGTGACCTGTTCACTAGTGGGGTTCCACAGGAATCCATCTTAAGCTCCGTTCTCTTCAACATCTTCATTAACTCCTTGGACACAGGACTCGAAGGAACGCTAAGTTTGCCAACAACACTAAATTGGGAGGAGCTGTCAACTCCCTCCAGGGCAGAGAGGCCCTGCAGAGTGACCTTGACAAATTAGAGATGGGCAATCACCAACTGTGTGAAGTTTAACAAGGGCGAGTGCTGGACTCTTTAAATTCTCAGAAACTGATTCAATTTGACCAATTTTCCGTGTCCAACAAATGTTTTCCATTAGAAAATATATGACCAAGGAACAATCTTCAAATCCCAATAGATACAACAGCTACTACCAGATTAACAGAAACAGCTGCATATCATGTAAAATAATTTACATTCTGCTAACCTTTAAAGAGGCATTAGCAACGGACCTCAGAGTTATAATGAGGTTTTCTACTTTTTTTTAGAAAGTATGTAAGAAAATCATTAAAGTCAGCAGGTGCACTCCTTTCTACTTTTCTGGTGATGAAAAGCCATCTTAAACATTGCTTAAATATTGAGTTAAATAATGCTTACTGTTCTTGTTACTGCAGGATACCTTCTGGAGCATATGAATGAATCTGGTCCAGTGTTCTATTTAAAAAGAAATTGTAGCAGTAGGTAGACCAAAGATTTACATCTTCCAAGGGGCAAAATGTACTGTTCTGACAAACTGCAATAGTGATAACACTAACAGAGATCTTAGGCCTTAAATGGCTTTTGACAAACACTGTCACAAAGCATGGTAAAAGACCTGCCAGCCATTCAGCAGAGTCTTTCAAGAATTCCAGTTAGTTGCAAGATGAAGTAAAGAGCTGATATCAGCCCATTCTCCTCACTGATGCGATTTATCAGGACACTGTTCCCCTGGTCACTACAACAAATATACACATATCTGCCACCTGTTGTACATTGCTGAATTCCTTTTTCCATAAAGAAATTCACCGAATGTAATACAGCACAGGGTGAAAGTTTTGGTCTGCATTGGTCCAGTTGCTTACATGAAGTAAACAAACTAGATTTCTATCTATCCACTCCCATATGTCCTGGGTTTGAGGTTTGCATCCAGTTAGATTGCACTAAGGAGGGAAAGAGAAAGAAGGAAAATGCAAAAAGTACAGCCTTAGTCTTTCAACTAAATCCTTGCAGTGTGGAGATTACACAGTAGCCACTGAACATATGGAGGATGTAGACTGGATTATACCAACCTACAGGCTTAGACAGACAAACACAGACATAGAGCCACAAGAGTGAATCCATATATTTAATGCCATTAGGTCCTCCCAACTGAGCATCACATATAGCACAGGGACAAAATTTTGTCAACTGGGAATTGAAATCAACATTTTTAGAGGTTTCTGCTCAGCTGCCCTAATCTATGACTGCTCAAAGCTAATATTCCCTGAAGGTCTGCCATGGGAATTGCAGTGAATGGGTTCAGGCTTAACTACTTCATATGCCACATAATAGTGCATTATGGTACCACTTGTCAGTCCCTTAACAAACTCTGCTTTGTTTCTCACTTAGTTTCAACCATCTGATGGCTGCATTGGGGATGAGTAGGAAGTACTCCAGGAAGTGGTGAATCTGTCTCAGTTCACATGAATAAGCATTTCAGTGAATGCCATAAAATGGACATTTCCACGGGCAAGATATTGAGCACACCCTACTCCCTGCTGCATCACTGTAGGCAAATAGAACAGAAATGTTTTGCCAGCACTTAAGTGATGCCTTCTGTCTACTTCATTTTTAATAGCAAAGACCTTAATAGGCATAAGCACAGTGTTGCAGTGGGAGTACAGAGACACCCAGCACAACCAAATGTCAGCAAGCCCCCAGAGAACAACATGGTGCCAACTGGATTTAACACTTTAAGGTCTGGTTGCAGTCTAGAGGTTTTACTCTCACTCCTGTGACTCATCTGCTAAGAGTTTATAAAACCTGCATGCAACTCCAGTCTAAAGTGATAAGATTTGCATCACATCTCAAGCTTGCTTATATCCAAATGGCTAAAAGCATCTCCTCACCACTTAACAGGATCAGTATTCATAGAGATCAGGTTTAATACAGCAAGCCCTCGACTGAACTGACCAACACAGTTACTCCCAGGAGCTGGTAGAGCAAGTCAGCAAGGGTTAGGCTTTTCTAACCCCCACTCTTTGCACTAACTACACTGAAATGTCATCCTACAGAAGATGGAAATGAAGGACTTTGTCAATTCCATACACATGCAACAGCACCTTTTAGCTCTGTTTATCTACCAAAATACATGCATGGTTCTTCTCTCTACAGAGCTGGAATACAATCACAGATGGATTTGCATCCCAGGGAGGTTTGGTCCCCTATTTGTAGAACAGATTAAATACTGTGGTTGTAGTCAGAGGCAAACTAGTAACTCAGTTCCCCAAGTTGAGTTCAGTGCTCTGTCCACCAGCTAGTCCTTCCCACACTCCTCAGTGTAACAGTAAAACCAGCTTTGGGTTTTGTTAGAAAGACGCAAGACAGATCTACCTCAAGAGAACCCTTAAAATTAATAAAGTAGAAGAGTGGGATAGAGCGTGGATTGCCTCAAACCCTTCTTCAAGGTCTATTGTGGGGAGAGGACATTTAGCACAGATTAAAGATTCCTTATGACATTATGAGAGAGGAAATGGGGCACAAACTTCCAGGTAGCAATCACCATCTGGACTAGTTTCTGTCACTGTGGGTAAATACATCTGTGGCTTACTCAGGTCTTCATCTGACTGACTGCAACCATGCATGGTCATGGCTGTGACATAGAAATTCTTCTGAGAACCTGGAGAATGCATGTTGTTAAATAGCTTAATGAGTATTGCAGTTTCTCAGCAATTAATATACTGTGTCAACAAGGGAGAAATCAGAAAACTTTAACCTTGCAGCAAGTCTTTAGGAAAACAATCCAGACAGGAACACAGACTGGTCAAAACACTCATATTCCCTCAAGTCTTAAAAACCTGGAGCCACGGGAAAACAGAAATAGAGGAAAATGTGCATTTAAAAAATCATCAGTTCCACCAAGGCTGTGAATAAAGCTTAAGAAAATCAAAAGGAAGAAAATGAAATAGAACCACCTATCATGGACATTAAGAGTTTTCGGGAACACAGATGGAATTTGACTTAAGGCATTAGGACAAAGTAAGGTAGCTATTACTATAATAGGTAGTAAAGAAGTTAATTATCCTTCTAAGAAAGGATAGTTAAACCATAACAGCTAATAAGAAACTTGGGGACAAACTTCATTGCAGCCTGTTGCAGTGGGACATGGGATAATGGTTTTAGACTAGAAGTGAGTAGATTAAGGGATAGAATATCAGAAAGCAGTTTATTACAATGAGGGTGGTGAAATACTGGCTCAGATTGCACCACCCCTGGAAACATTCAAGGTCAGGTTGGACAGGGCTCTGAGCCACCTGTCCCACTTAAGGAGAAACTGGACTTGAGCTTTAAAGGCCCCTTTCAACCCAAACCATTCCATGATTCAACGATAAACCTTGACAAAGAAGATCAGAAGATCCCCAAACAGGTCGCAGGCTGATGTAGATATGACCCTTTCTTAGGGCTGAGTTGAACCAACTTTTTGAGGTCCCTTCCAATCTTATTTTCTGTAAGCCTTTAGATAAACAAGATATTTCAGATTTTCTTTTTGGAAAGGCAACATTTTTCAACAGAGCTCTCAGTTACAAGTGTTTTTTCTTTCCATTTCAACCTGACACTGCTGGGATTTAGCATTTTTTGCCTTTCAACAACACCATGATTTGTTGCATAGTTTTTAAAACATCATGGAATTTCATGTCAGTTTTCCAGACAACTGTCATATGCAGAAACAGTGGTAAGGGAAAGAATTTCACTTCCTAGTCTTCATCACAGGATTGTATTGAGGTTACTGAGGTTTCTTTCCCTCCCACAGCGTCTGGATCATTGTCTGCAGGCCTCCAGCATCATAGTACATCTTCTATGCCTTCCTCCTATGACTTCCTCTTTTAATTGATTTCAAAAGACAAAGATACATGAAATAAGAGCAGGAACCTTCTGATGGAGACCAAACAAGTAATATGAACTTAATTCAGATGGGTCAAAGGGGTACTTTTGCCATTAATTCTGAAGTAAATTGGTCTATGTGTTATTGGCTACCAGCAAAGAGAAGCTGGGATTGAACTTTCACAGCCAAGACATGAAATCCACACAGTTACAGAAAGATATCAATAGACCTGCAGCTCACCTAGAAAACCCTCAAAATAATCCCCGCTGCGCTAAATTCTCCTGTTGATTTCTTAGAATATATCTGAGCACTTGCTAACATTTAATTTAATTTGACATTGTTAAACAGAGAAGAGCTATTGCTCCTATCACAGAGAACTAGAAAAGATTAATATACTCTCTCAGGAACAGACAGTGCCAGAGGGCTCACAAGAAGACATAAAATCTCTGTGGGTAGACCTTCAGGCTTTTGAGGACTTTTATGTCCAAAGTACAGCATGGATGCAATTCTTTTTCATTTCACCGGTTTATGTCCTGAAACCTCAGACCAGTGCTGTTCTTAGTTATAGGTAGTCCATATCCAGAATCATCTTTATGAGAAAATGTACTTCTTAAAGGCAACAAAGAAAAAAAGGTTACCAAAAAAAAGACCACCCCAAAATTCTGACTTAATCCTGCTGCAAAGTGAAGAACTTCATAACCAAGTTATGAGCTTGCTTTCTGCTTTGTGAGGTACTACTGAGATTGAAATACAAATAGGATTTTGGAGACAGTAAAACATAAATGCTAAATCCCTGCTGATGTCCTACCTTTTCATATCTCCCCCAGAAATGTTAATCAACAAATACGATAACGAACAGGTCTGGCTGGAGATGGACAATGCCTTTGCGTATTTCCATGTCGAATAATTCACAACTTGTAGAAATCAAAAAACATCTGTCCTGGCTGCATATGATTACTGTCATCACTATAATCATTGTAATACCATTAGTTCACTAACAGTGAGTGTCCTCCTACCTTAATTGCCTTAGCTCTGCTGATGAGCCCATCTTGCTGAGCATTTCCAATGAGCAGATCTACTTTCCGAAGCTGAGGACGCCGCAGGGCTTTGGCTAAAGGTTCCCGCAGGTAAATTCCATCCACCACTGGCCCCCAGTACTGGAATGGGCCACTTATAGCTAGCAGCTAGGTTAGCAAAAAAAAAAACCAACAAAAAAAACCCCACAGTAATTTTGCAGTTTAATTAGCTTACCCTTTCATTTCCATTTTATTTATGCTTAAGACAACTGATCTGATACACTTCAAGGCAACAAGTGATCAGTTAATGTAAGTGCAAGCTCACCATAGGCAGGAAACAATGGTTTTGCTGACAGTCTCAGTAAGTGAAACAGGCTGAAGAAACCAAAAGAATTGATGGTTTTATAGACATAAAAATATTGTTTTAAATAAGGGATTGGCTTCATTCTGATCCTGATAAGAAAATTTATTGCCAGTGGGTGTTTTAATTTGTGGGTAAAAGATCCATCTCTAGAATTATTTATACTGCAGCTCTCACAAGTCTCCCACTTCAGATACAAAACACTGGCATCCCTCCCCACTTCCTTTTCTGCATACATTCAGTTATTGAAGCTACAGACACTTGACTCTCCTCTGGAGTAAAACCAAGGGGCAGATAAGAGGGAAACGAAAGAAGGCAAAAACTATATTTAGATTTATTTAGGAGACATGGTCAAAGCAGTGTAAAAGGAATTCAGTCTAAAGGAGAATAACAGCTCAGAGGTGGATGTCATGGACATCAACTTCCCCCACCAAAACTAGTCCAGTTCCTCATTCACAAGGATTGAGACTAATTTATTTTTTTAAGCTTTCTCACAGCTTTGTGTCAATGGAAACTTTTTGGTTTCCTGCCAATGGCATATATTTTGCTATGTTGTACCTTAGTCTGTGCATCATTGAGGACACGAGGAGGCAACTGGCGGAGGCAGGCTACAATTTCCTCACTGGTGGATGAAGGGCATCCCACATCTTCAGCCAGGACTGCTGCTTGGGTCTGTGCTCTTCTCGTAGTAATAATGGATGCTGGAGAAAAAGCTGAACCTCCCTGGAAAAAAATAAAAACCAAACACAATATCAGTCAAAACACCTGATTCCCTGGTGCAGGTAAAAAAAATGAGAAGAAAAATCTGTCCAGCTGCAGAACGTAAACTACTGGCATTTAAATCAGTTGAAGCAAATTCAAATGATCAAAGCAAAGAGGTGTGGGGTCGGCTGGGCTGTTTGCAGATCTGCCACGCTTATTTTGGAAGAGCTCTGAAAAGTGTCTATACTATGTCTCTAACCAGGTCACAAACCTTTCTGAAAACTTTGTAGGAAGGAGAAATATTGAGACAGAAGCAGATACAAAGAAGGTGCTGTGAGGCACACGAGGGGATGAGGACCCCATCTTATGAGTGGAGTTTAAATAGAGTTTTACTATGACTGTGATAAACAAGGACTGAGAGCAGGTATGATGTCCCCACAGAAGAGCTATTTATACCTTGTGACAATGCTGGTACAAGGACAAATGGGCATTAAGTATTCATGTTGAGTGTCAATTAATTTCAGCTAGAAACCCTAAAACAGCTAACTCAAGGAGCAGTGAGGGTTTGGAAGAGCTATGAACTCAGGTAGTAGGAAAAAAAGGCTAAAACAAACTACAAAAAGATCAACTAGAGTACCAAGATCAAAATCAAAGCACAGGCTATAGTCCAATCTCTATCCCAGACTCTTCATTTCTTTGCTACATCTGTGCCAACATATAAGATGACCTTACCAAGAAAAGATGGTACAACATTTTTAAGTAGGCATGAAAACTTCTTAATGAAAACACAGATAAATTAGCATAAATCTGATAAGATCTGACCTAGAACAGAAAGGTTGGAATAGCTCTGACATGTTTCAAATGACTAATTTCCATTTACATCAGTTTACTATAATAACTGCTAAGATTAGCTTCTGTCCTCTAAAAAAATCCCACACCCTAGATGCATGATATGAAGACCCTGATCTATTCTACTGATTAATTTATTTCTTCCTGAATTTGCTCAAAGCGTAGCTACAAGTCTGCAAAGGCAAGTTAAAAAGAAACAGAAAACAAACAGCAAAGCCTTAATTTGAAACTGTCTCAAAACTCTGAGCCCTGAGAACTCTGTGCAGCTCTGGCCAGAACACAGAACATTTTTTACATTTCGAACAAGCAGAGCCATTGTTACTGATAGGATACTATTGCTCACAACTGGAGAAATTGGTTTCCAAAAATAATTAGAAAGAGGTTACTGTTTGGGTGTAGAGACAGTCTTTTTAGTTCACTGCATGTAGAATTTCCAGTGCTATTACCTTTCTGAAAGTTTTCTCCTCTTTTTTAAGGGATCTGGAAAATAAGCACTGTTATTAGCTTAATGGCTGAGAAGGAGATGGTTGCAAATAACCAAAAGGAAAACCTAATTTTTAATCTTGGGCCACTGGAAGAGCCATCTCCAGTTTCAAGAGGGTGGAAGAACTAAAGAAGAAGAAATAAACACCACTTGGTCTTATTCCTCACTTCTGCACTCAATTTAGATGAGAACTCAAGTGAGCCACGGGCTTTACCCTCACGTGGGATTTGCGGTGGCCTATTTTGTGTTTGTAAGGCACAATATTTGCCAGCTGCTGACTAGGTGCACTGACTCAGTTGGGCACGAGAGAGAAAGAAAAATATCCTTGGTGAGAGTATCTCATGTGTGGGTGGGTCTCCAGCACGCAGAGTGAGAATGATGTCTTTTCACCTGGTCTTCGGAAGAGCATGTGCACCACAGCTAGGATGAGTGAGACTAGAAAAGGGACAGCACAGCATGCCAGCTTTCCTCAGAAGAGTGGCTTCCTTGCATTTCATTTGGAGTAAGGAATTATGTACCTCACTGGTATAGCAGAAAAATTAAATCTAGGATTGAATAATATTTATCCACTAATATGGCAAACGTATTCTTCCCCATTGGATCTGAACATGCTCAGCATGCTTTATCAAGGATCCAGTACTTCCACATGGCATTCATTTAAAACAAAACAAAGCCAAACCATAAAAAATTAAAGGGCTTCAGTTTCCCAAACACTGAGGGCTTCACAAATTTTGAAAGTGGAAGTTCCTGTGGAAATTCTGAAGCTGCCCTTTTAAAAGGCCAACTTTGGTAGGGAAACACAGTACTGAGATCAGATGACATACAGAATCCAGAAATTCACTGGGACCAAGCAAAACATCATGTTGTGTGCTTGATTTTGAACACATCTCCTCTCAGAGATTTTAAAAGCTGTGCAAAGTCTCCCTGTCTCTGAGATATCTACAACCTAAAAGACTGTCCTTAGGTCACTTACTGAGTCAAACGACAACTGCAAAAAAAGTTATGGATGAATGTGTCCTACGAGTTCTCTACTGCAGGGGTAGAACTAAAGGCCTGGAGAGGTAAATCTTCATGTCCCAGCACTGGATATGTATGGGCTAACAATAGATATGATCAAAGCTTGACGACTAAAAGTTAACCCCAAAACTTCTACAGATACATTTGTGAGGTAAGTAGAGCTCTTATTTGGAGCCTTACTCTGGCTGTGGATATTTTCTCTTCTTTCCATGAGTGGTTAGAAGAGGTTTATGTGGTCTTATTTATTCTGTTTTTTTCTTCCATCTTCCATGGTAATGGCCACTTCCCCATTTTGCTTTTTTTGATAATACCCATATTCAGGGAGCAAGTCTTGCATTTGGGGTTTGAAAGAGATGTGCTATCTACTACTTCTAATCATGTTTAATTTTTACTAGGACTGGAAGCAGGTGATAGAGAAATCTGGGACATCATTCAAGCAGTATTCGAAAGAAACACCATCATCTTCCCTTCCCAGTGCATCTAAAATATGTTCCAGGCTTTGAAAACATGGTTCCTCTTACTGCAGTAGTTAGGCAAACAAAACTGTACCAGTTCTCTCTTTTTCAAATTAACATAAAAATTTAGGTTCATTGTTTTCTCATCCTTGCAAAAAAAAAAAAACCCTCAGGAACAAATAAGTGAGAAAAGAAGCTGTGACTGCCCTGAATTAATTTTCTTTCTTTTTGAGACTGCAGTTTTTATATTAAACAGAAATCTCCCCTAAATGCTGTAGCTACAGGCTCAGGACATAAAGGATAACATAGCTACACTCAGCATTCCCCTCTTTCCCTATAAAACTATAATTTATTTGTGTGATTAGTCCCAGCAACCAGTAATGAAGGACTTGTGTGCTTTAAAAAATAGAACTATTTAGGCAGAAGCAGAAATAGTGGAGGGCCTGTTTATTTCCATTACATGCACCCATATTACCATCAACATGACAGAATCATGAATCAGAAAACCAAAAATCATGAGATCAGCTCAGAAATAACAAACACTGTGTTCTTTTTGCTAGTCCTCAGTTTTTTAATTCTCCAGGAATTCTCCATTACCTATCAACACAAGAGCTAAAAGTTCACTTTTAAAATTAACAGCTGAAATCTTCAGGTATTCCTGTAGAGCTGGTTTTTGAATGCAAACCTCTAAAAAATATGACATATACAACAGAATTGTAAACATTAGCCACCCTGTCAGTCATCACTGGGTATTTCCTATCTCAGCATCATTTAGAAGGGTTTTAAAGGGAGCCAAAGCTACACACAGTTCTTGTTTTAGCTGTCCTTACAGATGGACCCCCTGTCAACAGAGGAAGTGCCGATGACATTTTTTACAACGACCCAGACAAAAGCATTCAGTACTGAACCGCTAAGAAAAAGCACAGTCCACAACAGCAATGCTACACTGCTCTCTGAAATTCATAGGAATAGCAGGAACATCACCATGTTGGGCAGTAGTACCTGCTGCAACAAGTGATGGCACTGAAAATGGGAGGCAAAGCCTTCAGTTCTATTTAGTTCAGGGACCAGGGATATTGTCAGCATTTGCTCATTTCTCCTTTCAAAATTAGAGATTCAGCTGGGCAGTAGAAATTCAGATACTAGGAAATGTCGTGGCTCACAATGTTGAGAAGGTGATGAACACAAACTGGGGTTACATGATGATGAATTCTCACTTTGATGTGAGGCTGAGCTGGGGCTGATGCTTCTTGCAAAAACTTCTCTTTTGGGACATCAGTCCTCAATAGACCTGCACTGTTGCTATCCTGGCCATTCCAATTCTTCCTCCACAAGCCCTTGTTGCTATTCTGATGAGATAATAAAAAAGGATATATGGACCTGTATTTGGGTTGTGTGGCCAGGTTTTGGTAGTGGGAGGCTACATGCAGTAACTGCAGTGCAGAAGAGTGAGAGTGGCAGATCCCAGAGGGTCGTAATCATGCTTTACTTCTCATGATCCAGCCCTGATTTAATTTGTTATAAATTAAACTAATTTCTCTGTTTTGTCTGTGATGGTAACTTGTGAGCTACCTCTCCCTGTCCTTTCCTTGACCCACAAGCCTTTCACTATATTTTCTCTGCCCTGTCCAGCTGAGGAGGGCAATGACAGAGCAGCTTTGGTGGGTGCCTGGTGTCCAGCCAGAGTCAATCCTCCACATGACTATCACTGTCATCTGCCCTCTCTGTCTCCCAACATACCCAGAAAAGAAAATTGCCATATAAGCTGCAGTGGTGAATGTCTTTTGATTTCTCATTTAGTTTGGAAACTTGCTTCTGAAAAAAATTTCAAAACTGATTCAGAACACATCTAATGATTAGAAACTTCACTGGATTTATTTTTATCAGCCACACTCTGCAAACCTAAATCCACCTTCCTCTTCTCACATCATGACCTTTTGTTTTTCCAAACTGACTTTAAAACTAAATTCTTGCTTGATCCACATTGGTCTTTTCAACCCATGCACTCCCTGCAAATGAAGGCAGTTTCTCTGATGGCTGCAGCCAAAGCAGGCTTTCTGTCTGCCCTGAACCATGCTATAGGCAATGCAAACAGCAATTACAGTAACACCACCCAAAAACCGAGATCAAAGACATCTAATTCAAACAATCAGAGCAATGAAATGTCCTGAGAATTCTACTTTCCCAAAAGAGCCAGCTGTACAGCAATATTTTATTTGTTAAAAATAGGCACTCTCCAGGCTCAGCAGCATACAGTTCCCAGCCAGAAGTATCTGTCAGACCATCTGGTTTGACCTCCGGGATAGCCAGGGCTCTTCCATTTCCTGACTGCTGAGCTCAAGTGCTTCCTATCACTTAAACCACGGCTTGTGCTTGACTAAAGCCTGATCTTGCATGAAGCATTTGAGCTGGGCTCGGAAACCCCGAGAAATGGATACCGCAGCCTTCTCCTTCGCAGTGTGGGCCTAAAGATAATCACTCCACTGACAGAAAACGGCTCCTTATTTCTGTTTGAGGATGTCTTCAGTTTCAGTTAATGCCAGATTAAAGATACTGTTTAGCTCCATTTTTTCTCCCTGCAAAAATAAGCAAGCTGCAACTAAGTGACCACTAACACTCTTTTCCAGTTAGCTTAACAGGGTATTCTCTAGAAGAGTGGATTTAAATTATTTTCAGAAGTTGTTTTCAAGTCGGAGTCTATCTGTTTCTTTCTTGCAGGGGTTTTTTTTTCAGTATCCTGCACTGCTTTTCCTTAGACATCCAATTCCGCATAGTGGCAAGTGCTTACAAGACACCAAGGTTGCAGGGCTCTGTGTGATGACATTGATGTCATTTTCCCAGGCTTTTACAAAGTCTGGCTTCCAGAGACCAGAGGAGTAGAAATCTTTGGTACCAACTCAAGGAGTGTCTGTCCCAGCTAAGAAGCCATGGGGCAGACATGTGGCACACACTAGCACATGGAGGGTAACAGTGAATTGGCAGGCCAGTCCAGCAAAGGAAAGAGAGACTGAGATACAAGCACTTTTCTCTACATAACTCTCTACCAGAACTGTAATTTCCAGGTAAAAATGGGGGAGAGGGGAAAGTCCTCTCTCTTACATGAAAAATCACATTTTGAAGAAGGAAGATTTGAAGATTTCTTTTTCATTCATCAGCTTTTGCAAACCCCTCTTTGCTGTCATCAGAGGCAGCCCTGCAAGTGCAATGTTCCTCTCTGAAGTGACTCACTGAGTGGCTTTGTCAGGCACTGTGAGTGACTTGAATAACAGGATATGAATACTTTTAAGCTGACATATAAAGCCCCACTTAATTCATATAAGCACTTTCTTCCATTTAGATGTAAACTCTACCTTATAAATTATCAAGGTATTAGCTGAATGCACTGAAAGGGTAAACCAGCTTTCACCATTGCACAAGAGAACACAACCATCAGTAGCAGGCAGAAATGACATGGAAACTGAAAATTCTATTTACCTTCCTCCACTGTGAACTCATCTGTTCCTCTACATGCACGGTACAAATGGTGTCTAAGATTTACAGAGTTTCCAGGGGACCATGTTCTGTCAAGCAAGTTCAACTTGTCCTTTAGTGTGACCAATCTTTCCTGCTCAGTCTGAGACCTGCCCCAGCCCTGAGTGCGCCTTAGGATGTAACCTTGTTTCTTGTAAAAGCACAAAGACTGTCAGAGCCAGTCTAAGGCAGAGAGTGGTGAGAAGGGTCAGCAAAAGGCTCTGCCTTTTCCCACATGCAAACCTCCCCCAACACACAATATTTTAGTAATTCCAGAGACACTGTACATCAGTTCAGTGAATGCCATTAAGGAACATACATGTCACATAGCTCCAAATTTTGGCACAGCTTTGGGATTTGATCAGTGCTTCCTTGTTCCAATAACAGTTACACAACAGCTCTCACACTTGTCAACTCTCAGTTTTGGTCATCAAACAGACTGGCATTACAATAACCATCTAGTTGGAGCTACTCTGGTGTGAAGTAGGAACTCTATTAGGGTTTGCTAGGTTTTCTGGTTTTGGGGTTTGTTTTTGTTTGTTTGGTTGGTTGTTTTAATTTTCCTATACAACATCAAGTATACAAGCTTTTCAGGTCACATCTTGATTATAAAAGCAAAGGGCAAACCTTAATAAATTCCTTCAATTTCTATATTGGTATCCACAGTACTATATTCTTCAGTGCCCTTAGTCAGGTTATTTAACAGGCCAGTATCTTGGTTCCCCCACCTCAGACAGTGAGATGAAGAAGGTCCCAAGGCTTCTGTACTTTGTACAACTGATGTGAAAATGGGTTTCATAAACAGGCTTTCAATCCTTATTTCTTCATCTCTGATAATAAGCTTCAATTATTTGCAGACAGAGGTATTTTGGGGTACAGAGTGAAGAATAAAGCAAAGCTTGCATTCCTATTCAGACTCAATAAGAGTGAAAACAATGTTTTGTGCCTCTTCCTGTCTGTCTGAAAAAAAAATAGCAATACTACATAAAACAAAACAGTTGGGGAATGGGGATTACTGGATAAATAAATTTGGAAGAAGAAAAAAAACACAGAAACCATTTTTGTGTAAGTAATGTAAACCAGGTTATTTTTACTCATTTTTTAATATCTGCTAAAACCAGCCCTGATGCAATACGTTGAAAACCTCCCTGCTTTTCTCAGCCCATAGATAAAAAGTGCCTTCAGTAGTGACTTGCAACAGGAACCTCATCTGTTGCAAACACTTTGAGCCTTCCTTATTTCTCAGAGAGGAAGTATGTGGCCTGTTTGGCAAATGCTGCTCTACATGACAGCGTGAACTTCACAACACACTCATTCGACCGGCTGCTCCTCCACTTGATCAGCTAAACCTTGCTGGCAGCATGAGAGCAGTATTATGACTACGGCTTTTTTCAGAACTACTGCAACCTGGAATACCATGCCCAGCATTTAAAGGTAATCATTGCTCTGATAATATTTTAGGTTATCTGCATACGAGACCAAATGCTTTATTTTATTTATATAAAAGGGAGTTCTATTTCATTAACAATGACAGTATTCAGATCGTGGATTTCAAGTACCACCAAAGGTGGAAATAGAAGAGCCTGCCTTGATCCTTTTCTTAAGGAATGGTACTAAAGATAGAAGGGACAAGGAGTATTTCTGCTGAAAGCTCACAGTAAGATAGATGCTTAGGACCTTATGCTGAAGCAAACTGATTTTTACTATAACCCAAAATATGAGCCCACAGATTAGTGGGCTTTTTATTCAATGTGTTAGAAGTGTGTATACTGTAGTATTTCTGTATTGTTTCATGATTGCATGTTTCTATGAATTACTTTGATGAGAGTATTATATTGTTCTTTCTAAGTGCAGAGGTACAAGTGCCTCAAAACTGAAAGGATGTTCATTTTGATTGGTGACAAATTAAGGGAAATCCACGAGAAAATATACAGCTTCTGAAATCTAATCTGCTTTTTTTTCCCCCACACGAAAAAATAACAGGATGCTGGTGCTTTCATTTTCTAGCTAAATGGATTCAGACATTGCCTGGGAACCTTATTGAGAATTAAATTGTAAGACACTGGCAGTATAGATGTGGATACCAGGAAACAAAAATAAAATAGGATATAGCATCACAGGAATGATGAATGTCCTAATTTTACTACTCTGTGGTATTCTTTATAGGCAGGCTTTACTCAGGTGCTTATTTTCCTTCTTATTTCTCTTATTTTAATTTCTTTATATTTACTACTCCTCAATCATTTTAAATATAACCTTGAAGAAGTTCTCCCAAAGTGACAGACTTTCCACACTATTTAACGCCTCCAGGAGCGTG
Organism: Myiotriccus ornatus; assembly: GCA_036023395.1. Classification (NCBI taxonomy): domain Eukaryota; kingdom Metazoa; phylum Chordata; class Aves; order Passeriformes; family Tyrannidae; genus Myiotriccus; species Myiotriccus ornatus. The sequence goes on along the minus strand of JAYRBT010000082.1, from coordinate 144,559,252 downwards.
TTTTCCCACAGAACAAATTCTGCAAGGGGAAGTTATTGCTGCACGTGCTGCACACAGGAACAGAAGGGGAAATCTGTACTACAGGTTTTGGGGACCCCTGGTATAGGTCAGTGGGATTCCAGCCTTGACAGGTGAAGAATTCGTATCCACTGAGAGTTCTGCCACTGATCAATAGGACGCAGAGCAGGACTGAGACTTCAGATGTTTCCCCACCTTCCTTCTGGCAGCAAAGATCACTAAGCATGAGTAGCTGTGTGTGTGCAAACACTTACGGCTGCAGTAACCGCCTTTCCTCGAACAGCATGTGCACAACTGGAAAGGGGAGGGGAGGAAGGACCAGTGCCTGGAACACTGCAAATGTGACCTTAATGGTTAAAATCAAATTTCCACACAAGCCTGAGGAGGTGGCCGGTGAGTGGGTAGAGCCGCAGGTGGATTTTGGGTCGCAGACCAGCCGCCCAGCAGTTCCTCTGAGCTAAGCAGCAGCTGCACTCCTCCATGCAGGGCTCTGGGTTGATAGGGCACAGTGACTTTAGTGTCTATCATTTCCCCTTAGTTCTTCCCAAATCCCCCTGAATTAATTATTTCCTTTGGATCTGGCATAATTATCTGCTCCCATGACAGAGGGATGCCACCTCTACTTGTATCCCAAACTCTGCCATCAAGTTTAGATATAAGGAACAAATTTCTTATGGTGAAGGGGGTGAAACATGAAAACAGGTTGCCCACAGAGGTAGTAGATGCCCCATCCTTGGAAGCATTCACAGCCAGGTTGGACAGGGCTCTGAGCTCCCTGGTCTAGTTGCAGATGTCCCTGCCAATGGCAGGAGTGTTGGACTAGGTGGCCTTTAAAAGTCCCTTCAACCCCAATTATTCTATGATCCAGTAAGTTCAAATGAGATTCAGTTTCTGGAGCAGATTTGCTATTTCAAAAGATTATCATCTATAAAACTGTTACTGTTCTGCTATTGACTTCAGTGATAAAAAATGGTTTAGCCACAAGATCTCTAAAGCTTCTGGTAAGTGCATTTTTTCAGGGTGTCTCCAAATTTCAGAAAACCACCAAAGAATTTCTCATTTAGCAATACAATGCAATACTGTGCTGCTAATAATCAACACAAGTACGAGCTACTTAAGCCATTAAGTTCCATTACTCACTTGAGAGTAAAGTGCACCTTTTAATCACTTCGGTTAAGTGAATCAACAGCAAGGGTCGCAGCTTTCCATTTGTTTATCTTTATTGAACCCTTCTGCTATGGGTCTAGAGAACATCTTGAACTCTCTATCACTTTCATCTCTATCTAAGACTTTATGCTGCCAATAGCAGTGACAGTAAATGAGCATGGAAAATGCAGCGAGACACGGCAAACGCTGGTGACCTCAAAGTCCAAGACGTCATTGCTCTTCACTGTTACTGAAAGTACTTTATAACATTTGTATTTTCTGTAAGTCAGATTCCTCCACACCTAAAGCAGCAGCACGGGGCTGCACATCCTGTCCTGATGACTGGAGAGGTCCTTAGAGAAGAACGATGCCTGGGGGCATCGGTCTGGCACGGCAGAAGTGAGCCAGGCCAGTTTTGGATGTGCTCAGCAAAAACACAAAGTAGGAACTTGCCTGTTGTCCAGTATTTAACCCCTCTGGACTAGACAGTGGCTTAATTGAAAACTACACATAAGAAAACCTGCAAAAATATTTCAGGTGTTTTTAAAGCGATGCTTAGAGTTTCTAGAAAAATGAAGGTGCCGTGGTCAAACGTGCCACGCATTTAGGAAGTTTGTAAGCATAAGGTAAAATTTTCAGAACTCTTTCCATCATGTACAAATACTACCTATCACTTTCCAAAGTGACTCAGGCAGACCTGAAATTAGGAGTAGAAAAAATGCCCTTGAAAGCACTTGGTCACAAGTTTGACACTAGTAGGATGACTTGCTCTCCTGGCCCTCAAATACCAAGACCCAGCATAAAGGGGTACACAGAGGAGTGCACAGAGGTAGGACCCTTTTTTTTAATATTTTTTTCAGACCTTTAGGAGACAAAATTTGAGCTATTCTCATCTAAATAACAATTGCATTTGTCAAAATTATATACAAGTATAAGATGTTGATGCTGTAATTCTTGTAATCTCTAATTTCACAACATTTTTGGTAACTGCAGCTCAGTTACTATAGACTGAGCAAGATTTGAGCTTCCCTTTTAAATTACTGCAAAAATGCAGCTACTAGAGCACAGAGCTCAGCAGAGGTTATCTGTCCAGGTATTTATCTCACTTCCCTGGCTGACTTTTTCAGCCCTGCTGAGCTCTCTATTGCTGTGCCCAGGAAAATTTCTGACTAATTTGAAGATGAGCCAGGAACATCTATAATATCTGTAGCCAAAGCACTGGCTGCACTACTTCTCTGGGTATACTTCTTAATGGGGTACAACTGAGAAAAACATTCAATAAATTAGAATTGGGTTTTGCAGAAAAATATTCATAGTTATATCAGGAAATTATGATCTTGCAAGCAGACAATGCCTGAAAAAGTGAATTCAAGTTTCAGTCTTAGAAACCTAGGTGCATTTAAATGGAGAAAGATTTTTTGTTTTCTATCAAAAGAGACCTATTTTTTTTCAAACATGAATACCCAAATAGCTTATTTAAATTTATGGCTGCTGTTTTATCCAGCTTCTAGACTTCTTCTATCAGGCAACAAAACAGTTTTTTGTTCTTGTGACAGTAGCTTTCAGACACTTGTCAGAAAGACACTGGCACAGCTGCACCCTACAGATGTGCCACAAGCTCGTTCTGAGTGCAGACAGCGAAGGGGTAACGTGCCATTTGGCCAGTGAAATAGAGAATTCTAGCAAAGAGCCTTTGGGAACAAGCACTAAGAAGCTTGGAAATCAGATGAGGTAGAGTCAAACTGTGCACTACCATCTGTTCTAGCACTGATCTCCGTGCTTTTGATAAAGGACGAATTTTCTTTCCTTTGAATGGCGTTTTATTCTGTAGGGTGTCTTCCTAAACCAGCTGCAAGACATAAAAAATTTATGGTAATAATCAACATACTCAAGTTCTGCCAATCTTATTTCAAAAGACAATTAGTAATAAAGTCTTGCTGATGTCAGCATTTCTGCTTCTCAGGGCTGACACCTCTCCAGCTGACACCGTCAGGCTGTAGCCTGCATAAGTAAAGAGCAGCACACCAAAGTCAGTCATCATCTTTGAAATACTTAAGCTAGAAAAGACAAAAATATGCAGAACAACCCCTCTATGCTGCTAGAGCTCCTGATATAATTTCCACAGGGCAACAGACAGAAATATATTTTTGAAAAAAAAAATTACCCATTTGCTAGTGGTGTAGAGTTACTTTGCTTTAATGTACAGTTTTTAAATGGATATAGATTATTCTCTACTCCCTCTGAAAATATACCACAGCATGTGAAAATATACCTAGCATGAGACACTTTCCACATTCAACAGGTTTTTCTCTCAGTCCCCTGTCAGGGAGAATTAGAATGGCTGCAGCAAAGCCATAAGAAGGAACTGTTCCTCTCACAGTATTTAGTTCCACAATTGTCTGATATTGTTTCTTGTACATCCACCAAAACTTTTTAAAACAAGTATCTGAAGAATTTGCACCACTGTTTTTACGCCAGAGGACTGTTTTGAGATAAAATATTTTTAGGCAAGGTGTTACTTTGTAAAAAAAAAAAAAAATTAAAAGGAGCAAAAAAAGAAAGAAAAAAAGAGGAAAAATGATGTTGTCCACATTTGCTGAGAACACAATTGCATCAGAGAAAACCTACCAAGCAATGTAAAGCAACATATGCACAGCACTGGAAACCAGGTACATCAGTCTAAATAGAACATTTTGTATATGAAATGATTGTATGGGCATGGCTCTGCTGTTACTTCCTATTGTGCTGAGGTACTGGTAATGGAAACTTTTACTACATCGTGTTCTTCTGAGCAACTTCCCTAGCTGTGGTTTTCTGCTATTCCCCTGATAAAAGCACCAAAGTGGTGAGAGTTTAGCAAGTATGTAAAACTCTCACACGAATTTGGCACAAGAGCTCTCAAAAGCAAAACTGTATAAAACTAGAGACACCCAAACTGGGTCATTTCTCATCTGTTGGCACAGCAGGTGTTATTCTGATGTTAAATTTCAATACCTCCTTTGATTTAGTTCCGAAGAACTTTGGCGGAATTAGAGAGCGCAATGGGAAATACTGTGAAAACTCCAAGAGCCTCTGAAGAGAGAAACACGCCGAGCCCAAGGGGTAAGCACTCGTTTCATTTCTTTCAAGAGAAAATGATGTTCCAAAGATATGGTAGATTCATCCATGTGTCTTCCTTCGCCCGCCTGACGTAGTAAGAGCAGGCAAGTGCATGACTGCTGTGGGAAAAGGATTTCCACTAGACAGTGCTTATTTTTAGCTACATTCTAGTTCATTTTCCAGGAAGTACTTTGACAAAAAATCCTGAATGTTAAACTTATTATTTGCCTGTGATCCTTGAAAGACGTTCCTTCCAAATCAGAAAGCACTGAAACGCTACTTCAGAAACCAGAAATGTTGTGTTTTGACACAGATGCATGGGGTATTTTATACAGATTTGTTATTGAAGTTTGGGTTTCCTTCATTTAAGGTTAAAAATTTTGATGGTGTTATGCTTGCACTGAACCTCATGTCCACTGTGGCCCACAACCAACTTGTCACCAGGTTTATCAATAAAGTTTATACAGAAATACAAGTTTCACCAGGCAAGCTGCCAAAGGTGGATGCAACACATCTGCCCTGTGCATCCACATGTGAATAAATCAGGTTGCAAATCCCCCCCTGCCACTCCCATAGGCTGGTAGAGGTCAGGTATCTGATGGGGAAAGCAGGAGTGATGCAGTGACCTGCTGCTCCAAACTGAGTGAGTGGGTGGAGAGTCAGCGCAGCCTCAGCTCTCGTGATGCAGTGAGATAGGCAGCTGGCACAAGAGCTGCAATAAATCACCCACCAAAGGTGAGGAAAAGAAAAAAGTTTGGGTTTTTAGCTTTGAGTTTGGGGTGGGTGTTTTTGAGTGACTTTTTTTAGAGGGGGGAAGGCATTAATCATAATTTTTGGGGTTTCTGTGAAAACTGGTTGGCTGCTTATTATCATAAGGATAAGGAATCAGTCTGGTTTCATTGTTGCTGCAAGGAAACTGAGCCTTTCTTTTAGCATGGTCAGGCACTAGCTGATATGAGCAGCCTTGCAGCCTTAGGTCCTAATAGAGCAGAGACAACATACTACTCAGAGGCCCATAACACTAAAAGACTTTTTTTTTTTTTTGGAAGAAGAGTGCCTTATGCTGATATTCCCAACAAGTGCTGACACAAATACCACAAATAACCGTCCAAACAGAGACATGCACACACTCAGAGCTGGACCTCGCTGAGAAGCATGCCATTGCTGTGACCAAGTTTGTACTGTTCCTGCACATGCTAAAACTCAGGATTTAGCAGGGCTAAAAACAATGCATCCTTTCCTGTGATGTAAACAGAACACTCCCCTAAAAGATAATTCAACAAACATCGATAGCACAACAGTTACAAGGGGAAAATATCCACTTATCCTACTTGCACTCTCCTTCACATCTAGAACACCTAGAAAGGTGATTTGTTAATCCTGCCTGACCTCCTGCTAACACCTGGGGAAAGAACAAGTCTCCCATGGCTGCAGTGGCATCTGCCAAGGGCACAGGGACGTCTCGGACACTTCACATAGATGAAACATTCAAAAGTAGGATTTTAGCCACAAAAATTATCAGTGATGAAACACCTCTCCCTTGCACCCTTTTAGTAGTGCTTGTTGTCGTATGACAATGGGTAATGGTTTTAAAGTAAAATAGGGTAGATTTAGACCAGATATAAGGAAGACATTTTTTTACAATGAGAGTGGTGCAACACTAGACCAGGTTGCCTAGAGAGGTGGTAGATGCCCCACCCCTAGGAACTTTCATCAGGTTGGATGGGGCTCTGAGCAACCTGATCTGGATGAACACGTCCCTGCTCACTGCAGAGGGTTAGACTAGATGACTTGTAAAGGTCCCTTCCAACCCAAACTATTCTATGATTCTATGATTTATCAGCCTACATAGCTCTTTGGATCTATCTCTTAGTCTAGATCAGATCAGCATCTTCCATAATGGCTTAGACATTGCTAATGAAAGTTGGGAATACAAACATCAGTACTGTCCTCCAAATCCGATGGAAAAAGACTTCTAAAAATGAACCTGGTACTAAAAGCATATGTTGTGATTAATCCAGTGTGTTTTTATCTGTTTGTCTTCCTGAGCAGATCAAACTACAAATCACATTACAGAACACTGAAGATTTCTGCCAGGCCAGGAACAGCCACCTTTGATTTAACTGAGGCACAGGATCCGATCCATAGATTCCAGTCAAAATAGTTATTAGGAAAAGTAGGTTGGACACTGGTTCATTTTGGTGAGACTGAATAAAATGAAGGACTGAAACAGAAGGGAAAGAATGAAAGGAAAGAATGTCCAGCAAAAAGGGGAAGAAACAGATAACTGAAGCCTGCAGACTTGATTTGCAGTGTGAATGTGTTCATCACACCCCTATGAGCCCCTTGTGCTACCTGAAAGCTGCACTGAAAGCAAAGTCTTGTGCTTTCCCCACCACCAGTGCACCAAGTCTTGGTCCTAAGAAAGGGAACAGTGCAAAAGCTGCATTTCCCAAGGAGGCATTTGGACTCCAAGGATAACTGTACCCACCTGACAGCACACTGCATGGGCATCCCTGGCATCACCCAGGTACTGATAACAGTAGCTAGGGTAGCAAGGGGTCATCAGGGATTGTGAGCCCACCCCCTCTTCTCTCCTTCCTTGGGATCCTGAATCAAAGGTTAATCCCTACTTAGCTGCACCTGCATAGCTCTTGGTTCCCAGGCTGGCTGGTTCAGATCTAATTTGGGCACCAGAGTGTGCCTCTGCAGCCACACCTCTCAGTGCTGCACAGACAGTCTCCCAGATGCAGAGTGCCCTCCTTCACCCCCTCTGGTACACACCATGCCATAAATCATGGTATTTCTGCTGGACAGTAAAGCTGGATGATGCATGAATTTCGTTCCCACTCCAGACATGGACCACAGCAGCGCACAGCACAGCAGGTTTTTGAGGGTGATGAGCTGAATTCGGATAACCTGCCTGTGCTCTTCCTACTCTCTTACACTTAGTCCATTCACAGTGAATAATTTGAAGGATGAGACATTCAGTCTTGCACTTTGTAACACATTCAGGGATGCAGACATCTAAAATTAGCACGCATTTCACATTCCTTTCTACTGTTAAAAAACCCACTCAATATTAGCACCTGATTCAGTGGAAATGATTGTGCTTCGATCTTTCCACTCTAACTTTTGATGTTTTCCATTTCAGATGTAACCTACACTTGCACTGCGGAGGAGAGCTTGTCTTAGAAAAAATTAGCCAAATCTTTTTTCTTTTACAATTAGAAAGTGTGGGGAACTCATCAGATCAGATCTACTAGATCACTGCGTGGAGAAAGAGTATAATTTGTTTAGTTCCTGTTTCCAGTCTTTTGTGTTTGTAAGGAGCTAGTCTGAGTTTTGTGAAATGTTGTAGAGTGTGGTGGGGTACTTTGTGTGACCAAAAACCCCAGTGAGGTTTGATTTAAATACCAATTAAAACAAAGTCCTCTTTGTGAAGAACGAGGGGTCCTCTATTTAAACTTTAAGTGTATATAGTTTAAGAGGTAACATTTGCAATGGATGTGGAAGCTAACACAATGATAAACTCCTTCCTTTTCAGAACTACAAACTGGCACGCAAGATTGAAACAAAGAACAAATATAAAGATGAAAGTGTAAGCAAAGTAACACAGGTCTTGCTAGAGTAGAGAAAAAGTCACATACCCTACAGTGCGTAACGAAATGCAAACCACCAGTACACAAGGAAGGGGAGAAGAAAAGCACTTCATTTCTGCCCTTTCACTGTGGAAAAAGAACATTTATAAATAAACAACAGAACTTTAAAAAAAGCATTGCTAAAGGCACTGTCATTAAGCTCAAAATAATTATATTCCATGTAGAATTGCTGACTTACAATCTGCAGTGAGAAATTTAGTGATGGCAATTTATCCTCATTTTGCAGTTCTTAAAATGTACCTTCTGGGCTGTATTTCTTGTAGCCCTGGGTAAAGATTTTGTTTTGTCAAAAAAAAGACAGCACCAATGCTTGGGTCTTGTTAGGCCTCAAGTAATTAGTAGTTTCGTAGACAGAGAAAATATCACCCAAGTTTTCTGTGTGGAACAAGGAAGCAGTCAAAGGCTTAGCACAGAATTTCTTCAGCAGGATTGAACTAACTGTAGAATAAGTTACAGTAGATTAATCACAATAATGAGCTGTACTGGACTAGTCTTGTTTAATTCAGTCACACTAATCAACTAAGAAAACTGTGGCAATACTAATATTAAACACAGTGTCAAAATAATCATAGAATGGTTTGGGTTGGAAGGGATCTTAAAGATTATCTAATTCCAATGCCACTGCCATGGGAAGGGATGCCAAGCACATTGCTCAGGGCCGCATCCAGCCTAGCCTTGAACACTTCCAGGGATGGGGCATTCACAGCTTCTCTGAGCAACCTGTTGTGTTTCTTTTCTGCATGTTTCCTTCAGCCTTTTATCGTTATCAGTGTGAGTTGTTTCTAAGGCCCTGAGACTCGGGCTGAAAACACAGAGCCAGTCTCAGCATTCATTCAGAATGTTGCACCTAGGTTTCCCTGAAAAGCAGTCCTCCTTAAAGAGAAGTTGGCAAGGAATCTATATTAAATTAGAATAACTAACAAGATGCAGAAATGTGTCTAATTCTCTGTCTAATTACTTTATCTCCTAACCCGAATCCATTCCCATTTCTGCACATATTGAGTTACAGAATCCAGTTTCCACACAAAGGGGAGCACGAAGTGCAGTGGTTGTTCATCAAGCTCATTTTAAAAAGTGATGGAAATGGGAAATAATGGCCAGACTCTCATTGACCTTGATCTAAATTAATTTCATACCTTTGAAAAGTATCAGTGGTGCTAAATGATCAGTGGTGCTAGATGATCAGTTCAACATGCATCTTCCTTGTCTTAAATATAATGCTACGAAACCATAGTTAGAGGCAATTACAGACAGTGGCATTACTCAAACTGTGTTACTTCCTAATACTATAAATACTAATTTTTCTAGTTTCACAATGATTATGTCCTTTAAATATGGTAATTACTAGAAAAAAGTGGTCTAAATTTAGCTGTTTACAATTAACCAAATGACTTTTTTAATTTCTAGCATCTTCACATTCTTCTTATAAAGCTATAGGTTCATCTTGAGCTCTTTATGTTTACCAAGTGACATTTCAGAGATTTTTTTTTTCCCATTTGACCTACTACATAAAATATATCATACTTGTTGAAAAATCCATTTCTGTTTCAGAACTCTATATTTAAGTGACATTTTCCTTCTTCTTTAACAGGCCAGGAGAGTGACTTCCTTGCTGTCCTCTATGATTATCCCTCAGCAGACATAAGCCAACCCATATTTCATGTAGGGGAAAAACTACGTGTGCTATCAGAGTAAGTGGATCAATTTATTTTTAAATCAGGTTTTATTACAATTGATGCTAAGTTCTGTTTTATGCACCTGGCCCAAACTGGAAGCAGTTCAGCAAAACAGAGTTCAGAATTTTCAAGGAAGGATGCTTAGCCATGGTGTAAATTTCCCTGTATTTTAAGAATTTGGGAATATAGATTGTTCTTCGATTCTTAGATTCCTCTGACATGGTTAATTAAGCTGATTCAGTCTCTGTTTTAAAATAGGACTCATAATAGAATTCTGCTTTGAAAAATGGATTTCAGAAAGTATTTCCCCAGTGTTAATGGAAAACAGACTAAGAGTCAGAATAGTTTGAATCACATAAAAAAGGAAAACAATTCTGAATTTCTATATGTCAAGTGCGTCTTTCATTTTCTCTCTCATCCTTCTTAATCTAACAATCCATTATTATTAGGTCTTAGAACTTCATCCTAGATTTAAGGCAAATCTAACAAAAATAAAATGAGAAGCTTTTTTTTCCCCTATTTTTTAATAGATTTTGCATTTTCTTAGTAGGAAAAAAAAAAAAAAGTCAGTGATTTACCAGCCCAGTTCCAAAATTTATCAGCCCCAGAAGGAGGCAGGCTTAAGAACACTAGGTGAGACTGACCTTAAGCATAGTACAAATATTGCCACACACAAGAGTGAGCACATTTCTTACAAAGTGAAAGTCAGCAGCCCTGATATTCTTTTATGCACAACTTGTATCAGCACACAGTGACCTCCCAGGAGCTACTTGGCCCCACAGCCACTCTTTGCACTGCTCAAAGTGAAATGAAAGATTTCATTTTTGCAGCTGGTGGAGCAGATGGATCCAAGGAGAGACCAGACACATTCATAGCGGAGAAATCCTCTGAGGACTTTAAATTCATAAAATAAAGTCTCTACCTGAGAAAGTCAAATGGCTGGAGGACAGAAGTACTCAAGAAAAGTATCACAGATGGTTCATGAATTCTCAGACTCTTCTCCAGGCTACCATGACCTGCAATGGCCTCTGTCAGTCACAAGACACAGGGCTGTGTGGACCTTTGGTCTGACCCAGGATGGCTGCAGTTACGTTCTGCTTTTGCTGCCTCCCTGAACATAAAGGTCATAGGATTCTATCACTAGATAAATCTTTTGCTGATGAAGAGCTTCCCTAAACCAGGGGGATTCTTCTCTGGTAACTTCCAGCAGTTTAAACCTTGCTCCAGTTTGCATAAATAACATACATGACATGGTACCACTGCTTCAGCTTGGAAATTCCAGCTTAAAGCCTCACTCTCAGCTTTCACCAGCTTTGAGCCCTCACACCTCCACACAACTGCATATGCCTGTATCAATGGTAACTATATGTGTGGTATATCATATGCATATACAGGCTGCAAAGTACAGCTTCTAATACAACAGGCTTTTGCAGCAGAAGTTCTTGGCACGTTTACCTGTTGTGCAGTGATCAAGAGCTTCTCGTGACAGTAAACAAGAGGCAAAGAAAGCCTTGATGGGAACTTTCCTCTTCCTATTTTAAAGCATGACCTTGTTCACAGAAGACAAGACAGTTCAATGCTCTATGCAAACCACAGTGTCCTAACGCAGGACCTGTTGTTCTGATCTTGGTAGGAACTGTTTGACCACAGCATCTTCCTGCCCATAAGCTGTAGGCATATTCCTCTTCTCAAGTAATTCAAATAACTAAATAAAAGAAGAGTAGTATGGCAGGACCAAAGCACAGGTGATGAGGAGTCACCACAGAGAGAGAAGTCAGCATGAGCAGGCAGCACATACAGCTTTTACAAGGGCAGCTTTTCAGCCTTCTGCCAAAGCAACAACGTGTAGCAGCAATCAGCCCCGCCAGTCCTGCCAGGAACATGATATATGGAACCTCCATAGGAAACACAAGTCCTCACAGATATTTGTGATCGTTCTGTGTTGGCAGGATTAGATAAGCACCACTGGCACAGTTTCTCACTCTCCACACTTGTCAGGCACCTTCCATTACCAGATGAACAACTGCATTTAGCTGGCAGCAGTCAACCCAAATGTCCTCCAAGATTCCCCCCAGGCTGTACGATTTCTGTAGCTCCTGCCCCAGGAGAGATTTGCTGCTTTGGGAATTTTAATTATCATAGGGATTTTTCAGGGCTAGTAACATTAAAGTTTGGAGCAAGAGAGATGATGAGTCTCTCTGTTTTTTTCTTATTGCAATTCTTGGTTCTGTCTAGGAGAGTTATGGGGGAAAAAAGACAAAAATAACCTAAAATTCTTATAGATAGTTTCATATCATCTGGAAAACCACAAACAAAACTTGCGGGGCCCTGAAATTTCCAGCTCCAAGCAGTAGATACTTCTCTTTTTCCCTCAGCACAGACATTCTGGACCATGGTCCCAGTGGCTGTAACTCATGACATTTCACCTAAGAGTTTTCAGTTCAGCTGCTTTGACATACACTGAGACTCTGGTCTGCAGTCTGGACATTATTTGGGAACATTTATATGAAAACCAGAATTCAAACACAAGACGCTGTTATTTGGATTTCAACTCTTAAAGGGAAGGTGGAGAGAACCCATCAATCATCAGCATCCTTGCACTATCACTAAAGTTCTGCAGCACCCCTGCGAAAACTTGGTACCCTGGATTTATGAAGGTATTCAAAAGACAAAGCAAGCATTCATTATCACAGCAATAAGTGAAAATATATTGGTGAACATATGTATGTCTAGTCACCTGGCTTCAGCTAAAAGGTCTTTTTCATTGGAATCTGGTCTGCAACTCATTGAAGACAAGGAAAAGAGCAAACCACAAACCAGGTTCTGTTGGGCTGAAAGCCTGTTCCAAAGCCAACATGATCCATTTCCCAAGTACCTCTATCCTGATGTTACAGGAGTAACTACAGGGCTGTCCAGACACAGCATATTCAGCTGTAAATGGAGTATCTTGGGTACCAGTACAAGTCTAGCTGTGGGAAGGCAGAGCACAGCATGGTTTAACCACTAAGTATTTACCCTTCTTCTTCTAACTACAGGAAAAATATTTTATTACTTACGTAATTTAAATGGAACAAATGTAGCTTATTTCTGCGTCCAAACTTAATTCTCAAGTAGGTTTAGAAATAGAACTACTCTAAATGAAATGAACTTGGGTCCCTTTCTGAACAAATAGGTTCAGGAGCACAGAGAGAAGGTTACAGGCTAATCTATATGTCTACTAATTTCCAAAACGAGGAGAAGCTCTGAAAATATACCTTCTTTTGCTTTCACACAGTGAAGGAGGCTGGTGGAGAGTCCACTCCCTTACAACGGGTCGAGAAAACTATATTCCAGGAAAATATGTAGCAAAGGTTTATCATGGGTAAGTAAATGCCTTTCCCACAGCCTTTCAACACTATGTTTTTACATATACTGCTCTGATTGGTTATTCAGTGTCATAATCCAAACCATGGCAATAGTGACTTGGCAGACAGAAATTTTATTTATTGACATTATAAGATAGCTCCTTTGAAAACTGAAAACATCAAATCCACACATAAATTTAGATTAAATGAAAAGGAAAAAATCCTTCTGTTAAATGCTGGAGAGGGCCAAAATCACCTCAAATGTCATAGAAGATATTTAACTTGCATTCATTGCATGAACTGATCTCTAATTGTAAGACATTGATAAAGAGAACCTATTTAGAATGAATTTTTAATATTTACAAAGAGTAAATTTTAAGCTAGGTTTTCCCATGGAAAACAGACCAAAAAGAACAAACAGAAACACTAATAAGTCATTCAAGAATGTAAACTCTCTCACTGGAAGAACTAAGGAAAGTTCAGAGATTTTTCTGTAGCCCTGGACACCACTCAGGGGAAAAAAAAGAACATTAAAGCACACACTTAGAAGTTTTCTGGCAAAAGCTTTAATACCTGTTTAATTTTAAGGATATGAACTGTGAATTTCACTGTGAACTATGCAAGTGCTTTTATATCCTCCTGAAACAGAGATGCTTTCCCAGAGACAGAGCAGTGGGAATGCAAGCTACTCTCTGAAACCTTCCCCAAGACCATTTTGATGACAGCAGACTGGATCAAACACATGAGAACAACTTTAAAATAAAATGCCAGTAACTCCAGACCAGCTGAGCAAGCCCAGTCAATGGTCAGACACTGGCTGTGGCAAAACACAGCAGTGCACCAAGCTGTGGTGAAAATTAGTAGGACTAATTCCCTTTTCCACAAGACCGATTCACTCAAATGGCTGGACTGCTCCCTAGAAGAAGGAAAATAATTACAATTTATTTGGGGTTTATTTATGATACCATTTGGGGGTAACAAAAGTGGTTTAAATGAAAAAGAGAGATTTAACTAATGCCACAGATGTCATCAATATACCACATGAATCAGTCCCCAGCAATTCAGATCAAGGCAGCTCAAAAGTTTTATTTTCCTTAATAAGTCCAAACCTTATTCATTCTTCTCTTTGCCTCAAAAAAATTAATGGAACTCAAAGACAGCAGAATTTTCTCCATCAGCTGGGGAAACATGCCTGAACGTAGTTCAGAGAATAACTATAGAAAGCCACAGTGTTATTTTTGCAGTCACTTTTCCTGGCTAATGCAGCACATTCACAGCCACATGCTGCTCTCTGTTTCACTGGTGTCCAAATTTTAGAATTTGTTTTTTCCTGCTTCACAGCTGGTTATTTGAAGGGCTGGGAAGAGAAAAAGCAGAGGAACTTCTACAGCTACCCAACACCAAGGTCGGCTCCTTCATGATCAGAGAGAGTGAAACAAGGAAAGGTGAGAAAATACAATTTTTCCCCCCTTGATCTCAGACATTAACAGTTTTACAGCTCTTCAATTCACTCCCTGTCCTGCTTCACATGGATCAGTCCAAACCCAGAAAATGTATATAATGGGAAGGCAAAGGCACCCAGTGCAGCGTGCCAGCCTTCATCAGTCACCTACATTTTGAGCAGTGCTGGAAACAGGGTTAGTGATGGCCACGGAAAGTTCCATGGGCATCAGCACAAACAAGACACAGTTGTTTAAACACTATTATTTACTTTGGTCTCATGCAAACCTTATGAGGCAGTGGGACTTCTCAATTTTGTCTACTTTTTAAAATTGACATGCCTTCAATTTTATTTTCTTTCTCTTGCTACAGGGGAATTGTACTGTACCAACTTTATACTTCTATTCTCTTCAGTGGGAACATAGAATCCTAGGATACCCTGAGTTGGAAGGGACCCACAGAGATCATTAAGTCCAGTTCCTGGTCCTGCACAGGACCCCCCCAAGAGTCACACCATGTGCCTGAGTGTTGTCCAAATGCCTCTTGAACTCTGCCAGGCTTGGTGCTGTGACCACTGCCCTGGGGAGCCTGTTCCAATGCCCAATCACCCTCTGGGTGAAAAACCTTTTCCTACTATCCAACCTAAACTTCCCCTGGCACAGCTTCATGCTGTTCCCTTGGGTCCTACCACTGGTCACCAGAGAGAAGAGATCAGTGCCTGCCCCTCCTCTTCCCCTCCTGAGGAAGTTGTAGCTGCAATGAAGCTCAGCCTCCTCTTCTCCAGGCTAAACATATCTCTCATGTGTAATGTGCTGCCTTCATTTTCTGAAGCACAAAACCACATCCTAATGCCATGACACTACAGTTAAATGAAAATAAAAAATCATCTGTTCTGACCTCTTGCATACTACAGGCCAAACAGTTTCTTAATACCTATACTAAATTCAAGGAAATTTAGGATTAGCATTCAGTCCTTGCCAGTAAATGCTGCATAACAGTTTTAAACAAAGAAACAGAAAAATCCAAGTGGCCATCTCCCATCTCTTGCCAGGACTGCATTATCAGGTCTCAGCTATTACATGAATCAAAGCTGACTAAATCAGCATGTACCAGCCTGTGAGTCTGATCTCCCTCTTCAGCAGAAGGCAAACAACTTCTGTAAAGGCCTATTTCCTTTACACCATTTCAAAAGATCCCATATTGGCAAAAATAAAGGAAAAGCACACCAGAAATTTAAATTCAACCAAAATCTCATGCCCTGATGTTGTACTCTTTATTTTTCTTAAGTATATATAAAAAGAATAAGTAGAAATTAAGGATGGCCACTCGGGTTTTTTCAGATTTTTCTGGGATGTTTCAGATAATGGCACCACATCTTACAGATACTCTGGTTGTGGTCACTGTTACCCACCCAGAATTGCAGCCCTACTTTGGTGTAACTACTTCTTCTCTTTCCCCAGGGTTGTATTCCTTGTCAGTGCGACACAGGCAAGTGAAACATTACAGGATCTTCCGCCTTCCAAATAACTGGTATTACATCTCTCCACGTCAAACCTTTCAGTGCCTTGAAGACCTGGTCAATCACTACTCAGGTAAAAATAAATGCAGAATAAACATATTGTCTACTGGCAACTGTAAGACTATATCTCAAAGGCCCAGAACGAGAAGTTTTGCCTATGTCCAAGACTTGCCACAGACCAAGCAATGGAAAAAACGTTGGTTTATAGTCTTTTACTTTATTTCTCACCCTAAATACAAATATGCTGCCCTTAAATGTACAAACTGCACAAACTGCACAATTAAGTGGCTCCAGTTACCCATATATCATAATGAGAACGTTTTAAAATGAGGAAGGAAATTGCAATAAACTAATTGCCTAAAAGTTACAAGAGAACAACAAGTTCTGTGCTTTAATTAGTAATGGGTACTCTGTAATTTTTAAAGTGTGAAGTTAGCATACATAGCTAAATGAAAATGTGTACTTTTCAAAGTACAAAGCACTTTGAAAAAAGAGGACTCTGATAATCTGGGGAGAAAAGTCATATTCACATTCAAAACATGCAAAAGAAACTCCCAAGTCCAATGATATAAACTGAGGAGTAAGAATTTGGACAGGATTTTTATTTTTATATATGTTTGTATATATGTGTATATATATATATACACATATATATGGTTTATGTTTCTGCTCTGTCACAAACTTCCTTCTAGTCTCTGAGCAAGTCACTTTATCTCTCTGCGTCTCAGTTCCTCACTTGTACTGTGTAAAATATATCCCGTGATAAATTAAAAAGCAAAGGTACGAGGAAAGGAAAAAGTTAAGCCTGTGTTGCCGTGTCCTTGCTGAGAACACACAATTTACAGAGTCCAAAACTGTTTATTTGAGCATGTGCCAGGGAAAGAAAACAGCAAGCAAACATTAACTGTCTGCGTATTCATTTTTCCCATTCAGAAGTTGCTGATGGTCTCTGCTGTGTCCTCACAACACCTTGTCTTACCCAGTGCACTAACAACAACACCATGACGAATCCAGTTCCTCCTGTGGTGATGAGGAATAAAAATTTCAGCTGGAGAAACATTCACAGGTACCACATTCAAAACAGGTTGCCAGAAACAACAAGGGTGTTTTCCAGTCTTTCTATATCCTTGCACTTGCAGCACAGAAGATACAGCCATTTCCTCCTCCTGAGACCAGTTTTAAAGATTAGACAATCTTCTGGCAGGAAGTTAACCCATGAGAACTGGATGCCCAACTCTCTAACTGATAATCTACGTCTAACTTTGAAAGAAAGTATAGTTAGCAATCATTTCTGCTATCCAGCTATTTACATATGCAGTTCCCTTGGGACTCCTGAGTCCTTTCCAACAAGGGGGCAGGAGTAAGGGCCAGGTCACAAAGCCTGGTCAGATCCACCCCCACTGGCACACCAGTGTGCAATGGCTTTCAGGTGAGCCCCAACAGAAGGGGCTCCCCCTTGCTCACGTGGTGACCATCCATGAAGCAGCACAGGTGCAGTGAACACATTATCCCAGACCTGTTGTGTCTCTCTCAACACACAGCCCAGCTTGAAGTTCATGAGATTTCTAACATCACAACTGCAACTAGAGAAAGTAGGTCAGGTTTCAAAAGCTGGGGAAACAACCAACCTCAGAAACAAAAGCACCTTTTACTTTTGAAGTGTAAATTTCCCTCCACTACTCCTTCTTCACAAAACATATTCATGTTTATGAGGGCAAGAAAATTTTGTGCAGTATTGAGGTCATTTTTCCTACAGATTAAGAAGAGAGTATAGTTGCTATTTCCTTTTCAGATGCCAAAAAATATTAAAATATTACTGTTGTACTGTTTTTTTTGAAAATTGCTAAGTGACAGGAATTTTCAATGATTTATGAGGCAGGAATTTTTTTATACAACAAAAACAACATTATTAGGTTTAACAACTGTTAATATTATAACAATAGGCTCAGTCCACGTAGCTGAAACAGTAATAAAATTTTGTTCTTTTAAAGGCTGGAGGTGACTGAAGATGCCAAAAGCACCCTGGCAGCAATGGATGACTCTTGTTTCAGCTATGGCCTGAGGGAAAGTATCGCTTCCTACCTCTCCCTAACAGAGGATGACAACGCTTCTTTTGCAAGTACCAGAAAGAAGAAAGCCCAATCTCTTATATACACAGGGACCAAACGTAAAAGTGCCCTTCACTTGCCACCTACATACTATGAAGACTAAATATAAGACAACCAGGGGGAAAAAACCCAACAACTGAGGTGTTAGAAGAGAAACCCAGAGCACCCCGTGGTCCTGCAGTCCTTCAACAGCTGAGAAATACAGGCGCCCCAGCTGGTGACCCACCTCTAGAACTTCTGCATTTCTCTTCTGAATGTTAACTCAGAGACCTTCTCAAGGGTGCTATCTCAGCCACGGAATATGCTGGGAACATTCCCAGTGCACCTGAAATTAGAACTGGCTCACAAACAGGAAAAACTGAGATAGACTCTAATCCAGAAGCCAAGTGAGGCAGGTAACTCTTCAGCAAGGGTGATGCCCAGCACTGTACAAAGGTGACTGCACAGGGAAAGACTAACTGCAGCTTAAGAACTTAAGTCTTGCTCTGATATTCTCCACAAGGCTGAAAACCACCTTTACAGAACCCATCTACGTTGGAAAAAGGAGCCTTTATCTTCTCAATGTAGAATTATCCATTGTCATTGACAATGGGTCAGAAAGTTGTCAATAACTTCGAGAAAGTATTTAACATCCAGCATCCAAGAAACACCTGATTATATTGACTTGGCACTTACTTCCTAGGAGAAAAAATTAAAATCACTGACTTTGCAAGTAGCATTTAATTTATCTGCTCGCAATGGCCTGCAGCGTCATAAAGTAGCCACAAAATTAAGAACAGGCCTAATTCACAGAGAAAAGCAGGTCCTGCTTATCCCTGAGATGGGAGTACAGATATATCCAAACATGTAACTCAGCTGCTCATAGTGTAGCAGATATAAAACAGAGAACAAAGGGGGGTTTAAACGAAAAGTAAAATGTGATAATATTGTGCCTAACTGCAAAGGCTGGCTTGCAAAGGTGTGACCTTTTATGTGTAGAGGAATATATTTTAACTTCATCTTCTGGAGTAAACCACGTATTTATGTATAATATTTATATAAGCAGCTTTTAAAATAATTAAACTAAGAGAACAAATCAGTAACAGTGGATGTTAAAGATTTTTCCTGATTTCTTGTCTGAAGAGAGTTATGTCAAATAGTAATGACACTTTTCATCAAACCACTTTAAAATTAAAGGGTTTTCTGAAATTTCATTAATTTTTCTACATGTATGTACCCCTGTGCCAAGGGGATAAAAAGCAGGTAGCATGTTCCTTTGAACTTGCCTTGTGATTGCTTTCGAAATCAAGCAATAACTCACATCTGAGGGTGTAAAATGCTGCAACCTTTGTTCTCAAGCTGAGATATTTTCAGTACAATATTCTGTTGAACCTTTTTGCAGAGATTTGAATAATGAAGATTTGGAGAAATAGAGAACTGTGTGTGTGTGTGTGTGTATATATATATATATCACCTGTAAACACATCTGTATGCTCTTTAGATCTTGTATCAGGTCATTTGCACTATCAAGAGAGAATAAGAGACGAATATATTTCACAGCCTATTTAAACACATCTCAGAATTTACAGGATGAATGTAATTGGCTGGTAAACACTGAACTCCAAAAAGCAAAAGCAACTCAGGAACTCTGGGCGTTTGCATAATCTCACTACTGTTACTGCTCGTTAATATGTTACAGTGACTGCATTTTATCCACAAAATATATATGGGGAGCATTACAGATTTCTAAGTCATGACTTGTATGTATTTATTAATTAAAATAATATCCAGTAGTTACTTTGTATTGCTTTTAGAAAAAGGAAGACCTAGTGTGCAACTAGTTCAAGCACTCAGTCTTGCAATGCCACTGCCAGAAGGTATCTTTGATGGAACACAACAAAAGAATCCAAGAGCCCATACAATTGGCAGCACTTGGAACATGCTCTGTAAGAAGTGTTGGAAGGGACCTCCAGGCATCATCTGGTCCAACCCCTGTGTCCCAGCAGGGCCACCTTTAGCCGGTTGCCCAGGACCACGTCCAGATGGCTTTGGAATATTTCTAGGATGGAGACTCCACAACCTCCCTGGGCAACCTGGGCAGGCACTTTGTCACTTCCCTGGGCAACCTGTGCAGATGCTCAGTCCCTCTCACAGCAATGACATGAGAAGGTGACAAAACCTAACTACACGTGCCTTAGGGATGGCTGGATTTTACAGATGGTTATGGGGAAATTCTATGAGGCCTGGTCATTTCTCACAAATAACTGAAAGACTCTATTAGGGACCTTTAGGGAAACACGACCTTGCAAGGGCTGACAACACCGAGGTGATTCCATACAAATCTGAGATTACCTAAGGCACGACATCAGAAATACCAAATTTGGGTAGGGGTGTAGCAAAACTGGGATCAACGGAAAAAAAGTAATCAGAGCTGGCTGGTTTGTTTGAGAGCAAATAAGCCTGGTAAAGGAGAAGAAAAGGAGATGGGAAAAGAGGGAAGAAAGGGGATCTAAAGTGTAGCTCGTCACCAGGATCAGGGATATTTATGGTCCATGTCAGACAGCCCTGCACCTGACTGCAGTAGTTTCAGAAGGGCAATAAACCTTCTCTTTCCAATATTGGCTGATCTGCTTCCATGGCCAGGAGGGACCTGGTGCCTTCCCTTGCGTTGTGGGGAAGAAGGCTGGGAGCTCACCTCCTGACACCTGCCAGGAATGCCTGGAGAGGACACCTAACATAGCTGCCCCTCCACAGCTTCCTGGAACTCATACCATTGATCCACTCTTCTACATCAAAATTGCACTGTCAAATAAATCAATTAATCAAAAGATGAAGTCAGATGCCAGGTTAAACAATTTAAAACAACACCATGATTACTGATACCACTTTTTTTTAATCACACTACTGAAAGGTGAAATAAATTATAAAGGGTCCTCATGATAGCTTTTTACTGATTTCATACAATCTGTTTACAGATCTGTTCCAAAAAAAACCTATTAAGGGGCAGACATAGGAAACTCAAAAGCCTTTTGCTATTCCAGGTGCTTGTCTTCTTATAAAGCAATTT
Source organism: Myiotriccus ornatus (assembly GCA_036023395.1). Lineage (NCBI taxonomy): Eukaryota > Metazoa > Chordata > Aves > Passeriformes > Tyrannidae > Myiotriccus > Myiotriccus ornatus. The sequence goes on along the minus strand of JAYRBT010000082.1, from coordinate 144,538,194 downwards.
TCATACCTCACCCCTCTCTGCATGCTCAGAAACAGTATGATTTTATCATGCATAGCAAAGACTGAAACAAAGAGCACAAAGCTGACTTTTGCAGAAGAGCTGTATTGCTTCATGGGATTTTCCCTCAGGAAACCTCTATCTGGTATATATTTTCAGTTTTATGATTCTTAGTCTGTGTACACCTCCTTTTTTACAGTAAAATTAAAAGTACTCAATGATTTTGTTGTCTGGGAACAAAAGCAAGACACATCCCTTTACAGGAGGTGTAAGTGAGAAGTCTGAGTAAACCAGCAGTTGCATTTGGCATCACTTTAATAAAAAAGAGATTTTTTTTTTTTTAAAAAGCAATCAAGTATATTTTAAAGCTACAAGTTCCTGCTACTGTTGCTTGCTTTTTATTTTGTCAGTGTATTTCACAAGAAAACTACATCCACTGTGATGCTGTCAGGATAAATAATTAACACTTCTCTGAAATCAGTGGAGATCTTGGTTTTGCCAAGACAGTGCTCTGCACGGTCCCAGGAAGAAAATTGTTGTTACAAACACCAGGTAAGCAGAAAGAACTGATGCACCTGCCTGCTCATTGAATAGTGGAAAACAGTGGCATGTGCAATGTTCTGCTGTAGGAGAAAGAATGAGTTTAGACTTTTTTGTATAAAAGAAAAGATGTAATGTGGAACTACACTCCAGAAATAACAATAAGCAAAGAGGTTCTTGCATTTCCCTTTCCCAAGTTGCCCAACTGGTAAATTGCACTGTATCCTGGCACAGCTTTCACAGGGCCCCATCCTCAGCCAGGTCAGTAAAGGGTTTGTGACTTCAGGGTAAAAGTAGGATGAAACTGAGAGAAAAGGACTCTGGGTCTCCCAGCAAATTAAGTGCTATGGCAAGAGCTGAGTAAAAATCTTAGAACTGTGTGAGGAATTGTCTGACAATGACACAAAAAAAAAAATTCCAACTACTGAGCAGCAATTTTCAACAACTTCCCTTGTCTTCCCCACTAGATTGATGCAATTAAAATAAACTTATTGAGCCATGGGGATGCAAAAGGCAAGTTATGTTTTCTGAAGCAAGGGCACTGAAAAAAATTTAAGATGTTATTATTTTCAAGACAAGATTTTATTTAATTGGGCCCTAAGTTTTCTGAACAAAGAATTCTGTCCCACTGCTCACTGTTCCAAGCCAACCCTGCTGGCAGAGAGATCATTTTGTCCAAGTACCATTTCTGCTGGATATATAAACCTCCTCTGATGATTAAGCCTTATTTCAGAGCACACCACTCTTATGTAAAAATAAATGGCAGTATTGACACTGACAAAACTGATCTCAAAGTCCTGAGATTTAACATGGGAAAGGCTGTAAAAACATGAATCACTTGGAGTGACTGAGAAAATGGTCCAAGCTGACAGCAAATAAGCCCATCAGTAAATGCATTTTTGCTCTCTGAAACTTCCTTTTCTTTTAAATGAAATCAGATAAAAACATTGGATACTCTAACATGCAGAATTTTGGCTCATCAGTTTAAGAGTCTAAAAACTGCTGACCAACAAACGTGTTTATGGAATGGAAACTAAGCTGTTGTACCTGTAAGTTATGAAACAAGGTTATTTATATAATGCACAAAAAACCACAGTGACGAAAACTAGATTCTTACTATGAGTAAATCAAACACCAAAGTGCATCTCTTGTACATCCTGGTGAAGCACTCAGCTCCTGGAGATAACAGTCACAGGTGAGATGAAAAATAACTATAGCAATAACAGCCCTATCAGTGCTGCCAAGGTATGGATGAAATAAAACCAGCACCCACACACTGCAACATCCTCATCTCTGCAACAACATCCTTTCATGATGAAGTTGAAGCAGGAATGGAACTTACCATCAACAACACCCTCCTGAAAAGGTCAGTATCCGCTGTTTCTGTGAGCAGGTGGATGCTGGTGACATCTGCCCCACCACGGTCAGCTCCCAAAGAAACCCTGCTGGGGTCTCCTCCAAAGCCAGCAATGTTCTGCTGCACCCACTTCAAAGCTGCCAGCTGATCCAAAAGGCCAGCATTCCCACTCGCCTCAGCAGAACCTGTTGCAGAAAATAAAACAGGGCTGAAAAGGAATAAAACCTTTGAAGTTTTGACTAAATGTCATGTTTTTAGCAGCTCCTGAAGCTGAACTTGGACAAAACTGCTACCGTAAGTTGAAAGTCTAAAGTGGTCTCTTCCAAGGATATCACTTTACAGACTGACTTCATTTCAGTCTTTACCACACCACCAGGCAGCTCTGGAGGTGCCTCTTTGTCTGTCCTGATGATAGAAAAATAACACTCCAACTTCTAAGCTTCATCAGGACACATCATGGCAGGAGACTTTAATACAGGCTCAAGTATCCACAAATTTAGCCATAAGATTATTTTTCTACATAAGTAGCTCAATCTTAAAATTAACTAAAAGCACACAAAAAAATCTGTTTCTTTGCCGTATTCTTGAGTTGGAAGGGACACATAAGGATCCTTGACTGTTTCCCTGGAGTGCACCTAATTGCATGTTTCCTTCCTACATCCCTTTTACACTTACCTTGTCTGAACAATCATTAGAAGTCATAACAGCTTGCATTTTTTTACATGCTTCCAGACTTTATTTTAAAATGTGTCATATCTCCATCTCTATCCTTTGAGATTGTCCTATGACTGATAGAAATCTGATATATATATTCGTGTTTTTGTTAACATGAAAACAAATAATTAATCATGTATTTCCCATGCCTAAGTATCAACACTTTCTTTTCAACCCCAACAAGTGGTAACCTGATACTTTGATTAATAGGAAACTAATACTGAAAACATCTAATGATGCAACCCCTTAGGTAAGGTTAATTTTATATCAACAAAAGCAGAAATAAGTAATTACTCCATGGTCTGTGAGAAAGGAAGAGAAAATGATTATTCACTGTCTACTTCTTTATAATCCACAATGAGCTATTTATTTTTAAGTTTTAAAATTCTCCACATTTAAAACTTGGGAAAAAAAGCCCCACAGGGCAAGATAAAAAAAGCCATGAATAGAAAAACAGCTGAAACTATTTGTTTCTTCCATTGCCAAGACCAAATACTACAATTTTAAAGTAAGGGTAGGTTCAGAAACTAGTGAATCAAAATCAACAGTGAGTGGAATAAAAAGCTGCCACTTTGTGGAGATGTAGCCCTGTCTTGGGCAAAGAGCAATTGAAAGTTTACATCCTGTGGTAGATATCAATATGCCTATGATAAAGAATTATTGAGGTATCAAACAGCAGAATAAATACAAAGGAGAACAGATTACTGGTAACCTTGCAGGGCTTGGAGATACCCACATCACAATACCATTGCTGTAAGTACCCTTCCAGTAGGGCAGCCAAAAACTAAGTGGCCCAAAACCCAAAAAACTACAATCTTTCACCTATAGCCATAGTTTCAGATGAACAATCCAAGCCATACTAGCGAAGCAATGGAGGAAAAACTTTCCCTGGTTAGTTTTTGGGGTTTGGTTTGGTTTTAGTTTTTTCTGCACACCACGACTGGTTCCCAGGGTCCTCAATCCAACAATAAACCCACTCTGTGCTGTTGAAAAGGAAATCTCATTTTAAGGATTTGCTGCATCCCTCATGAGACATCCCCAGAGGAAGTGAAATCATAGAACCATTTAGGTTGGAAGAGACCCTTAAGATCATCGAACTCAAGTGTCAACTCAGCACTGCCAGATCCATCACTAAACCAAGTCCCCAAGTGCCGCAGGTACAAATCTTTTAAATGGTGACTCCACCACTGCCCTGAACAGCCTGATCCAATGCTTGACAATCCTTTTGGTGGAGAAAATTTTATATGTAAATCCATGTAAATGTTTTAGCCACACAATTTTCTACCAGTAGAATTAACAAAAAGTCCTAAGAGGGAAATATAACCAGTTCCTTTTGCCCTGGCAAAAAACACAGCCCAGGTTGTGAAATGTACCACACTGGAGAACAGATGCATGCATGGACATTCATAGGAGTTAGACCAAAAGAAAAATGTCTGCCAGGAATCTTTTCCATTGCCTTTTTGTAGGAAAAGATCACATTCCTGAGAACCATGGGAGACTGAAAAGAAACTAGTGTCTTTGTTTCCTTCCTTCTGAACATACATATGCAATTCTGTTATTACCAAATGGGAGAAGAACAATAGTACTAAATTAAAGCATGAAAATCATTCTGTTTTATATGACTTCATGGAATCTTAAAAGAATCAAACCCAAAAACATGACTGTCTTCTCCATATCCTTGCCATCTGTATCACTTTAATTTTTCTGGATGCAAAGCAAGAGGTAAAGGCACTAGCAAGAATGTGCATCTCCTTTTGCAACATTAATGGGTGACAGCAAATTAAATTAAACATCATTTGTACATAGAAGAAAAAAAAAAACTCTTTCAGTTCTTGAAATAGCCCTGCCACTGAGACCAGAACAGCTGCAGAACTAACAAAAACCCCAACCAAACAAAAGGAAATCTGTTGTTTTCACTATTCTTCAGTTCCTTAAATATCCGTTCAATTTCTTCATTTCTAGTTTTGCAATTTATAACAAGTCAACCTGAGAGGATTCAGCACTTTTCTTAGTTGGACAATGAAATTAATACTACTCACAAGTTCACAACTTTTATTTCTAATTGTAGAGCCTTCTAACAGTCCTACTGCTAATGTCCCCACAGTCCTAAGGGTGAGCTCCTGCCTCCTTTGAAACTAATGGCTAAACTGCCAAAGGACCAGGATTTGTCTTTCAGGAAGAATGAAATAACATCCCTGGAATATCATTAAGGATTTGATTGAGAAAAATCCTTGTATTACTTGACCCAGGCTGCTAACATTCACTGAAAATCCCCAGTGGCTGCTGGTCATGTCTCTCTGGTGACCAGTGACAGGACCCAAGGGAACAGTGTGAAGCTGTGCCAGGGAAGGTTTAGGTTGGGTATTAGGAAAAGGTTCTTCTCCCAGAGGGTGGTTGGGCACTGGAACAGACTCCACAGGGCAGTGGTCACAGCACCAAGCTTGTCTGAATTCAAGGCATGCTTGAACAACGCTCTCAGACACATGGTGTGATTCTGGGGGCGTTCCTGTGCAGGGCCAGGAGCTGGAACTTGATGTTCCTTGTGGGTCCCTTCTGACTCAGGATATTCTACAATTCCAGGATACTAGGATTTTCCCAAATGCACACCAAGGACTTCCCAAAGAGGATGAGGCCAGCAAAGACTGCACTTTTTTTTGGTTGCAGCTCCACAGTACAAATGAGGAGAAGGTCCCCAAATAGTCCCAGCATGTAATGAACCACCTCTATCTGAAGGATTGCAGGAGTGCCAGTCACGTACAGCAAGTCCACATATTGACATTTTGGGACATGTAAGCAGATCCCCATGAAAATGAGACCAAGTAATTGTCCTGTCTCCGAAATTATGGATCATCACATAAACACTGGGGTATAATATTCAGCCCCTCCAGCAGTTTCCACTTAGGAAGAAACCCAGGAGAGGCTCACCAGGCTGAAGGAGGTTAGTGGGTAATGTGTGGGCAGTGCTGCGTAATGGAAGCTCCCACAGCACATATCCACCCTGCATTTGGCTCTGCACAAAATGAAATTATGGTATCACTTTCGTAAATGTTAGGTTTGCACTGAAGAAAACTGATTTTTTTTCCCCCCCCCGCAGATACACCTATTGCTAACTTCTTACCTAAATGAGTAAGGAGTTTATAGTGCCAGATCTCTAGATACTGAATGAAAGATGGGCTTTGCTGAGAGCGAGCTTTGAACAAAAGAGTAAACAGAGAAGGGAAACAATAACCAATAACTGCAGTGATAACCCAAATCTGGGCAAAATCCACCCAGCAGTGAACACTTAAAAGAATCATGAGGCAAAGCATGTAGGTCTGGTATTTGCAAACATGGCAAATGTAATCTCCTAAAGGTTATAAAGGTATTAAAATGCCCACTAGAAAGACCAAGAATTGCTACAAGACCCATGGAGACAGAGCTCCACTTGCAACTGTTGCATTTTCTCTCCCGGTCTACCTTAGTTCCTCTGCCCCAGGCAGAAGTGAAAGATGGTAGAAAGAAAAGTATTCTCTATCTGCTTAAACAGGTAAATCTTATAATAAAAGTCAAAATGAAAAAAACCAAAACAAAACAAAAAACAAACAAACAAACCACAAAAACAATCCCAAAGAGCAGATGGCACTACCACAAAGGTACATTTTCATGTGTATGTGCCTCTTTGTCATGGGCATTTGTATAATTTTCAATAGCAATTGATATTAAGGGGCAATGGGAGAGCAAAGGTGTCCTTTACACAAGAATATGGGGAAGAGTTGCAAAGACAGAACATGCAAATGTTCACTCAGGTACAGGACAGTACAGAGGGCTAACAGATTCAAATTAAATGTGGCAAGTCCTTCAGAGGACAAGTCAAGCTGAATTGCTGAGTAAACAACCATCTTTGTGCCATACTTTCCATCCTTTCACATCCTTCTTACCATGAACCTGCAGTTATCCCTCTTTGCCTCTTCCCCATTCTCACCTGGGCACAACAGAGCATCAGCAAAATTTCATGGATGGACCAAGTTGGAAGTTGGAGTCATTGAAAACCAAACCCACAATGGCAGGCCACTGGAATTAGCAGGAATTTTGATGTCTAACCTATCTTCATGTGTTTCTGCAAAACTCAATATCCACAGTTGCATTTGCAAAAAGAAGTTTAGCCATTGCTTTGATATGGATGCTTGAGTTTGGTTTGTTGTTGTCCCTTTGCCTCCAGCCCTTCCCCTTTCTCTTCATATCTAGTCATCACCATTTCTTGGCTATCTTTCTTTTCAAAAAAAAGGAAAAACCCCCAATCGGTGAAATATACAATTCTCAGGTTAACAAATTACTTATAAAAATAAAAATTGGAAGCAGAGGTGTTACAGAATGCAATTTATCCCATAGCTGTGTTTGTTCTGGAAATCCATGACTTACCAGTACTAAGGAAGCCAAAGACACCGACTCGGTAGTTTGCTGTCACGACAATGACATTACCCACGGCAGCGAGGTAGGATCCATCCAGGGTTGTTTTTCCCTCCTCAGCATTGTAACTCCCTCCATTGTGGAAGAACAGCAGCACTGACATGTTTTTGACCTGCCATGACAACAACCAGCTTACTATTCCTGTAGCCAACTGCTTTTGTCAGTCACTGATGAGGACACAAGCATCTTCCCCATTAACGTTATCTAACCCATTTATAGCTCTTCATGAGTGACCATAATGAGGGGGTATCTGGCTATCTGTCTGGAATTCAGTGGCTATTGTCCACAATTGTCCACACATTGAGCACAATGACCTACATACCATTAAAGGGGGCACTCTGTCCAGTATAAAGTAGATCTAATAGCACCACTGTGTTCCACCAGTCCACATCTCCTCTAGGTTAGCCCAAGGCAGCTCCTGCTGCCTTGGCACTGAGCATGTGGTGGGCTTGTCTTTGTTAAAGCAGATCTGCTTCACACAAACATGCAGGAAGAGTTCAAACAAGAGGGAAACAGGAGAAGAAAAAGGCTTGCTGGGTTGCTTCCTCTTGAGCAAGACTAACTCAATAGCTGTGCAGGGTTGCCTCCTACTCTCAAGTCTTCAGCACTTAAGCACTGCCTGGTCTCAAAAATGTCGCTTCATACTGATATCAATCACACTTCATGCTCCTTCAATCCCCATGGAAGTTTTCCTCTACTAGATATATAGAGGGGTCCTGCAGAAAGGACTTTATCTCTGCAAGGGTGGAAACTCACCTCTCATGAAACACAGAGGTACTCTGCCCAGGAGAGCCCAGCAGGACTCCCGGGATGGGAAGGAGCTATGATGGTCTGCACCCATGTTAGCACTCCTTGCAGAGCCACCTCATTTTACACAGAAACAGAGGCCTTTTCCCAAAGCAGCATCAGCTGTGGACCCTTTCTGCATACACAGCAGGGCTGCAGCCAGGCTGCTGCTGCTGCATGAGCAGAAAAAACCCAGAACTGCCCCAGGAGACCTCAGCACATAGCAGCAGGTTACAGTTCTACCAAGATGACACTCTTAAATACCCTCAGTGAAACATATGGAGGGATTTTGTTTCAGTTTTTGCCTTTTTTTTTTTCTTTCCTGCTGAATTAAGCAGAATAACCTGCTCCAATGCTAGAAAGGTTTTTTTCAAAGTGTAACCTCAACTTTCCATTCAGCATTTTCACCCCCTATTGCCCACTCTGGGACTATCCTGAAGGAGGCTCCTCTGTCCTCTGCTCAGCAGCAGGTCACACACACACACCGTCCCACTTTCTGCATTGGCAGCTGGTGGTGTTTTCTGAAGGACTTGTGGCCCCTGCGGCAGTAGCAAAGCACATCTAGGGTTGGTTTTCCCTGCAGTTAGAGGGCAATGGGCTCTGCTGCTGTTATTTTCTGGATGGAGCTTAGCTGAACACAGCAGCACCATCTGTTCTGGCACAGGATGTCTCCAGCAAAAACATGACTGGCTGTAGAGGAGAAGCAGAAGAGGAGTGATGGCTGCAGCATCCTGAAAAATTACGGAATAGGAGGCAAACACCCCTCAGCTGCCCTTAATTTTTCACAATTGTGCACACTTCTTGCATATATATCTGGTGAATCACTTCAGGGGCTTCTTGTGAACATGACAATGTTACCAAGAAAACCCAAGAAATTGCAAGCACTGAGACATGCTGCTTTTTCTCATGAACTTCTCCGAATTGAAATTGCCTAATTTGCAGTGCCTTGTCTGTGGTTCCCATTTCTGCACTGCCTGCAGCACAGAGGGAGATGGGAGTAAAGAAAAAAAATGAAATAATCTGTTTTCAGACGGAAACTCATTCTGAAATAGAACCACATCGAACCATGTCAGCTAAAACAGTATTAACCATCACACTGAGCCTGCTCCATCCCCTCAGTTCACCTTGCTTAAGCCTGACGCTCACACTAAGCATTTCCCATGTGTCCACAGCCTCCGTAGCACCATGACCTTCAGCTGCCCCGTAAAGTGCATATTACATCATTCTGAGTGACTTTACCCAATGCTCTAGTGATGAAAATCTCAAGAAAGGTTAAGACAGGCAATAAAATTTTGAAATGGCAAACCAAAGCCATTTGCAACAGTTGCAACAGATATGGAGTAATTCAGGGGAAGATTTAGCACTGGGACTGTGCATAGTGTCAAGTGTATGGATGTAGCATTCCCATTTCTAGTCTGCATCCAGAAATGGGAAGCCTGGCAGCTCCATCATGGTCTCAAGACTGCAAGATCTTGGGTTCCATGTGCAAACCCTAATAGAGGAATGAAGTTCAGCAGCCACCAGGAAGCTGCAAGTCAGCTGAAGTCTGAAAGGCTTCATAATATCCAGAACCATCTTCTCCATCACAGAATCACAGAATGGGTAATGTTGGAAGGGACCACCAGTGGGGTCATCTGGTCCAAGCCTCCCTGCTCTTCCTTCTCTAAAAAACACTTGGCAGGGATAGATTTAAACTCTACCAAGCCAGGCAACCTCCAGTGCTTTTAATACTGTACAATACAGTTCTGTAAAGAATTGAGTGCAATGGGGATGATGCACTAAAGACGGGAATAACATGTGCAGAGGATGGGGTAAGAGGAGAGAGGGTACACTTTCTATTCTTGTTTAGGGGAGATTTTAAAGTCTTGATCTTACAATTAAACTCTTCTTAAATAAAGGCAAAGCACAGCTTTGCTTTGCTAGTGTGATATGTGGTGATGATTATAGATGGAAAAAAGTCAGAAGTGTCAGTTTAATTGTGGTACTTGTAGCTATGGAAGCCAAATGAAGTGATGTCATTCACCTTCTTCACTGCTTGATACTTTGAGAGTCCTTTGGTGACCGGCATCAGTCCCTGCATGGTGCTCTTGTTAAGGCTCAAAATGCTCCTGAATGACCTCTTCATTCAGTTCTTTTCAAGAGATTTTGTATTCAATATTTACTAGCTGATTTAACCTTCCGTGGGCTGAAAATAGACAACTATAGCTCTCTGTAAGCAAAAAATAGAGCTCGCCACAAAAAGAGACAGGAAAATGCAATGCCTTCTGCTCCCAGCTACTTCTGCAAAACCAGAAGTTTTAGTTCCCTCTTGGGCTGGACTTCTGCATATGAAACTGATTGACTTGATTGGACCAGCTTCTACCTTACACCTCTACAAAAGAGGGATTCAGTCCACAGGGCCTCCAGGAGGAGAGACAAGCCTCTTTAGTCTATCAGATGGTAGAAAATACAATGCTTTCAAATAAACTATCTTGAAAGCAGCTCTTAAGCACAGATGGCAAACTGCCTGGGACAGTGACCTGATGGTTTCAATAAGCAGTGACTGCACTCAGGGGAAAATGACAGTCTGATGCTGCAGGGAGAAGACAGACTGCTGGTCTCCCTGATGATTAAAACGGGCCTGCACAGGACTCTCTGTGCTGCTGTCAGATAGCTAGACCAGCTCTTTCCAGACATGAAGTATGACAGACTTATAAATTTCTGTTATAACTACCATCACCTTCTGAAAATTTCCAGTAGTGTGGAAAGAAACAGTTCCTGTCTCTGGGCCCACTCTTCAATGGGATTCACATGTTATTCAGCATCTTTATCCCCAGCCCCCCAGGGGTTGGCCAATCATTTTAGCTTGGCTTTAACTTGAAGCTTTCTTTTATATCTGTTCAGAATGAGAAAATCAAGAACTTTCCAATGACGATTCCTCATATTGTACCAGTGGCCCAGTCATTTTTGAAACATCTATTCTTATACCCTGTGAGCTGGCCACAAATCTAGCACTGCTTGCCACTCTCATTCCTCAACAAATCTCCCACAGATGTTAACAGGGGAACAGTAAATATGAGGGTGAAAAAAAACATCAGCAGCTCCCTGACTGGTGGCAAGTGTTGATGGATTGTCTTGCTTTATTGTCTCCTGGACAGTTGGTCTCATTGCGGGAACATTGACATTTCTGTCCCTAATTTCTCCAACTTTGCCCCCACCTTCTTCTTGTACTTTGTTTCCCTCTTTGTCTCTCTCTTATTTCTAGCTTTTTAGTATGCTCTCCTCCTGGTTACCCAACACAGCTCATGGAAAGCCTGCAAGGAATACTCTTGCACCAGTAAAAACACCTGAGTGCCTAATTCAACTTTGCAGGCTCTGTGAACACAGGAAAAACAGCCACTCATGTCAGTTAAATGTACTTTGAAAAGAGACAGTCCTCAGTTACAAAAAAAATCGACTTGTCTCCTACTTACAGAGGTGTCAGGAACAAAGATGTTCAGATACAGGCAGTCTTCACTGACAGACTGTGACGGGGCCTCTCCGTCTCCTGGCTGCCAACATGCTGCCCTAGAGACACCAATTGAGAAAGTTATAATAAAAAGGCTTGTACTCTTTCTCCAGTGCTGTCATTTGCTTATATTTTGATGCATTCGCTCAATAAAATAATTAAATCTGCAGATCTCAAATTGCATTTAAAACTGTGCCCACCTATATGTTAATTACAGTATGTAGGTTTGAAAACACACACACACACAATGCATTGTATTTGTACATCCAGAGTCCTTCCTCAGAAACCCTGACCCATTTTAAAAAGCTAAGAACTTGAAAATATGTTTTAAAAAAACTCACACTTTACATAAACTCCACAAAATTAGCACCAGCTGCAAGGGGAGCAGAGCTTGGGGTCTCAGGCACAGATCTCCCTTGCTACTGCCTGTACACCTATATAATCCATTCTTCTGATGAAATTTCAGTTATTTATTTTAATTTCTAATAGTCTGTGGACTATATATCTTGATTTATTTTTTTTCTAATGATCTGTGGCCTCCATTTCTTTGTGTTTAATTTATTTTCTAATGGTCTGTGAGAAAATACAGTAAGTTTAAAATTTTAATGCATTTTTTAAATCTCTGCTTTAAGCATCAGAGCAGACCATTAACAGTGCCAATCCATGTTAAACGTGACCTTGCAGCAGGAGTTCAGGAGCCAACCACGTACGGAAAATCATTCTCTGGCCATCATCTGAATGAGAGTCATATGCTCAAGCATATCAAGCATAAGAATCAAGTGGATGATCTTTGCAGTTCAGTAATAAGCTACTTTGAAGCCAGTTCCTTCTACTTTACAGCCATATTTGTATCAGACAATGAGTTATGGAAAAACCTCACAATTTATTAGAGAATAAGCAAAAAAAGGCTATAGAAAAGATAGTAATATTTCAGAGAATTATTTCTAAATTATTATTTTAATGCCCTTGTAAAATTTTGCCCTGAAGGTGTGAAGAAATTAATAGAAAGCCACAAGGAAAAGGACCAGATTTAATGGAATTCTACAATTTTTTTCCATAAGGGAGATTCCTAGGACAGTGATATCACTCAAGAGCTTTCACACTGACATAGAGAAGTACATCATCTCCAACCAAAACTGCTAAAGCCATTTTAGGCAGAGAAAATATGAATTCCCAGGTAGGAACCCTGGCAGGAAAACAGGTCTAACACTATTAATCATACAGCTTTCCACAGGGCAGCAGGAATCATCACCCATGATCACAGCTTTATTTTGTCCAGCTCCCAGGAGTTCCTCATGCTGGGACCGACTCCAGTGAAAGGCTGCCACCTGCTGAGGCAAGTCCACAGCTCTTCCAGCAGCTGGAGACTCCAATAGGTGGATGGGGGTTTTGGTTGGTTTGGGTTTGTTGTTTTTTTTAAGTATTTTATCAGGTCCAGGCTGATAAATAGATATTTCTCTTCCATCACTAATAGTACTGTGCCAATGTGAATTTCTTATATAGAAGTATTGAGCAACATTAATATAGAATCCTAAAAAAATCAATACTTTGTATACATACAGAGTGAGGTTTCTCCCATTCTCCAAGTGTGAAATCAAATAATTATGGTTTTAACCTTAAATTAATAATAGAAGATAATGGCCAAATTCTTTATTGGACTAAGAAAGCACTGTGAGTTCAAAAGATAGGAACAGATTAAATAAGGTCCCTAAATTGTTTTGAAAACCAGCCAGGGAGCTCATGACAACAATCAGGTTTTCAAAGGGAGACCACAGAGGCAGATGGGTCTCACCAAAGCCCTACAGACACCACACTGTGGCTGCAGACACCGAGAGCTGATGCTGTCTGTGCTAATTTAACATCACTGTGAACCTGAGAAAGCAAAAAAGCCATGTCCCACCAGCCCCCTCCAATGTACATGAGGTTGTGGCTACTGTGGTTATGCTGTTAACACCTCTGCAGGTCAGGTGCAGCCTGAAGGACGAGATCACCACAGGCCAGATGCTCTTTCAACTCCCCAAGAAAGCAAATGCCACATCTCTTTTCACTCAGTTCATCAAAGACTTTGCTAGAAACCTCTGGAGACAAATCCCGAGTGAAGGAGGGACCAAATAGATCCCACACAACTGATAGGTGTCTAAATCTGTAGCCTCAGGGTGTGTTTCCACCAAAGCAGATGGTGATTCATGTCAGGACTGCAGGCCCTCATCCTCCCAGATTCCTTGCAAAACCTCTCATTTCCTTAACCATGAAGCTCCTGGACAGATTCATTTGCTCAAGTAGTTCATTACTAACCACATGAGGACCACTCTTGGTGCCAGGAATTGAACAGGACTGCATGGCTCGGTGTGCACGATCTCAATAGACCTCAGGTCCATATTAGGTGCCTGGGAAGCTCTTGAGTTGCTAAACCTCAGCTCTCAGCCCCGATTTATTCAAATTCCTCTACAGAAAGTTCATGTAGACCTTCAACAAGCTCTCCCCTTCCGACTGTTCTGCATCTTCAATCTCCCATTTCTTGTTTCTGTCATTATTTTTCCCTTGCAGCTATTCATGTCTGCCATGAAACAGTCAACAGCGATGCACTGTGAGAAAGACCCTATAAAAAACACTCCACTTTCATAGCTTATAGCTTGTTTCTTGTTGTTGCTGCATTTTTATTTGCTGTGGAGTTTCTGTAATCCACTGTCCTGACATGTTCCACAGCACTGGTATTCTAAGAAGTGTCACCTAAACCCTCTTTCCTTTAGGAAACACATTTACAATTTGTCATTTTGTTTCCCCAATGCAACAAAATTAAAATTCCTATTGTAAGACTAAACGAAACACAAACATGCATGCAAAGGTGATGTCTTTAGAGTGCCTCCAACCTAAACTCACCAAACAGAGATGCCTGTACAGCCCTGGAGAGCCAAGGCCAGACAAGAAGAAATATTAGATACAGGCACTCAGGAGAAATTTAGCCCATCTGCTAATATGGTTCCTAGCACTCTTTCCATCTTAAGGCATTACTTAAACGTTTATAACTTCTGTATTTCTGTCCAAATCATGTAGCAAGTATTTCCGTTTTAATAGTTTTTGGACAGAAAAGATTTTCTGGGTCCTTCAGCCTGATCTCCTGGACACAACTAGGCAGAGAATTTCTATATGAGGCCCACAGCTTCTGATCACATAAATGTTTAAATGCCCCTGTTTGACTAAATGTCTACAAATTTATGGCTCAGGAGGAGCAAAACATATTTGTATAAATATCATGGATACCCGTGTAAATACCATTCAGAATGAAAATGGACAGCAACGAGTTGGTGGGGAGTTACATATTCAAGGCGACGTACTGGAATTCGCCTTTCTTCTTAAGGGGCTTGCATGCTTTAACATACAGATGGACAAAATATTCTTTTTTGCTAATCCAAGTCCCAAAGTTGTACCTATCCGTACTCTACAGGTTGCTTTGCAAGAAAGGACATGGTTACTGTGGTCATCACTCCAGCTACTTTCATACACCTGGACGGACAAGCACTTGTGTAGATGGTGACAGGGGTTTCTTACCGAGCCACTGTGGCATTCCAGGTTTCCACCCAAGCAGAGGGTTCTGGGGGACTGAAACGCCTCTCTGCCAGGGGAGGGGCAGCGTATGGGACCCCCAGGAACTGGCTGATATTTCTCCATTCCGAGCCAATGCGGATCACCTGGGATTTGCCCACCAGATCTCCATGGGACGGGATGTACACAGATGGGGTCAAATCCGATTCAGAAACGGGCAGGAATAAATCTGTCACAGAGGGAACAGAGGAAAAATAATTTGCTTTTTCAAGTTATTACCATTTCAGAAATGAAAATCAGCTCTATTTCCCTTAGTTTGAAACTGCTAAGTGCCCAATTCCCTTCTTTAAATGAAACAGATAAATTTTCTACTGTCTCACTATAAAATAATTCATTAAAACAGAGCTATTTCTTTCCTAAAACAATGTATTTGATAGATAGTAACCAAATTCCAAGTCATGGAACTAAAACTAAAACTGTACAGAACAGAGGCACAAGTCTAGCTTTTTCTGTCTCAGTCTCTGATTTTGCTGCCCTTGACAATGATAAACGCCTTTTCTCTCATCAAGTTTGAACCTAGAAGGTTCTCATTGACTTGACAATTTTTCACAGAATTTCAGTGAAAAGAAAAAGAAAATTTTCTTCCCTTCCCCCTTATTTTTACTTGGGTTCTATTTACTTCTAATAAATGAAATAATCAGTATTACAAGAAAAGAAACCAGTATCTATAAAAATCAAGGGGAATAAACCCAATGAAACTTATAGTTTCAAATAAGTACTTAACCATATAATAGAATTTTTACCTCTCTACACTGTCTACACTATTTCTTTTTCTCTCTAAAATCATTTTCACTCCTTTAAAATATTAGTTCATCCTGTTTTGGGAGCAGGAGTGTCTGTTTGGGGTGTTTATTTTGTTTTCTCCAGGGGTGTTTATTTTGTTTTCTCAGCACTCTGTGTGTTGTTATTTTCAGAGTTTAAAAGGAAGGGCATATCATCTGCAGATTACAAAGTTCAGGACTTTCACTATTGTTCTTCTTTGGTTTTATTGTTCTTGTTTGGTTTTACTGTTCTGCCCTTTCCAAAGCATCTTTCATAAACTGGACTTCCTTTATTATATCTACTTCAACACTAGAGGGTAATATTATGATTTCATGCATTTTTACAAAAAATGCTTGGCTGTAACTCCACTGAAACAGCAACAAACAAGTGTGTAGGAGAGCTCTATATCACTTCATGTCTAGTGAGGATTTCTTTACTCCTCCACTCACAAGAACTGTGCACAGCTGAGGTCCTTCCCCAACAGCCTTAATCTCTTCTTACCTTGTCTCCTGTAGATATAGGTGGCAGGTTCTTTGAGTAAAACCCGGCAGCTGTGCCCTTGCAGGCCGTGTGTGCAGATCCGTGTGTCAGGGTAGAAAACGCATCTTATTGCTGAAGGCTGGATTTCCAGTGTAACCACTGTACATGACTGGTTCTTTGAACAAGCTGTGAGGTGAAATTTGAAGAAAAGAGCAGGTAAAAATGTATCCTCACAGTATTTTGTGTGACACTATGCTTTAAAAGAAAGATTTTACAACAGGTTAAGTAACAAGGATATGAAGTAGCCCCAAAGCACAATAACAGGACATAAATGTCCTCAAATTCCCAGAAAATTCGCCAAAATAGCCAAAGGACTAGAATGTTATATTGGCTTTAAAATGGAATAACACAGCAAGAGAAATATCATCACAAGATTTAGAAGGAGAAAAGCATAATCTAATGAAGTACTGATAACCTCATCTGAATTCAAACAGTCCCCAGGGAGCCCCAGGGAAAGGTTTCATTCTCAGTCTGTACTCAGTGGGTATCCAACGCTTTGCCTCTAGAGATAATCCTTCAAACAGTTACAGGAAAAGGAAAAAAACAGTTAGTTACACTGCTCACCCTCACAAGGTGAGGACCATTCTACTGCAAAAAGTGGGACCATTCCACAGATCATCTTCAGCAGTAGGTGGAAACTTTTCCTTATTTCTACTGCCCTGCAGCATTTAGGATTTCCCAGTCATGTGCAGTTAAAGGACTCTTTCCTGTCTAGTCAGGCTATTGATTAAAGCACTTCCCTTTGCTTCATCCCAGCTCTCAGTTAACCTGCCCTCACACACCACCACTGTAAGTTACTTTAGGTAGTGGTCAGTGGGTCCTCATCTGTCTCACTCGATGAGCTTCCCTTAAATGCCCTTTAGAAAAAAATGACATCATCACTTTCTTTATTTGCTACAATATGCTCCAGGTTGTACAATGCCTGGAGAAGTAAGAGACAACTGTGTCCAAGTGTCAAAATTACACAATCACTGTATGGCATTTTATGTCTATGGCATATTTCATCAGCTGAACTATTTGAAGTCCCTTCTCTTAGATTCAGGAACACAGGGATAGCATTTAAAAATAAATTAAATCAGTGTATCTATGTCAGAAGTGGGGGAGCTGTTCTTGGTTTTCAGGCTCACAGGTCAGTATTTTCTGCAAAGCTATGAATGACCATTTCTTACCAGATAGGCAAAAGTCTCTGGCAGTGGAGAAGTCATTGGATATGTCTCTACTAACTTGCACAACTTCAAAGTTTGAGATGGATGAATCCACGAGAACAGAAGACACATTTAAGGGTTGCCATACATCCAAAAGCTCTGTAAAATGAAACATAAAAAATAATATAACAAGAAGAATCAGTAAAAACTTCAGAGGAAACTAATATAGAATTAAAAGCATTGGGGAGTTCCCCAATGAACGACTTTCATCTTCCTTTGCATCAACCGGGAATAAATGAAATATAATGGTTTACAAAAGTCTTCAGTTAAGAAAAAGACAAATCTGAAGTAGCTCCATCCAGGTTTGCATGTAAATCCAACTGATTTAAATAAAAGGAACAGAGTTACATACATTAAAGGGCATGAACAATAATGCTTGCACACAGGTTGCTGCGCAGATGCAGCCATTAAATCCTTGGAAAGCAAATGGAGCTTAATTTCATCATTTTAATTTGATTTGGTGGACAGATTTACATTAAATTCTATAAACTGTTTTAATGTCATGTAATTGCTACATAATGTAGCTTTCATTCTATTTCATATGTATATATACAGAAATATACATGTGTAAATATAATCATGTGTATCACATCTATACAAACAAGCATATTCACATATAAACATTTAACATGCATGTACATGCGTGAGGATCTACATACACTCTAGTGTTCCTCAAGAATTGTTCTTCTCTTTCACAGTATATTTTTTAAAAATGCCACAAACATTCCTTTCTCACACACAAACAGATAAAAAAATATCTGCAGACTCTCAATTTTGCACACAGAAGACAAAAAAAGAAGGCTTGAGAAAGAATGGGCCTTTAATTATTTTAGTTCCTTTCAACAGTTCAATTTGTTTCAAAAGCAGAAGGCCCCACTGTGGTCACTGAGTCCTAAACAGCAGGTTGGCATTATCCTCTCCATGTAATTGTAGGGTGAGGACAGAGCTGAGTTAGCTGTTCCTTTGCTATTCCTGGTGAGCAGGTCTTGCCCTGTTGCTGGAGTTCATTTACCACACAGATGCAAAAGTTGTGAAAGTTCATTTCATTAAACATTTCTTTTAATCTACCGAGAAATCAGTGACTGGCAAAGATGGCCAAAGTTTCCTTCCTCCCCCTCTCACAGCATGACAGCTTGACCATAACACTCAACACCACACCAGAAGCTGAGGCCTGGGGTCTCAACTTGGAGCTCAATCAACTTGGAAATCAACTTGGAAATCAATTTGGAAATCCTGGTGTTGACATACTTGTTCAGTTGATGAGAACCCAAGAACTAAAATCACACCACAGACAAGGCTAGTTGCATCCTTCCTTGAGCAAATAGGCAGGGAATAGCAATGACTAAATTAGATTTCCCAATAATATTATTCCAAAGAATTCATGACAACACAGGGTAATTTGTCACAATCCAGGGCTCTACATTGATGCTAGAAGTCTTTGATTTTGCAAACTAAATCCTTCCCTAGGAAGTGTAAGCCTGAAGCACGAGTTATCTCCCAGAGGACAAGCTGAAAAAAACCTGATGTGCTACCACCATTGCCAAGGGTGATGCCTTAGTGCTGGTCCCTTTGTCATCACCCTTGTTGAAGGAAACTTCTGATGCAGTGATGAACTGACCTACTCTGCTCCATATAACCTCCCAAACAGCCCTGCCCCACTTCAGGCTTTTGAACTAGAGGCAAGAAAGCAGGACTGGGTCCCACGGGTCCTTTACAACCACTTCAACATCATTCCGTTCCTGTTGTTATATTTGGGAGCAACTCTTCCGAGAGGAGTGCTGAAAGTCTCCAGCTAAGTAGAAATGAAAGTAAATTTGCTATTGCACATTTGTATGTAAAATCACAAGCTTACTTGATGTCACAGAGTAGCAAAGTCATCACCAGCACTCTGTTCAGAGGGAGTCTGAACCAGTCAGGGGGCAATGACCCTGCAATCACAGCTTGACTTCTGCAACAGACCCACTGCACTGAATATTTTCTTCCTCTTAAGCACTGACTATTCAATCACTTTAGAGGAACACAGTGATTTTAGTCATGTGGAAATCAGAATTTTTCATATTCTCAATGATTTCTCTATTTTGAAGCATTTAATATGAGCTGTTGTATGACCCATGTCAGAAAATTTCAGCCTCTCCATCTAGGGTGCCAGTTTGTGGCATTATTTAGAAAGATATGTAAAAACAGAAATCAACTCTAAGTAATGGAGAAGTAACCATTACAACCTTTCCAGAGATTGTCTGCCGGCACCCCCAGCCCGCAAGCCCCCCCAGGTCTTTCTTTTCCAGACTAAATTTTACAGGTTTTGTGTTTTTTTCTGAAAACATGAATAAGAAAAGATTTCTTTTATCAATATGACTCAAACCTTGTTTTTCCATAACAGCAATGTTGCCATCCTATGCTGTGTACAGTACTAGTAACTGAGGTCCTACTACTGGAACAAGCCATCTCTCTAGGTTCAGACACAAAGCTTCAAATTACCAGCTGTGGTTCTTTCAAAGGAGAGCTTTGTCTGGATTCCACTGTAAGGCAAGAAGTCTGGGTGCATCAGTGGTTTTGGAAGATATTTCCCCAGACTGACTCTCTTCCCATTGATTCCCTGACTCACCGAGTGACCTCGGGCAAGTCTCATCATCACATTTCTCCGTTTCCCACACATCAAAACAAATCTACAAAAGCAAAATAAATTTCTTGGATTTACACCTCTGACACTTGAATTTGGCCTCCTATTCCCACTTCACAAGATAAACTTCTTGCTTCTACATAAAAAGATACTTATTTTATCCCTTTATGTGGGATAGGTCAAGTCAGTAACATACATTTTATAAACATATGAGACACAGTGGGCACTTTGCAGCCCGTGTTAGGCACAGAAGAATGACCACTCATGATGGAAACATCCTTGGTCATGCATTCACACCTGAACTGCTTATTCATTGCCCTAAATCTAACAGAGGTGACCCTTGAAAAATCTCACATGGGGTTGTTCTTTGGGTTGGATTGGAGTATGGAGTGTTTTTTTTTTTCATTCTCAGTCCTGTATGAAACGTTCATAACCTCAGATCAGATTTATATGCTGAGACTTAGTGTTTTTCTCTTCCCTTCCTCTGCCCAGCTGACTCCAGATGCAGAGAGATGCAGAAACACTAACACTTATTTTAATAACAGAGTGAAACTCTTTAAGCCAGAGATGTGCATGGCACCACTGTGGACACTGCCAGCCAGCAGTGAGCTGCAAAAGAGATTTTTTTTGCTTTTTTTTTGCTCTTATTTGCTTCCTTCTTCCCTTCTCCTGGCCATGGATCCAGCAATGCCCATAGATCCCCACTTTCCACGGCTGATCTAAACTTGACTTGTCTAGAAACTGCTCTCATGAGGCACAGAGCTACAACCTGGCACTGTGTACTGGAAATGCACAGTGCACCTGATGGGCTGGAAGACATTTCTGCTTTATATATAGGTTAAGCTCTGACCTTCCAAACCACATTTTGGCAAATGCTTTGATTGGATAATTACAGCCCTCTGAATCCATCCAGCCCTGTAACTTTTACTGCAAAATTATAGATGTCCCATACAGAGAGCCTCTCTCTTCCAGATGTTCTTGTTTGGGTAGGCAAGGTTTAAGACTGGATTTAAAAAAGGACTCATGCTGGTCTTACTCTGTTCCCACTCCATTTATAACATCAGAAGACTGGAAAAGATTTCCTGGGGACACAGAGTTCAGCCTCCCACTTTCACAGGCAATGAAATTATAAACCCCTTAAAATAAAGTCAACAAAAGTTTCATCACTGACTTCAGTCGAAAAAAAAGAGGCATCAGTTCTGAGTTTGTTGGAAAATTTAACATTTTATATAAGGAAACAGATACAGGAATACAATAAAATAACAAGTTAAATTTAAAAGAAAACTCATAAAGTTGAAGAGGTTAAATCAAGCCTAAGGCGGCACATAAATCAGATCTCTGGGTTCAGGATGGCTGATTTATGTTTGAAAGACAAGTTCTGATCTTAGTTCTGAGATTTGTGAGCCATATTCAATAGCCAAGACTCAAGCCCAAAACTTGCTTACAGACTGAACTCAGTGTTTTATATTCCCGGTATTCGGAGTTTTTTCCCAACAAAGACTGCTAACCTGCCTATATACCAACAATCTCCAAAGCCAGCAAATCATCAGCTCAGAGTGGACCTGCAGAAAATATATCCTTCCTAAAATATAACTGTTTCTCATTTTTGTCCATCCACTGAGATTTGTATAATTCAAAATGAGTAATTTTCTTTAAACTGCTGCATAATAACTGTAATCACACCTCAGACAAACAGGTCCCAAAACTAACAACTGTGTTATTTATGGTCTTTAGTAGTGAGCAATCTTGCTATATTACTGTTAAATACAAGCTTTCTGCCTCCTTTAGGGTTGCCAGTTAAAACAAGTGATATAATAGTGGGATATTAAAACTGTACTGTATATTTATCCAGGTTTAAGGCAAGCTGTTTTAAAAAGGCTAAAATCCTCATATTTACAAACAGAATAAAAATCAAAGTTAACACCAAAGATAGAGCAATTCCACACCAGAGGTCCAGTTTGCTGTGTCGGGGAATGGTAGATCAGTTCCCAAAGATGGATGAAAAAAGGCTGTCTTTGTTTCACAGCAAAGATGTCTCTGAAAAAATACTCAGCATTGTGGGAAAACAGGAAGACAAATGATACAATTAATCACCAAAGTCAGCTACATCAGCATTTGTACTATCAGCATCTCATCTCTATTGAGAATGGAAATACCCCACGTGCTGATATAGCCCGATGGGAAATTTATCCCCATGTTGGAATATCCCATAGCCACTGCTCAGTCCTGTCTCAAGGGAATGGCTATAAATCATTAGGGGATCACAGGAGGCAGGAACAGGAAAGGCCTAACAGATCATTACATCCACATGCCTCAGTGGTTTCTTAATTAATTACTTGATTTGCATGGAATGGGAACAGAGCCCATATGATCTGTATACAATCCACAGTCCCATGCAGAGACCACCATTTAAGGGCCACTGTCTTCTAGCAGTTGCCAAATCTAAGATAGACACAACCTACTTAGAACTGAAGACAGAAATGTTCAGTAAATTTTGGATAATTACTGTATACATTTCATAAATCTCATAACAAAGTCAAATGTCATATATTGGGGTCACAGCTCCCACATGCAAAGGAGTATTTTCAGGTTCTCCAGTCTGCTTTAAGCACAAGTACTCCTAAAAATCCAGATAACATGTTTCACGGATTGTTTTGCTTCTTTCAGACTTAATTGTAAAGACATAAAAACTTCCACAGCTCAAACCCCTGTGCATGAACTGTTCGAATAACAGAATCACTTATTGTAAAATAACAATACGTAATATATAATAAAAAAAACCCCAACCTTTCTTATCTCCCCTAGCCTGCAACTGGCTACAGAAAGTTCCATTTCAAACCTAATTCTGAGACCTGGCTGTTTCCTCTTTTACATAACATTCCTCTATGTTCACACAGCTCAGTGGAGTTGTTATTTAAATACCAGCGTAAGTAAACCAAGACTGCAGGATGACATATGAGCATCTTCAGCACGGACAGTCTTAAAATAACAGCTGTCCTCCCACCATTAAAGGTCACAGATCATACCTGAAACTCACCACAGATAGTTCCATACTCAGTGTCATTACAGCACATTTTCTTCAGGGGAAAAAATGCTCCAAATGTAACAAGCTGGACTTTCCCAGTCTGTCCAGACTATCGATTTTTCAAGCATTATTTCTTAGATCACAGAAACTATGCAGAAATCACAACAGCCCAGCAGGAGTATGCTCTGCTCCATGCAGCGGAAGTATGGAAGTAAATTAAAGTATTCATTCAGCTAAAGATGAAAACTACACATTCAGTTAAACACACTACAGCCCGGTGATGAAGATGACTCGGAGAGTTTAACCTTGTAGCAGAAAGGCTTTTGCAAGAATACAAATAGGTAAAACTTGTTGAAGCAGCAACAAATCGACAAGAATTCAGGTAAAAGCGTGCAGTTCACCTCCCTCCCGCTAGAGAGTAGTGACCTGCAGGCACTGCAGAGGACTTAATTCCTGGTTTTCACAGGCTAATGGGGTATCTAATGAGTGTTAGAAACTCACAGCAGTGCTGCTTGTAATGGGAGTAACCTGGGAAAAGCCCACTGGAGCCTCAGGCTTTTGAGAGGAATCACAGGGCTGCAAGGGGCTGCTGGATAAACAGTCTGATACAAGCAATGTCTCTCCTGAGGTTATAGCCTCACACAGAGAAGAGACTTTTTTGCATCTCCCTGGTGGCTGCAGGCTGCTCTGTGACAAGGCATGAAAAGAAGTTGCTCTTGAAAATTATTTTTGTCATTGCAGATGCAAAAGTCTGGAGATTTTACGATGATTACTTCTGGTGAACTTCTTTAAAAGCCCAGACCAGAGAACAGAAGGAAAACAAATACCTTCCCCATCAGCAGAGCCTTTCAAAGGTAATTGAGAGTGGCCTCAGAATTACATTAACCAGCTCCCTCTGCACTCATGGGTTTGTATGTCCAGCTTGTTCCCTGACCTGATCCTCCTCTACTGAGGATAAATCTTCCTTGCTGCAGTTTTGCCCCCCAGTCTGAAGGGCCTAAAGGCTGGACTTGCCTCTAAAGACTGAGGTAAAGAAGGTACCTTGTCCTTTTCCATATCCTTTGTCACCAGGTCTCCTGCCCCACTCATCAGCAGACCCATATTTTCCCTACTCTTCCTTTTGCTACTGCCCATGTACTTGTAAAAAGCCTCCTTGTTGAGACTTTCTCTGTTACTTTATGGTCCTGGAACACCTCTACCCTCTCTACTGAGAAGAGCAATGAGTAAAACAGGCAAAGCATCTACTTCCCACAAGACTGAAAATAAGTCTACTCATCTGGGTTTCTTCACAACATGTTGGGGCTGCAAACACCACAGATTTTGAATGGAGCAGCATCCTGACTGCAAATGGGAGGAAGCAAAGTGCTGGGCAGTGTCCTGAGCATTGCAAAGTGGCTAACTAGGAAAGGAGGCAGTAAAGTGCATTAAATGTCCAGTGAAATTTAGGCCTTGATGGTGCTCCAGTTAACTCAGTGTCTAGACTGGACATAACATTAACTTCACTATTCCACAGAGCCTTCTGGCACAGCATGCAAATCTAAGTATCTTTCTGATCTTTGGATGGAAAAAAATTATACCTTTATATGTATATATATGTGCTTACATGCACACACACAGATATATACACACAGCAGTGCCCTTTAAATAGTGGCATTTTCTCACACTCACCATCTGGTTACCACAGGGGAGGCACAGTAATTTTTTTTTTGCCCCCATATACGAGCATTACCACAATGCACAAAATTCACTCACTTTTCTGTTATGCCCAACTCTAAACCAATTAGTTTTCTATAGCATATATTAATATAACATATATAATCGCCAAGAGTTTGGAAACAATGTTTTTGACAATTTTCCAACACCTCTGACAACACAGCACAATCTGACTTAGGCAGCCAGGCTGGTACTTCTACTATCGAAATGAGGCAGAACAAAAGAAGAACAGATGATGCCCAGTTGCATTTTGTATGTGTTGCTGCACCCACTGGTGTCAGAGGCAAAATCTACGGGATACTGGTGCTAATTGGACTTCCAGGCCAGTTGTGCTCTTCGTAATTCAGTGACTTGTCCTGATGGCTGTCAGTCCTCAGGACCACAAATCTAATCCGGAATCCTGCATCCTTGTGGGAAGGCTCTGCCTGCTTGGCCTGCTTAACCAGACCTCTGCAAACCAGAGACATCCCTACTTGCTCCTCATTTGGAAAGATGACCTGGGAGTGGGTGTGACAGATCAGGGCTGTTACTAAGGGTAAAATGACTCACTTCCTGGGCCTAAGTTTTGGGCAGCCTTTAGAGTAGAAAGTAAATGATAGAAAGACCTAATTTCCTAATTTCCTTAAGTGCTGCTTAGGTC
The DNA here is from genome assembly GCA_036023395.1 of Myiotriccus ornatus. Classification (NCBI taxonomy): domain Eukaryota; kingdom Metazoa; phylum Chordata; class Aves; order Passeriformes; family Tyrannidae; genus Myiotriccus; species Myiotriccus ornatus. The sequence continues at coordinate 144,512,759 of JAYRBT010000082.1, read as the reverse complement.
ACTGTTTTCCTAGACTTAAGGAAGCAAGAAAAACATAAAAGAAACATGACAAAATTACTACTAAACTTCACTCCAGGAGGAAGAAAGTTTTAGTGACATGGTTTTCCACATCCCAGGGAAAAAACAGTTTGCAAAGGAGTTGAATTACCCACCCTACATACTACCCCACCAGCTCTTCAAAGCACTTCATGCAAAAATTATTTCTGCTTACCCATGAAGGTATGAGTTTTCCTTCTATTACATTAAAAAGATAATTTAAAAAGCACAAATTCTACTAATAAATACAAAGAGTGTGAACTTGATCATGACTGGTGGCCATGGATATGATGATAAAATAGATGTTAATAAATTCTGAACTCAATATTGCAAATATCAACCATCCCCTGTAAACCCAGTTGCATATAGTTTAAGGAGAGAAAGATACAAACAGATTAAGTATTTGTTCAGATCAAACAGAAAATCAAGGGCAGAGATGGACAAGAGTTCTCAATTTCAGTTTAACTAGAGGTTAAATTGAGTTTTCTAATGACCAGTGAACTGTTTCCTTTCCATTACACACAGCATTTAGCAGCTATGCTGTGTAGTTCTGGAAAGGACACATCAGGGAAGCCTGTAGCTGTTGACAATTTGCATATATTTTTAGGGGACAATAGACACAAAGGCCTGAAAGACAGCAGTTAAGTTTCATTTATTAAGAGGATCCACCCACTTTTAAAGTAACACATGTGAATACCATAAGATTCATCACATCCATTGAAAATGATGTGGCATCCACACTCATAAATAAATGTCTTCATCAATCCTACCAAATATTTTGGTTCAGTGACCTCATGTGGCAGCGAGTGTGAGATATTAGGTCAGCATCGCAGATATGACAATTATTCCATTTAAATGATACACAATTAATAAAAATAAATAATCACCTAAATGAGTAACCTCATGGGGAACACAAATATTTCATAATAGTGTGATCTTTTAGTAATGTGCACAAAATAGAAGATGTTTCTTTTTTTTTTTTCCTTAATACATATATGCACTTACCACTTTCTGGCCTGAGAGGTAAACTAACAGGTGGACAGAGGTCAGGCATGGTGCTCTTCAAGTCAGCTAAAAGCAGAAAAAAATAAGACATTTGAAAACAATTATATTTGAAGGTTTAGAATGAAATACCTCAATATTTTCAGCTTTACTTCTGGGATCTGGATATTGGATCTTCTCACTAAAAATACCAAGAGTAAGGATGTGAGGCTGCTTTGCTATCTAATCCTTTCAAGCTCATACATGAAACCACACTTCCCTAAATTTCCATCTTTATAAACATTTCTCCAAACACTTTTTGGGGCACAGTTATAAACAACTCATTTCAGTAGCTCTGTGGTTTTTTTCCATGCACCTCTCTGCATCTGGGCTTCTGCATCACAAGAGACATGAGTTTTTCTCTGCTTCCAGCAAACTGGAATTTCTCAAAATAAGAATTAGAAACAAGGCAGTTCCCAGCACAACACTTTCCCAATTAAAATTCAAGCAAGAATTCATTTCCATACACAAAACTTCTCATTTGCTAATACTTCTCAAAAATAATTTGCAATCACAAAAAATGCACATCAATTTAAAATAACACATTATAAAATGTGGAGACACAAGTACCTTCCTACAAGACTGTGGACTAAAGCGAAAAACCCTGTTTCGTGCTAATGTCCCCACTGCCTACGGTAAACCACTCCTTCAGATTTCACTCATTTTCCTTTTTAGCCTCAGAACCTTCTCGTTCTTTTTCCTGGTTCCCAGACCTTAGCACAGCAGCACAACTGATACAAATTTTTGTCTCTAAATATCTCCATTTGCATAAACATCTGTGCCTTGCTGTGTGTCACGGTGGAAACACATCTGAAGCTCCCTCACTACATGAGGAAATGTCACAGTCTCTCCTGACACTCCCCACTCTGCATACACCCCAGGCTCCCCTTCATCATCCCTCTGTCCATAAAGTGAGAAACATCCTTTATTTTTAGTTGGTTCTTTGCCAACAAGAGGAAAAGGAATTCTAAGAACTAGAAGGGTATCTACCCCTCTGCTGTCTGCTCTTCACCTTTCTACCATTCTTCACTCTTACCCCTGCTGCCCTCTCAACTCCCCCTGCCACCAGGATCCTGCTTTTCCAGGGTTGTTGTTCCCTTTCTCTCAGCCCATACCTCCCTAGCTTCTCTAGTGCTTCCCAACTCCATGGTGTCTCTTACCTCTTAACAAGGACTGCCCCACTAGAGGAGGACGTGAATGTTCCAGTGGGCATAGGACTTGAAAAGCTCAGAACTGAGTTCATATTTCAAACATTTAAGAGTGTGAATGAAGGTTTTCTCTATCAACACTGTAAAATTCAGCATATTGCCACGATATCTGATCTACCTCTACACAGCTTTAATTGGATTATCTTTCTATCACATGCCCTGGACAATATATATCCAGACTTTGTGCCTCCCCTCTCCTCTCAGCTATCAGCCTTCCTCTACTCAGCAAGAACTAAGGGAGTGTAAAAGCAGAAAAAGGCACTCCTTATTCAGTTTTTTCCCTGATTCTGTCAGCATCACCAGACCTGCCCCCATGGGGCCTCTCTGCTCTGGAGTTCAACGAGGCTGTGCCTGTGGGACTAAGCAACAGGCTGTCCTCCCATAAAGGGGGACAACAGGCAGGCAGGCAATTGTTTTCCCTATTGTTTTTCAGTTATGTGAAATCAAAGCTGAACAAAGTAGAACTAGATCTGCCCAAAAGAAGTGTGACAAATGAGAAATTTAGTTTTCAATGAAGTAATGGAACTCTTGTTTCGCTACGGAAAATAAAATTCACTTTGACAAAGAGTGGTTTTGATTCCTCCTGAGGAAATAACCCAACATCTCATAACTGCTCTTCTGCTTAAACATGTGATGGCTTCTTACTCCTTGAAAAATACAAAATACCTTGGAATCTGGTCTTGGCCTTTTCTTTACCAAAACAGCCAAAAGTGCATTTTAAATACTGTAGCAAAACCAAATCTTTTGAGGTTATGCATCCACACAGATGGTAAAACCATAAGCCCAGCAGTGAGTGAGAAACAAAGAATGATTTACTGACCAGGACTGTGCAGTGGGGCAAAATATATTTGAATTCCAACATTGGCCACAAGTCTCCCATACAACTTAAGAAATTAAATTATACTTCTTTGAGGTATTACTATTCCTTTTCTATTAAAATGGAGATTAAATTGCACTTTTCTTTCCCTTCAACATGCTCGTCTGACTTGTCTATTTGTAGTCCTTGCAAATGGGTCCTACAGCTGGGAAGCTGGAATTTGTATACAATGAAGATAAATAATAAACTTCAGTGTGCAGAAACCAGTTAGAAAGGTCGTGTGTCCTGCATCACTTACCAGGCTTCTGATACCAGCCAAATGGGTGTATTCTGACTTCAGCATCTGGTGAATTACAGTTTGAAATGTGCCAAGCACTGCTTGTTTCCTCAGCACATGTCTGGATTCCAAGGCTGTTCAGAGTCACGCACACGATCTTTCCACCTGCCAAGGAAATAAATGGTTATAGAAATTATGAGGAAAATTTTCCTCTTCTAGATAGTTGAGAGGAAAGACAGCACAGCATGGTTCCACTGAGTGTTAAATGAAGTTCAACTGACTTAGAAATCGAAGGCAGGAAATACCTAAAATAGGCCAAGTAGCTGAAACTAGTGTTGAAAAATCCCAATGAATTCCGTGTGAAGGAAGGTGGGTACCAACATTATTAATCATTATAATCCAAGATCACAGTGCATTTGCACTGAGCAAAGGTCAGGAATCTTTGAGCAAGCAGCCCTTTCAAGTTAATGCAATCCTTGAAATTAGAAGCCTGCATGTATGTTGAAACATGGCCACTACTTACATCAAGATAAGAATTCTGTCTTTCAAAGACCTAGAGTAAATATTTTTGTTCCCAAAAAAAAATGGAGGGTTTGAAACACAGCTAGCAGATTCACTGAAGATTTTAGCTCATGTTGAAATCACTACTGAAAGTTCTCTTGACTATACAAGTGCCACAACTGGACACCTAAAACGTCACAGATACTTAATATCAGATAAACTAAAGAGATGTGAGTTTTGTATTTTGCATGTTTGGTGCTTTAAAATCCTTCATTTATTTTAGAACTATTTAAAGAAACTTAAACCCACATTAAGTTAAGACTTCAAATTTCATATAGTCATATGGAAGTATAAAAACGGTCAACTAATTTTTATTTGCACATTAATTGCAATCTAAAATACATCGGAATAATTTTCCAAGCTATTCATTTTTTGACCAACTGGAAATTTTCTCTGCTCAACGAAAACATGGAATTAAAAATATATATTTCTGAACCATTTCAAATTCCCAAAAGAATTGTAAAGACAGCACATCCTAAATGACCTCAGGAAGAGTTGATTAGCACAAAACTCTTCCAAAAACAAAGTTAGACATTTTAGTGGCCTAAATCTGAATGTGGAATAAAGTACTAAAATCTATTTCATTTACTTTGACCTGGGTGGCATCCAATTCTAAACATCAGCTAAAGACTTTCCTTTAAAAAGAACATTTCTTTTACAGTCAGTGGAGAGAAAGAAAAATACCTCCAGAATGGGATTCAGTCAACTAAGGCTCTTAATGACCCTATAGTTGTGTCTATACATCTCTCTGCTGACTAGAGAGGAAGCACTAGTGACAACACCCCTTAACTTAGCTATCCCCGGGGAATAAAACATTTTTGTTTGACTTTTTAATGGTTTTCAAGTCAAACATACTTCAAAAGATCTGATTTCTGCAGGCTAACAGATGTCTTAAATAGCTAAAATACTAAGGAGGGACAGATAGGCAAGCTCTACCCACAACCAATCTTCCTCAAACAGAAGACTAAAATTTGGGTGCAGAAAAGTTCAGACATCCAAGAAAGCCGAAAGGCTCAGCTGTCCCAAAGTATCCACAGATATTATGGTCTTACATGCATTTAATTTCATTAATAGTTAGGCTTCTGAGTCCTTTAGGCTTTAAAAAAAGAAACAACAAAAAGGGGGGAAAAACATCACAAAATGGTGTCAAGCAACATTTTGGAAGAGAGGGTGAGAAATGAGTAGTAACTGGAGTTTTATCAGTTTGGATTTCATGCTGTTGGAACTGCAGCCTCTTAAGGACTCACAAAGTTTTCTCAATAATTTCTGAGATGTGGAGTGTGGCATTGGGCTGAACTCTTAGAAATGGTTATGGTTACTCGAGGAGGTGCTAAAGAGAGATGTGTGAGATCTGCAAGGACTTTCAGAGTGCTCTTCAGAGCAAAAGAATGGTAAAATTTGGATAATGAAGAAAGACTGAAGTTCTCCTAAAAAATAAAAATAGAGGGAAAATACCTGACAGCTGGGAGTTATTGAAAAAGCCAAATCCTGTGCAACAGGGGTCAGCATCACACCAACGCTCACACTCGAAAAACCTGGGGAAGGAAGAACATTGCTCTCAGTCACTAATAATCTGTCTGTGATGGAGAGGAGACGATATTGCACAGGGGAGAGACACCGAGAACCTGGCAGAGATAGCTTTCACAAAAAGGCTGAAGAACCAGTCTGGTTCTTATTGCATACACACTTCCATGCATTTTCCATACCTAGATGAAATTATGTTTGGTCATTATACACCTATCAGGTTACACCTATTTAGATGATTATTTTGATATCTGCCCTAAAAATATCAGCCTAAATTAATTTGGTATGTTATTGATAAGAGATTTAACTGGCTAACCTGCAATGTAATAGCAGCAGAAATAATAGTTTTCATATATATAATTAGTAACTATATACACTCCCCGGGCAGATGGAGCCCGTTAGCCCTATAAGGCAATCCATCTACGTCCTGAGGACCTCACTGCCACCGTCC
>JAYRBT010000082.1:144491893-144504474 GCA_036023395.1 Myiotriccus ornatus | reverse complement strand
CTGCAACCATTTTGTACAGCTAGCATACACCAAATAACACAGCTGTCCTCCCACATTTAGAGATGCTCCTGTAGGCAGTGCCTCCTCTCTGAGCTGCACTGCAGAACACAGCATTGTCAGACTATGTCTATCTCCCAAAACCTGACGAAAATCCCAGCTCTGGGAAATTAGAGCGTTCTCTCTGCTCTGTCATGCAACACAACATCTCAGCATTGAAGTATGATGCCTCAGAGGATGTTTCCAATTCCTTAATCAATCTAATTTTATTAATCCAAAGTACAGAAGTTTCCTTATATTCCCTTGAGAAGCTTTTACACTTCTCGTCTCTATGTTGAAAGTTTTCTTGACAAGTTTAATACCTATTTCTGTCATTTAACCTCATTTCTCCTAGTTTAGGCTCCCACAGACCACATTAAATAACTCCTTTCTGTCACCTGCCTGTGACCTTTAGACACATATGCAATGCTTTATATCTCCTGAGCTCCCTTTAAAACAATCTATCACAGATCTTTCAGGTTGTTTCCAAATTTATCCCTTTAAATAAGGTTGTAATATTGAAAGGAATGGACACTCTTCACTGATCTCTCACAGATTTCTTTTTCAACACTTTCTTATTTATCAAATTGACATCAGCAGGATGTCCACTGTGAGAAATTCTGTTATTTAATCTTACATGCAGTGAAACAACCAGACAATAATGAAAACAAGGAAAAGTAAAGACATGCTGATGATTACTACTGAAGTGCTGAAGCACCTACTGAGATCCTGGGAGTGCACTATAGCTTTGAATTTTCTATCAGAAACTAGAAAAGATATGTTACCATGTGTTTTATGAAAGATCATCAAGTAATAAAAGCTTTGTAGACATTTTCTCATAACTTATAAGTTATGTACCCGTAACTTCTTAAAAAAGGTGGCTTATAATTCCTGTTACCTCTCAAGCCTTAATTTCAATCTTCAGGAAACAGCTGGTGTCACAGCTAGGACTTAGGGATGCAGGTAGAAACTGCATTCCTTGCATAACTTCATGTTTTAATGACACCATCAGCCCCAGCAAGGTAAATGGAGAACCCTGAGGGCTGCACTCATGCCTTGGCAGGTAAATGCAAAAGAATTTCACCCACTGTATGACATGCATTTTTTTCTCTCATTTTTGAGTCTAGACTTTAAAATACCCCCAAATTGTATAGGAGCACCATTTGGTAAATGGGCATTTTCAGTTCACCTCCCTTTCAAATGCCAAAAGAAGATCAGCAATTCACCTCCTTTTAGGATTTTGCATGTATTAAATCATGTGCTCAGACATTCATCAAGACTCCTCAGCAAAGATTACATTTCATTGAAGGTGAGCCAAGGTGCTCTCAACAGGCTCCACTGCTCACTTTCTCTTAGGATTGTGGTGCTGAAGGCCCAAATGAATTCTAGTAACTTACTACAGATTCTTTAGAACCTATACATGACCTATACAAGAGCAAACCCTGGAATAACAAAATGCTAAGAGAAGTTCACAAGTCCCTCACTGTCATCATGCATGAAGGAAACACTTGCAATTGCAGCTTCATCCTGATTTTCTCTAAGCATCATATTTGCAGTCATACTGTCACTAGCAGTAAAGATGCCCAGGTACCCAATCTAAGGATTTAATTTCTGGGCCTAGGTGATATTTTTTTCTCAACCAAATAATATTTCTTGAGTCCCTTCGATTCAATAAGTCTGAAAGAACAAGTGTTTCATAGAACACTTTAACACCTGCATTTCCAACCGAGCCTAGGAAGGTAAAAACCATAAAGCCAGGAGGTTTACATTTTGAACATCTTCCTCAAAATCTGTATTAGACTCCCTACCTAAAAGAAATCCTCTCTACTTCACAATACCTGGGGCATTATGAACATATATAGCAATATATAATATTTTCTGGTTAAACTCTGCATCCCTCCTCTTTTGTCTTCTCTGCCCACCCTTGACAAAGTACCTGACAATGCCAAATCATTCTCTGTCTCCAAAGCAGCAGAAGGACCACACTCAGAGGTTTTAGTCCGAGTGACCATATCAGAATCTGGAATGAAACACGAATTAAAGAGCATTGTAATTCCCTTTATCTGTCTTTCACAAGACCATCCTTAGATGCCAAAATTTAACAAATATTTTAAAGTGGACCTCTTTAGGAAGTTCCACCAGCTGTTGAATCAAAAACAAACAAACCATCTCTGTACAGCTCTGGGCAAAACCTAAACCAAAATGCACTGTTGGCAGGATAAAAGCAAATGTCATATACACAATCATTATGCATTCAGCATCAGTGGTCTGGAGACTGTGTGTATTTATAAAGCAGCATCAAAAATCATTTGTGCAGGTCCTGCTACGTACATGGTGACACTCAGAAAGCAAACTTGCAAAAATAACACATACAGGGTTATCATGCTAAAAAACAAAACCTATATAGTTAAGCATAAAGTGCCAAATTATTATGGCACCTGGACACTGATGGGACAAAAGCTAGTGTGTTAATGCTACAATTTTCACAGGTATTAAAAGTTATAAGTGATGTTCTCAGACAAAGAATTTACCCAAATTTTATGAAACTGGCAGTAGCAGAATTAGCCCAGATTATCCATTCTACCAGAAAAGACTTCTGAGCAGTGTCTCAATTTGGACAGCATAAAATGAAGTGACAATGCCACTTCCATTCTAGAACACACATCTGCCAACAGTTCAACGTAAGTTTTTATAACAACTTCTAAGAGATAACTCACCTCTCCACAGATAAACTTGCTGAAAGGTTGTAAAATTTCTTTCTCCCTCTTTCACCAACTCAGAAGCTAATAAAGAAAAAATTTTGTTAGCGTAGCTGCTCAAATTACACAGATAGTATTGTAACGTTCAGAAATTGCATAGAAAATGCATCACTACACTATGCACGACCTTATTTACAATACAAAACCCTAAGGAAGAAGGTCCCAGTTGTCAAGGGGCTAGTCTGGGCTCAGGGTGCCAAGGCTTTACTCAATTTTCTATCATTGTTTTTACTGTGCAGGTCTGGGCACCTCCCTTTTTATCTTTGCTCTGGACTTTACCTTTCTTTGAGATTATTGGCTTGAATCTGCCTGAATTAAATGCTGGAATTGTTACAGGGTGACATCCTAAACACATTCTTGACATTCATTAATGTACACACTGTAAGACATGGGAGGTCCATCTATCTAACAATGCATCCAGTTAGGAAATTCTTATTCTCTTGTGATTGTATTGATATGGACTGACTTGAGGAAAAAAACACTGAAGCACAAGAGCAGGCTGGTGAATAAGGCAGAGTCTATACAACAATTAAAGAAAACTAATGTAAATTGAGAGAATTCAATGACATACTTCCACTGAACACTTGTCCTCCCAGGGTGAAGGAAAATGTCTTCTCCTTTTCGTCATAGCTCACACCATTACATATCCCACCTATGACAGAGGTTGGTGTTGGACTCCAGACACTTCCATCGCAGATCAGCACGTCTGGGGAGCTCAGCAAACTACACAGAATGGTACCTAGGGTCAGGCAAAGAGAGAGCTGCAGCACTCCAGTTATGGCAAGCAAGCTGTGCTACTTAAGGAGAGAGGTGCTTCAGAATGATTTATCTCATCCAGATGCAGATGTCTAAAGCAGGTCAAAAGAATTATCCTTTCAAAGATATTTCAAACTCCAAGAGCAGGTTGCTGCCTCAGCTCTTTACCTCTACCGCTCCAGACCAAGTCTGGGGCACTACTCGAATTCTGACACCACCAAAAAACTGTCAGTGATGTAGAGAGAGGCTGCTGACAGCGGCATGACACAGAGGTAGGTGTGCTGTGTCCAAAAATGAGTTCTACTCAGCGCTGGCTCCCTGCTGCAGGAGGTTTTGCTGCGCAGTTGGACAGTACCTCCACCCAGGGCAGTGTGGCTCAGGATGAAGCCGTCGCAGCAGGAGTCCCCACTGCAGAGCTGCCGGCACAGGAGCCGAGCGTCCGTCAGCGATGCCGCGGCTGCTGGGAGCACCACGGAGCGGTACACGCCTGACAGCGCGTTCTGAAAACCAGTCCTCTCAAAGGCCTTGAGTCCAGACGAGTTAAATTCCTGTCCTGGGTAGAAACAACGGGGAAAAAAAAACGTTCAGGAGATGCTCAAGGGATGCTTCAAATGGTTTGGTGCCTTTCTACCTGGGTAGCTGGTCAGAATGTACTGCCAGCAAAGGGCTCCTGAACTGACGTATTCAGTAAGGTTTTAACATCCCACTTTCAAGCACTGCATTAGTAACTCCCAGATACAAACTTATCTCATTTAAAAAGTAAAATGTGTAATTTGGCCAGCATAACTGCTTCTGCAATTAGGGTTTCTGCCAGCTAGGAGGGTCACTAATAATGCCTTATATATTCAAATAACAAACTACTTAATAAAGAGAAATCATAATACAACAGAGTAGAGCAGAATAGGATAATACATTGCATAGAATTAGAGTTTTTTTGGGACTTGTTGCTGGCAAAAGCTGTCAAAATGGTTTATAAAAGCTGTATTCCTAATTTCTAGGAAGCATGACATTGCTGTGGTTTCTGGATTATCACTAAATGTTGAGCTCTCAAAAGTATTGTGCCTTCTTAAAAAAATATGTTCCCCACATTTAATCATGATCCTGTATAATAGCAACTACCATCTCGGGCACAGAGTCTAATATTAGGTGAGTGATTCTCATCTGGTACCTCTCTTTAAATAGACCATCAGTGCATCTCCTTCTGGATTCCTGATACGAAGCAGGCAGCTGAGGCCACCAATGCCAGTGGCAGAAGGGTTCCCCAAAACACCTTGTACCTGAGACAGAAAACAGGCATGCACAATAAACACAACTTAATTGATTTCCTCTCCTAAAATACATTTTCTTTATTCAGAAACTCAGGCCCAGGAACTAGCACACATAGGGATTATTACCACCACAGCTTCATGTAGACTTTTTTTATTCTATCCAATATGGACATTTTTTATTCTATTAAACATAATTCTTCAAAGTCACATTACGGTGTTTAAAAGTAGTGAATAGAAAAATATTACACTGATAAAAAGCACAGAGTTCAAACCCTGGGCTAGAGGAAGGAACTGAAAAATTATGACTGTTTCAGGTGACATGATTACCAACATGGATACTTCTAGCTTGAACTATCCAGATTAATCCTCTTTTTAAATCAACCTGATTTTAACTGCAGTAGCCCAGCATGTTTTAGGAACAACAGTGCTATACGATGTTTCAATCAAACACTGAGACATCCAGACATCACTTTTGCAAACATCTGGGTGTAGCTTCTTTACCAACTTGCAGGAATTTATTACTGCAATAGGGAAGAGCAATGTCCCAGGGGTCAGGTAACAGCCTGCCTCTCTGCTGCGATCTTGTCCCCTTATATTGAACATACTGCATTTTGATAAACACATATTTTTAAATATAACAATTCTTACCAATCCAGAGGTGGTGCAGTTGAAATTGACTTCAGCAGCACTGTATAATTCACAGAGAACTTCAGCACCAGCAGGAGTTACTGTTGCAAAGCCACACGCATCTTCCCGCTCACAGCCTGAGAAAGAGGGAAGAATCCTTAGGTTTCCTAGCAATTCTCATGCAAAATTTTTCCTACAAATTCCACTGCTTACTGCCACTTACCTAGTTGTTCATGTGTCTGTCAGAGTGCAAGCACGTGAATTTCATTAGCTAGGTGAACTTAAGTATTCAACTATTTTAGTAGAGGGTTAAGGATTCTAAATTAACTTAAATTCACGCAAAAAGTTGTTCATCACCTGATAATATAAACAGTTGAGACAGGCCTAATCACCCACCCAAATATTTAATGTCTTCTGGATAATTTTGCCTGAGGCAGGACTCTCATGAACCACTTTACCAGCACATGACATCTGCCTGATACAGTAACCCCATGGGAAAGAGGTTGTGACAAATATCGGGATGGCAGGAAGGAGGGAAACATCAAATTCTTCAATCACACTGGCTGCCTCTGCAGAAGGGCCCTGGCCAGTGTAAGGGAGCAACAGCCATCCCTCTCCAGATTTAGGAGTGGCTGAAGTTCCTTCTGCCCTTACACACTCACTGTTAACTTGCTCCCATAGCTTTGCTCCTAGCACAGTTGAAATTTTTTTCCAAATGTCTATAGTATAAATAAACCAAAATAAAACATAAAGCCACTGATTTGACAGACTTCTCTGATATCTGTCCTACGAGCAGGCCAACTGTGTTATTACTGCCAGGGTGTTTTTTATTTGGACATATCCCCTCTGCCTCCCTCCTCAGCCTCAGCATGAGGAGACACAAGGTGAGACTGACTCAAAGCACCCTGAAAGAAGTGAGGTGATTCCCCTTGGTTTTAGAGGATTTTGAACCAACTTAAACCAGCAAATATGATGTATCCAAATACAATGTAGTACATAGACTGCAAGACTTGGCAGAGGACTATCTTTGCACTCCTTATAACACCCTTCCCAAGCAAGGAAGATTATTATTCTTTTATGTGTCAACCAAGTAATTTGGGAAGAGGTAAAAGTTTGGTTTTCATATATCCTGAACATGTAATCCTTCTTTTGTCTGCACATCTGCAAAGTCTGATGAATGTTTCCAGTTTAACACTCAGCAATCATCTATATTGCAAACTACAGCTTACTTCTTTCTGAAAGGAACTCCAATCTCTTCTCTGAACCAAGGTCACCAAAACTTGTAAATATGTTGCAGTGAATTGATGCCAAACTGCAGAACATACAGTTAATGTAGGAACTTAACTATAAGCTCATCATATAAAAAGATTATTATTTTCCATGATGGTTAGTGTTCTCTCTACAGCTTTTATCAGAGTTTTCTCACCTGAAATGCACTGAAAATATGAACTTTGCAGGTCTCCTCCAAATGACTGAGACTGAAGAATTTGAGCTCCTTCTGATCCGTAAATGAGGTGGGAGGCAGGAACTCTCTCAAATTTTCTAAGCACTAAAAGAAAAACCAAAAAAACCAACCAGCTACTATTGTCAGTTCCCATGCTCCAAACAGACAGAATTTACATAGAAATAAAACTTGAAGAATTCTGTAGGAAAAGAGGTTTGCTCATTAAATAATGTATCATAACCCACAGATAACTCAGGAGACAGCTGGAGTGAGGATAGAATTCCTGCTTTGAAAAAAAAAAGAAGCATCACAAGATTTTTTTAAAAACATTTAGCCAGAAGTGGGCTGGGAGTTCACATTCAAGTGAGGCTTTCTCTTCCAGCAGCACACCTGCCATCTCTCATTACTTGTTCAAGGCACTGAACCAACTATTGAGTCATGTGAGGAACTAACTTTCTGCAAAACAGCCACTGACACAGGAGCCAGCTCTGACAGCACTTGGTTAGAAAGGAAACCTAGGAGCCTTGTTCCCAGGGGCACAATAGCCTGATCTCCACTGACTTCAGGATCAGCGATATATCCAAGGTAGTATTTCCTACATGCTGTTTTATTGCTCCTCTATTATTGCCACTATACTGACCAAGCACTTCTATCTGCTCCCTCTGCACCCACGTGTAAGGATGTCTGGCAAGCAGCACTGTCTGCAAACCAGGAAAAGCTCATGGGGTCTAGAGACTCAAACCCCAAACGTCATTAGATGGAGCAAGGGATCCATTTAAGCTCCAGAGGGTTTGGCCCTGGCTGTGCCCTGAAGAAGATCACAGACTGGTGAAGGGACACACAGTGCCACCACCACTCTGCTCAGGATGCTACTGCCTGTACTACCAAGGGGGTGGGCACAAGGTGTCCACACGTTGATATATCATTATATTTCAGTGAGCACAGCACACTGTCCTTTCCCATGGCTGAGGGTCGGAACTAGACTATCTTTAAGGCCCCTTCCAACCCAAACCCTTCTATGATTAAGGGAAGAACGTGGTGACATAGCATCATCTCTGGGCTGACCAAACTTCTCTAAATGCTCCAAGTGAAGGCAAACCTTTGGCTCATTGCAGCCAACACCTGGCCTAGACCTAAAAGAGGTAAGAAGAAGGAGTCCTGGTCTGATCCCAGTCTGTGGGAGATGTCTGCATGTGGAAGAGCCGGAGGCTCAGCCCTTCTCCCCACTTCACTCGTGGAGGCAGAGGTCCAGCTGGAGGATCACAAGCCTCTGTCCCTGGAATGTCTGGATAAACCACAAAATAAAAGTCAAATGGGTAAGTTCTTAAAACAATCACTTGTACTCTTACAGCAAGACAGTCAGGAGCAAATCAGAAGCAAATGTCCATTGCTGTCAGGGCTGAGTCAGCAGGTGCTTTTGATAAAACCATCATTTCTGCTCAGAAAAAAAAATCAAGAGGGTTTGTCAAACACAAGAAAATCCTTGCACTCCAGCCCAGATGGGGACAGGGAAGAATGATGGAGTGAACAGAGGTGGAAGCTTTTTCCCTCCTAGAAATACGGGGCATAAAAATATAAGCATAAGCTAAATTCTGCACTAAACTGAATCCCTTCTGCATCTGCAACTTGAAGTGACGCCTGGTTAAAAACTCTTCTCACTTCTACTGCAAAATTCAATTTGCAAAATTCAATTTACAAAATTGCATTTTCAAATGTTTTTCTTTTCTTCTGATTTTTCTCCTTAATCCTGACTTCATCTCACCCTTACATTTTCAAGAGAAATCTTTCTTCTCTACTTTTCTCCCATAAAATATTTTCTCCACTTTTCTCCCATATTATTGAATACAATATTATTGAATATGATATGTATTAAATACAATATGGGAGAAAAGTAGAGAAAATATAGAAGGTGTAATGAAGCACGAAACTGAAAACACTGCGAAAATAATTCTTGAATTTTATTTTTTTAATATGAAGAAAGGTAAAAAAATTGCATTCAAAAAGCCACTTCACAAACTAAGTGTGGAGTAGAAATTCTCTCTCCCACATATTACTAGAGTAAAGCTGTAGGTCCTACTCATGTTGCTGTAATCACAGAATCAGAACACCCTGAGTTGGCAGGGACCCTGGGAGATCATCGAGTCCAACTCTTAGCCCCCGCACAGGACACCCCCAGAGAATCACACCATGTGCCTGAGAGCATTGTCCAAATGTTTCTTGAACTCTGGCAGGCTTCACAGAATGGTTTGGGTTGGAAGGAACCTCAAAGATCTCCTAGTCCCAACCCCCTTATAATAAATGTTAAGTAATAAATGTTAAGTGTAAACGTTAAGTGGCCTAAAATATAACAAGAGAGAGAATGATAAGAACGAGCAACAGTTGTTACAGCTTATTACTGTGATTTCATAGAAGGCAATTCTTCTTCTGCCTGAAGACTCAAAAGCCAAAGACCAGCTGTGTTTTGTTGACCCTGCCCAACCACCAACCTCCTGTCAAAGCAAGGTCAGCCTTTAGCCCTGGCTGTCTTGCTGTGGGCAGAATTCAGCTAAGGGAAATAGCAGGGGCAGAGGGAAAAGTAAAAATAAACAGTTTCACTTCATGTAATGCTTTCTGGAAATGCAGCATGATCTTTAAAAAAAAAAAAAAAAAAATTAAATTAGCCTGATCTATTAGGTGCCATCCCTGCCCACGGAAGGGGGGTCGGAACTAGATGATCTTTAAGGTCCTTGCCAACCCAAAATCTTTTATGATACATTGTTTCCGTTTTTTTACAACCCAAATTTTTAACAGTCACAAGTACTTGTAGTGACATCATCTAGCACGATCCACAAAAACAAGCACAGGTACCTAGAACAGCTCCGTCCTGGACAGACTCAGAAATGCCCACGCAGGAAGGCTCAAGGTGAGTAACAGGAGAATTGAACTCCTGAATCCTTTGCCCAGAGAAACATCCCAACTTCCCCATGATCAAGAGCAAGAGAGGCTCACACCTCGTGTTTATAGCTGTGATCAGTCTCTCAGTATGCTCAGAGGAAAAAAAAAGCTATTTTAACTGAAGATAGTTTTGCAACCTCTTCACAACAAAGGCTTTCATTTCACACTCCTTCCACTGATCAGACTTGTCATAAGACAGACATTTAAAGCCCACCATGACATCAGTTTCTAAACAGAATATTGTTTGATATATGTTTGATAGATGACTTTGTTTTTCAAACTTTTCATCCTTGAGAACCAGCATTTCACAGCTGTATTCAAGCAGAAGTAACTTTGCCCAGCTTGCAAGGATATGTTCACCAAGGCAGATATTTTACAGCAGGAACCCAGAGAGTGATGCTATGTCACAGCTGTGAGATCATTGCTGAAAATAGTCTATTTCCCACGAATACACTCATGAGGGATAATTTTGCAAGGAAATTAATAATTCTGCTTCTTTCCCATTAGCCTTCTCATTATTCTTTTGGGTTTCCAAGCAGAGAGCACTAGGTCATCACACATCAAAAGCTGTCAGCCATCTGAGAGTGCAGGAAACCTGCTTCTCACTCTTCCTTACCAGAAATAACTTCCCCAGTGTAGTCAAGAAGTGAAAAACTAAGGAGGAATGTGGCTTAAGACAGAGGCCACAACTATGGGAAAGTGAATCCCCATAAACTGTGGAGTGATTAGTCTCTTCAAAAGGAAATTTTACTTATGTGGGGTCAAACCATATCCAAAACATTCTTCTGGTACTTACCCATGCACTGGTCATCTGTAAGGAGATCCTCGGTTCCAGTCCAGTCCAGTGCTGCTCCAAAGTTATTGACACAGAAGTATTTCTTAGTGTCAGGGTCATTCTGGGAAGGTCTGTACTGGCCATCTTCATCACATTGCAGACTCTGCTCATTGCTCTGACAGTATGTGATACCTGTTACAAGCAAACAAGAAAAAAAGGTACTTTGATAATGCTGTCACTGGGTTTCACAGGATGGCAGAGGTTGGACAGGACTTTGGAGGTTGTACAGCCCAACTCCCTCCTCAGGCAGAGCCACCAAGAGCTGGTTGCCCAGGACCATGTCCAGATGGCTTTTACCCAGCTCCAAGGTCAGAGACTCCACAACCTCCCTGGGCAACCTGTGCCAGTGCTCAGTCATCCTCACAGTAAAAACGTGCTTTCTGATGCTCAGGGGGAACCTCCTGGCTTCAGTTGTGCCCATTTACTTTGGTCCTCTCAATGCAATAGGACAATGTTCCACTGCTGTAGGAAAAAAGTCCCCTTATTACAGCAGAGACTTCACTGAAAATTAGGCTAGGATTTGCATGGTGTTTTATGCTCTAAAACATGGTAGTCTCACTGCTTTGTTGTTACTTCAATTCATGTTTCAAACATTTTTCGGATTCTCTGCTATGGATCAAATCTCTGTACATGTATCTCTGGTACTGTAAAGCAAAGGGGTACAGAGAAGGAACTATATTTTCATGCAGGTTTTTTTCAGTGCCTGCTGCAGAGGGTCTGCAGAATGCCCTGAACAACAGCACAAGAGCCATCACACCAATTAATTCAGAACAACTTTTCAGACTTTGTAAGGAGACAGCTGGGAAAGAAAGAAAGCAGGAAGCTAATCTGTACAAACTAGACTTTTGGAGAGGGCTGGCACTGAGATGCAGCACACAGGTAAGGTGGAAACAAGGGGGAGGGACTAGGTTTAGTAAGGAAAACTCCAAGTGCAGTCAAAAAATCCTAAAGAGCAAACTTTTAAGGACACAAGCCCAGCACCTACACAGGGAATACACATGGAAATGAAGATGTACAACTTAAGGCAAAAACTAATTGATGTTAGGATGCATTAAAATAAAACTTGATCTTTTTATCCCACCTAAGAGAATAAACAGGTTGAAAGAGAACAAAGTAGACAATGACACTCCCAAGAAACCCATTCCTGCTGCATTCATTTTTATCCATAAGTTAATTCTGCAGACAAAACTGAATTTGGACTTAATAACTGATTTTCTGCATGGAACTACATGAAAAAATAAGTCATTTAAGCTGACTTCACCAACTTTTGTGAACATTTGAATAGTTGTTTTCTGAGAAGTGTTTGTATTTGAAGGGGAAAGAGCTGCATAAAATAAGAGTACTTGAGCGTTCATGAAAGCGGCAATAAATCAACTGCATGAGACGTTTCTCACTGATACTGAACACCCAGATACCATTCCTGAGGACAATGAACATGTCTAAAGGAACCACAACATCCTGGATGAGACTGACCACTTGTTTCTCATGCATTTTTGGTTAAAACACCAGACAGTTTGTACTTTGTAAAATGCCTCTGAATGTACGCAGAAGGGATCGCATCCATCCAAAAAGCCCCAGAGGGAGGATATTATTTTTTTTAACTTAAAGAGGAATAAAAAAAAATTATTAGTTATTGGAAGCCAGAATATAAAGGATATGGGAAAAAATGAGTCCAACTTACAGTGATCAGTACTGATTGCCCCATAGGAGTTGGTAGTTTTGCCCACAGGACACTTGATACAGGAGGAATGTCCTGTCTGCTCCTGATAGTAGCCAAGAGGGCAGGGAATGCATTCATTGTCCTGGAAATGACTGCCTGGAGGACAAACAACTGCAAAGAGAACAATCACCTTATTACTCCTTAGGAATTCAACCAGTTTGGGCATTTGTACACACATCTGTGGGGTCTAAATATAATGGCC
>JAYRBT010000082.1:144463637-144491793 GCA_036023395.1 Myiotriccus ornatus | reverse complement strand
GGTGGCAGTGAGGTCCTCAGGACGTAGATGGATTGCCTTACAGGGCTAACGAGCTCCATCTGCCTGGGGAGTGGCCCCGACCAGGAATCGAACCCGGGTCTCGGCGGTGAACCACTAGACCACCAGGGGCTCCCATACATCTGTGAGTGTGTACATGTATGTATCAATATATCTTATCTTAGACTTGCCACAGGCTTCAAGCTCTTAATATATGTATTTCTAAGTGGTATAACAAGGGTGAACACTCCTTAAATGACCACTAAACTCATCAGTGACAGGAATACAGGCTGTGGTCTGTTTTCTCAGATCACCCTAAACCTGTTCTTGAGTTAGTGCACATGAAGCTGTTCGGAAATGCCAAATCCAGGTCAGATTTCCGTTTGTTAAATCCATTTGAAATCAGATAATGCACTTTGTGGATAAGTTGTGGAGGAGAACAAAGGAAGACAAGTTACAAACAGAGCAACTTCTAACACTACAGACAGAAACAGGAAGGCTCCTTGGAGTAGAAACTCCAAAACCATCATACAGAAACCCACCATATGGTAACGCTTTCATCCACAATTCCTGGTAATGAAATTTTTGTTAAGTACTTCCAAACTAAACAGTAATGGCTGGATTAAGAGTCACTAGCTGTGCACATGACAACCCAAACACAAAACAAAAAGCTGCTCTTAGTCCATATAGATATCATTTTCAAAACAATCAGGAGCAATATTTCCAGCTGACCTGTTGCCTATTATGAAGGAAACTTTCCTCTGGAATGTCATGGAATACTGTCTTTCCCTCCAGAGCATTCAAATGACCATTAAAGCAGAAGAGCCACGGACACATTTACAGGACAATACCTCTACTTGTTATTTCACAGCTGCTTTCCAGATGTAGATTTCATTCAAAACACTATCAAATGTATATTTTGGGACTTGGACAAGGTGCAAAACTTAATTTCTCTTCCTGCCCCTCGTCTTGGCAGCAGTTTAAGCTCGCATGAGTGAGAAACAGTAATGGAAAACTGGCTGTCCTCACAACCCAAGTGATGAATTGCTGTTCTGGCCAATGCACCAGAATGTAAAGTAATTTAACTTATAGAAGCACCTAAATTATAATAGATTACAAAGACAGCTAGTAGAAAAATTATCATGTCTTCCTTCATCTGCTATAAATGGTCCAATGGGAAGGTCTAGGATGATACAAATGTGAGACTGAAATTTTCCTTCCAAGTACATATCAAGGCAATTACTGTAGGTAAAACACATATCTAAAATCAATTACACAATCTAAAAAAATCCTGGATTATACAGAATTCTCCTTTCACAAGCACATTATTTAATACACAAGAGTGTCTGATACATTTTAAATAGTTTCCAACACATGAAAAAAGGATCATACTCATTGCAAATGAACAACAGTAGAAATTAAAATGAAGTGAGCAATCCATGCCTAAATTGAAGACAAAAGGAAAGAATGAGGGAGACTCATTAGGCAATTACAGTTTAAAAAGGAACAAATTAAGCTTTTCAAAGCATTCTCCTGTTTTCGTAGTTTTAATCACAATGTGAAAGAAACATCTGTGTTTCCTATTATATTAAAGTGAAATTCCCTTTCATCTCACACATCACATTGGCGAAAGGACACAAACAGCAGTAAAAACTCTTGGTGCAGAGACACATTTTTTAGACTCTGTAACTCTTGGAGGCATCGGTACTTTCAGCCACAGGTCACATTCGACACAACCCCATAGAAGTTCAGTTCAGTCCTAGAAGCCAGGCAAACCACCACATTGTACTTCTTTCAAGCTTTAACATTCACACATTTTAACAGTATAAGAAACTAGAGAAAGAGCTCTGAGCCAAAATCTCAGAGCTGGTTGTTAGCACTGGGCCCAAGCCTTGTATCCCTAAAAATAAGAAACAAGAAAATCAAATCTAAAAATAAAAATAAACCCCAAATTTAATCCCTTGCTCCTGCACAGGAAATTTGGAACCTGGTCTCACTTCTAACTAGACTCAAGCTTCTGTGTACCAGGGGAACAACTTGCTCAGTAGCAAAATCCAGGCTACAGAGCAACTCACTGGAGTGACTGCACAGGGACACCTCACTTCACTAGAGCCTCCTTTTACTCAAGATCAGCTCTCACTACACTAAGCAAGATCAAAACCTGTCACAACTGATCATTGTCCAATGCTCTTTCCTCCCTCCAGGGACACTGGAAAACTTTGGGATATCAGATTCCTGATTTAGACTGTTAGAAATGAAGTCTTGAGCTGCTAACTCAGCTATAATTCTGGTATGTTCTTTGATTTGGGTTATGTTCTGCTCAGAGCAACTCTGATAGAACTGCCAAGCATTTTAAATAATAAAAGGAACAAGCACAAAAATGTATAATAAAACAAAGCTAAGTTACAAATAATCTTCAGGTTTTCCCCTGAAATAAATAGGGGTAGAAGAGTTATGTTCCTAAAGTTCTCCTGCACAGTTTCCAACTCTCTTCTTTTTGACTCACACCTGAGCAAAGAAAGTGCCTTTTGTCTCATCAAAATTCAGCTAAAATAAAACTTATACCTCCAATACCTCTTAAGGAATTATATTCATAAATACCTGTGGCATAATATAACTCAGTATAAGACTGAGACTAAGAAAAAATGTCACATAACAAAAACTAACACATGATAAATGTATTAGTTGCAGGTAGGCAAACACGAAACAAAGCTACAATAAATGCAAATCTAAATAAATAGATTACTTTAAAGGAAATACATGAGATGAAGAAGCAGATTCATGCAAGCTGTATGTTCCTAGATGAAAATACTAAGCTTATTGAGACCACAAGAAAGTTGTTCCTTGCTAAGAGCTGACTATGCTTCCTGAAGAAAAGGCAAATTACATTGATAGAGAAATAAAACCAAACAAATAAAAAAGATCAGGATCTGTAAACCCAATTTGTATTTCAACAACAAGTTGGAGTACAAAAGGGAAGAGAATACAGAATCTCTGTCACCCTCACACAACTTTGGCTTCTGTAGTCACAGGTGATACTTCCTACTGATATAGTCTCTGGTAGAGATATGGATCCAGACAGAATGAATGATCAGGATATATCCAGATAGATAGATAGATAGATCTTAGAGGAACCAGAACCTGAATTCCTAAATTCCCTGTTCAGAATAAAATATGCAGTCCTACTACACAAACCACTGTCCAGCAGCAGGTACACCATGGCAGGTTAGAGCATGAAAGCTCTGCCTAAAGCTCTGCCAACAGCTGGAGCAGAAACTGTCTCCTTTCCACATCTCCATGATGTCTGTTTTACTGGCTTTTTCCACAGCTAGCTCATTCAAATACATATGAATTAACTCACAAGGTGACTTAATTCACTGCTTCCCAGAGGCCTTTATCCCTGGCAGGAAATATTTGGCAGAAAGATCCAATTCTTTGTAAGTTCTGCTCTAAGTGATGGATTCTACTTAAAAAATAATGATACTTCCAATCAGT
This sequence comes from Myiotriccus ornatus, assembly GCA_036023395.1. Taxonomy (NCBI): domain Eukaryota; kingdom Metazoa; phylum Chordata; class Aves; order Passeriformes; family Tyrannidae; genus Myiotriccus; species Myiotriccus ornatus. Next base: position 144,488,301 of record JAYRBT010000082.1, on the reverse strand, counting down.
ACAACACTACATCTTGTTAAGTAGCTACAAGTTGTTACAAGCTCTGGACTCTCAGAAGGAATTAATATTTTTTTCTGCATGAACCTGCAGTCAATTTACCCTCAAAGGTCCAAGCTGGAAACTGCAGCAGTTCAGAAATGATTCATCACTTGATTATCTTGCCCAGACATTAGGAAATACTCCTGAACTTAAAGGGAGACAGCACACCAAGAAGGGAGCTAAGTTGTATTCTGGTTTACTATTAGAGTCTCTAACTTAAAGCTGCATAGTTTTGAAATTTTCCCATTTGGAAATATTCCCCACATTGGAAAGCCTATCCAATACATGCTACTGTTCTCTTACACGTACACATGGTACACCTCTCCTCTGTTCCCCCCCACAAAAAGACACAGTGAATGCACCCCAATGGCATAAGTAAGACACAGACTCACTGAGGACAACTGGGCCAACAAGACCACTCAGGGTTGCACTGTGGGAGAGTTGGTGTTGACAGAAACAAGAGGAGAGCTGTTAAGGCAAAGGCAGTTTGTCAGCACGACCTGGTACCCAGGACAGCCAGGCAAAGCCATGGGGAGCCACGGAAAAGGTAGGTTTGGCAGCCCTAAGTAGGATTTTGACAGAAAGGCAGCCTGTTCCAGGGAAGCAGACTAAACAGAAGGAAAGGGGAAGAAGAAAAGAGGGAGGAAGTGCAGTCAGGTCTGGGTGTTGGCCAACACTGAAAAAGCTTTCATCTGAGCAGGCTGGACTTGGCCCAGGAACTCAAAGTCTCAGGACTTTTGCCATTTCAGCATCTAGGTTTCTATTCTAGGTAACATACCATCATCTGAAGCACTGGCTACATTATCTTCATGAGATCCTCTTATTAAGGATCATGTACATTACAAAACTACAGAATTACTATTACGAGACAGATCTAAAATAATCCCCCAAAATTTTTCCAAAACCTTCTGTACAGTGTCAGTGCCATGATGCCTATTTTCAAACCATTGGCTCGGTAAGAGGACTGAACAGTAAGCAAAGCACTAATTCCCATCTCTCCCCAAATTTATCATTCAAGTTGGTGCCTCACGCCTTTCACATATGAACCACAAACAAAAGTGCAACAGTTTTCTAACTTCAGCTTTACACTGATTCCTGACAACATCCAAGAATGGAAAGCTAAAGTGAGACATACCACATCCTTGCGAGTTTGGGACTGCTTTCCCTGGAGATGAAATTCTTCTAAACCCGCTTCTGCATCCTAGCTGCACACGTGGAGACAGATCAAACTCTTCATCCCAGGGAAAATCTATTACAGAATCTGCTAGGAACTGCTTGGAGTCCAAATGCAGCAGAAAAACACCATCCTTAATCTCTTTTATAAATGCTCCAATGAGATTTTCCCCAACAATTGCATTTTCTAAAGAGGGGAAAAACACAACAAAATAGCATGAAAGATATTTCCAATATGGGAATGGATAAGCACACAGAAACTGATGAACTTCGAGTTATGAACATGGGCAAATGCAGAAATACAAGCATTTTAACAAACAGCAGACCAAAATGAATCTGTACAGTGTTTACCAAATTAAAGCCTTACATTTGCTCACTCTGCTTGAATACACCAGAAAACATGTCAAACACAAAGACTCAAAGCTACCTTAGAGGGTAATGGAAGTTGGAACATAAAGGAAGTTGATGATGCCATGAGTACAGAGAGAGCAGGTTCTGCTCTGTCTCTTCCAAAACCATACAGTCATTCCTTGAAAAAAACAATTTAGTAAAACAGGGAGCTTATAGCCTGGAGAGGGTAAAAAAGGTAATGCCCTCAAAGATGGACACTTTGAAAAGAAAAATTTAATATAAAATTTAATATAAAACCAAAACTGAACAGAGGATTCAAAGTGTGGTCTCACCAGTGCTGAGTACAGGAGGACAATCACTGCCCTGGCCCTACTGGCCACACTATTCTTGGTACAGGCTACTATTCTTGATATGCCCACAGAGGGAATTTGAACCTGGGATATGTATATCTTTTATTTTAAAGGAAAACAGTGACTGCTTTGAAAGAATTTCCTTACTTTCCATCTCTAACTTGCATGGAAACCACAGCAAAGATCTGCCAGTTGCTCTAGGATGTCCAAGGTAAGGATCATTCTTAGTGTCAAAGGCAATGCAAACAACAGAAAAAGGGGAAAAAGGAAAAAAAGAAACAAAAAAAAGAAAAAAAAAAACTTGGAAGAAATTATTTAAATTTTTGACAACGTGTGAACTGTGTTTCTCAGAGTACAATGAATAAGAAACAGAATCTTTTCCATCACCGGGGACTTGACCGATGGAAATTTAACATCTGGGACAGTTCAGCTCATGCCCAATAAAGTAATTTTCAGTCCTGGTTAAGGCAGCTGGGAGAGGCACTGCTATCTGAAAAAAAAACATTCAATTATGGCTCCTTTCCACTGTGTGGTCACAGCCTGAAAGGAGAAATACATCAACTCCAAAATCTCAAAAACACAACACCAGTGTTATAAAGGCAGTGAGTTAGTGCCTCCTAAGAGCAGACACAGGGAAGCAAAACAACTAAAAGCAAATCAGGTTTAATCCACAGAAATATCAGTGGAAGAAAAACTTACCAATATCATGTAAGTCAGGGAGAGAAGCTGTCGGGATGTTTTCCAGCTGAGTCCTCCACGTGACATTCACTCCCAGGCGATCCGTGCTCAGGCATTCAACATAGACAGTGGAATCATCACAGACAGAGACTGAGCCAGTAATCCCAAATGCATTTACCTTGAATTCACAATCAAGTGAAACCACAGTTAGCCAACCTGAGAACTTCCTGGCTCTAGCCTTGCCCTAGCCATTTGCAGTACACTATGCTCAAAAGTAACATTTACAAAAAGGACTGTAAAAACAGAAGCTAGAAGATATAATTTTAACAAGTCATTTACTCATGGTAAGAACAGTCAAAATATTCCCTTCCATTGAAACAAATTTTTAATAAATATTGGATTGATATGGTGTGACTTCTGTGGCTAGAACTGAGCTGATCTGCTGATGTGGTGTCAGTGAAACTAAAACTCCTATTTTCCCACTAATCTATATGAGAGTGCTGACAATCCTGACATATTTCATGGCACATTCTGTTCTTCCACCTCTCTCAGGTTGGCAAAGGTCTATGTTGTGTTTCTTTTTTTTTTTTTTTTAATATTAAAAAACCCAACCAAAGAAAACAAAAACAAACAAACAAACAACAATAACAAAACCCTAACACCAACAGAGAATAAGAAATTTAAATTACCTGGAGATGACATAAACCACGAGCCTTCAGCTCATCTAAAATAAATATCTGGAAAGCCTGGAGTAATCCAGAGTAGTCAGAACTACATGTCTTCTCAGGAGGCAGGAGTAGCTGAAAGTGTGTTTGAGCTTGGACTGTCTGAAATAATTGGAGCTCTAAAAATTAAGTAGAAAGGGCATTTAGTAACCTCACTAATGAAGAACCTGACTTTCAGCGTTACTTTGAGAAAAGATAACATTGATTTTACATTCTCATGTTGTATCAATAGTATCTTCCCACTTTTAGGTGAAAGCGGTAGAGCTGTCAGTAATAAATAATAAGCAGCAAGAGACAAGCTTGAAAAATATATATGTTGTGCATTAGGGAAAAGCCAAGTTACACAGCTATATAATAATAAAGAGATGTTTTACACTGGGGCTCTAACTCACAGAAGGATAAGGAACAATCTGGATCATTAATGATTTTTCACAAGCCTTAGCAGATAGGAATTCCCAGAGAACTACATGAAATCTGACATTATGCCAATACTTTGAAAAGAAATAAAAAGACAAGAATTATTGGCCTGTCGACTTTCCCTTCTCTTACACACAATCATAAAAACACTCATATTAAAAAAGTAATTGAATCGTGAAAGCAATTATTACTAATTCCAGTGGGGTTTTGCTTGTCAAACTAACTGGGAATAAGTTTTAGGAGAGAACTGATTACATAGTAATGGCACTGACATGGATGTCTAAGAAGAGCCTTCTGAATTTTTGATAGCAAACCAAAACGTTGCAAATCACACAAATTGATGAGAAATCTGTGAGCTCATCAGTCACAAAATGAAAATCTACTTAGTCAGTTTTTAGCAAGATAAAAAAAAAGATGCAAATTTCTTGTCTCCCCTGGAGTAACACGATCCCAGGCTTCATGGAGGGTTTGTTATCTCAGATTCAGCACAACTGTCCTGCTGTCATTGCACCTCCTAAGGGAGCTGGCTCTTATCCCACCAGCCTGGAAAAGCAGCAAAGCTCGCCCTCATTCACCTCCTCTACAGACTCTCACTGCATCACATACAAGTGTCACTGCTGGAGCAAAATTCCCAATCTCTCACCCCAAAAACGAGTGTGGGAAAGCCTGGAGAGCTTCCAAGGAGAATGAAGGGAGGGACCAGAGGACACAAAAATCACAATCTCTAGATGTATAAATAAAGAACGGGCAATAAGATTTTTAAAACTGTGGATAATTATCCATTGGAACAAATTCCAACTGTTTTGGTGAATTCTCCATTATTGTGAAGTTAATTCAATCACCTTCAGATGTACTGGGAATTTTTTCTCTCTCCTTAAAACCATACCCTATTTCAAGCACAAATTACTGGGGCAAGTCCTTGGCTTACATTAAACTTCATAGCAGATTATCACATGCTCCCCTCTGTCCTTACAAAGTTATTCAACTGCCATGAGCAAACATGGAAGTTATTTCACAGCATGCTAAAAAAAACCTAACAAACACAATCACAGACAAAAGTCTCAGTCTGAAATTTAAAGTTTAAAAACATTTGCATTTGGAATAGAAGACCTGAGTACAATTGGAAATGTGAGCCCCAGAACGAGTTTAATTCATTCTGGAGATTGATTAATGTATTTAATCTATTTTGAAAATGAAAAGTAGCTGCAAACTAGACAGCAAAACCTGCATTTCTCAAAGTCCAGCACTGCTATAAATTGCCATTTTGATCAGAAAATATCTCTATTTGAAATAATTGAAAAGGCCAACATTAGTATCCAAGTAAATGAGTTCTGAATACACAACCAATTCTTCCAAGAATTAAAGTCACATTTTTTTTTTTCTTGAAAGCAAAATGGTTCAAAAAATACCAGAAGTCAGCCAACAAAGACAACAATAATCCTAAAGAACAGGCTGCTGCAAAAAAAGATGCAAAAGTAACAGTGACTTGATTATGCAAATAAACAGTCAAGTTCTGCCAAATTCAAACATCTGGCGCTCATCTGTTCTTCCAGGACTAAGTAGTTCCATCAGAATTACTTATGGTGCCAGCATCTTTTAACTAACAAAGAAAAATCTGCAAATAGATTGAATAGCTATTTATAGCTATATTATTGCAGGCAAGCAGGGCTGTTCCTGGCATAGGGGCCAGCCAAAAGGCAGAGGTGAGGATGGCAGAAGACAGCACCAAACTACTTCACCTCAATTTAGCAACTCCCTTATAACTGCTATGCCCTATTATTGTCATTCTCACAGCAGCTTTCTGACGAAAGCTGATTTTTGTGCATCTGTTTACTCTGCTCTGAGCCCTTCCCAACCCCCAGCAGCTCTGACATACTCTGGCAGGCCTGGAGGAGCGGGGCAGCCTGGACCCACCGCCGCTGCTGCACATCACACTGGAAGGAGGTGCTGGAAGAGGCGCTGTGGAAGCCCTGATGACACACCAGCTGGCACTGCTGGACACCTGGAGCTTGTCCAGAAACGTTTTCACAAAGTACAGCTCCGTTGGGAACAGACGAGGCACCGAAGGGCAGAGCACACCGCGGACCTTCACGTGAGAAAGGGGATATGTATCAGTGGCATAATATGATGACTTGTAGCAAAAAGTCCACAAAACCTTCATATCAACAAGGAAAACACAGACAATGCACCCTCTGCATTTCCCACTCAACAGCTTGGATCTGGTTCGATGTCAGTATGGTTCAGTTTACTGAAGCTGAGCAAAACACACTTTATTGGCTTTGACGGGTAATGCATTGGGCCCAGAAAGGTATGTGTATGGTTTCTAGGAACAGAAACATTTTAAACAGCCATGAATAAATTTAAGCAGGAAATGAGAAGGAGATTTCCAACCACCAGCAGAAGATGGTTGGAAATAGATATCTAGGGGAAACAGGCAGGGCCAAAAAACCCTTATCTCAATTACCTTTAGTCTAAAGTCTGAAAACTTTAAGATCAGGAGCTCATGACTGTGGTGCCTTCAAGAGCACCAGGATGTTTCTAGTGACCCAGCAGATCAGCATATACAGTAAATATATATAGAAATAGTAGTATACAGCTTTGGAATTGGAGTACAGTTTTTCCTGTCAACTTACTCTGCATCGGTACAGTCATTCCAACCATGCTACCCCACTGTAACAGACTATTTTAGCAGGTTAACTACAATGATAATTAATTTCTACAAATCAGTACAAACCAACTGCTTCACTCAGTATTAGCCAAATCCCAACCGAGCTACTAAATACATAATATTAATTAAACATTTATGAGTTCCAGAGCTACAAAACATAGGAAGAATAAAGAACTTCCTTGGTTAGAAATAAATATAAAGAAAAAGATGTTATCATGCAGTTTACTTCCTTGGTGCATATATAGATCATTTTCCAAATTGCAGTGCTCAGATCAGCCCCCAAATCCCTAATCACTGGAGGGAGGCAAACACTGATGATAGTTCAGGTCTGAGCCTCCCTCTCCCCTTCTGATGGAGATATGAAAATTAATTCCATAACTTAGCAGCCACCTCGGTTAAAGCTTAAAACAACGCAGGATGAATCTGGGATTCAGTGTGTGCAGTATATCCTTGTTTTCCAACCCTGTGTATTTCAATGACAAAATAAATGGCTCTCATATCTGTCTTGCTGAACTTCCAAATGCATATTTTTTGCTAAGTCTCCTTTGTAGCATCTTTTCTGCAAGAACTGTGTTAATGGGGCCACTACATTCCTTCTCTTCGCTCATTGACTCTGTAGCCAGGCTCTTTTTCTCAGTAGAGTTGGAAATGTGGCATCTTTGCTTAACAGACTTTTAATAAATCTCCCAAGATTTTAGGACCAAAAAGACATCGCTGTAAAAGAGACAGTAGTACTTATCCTGACCATTTAAACTACATCCACAGTCATGTGTTAATTACATTAATATCTCTTTATACAAAGTATGTAAAAACCATCCTGTGGTTTCTTAATTGCTCTAACACATTTTTACATCCATCAAGTCATATCCAGTCTCAGCTGTATGCTTCCACAGTCTTTTACTGCCTATTCCAATGAGATTTGTCTTATGAACCAGGGAAATAACCACCCCTCAAAACCGAAGAGATCAATGGCTTCCTGGTGTGGTTCAGATATTTCAGCTCACCACCAATAATTTGCTCATTTATCCCTCTATAGATGTCACTTCATTTACTACTCTTATCAAGCCTGCACTATTTTGTCATTCTTCTGTTCTTCTGAATCATGTTCTGTTCTTCCTTCTGAATCATGATCCAGTTGAACACTGACACCTCTTTCACAGGTGGTCCTAAAGATTTCCACAAGGATATTAACATCTCCAGGGTCCTTCTCTGGAAATCTTTCTCTCCTCTATCTCTACTCAGAGTTGTGGGCAGTGGCATCAGGATGGGAGATGCCTGTGAGGACTGCAGGGGTACTTGGCATCGTCTCTCCAGTGCATGTCAACTAGGAGTTGGATTGCTTCTGGTGGAAATTATTAAAGTAATGAAAATCTTGCATGCACTGGGCACTGTGAATTATTGTTTTCTGCTTACAGCCGTCTGTTCTGATGCTGAAGAAGAAGTTTATCATATATTCCCACCAAAACAGCTTCTTTTGCTCACAAACAAGTAGTGAGAGAGTACTCCTTTTTTCCTGAATGATTATTAGTAATTCCTGGGACTAGAGGTATAAGGCTGGATAGAAGGAGGAGAAAAGAAACTTCTTCTTCTTTATTTTTACACAATTACTAAGTTGTTTATCATGAAAAGGTCCACTGTTATTTCAAAATCCAGGAAAATCATTAAAGATTATTTCAATCTCTATGCAGAGTGTAACAAATAGCTTTCAGTTAAGCCAGATTTCCACTATATTTTCAAAGAAGTTCTGCCTCTCAGCTCAGTCTTTGAAAAAAGAAAGGTCATTAATCATTCAGTCAGTGTTTCCTCTAGGAAAAGTACAGCATTACAGGATCCCAAAAACAACAGATACGCACGCAAAATGTAAAATCGTCTTAAAGGCATATCTTGGGGTACACTTACACTTTTCTTAGAACATATTCCCTAAATTCTGTTGGAATTCAGGGGGAAATCTAGAAAATGAACTTTCATGGAGAGGAGTTATCAAGGACTTAATATTTACAACAAATTCCGAGTTTTCTCCAGAGCTCATCTCCTCAGAGCTCGGTTGGGCATCTCCACACACCACCACAAGCATGGGGCAGATACAACCATGGGGTCTCCTTCTGGCCTCTCACGAAATCCCATCCTCCTAACTCTCTATTGATACAAGAGAGTTCAAAGAAAATTAAATTGGTGGTGGTTTCCAAGTTGGCTGAGCAGCTGCATAGTTGATTAAAACACCTTACAGGCAGCTGGGTAGACACAATCAGGCATTTGCATCATAGAATTGTAGAATCATTAAGGCTGGAAAAGACTTGTAAGATCATTGAGTCCAGCCATTAACCAGCACTGCCAAGTCCACCACTGAACCATGTCCCCATGTGCTACTTGTATTGTTTGCTTGGTGAGAATGAGCATGTGTTGCTCTTTTAATATCAGAATCATTATAGGAAACTGAAATAATTTCTGATCACATGGTCTCCTTTCCCTAAATTTTAGTCAAAAAAATGCCAAACCAAACCAAACAAATAAAAAGAAATCCCACCAACAAATGAACTATGGAAACAGCAGTGTCCTGAAGACACAGTTGAAGGTTTCCTTTTTACATCTTTTTACATTAGTTTCCACTTATCATTACACTTTGGAGCATAGTCTTGTAGAAAGTTTAATTAATTTTGCTACACTTCAGTGATGGGAAGATGTATAAAGGCCACTGCAAATTAAATTTATTCAAATGCCTCCCATTTGGACATCTCACTGGAAACCATGAGTGAGTATCAGTGCTACACAGCTCTGGTCATGCAGGAAATACTCTATGAATATGCAGTGTTTTGGCACATCCTTTTCACAGTTCTGGTCACAAGCCAAGAGCTGGAATGGCAGAAGGATACATTTTTCAAATTTTATTTTAGTCAGCTGAATGGTTTTTAATCCCAGAGCCAGCTCAGACTGGAACAGGTTCAAGTTTGCAGCAAGCTGTTCAGATTGAGTTTATAGCTGGGTTTTATAAATCAACTGGTTTGATTCAATCAATTTTATGAATAAGGAAAAGTCAAAGATCCATTCCCTTCTCATTTTTCCCTGACAAAGCACTTGAAGAAAACTGGACATCGTGCCCAGGCAGGTCTGGGCAAAGATAAACATGTTGCTTGAGCAAAAGTCTCTACGTGTCTCAAGAAATAAGATTAGATAGAACTAAAGAGTGGAAAAGTTTAGGATCTGGGTCCAGTTCCAGACCTGGATTCGCTCATGTGCCTCAAGCAGGAACTCACTTGCACATGCTGGTCTCCCTCCGCTCACTCGTGTCCCTGGCACCTCCTCTCCGTTGCCAAAGACACACCAGCAGCTCTCCTGGTCCTGGCTGCACTGCACAGGCGAGAAACTCCCGTCCTCCCCCTCGCACTGTGGGATGTAGCCTTTGGCAGCGTCTCGTGAAACAGCTTTAGACTTCAGCACACTACAGAAACTGGGACCTTTAAAGAGAGAAATTCATTGCAAGATACAGAGTAGAAGACAATAAATTGTCCCGAAGGTTTTAACAGCAGTGCCGTCAGACTGTTTTGTCAGAAGGAAGAAAGATGAGTGATCATGAAACTATAAATAATTTTAATTATTATAGAAATGGGAAATTTTACTTCCACCAGAAAAAACTCACTTTTTTTTTCTAAAGTGTAAGTTATGTGGGTTTACATAAATAAAGTAATTGAAAAATTCTGGGGTTTTTTTCATAAATTTGATAGTGTATCATTTAGATGCCGATATTTAAAAGGTTTAAAAAATCAAATTAAACTTTTTAGCAAAAATTTTTGATCAAGGTAATCCTAAATGTAACAATATGATCATTTACATTTTAAAATAGTTAATATGTCCTAGTTTCATACCTACAAAGTTGGGGGGTTGAAATAGCCATGAAAAAGCAATATTTATGGTCTCACACAAAACAGGGACATGAGTGAGCAGAACCACTCCCTGACAAGAAGATCCAAACAGTTCAATCTGAACTTGAGACAGTGTTGTTCTTACTAATTTTGTTTGCAGAAAACCACTAGCTAAAGAACTGCAGAACAAGCACAAGAGAACTGTGGGCTCTTGGGCTGCCTGTATGTTCAGGAGAGCAGAGCATCCCAATTCATGCTAATGGCAATTCTTTAACTTCCTGAATAAACCATCTCCTATGAGACTTCAACAGTTCTCTGTCTTTATTTGAAGACAATAAAAAGGTATTAAAGGTCTAATTCCATTCCATAAAGTGGTGGAGGACCATGCCAAATGGTCTCAGTGTCTGCATGTGGCCCAGCTCCCACAGTTCAGAATTCACTGCCTTAGAAAACCCCGAGAATTTTCTATGGTGGTAAGAAATGAAAGTTAAAAAAAATGGATAGCAGCCTGTCCATCAGTTTGTCTAAACTAGTTTATTTCTGATGTTATGAAAGCAAGGGGTAATTATTTTCAGATACCCTTTCAGTGTTGATGTGCTTGCATGCAGTGTATCACTGAGGAATTAAACTACAAGCCTCCCAAGTTTCACAGGCAGCGTTCTGAAAAGGGAAGCACATATGCTGCTAAGCATGAGGCATCCCCACAAGCACCACAGGTGGTGGGCAAAGCATTACTCACACTCGGGATTGCCATCCAAGGCCTTGCTGCCACGCTGAAATACTTTTCCTGACGCAGGATCCACACACCAAATATCTGTGTCGGATCTCTGTAGCACAGCGTATTCTCCTGTCTAAAAAAAAAAAAAAATCAAGGATATGTCATTGCAGAGCAATGTGTTTTAATAACACACATGTCTCAATCCATACCCCAAAGTTTGGTTGAAATGTTTTATTTATTTACATTATTTTATTGCATTTATTTTGTTGTATTTTATTGTATTTTTTTTTCATTAATATAATACATTGAAAAAATCCACAAAGTACAATCTATCTAATTTAATACACAGGCAAGTCCCCAAGAGAATCAAGAATCATTTAAGTTGGAAAAGACCTCTAAGATCATTGAGTCCAAACATTAAATAGGATGCAAACTAAAATCCCATTGAGATGAAGTTCTGGTAAAATCCTGGATTGAAATGTGTTCAAAAAACATGTACATGTGATCCTTAAAGATCTGGTTTAGTGGTAGACTCCACAATACTGGGGTAACAGCTGGGCTTGATGATCTTTGCAGTCTTCCAACCTAAACAATTACATGATTCTATATGATAATGATTCTATTACATGGAATGTCTGTTCCTTGCCCATCTCTATCCTGATCCCTGCCACATTTTGAGAGCATCATGGACCCTATTCTGAGATATCTGCACCCAGCTCTCCTGTCATTCTCTCACAGCTCAGGAAGAAAGAGCCCCCAAATGTCAGTCAATTAAGGTGTGCACTTCAAGCACAGCTCTGCAAAAGCACCAGGCACAGCCAACCTGTGGGAGGGAATCGTGGGCAGGGACAGAGCTTCCTCTTCCCAGTCTTTACCTCAGAACAATTTAAGTTCTGCCTTCTGCAGGGCAACGCCTGCTGCTGGTTTCGCCTTACCCTTTTCTTTCAGGTTAATAAACGCACAAAGGATGCTTTAGGAGCATGGGCTGAAAGTGTACAGGACTTTGGCATGGTGTGAGCCAAACTGCTTCCTCCCTCAGTCATGTTAAATCACCTCAAGGCAGTCAGGGATGAACAGATCAGCTGCAGACACATCCAGCCTTGAGCCGCTCTGTCTCCAGCTGGAAATTAATGCATTGGTTTGAGATCGCTGACATGAAGTCTGGCCTATGAGAGGGAAAACACACATTTACATCACCATCTCCTTCACACATCTGCAATAGGCTCAGGCAGAGAATTCCTGATCAGTGTTTGATAACCACAGAATGGCTGAGGTTGGAAGGGACATCTGGAGATATGTGGTTGGACAGCTGGTCCAATTCTCTTGCTCAGGTAGGGCCACAAACAGTAGAGGGTCCACTCTCAAATCATGCAAGCCAAAATCACACTTAATTAAATGAAATTAATTAGCAAAGTAAGCATAGCATTCCTTTCTCTTTTCTTGTAGCAGTTAGAAGCAATTTTCAATACATATTAAAATTTGTAAGAACAAGCAAAGACAGATATTTAGGAAGAAAAACCAACTGACATTTGGGAAGTTCTGCTGAGCGTGAGACCAAGGAGTCCATGACATAGCGTCCTCTCTCATCCACGCACCAGCAATGACCTGGCCAGGGAAGAAGAGCAGCTTTGTTTTAAATGATGTATTGTAGTGTGCTTTGTTGCATACTGCTAAGATTTTCAGCCTCAGCAGAACTATAGAAAGGGCCCAGTAAATCTAAGTCACAGTTAACTCTGCTATCCAGGGATCAGTAGACCACACCTGAGAGCAGTGGTGAGAATGGAAATGTAGCAGCTCTGGTGAGACTCCCCCACCACAGCCCTATCCTGCAGCATATCATCTACTCCCAGAAATTTGGCATCATCCACAAACTGGATGAGGATGCACTCCATCTCATCATCCTGGTCACGAATGAAGGCACTAAGCAATACCAGCCCCTGGAATGAGCCCCAAGGAACACAACTAGCAGCACACAACTGAATATTCACTAATTTTTGCGCCCAGTGAGCTGCCACTTGAGTCTCTCACTCCAGTCAGTTTTCCACACATCTTGTAGGTCACATCACCTTTCACCAGCTTGACTACAAGAATCCTGATTTTCTGTCTTTTTATTAGAATTCTTCTTAGTTTTGATTTGTTCAGACACCCCAGAGTATCTTGTTAGGAATTGCTCACCTGTGCTCTCATAGCACTGAGTTGGCTCCCAGTTTCCCAGGCCATCACACTGTGGGATGTAAGGGAGAAACCCCAGCTGTGCTGCTTCCCCAGCAGAACCTTTTGAAGAAAAGTGAGTCTGCCAATAGAAGTGAAGGACTATAAAAGAAAAGTAAAAGAAAGCTCTTAGTGGCCAATAGAGGATATTTTAAATGCGTTTGCAAAAACACTGAATGTTCTCTGTACTTCAGAAGACAAATTAATAATTTTGCAATTACATAAAGACTGGTAAGTGCCCAGATTTTATATCTTCACTGTGTCATACATATGAGACAACTGAAATCAGCTCTTGGGCTGGCAGGTTAACGACACTGATTAATTGCACCTCCTTTTCAGCAAAGCTGCACTTGACACCGAGCATACTTGCACAGATCCTGGGCATGACTCCATTTACCTAAGCTCTCATCTCCCTTTCACCCACCTGACCACGCAGCCAGCTGGAGAGCAGAGTCACTGCCTGAGAGCAGCTTTTGGGAGACCAGTGCCTGTGACTCATAGGGCCGAGCAGAGCGCAGGAGGTCCCTGTCTGTGAGCTGTATCCCTTTTGCCATCAAGAAGCTCTCTCCAAAAGCAAAGCGGGACTCATTTGAGGCTAAGATGAGCTGCTCTGCCTCCTCCATAAATTTCATGGCTTTCTGCCTCACACCTTCACATGTACCAGGACCTGTAGAAGCAAAGGTGTATTAACAACTTTTATCTAAATCCAGTAAAGGTTTTCATGTGAAAACTAGCTGGTATTTTAATTAGCATGGTCTGCTTTCTTCTGCACTAGCTCAGTTTTGATTTGCATAATGAAGCAAGTGAAGGAGACTTGTCTTGTTAAATCCTTAGCTATTTAACAGCAAGAGTCTGAGAATACCAGGAATAGCCCAAACATTCTCCAAGTCATGGGCCAAATGGTTGATGATTTTAATTTAAGTCCTCATTGGTTATGAACACAGTTAATATGTCTCTACAAAACATTCCTTCAGTTGCTGCCATAAAAAACTGTGGATGATCAGAAGTGAGAGAGAAAGGAAAACGAAGATACATCCCTTGGGTTCAGCTGGGCAGCTGACACTTGGCCTGTCTTCTCCATACATCTACTGACTCAGAAAGGGTATTTCAACACGCTGAACCAGCTCCATGAAAGCTGTTCCTCCAAAATTACTCTGATAATCTGCTTCATCCCCTTTATTCTCCACCTGCCCACAGAACTGGAATCTCTGGTAGTTTGCCATTCACTGTTCTGTCTCTTCTTCACAGCTGGAAAAATGCTATGTGATGAGAATGATTTCAGTGATGGCATTTATAATACAGGTCATTTACTGAAGTAACCCCAAAGAGGGCCAGCAGCTTTGATGGAGGCCTCTAGACAGAGGGATCACCAAACTTCAGTGCTGGCCTCATTCTTCTCCTAGTGACTTCAAGGAGATATCTGTTAGTCTTGACCTCATAGTAAGAATCAGCAAAGAAAATCCCTCTTGCTTCATTTTAAGGCATTCTTGAAAGTCATTTATATCACTGTGTAATCCTGAATTTTCCATACAACTCTTCACACTTCCTAACTTCAAAGTGTCCTTTGCCATCTGGCTAAGTATCTTAGGCAAAGCATTGTATGCCCAAACTCCAAATTATAAAATCTACACAAACTTGAAATGGAACTTTATTCCTACTTATTCCCAAAGCTGAGGCACCACTTATTTACCAGAAATGAGTTACCCCACCTCTGATGTCCAGCAATAATGTCAGTACTGATGACCTTTCTGACAAGTTACTGTCTGCTACTTCACAACAGTTGAAAGGACTTCCCTCTCTCGTGACATAAAAGAAAAGACCAGAAACAGTACTACTTACATCCCAGAAATTGTTACTTACATGCAGGAACCTGATTCACTCCTGCCTTTGTTCCTTGCAGCTCTTCTCCTTTGCTATCAACACACCAGCAATCACGAAGTTCAAAGTGGCCTAATGGAGCACTGAAATCAGTATAGGATCCTGGGTAATATGTCAGCTGCTCATTCAGAAGCTGCCAGAAAGTATATGGATCCAGCAAAATGTTCTGAGATGCCGTGGTCAAGTTTCCCTCCAGCACTTCAGGTGGGAGATCCGTGAAGGAGGAGTACACGGCAAACGCGGGAAAGACATTCTGGTGCTCAGCCTCATACAAAGCTTGAACAAAAGCTGAAAAGCCTTTAGATGATGCCTCTTTATATCCAGCTATGATGCTCAGCAGATCAGCAATGGGCAGGGGTTGGCCCTCGTTGTTCTCTGCAATCCACCTCTCGTACCACTCGAAGGCCTGCTCGGGAGGGCCACTGCACTGCACCTGCCTCCAGGCGCCCTCTGCATCACACTGTGGGAGGTAAATGCTGGACAGCTGAGACACAGCGCTTGGCTCTGACAACAGCAGCTTCACAGCCTTTAGAAACTCCTGACCAGCTGTTACTTGGCAAGCACTCGGGCCTGGGGAAAAGAAAAAACACATGCAGAGTACATCCTATGAATGCTCTGAAGATATACAATACCCCTGCCCCTCTGTTACAATAAACACTACTACTAAAACTTGGTCACTCATCCCAATACTAACAACAACATTCCTGGCCTGTTACTAGGAGAGCTTAACTATATTAAGGTCCCATGGTGAACGAGGGTAAGATTTCCAAAGGGACGTGAGCCCTGAAAGATGCATACAGATATGATCTTTAAAAATATGTGAGTACATTAGGTGCCTGTAGTCCTTACTGAGGGGATAGGTGCTTGGTGCCACTAAATGCCTTCTTAGATCTGATTACACCAACCAGGTATTTTCAGATACACTTGGTAATCTGGGAGTTGCTTCTTATTCAGCCAGTCCCTGCAAAAACAGGCATCTGAATTGGAGGGTAATACTGATTTTATTTCCCCTTGAACCTAACCAGAATTTTAAGACTGTGTGTCCTCTCTTGCCATTCTCTACTGAACGCTGCTGCTGAATATAAAAATACCATCCCTGGGAAAACCGGAGTGAGTTGGATTTGGAAGCCTTTTCTGCCATCTCCAGAGCCAAATTTCACTTGGCCACCAAGCAGCTCTACAAACCCAGCAACCCACAGGAGATCATCTTCTTTTGAGCACCAGAGAATTCTGAACCTGTTTATTTTTGGTTGCACAGATGGGTTGCTAGCTATAAATCCCATCCCAATTCAGATCTTTGTGATAAACTCCCTACTACTTCTGCAAACTGTGATTCAAAGGAGCTCCCTCACTACATACCACTCTCTGGAATCCCTGCTATTCCTCCCAAAAGGAGAAGCAGGCTCTTCTTTTGGTCTCTTATACCTGCTGATGTGCCATTTTCAGTTCACAGAAACTTGGAAGACGAGTATCCCCAGCCCATGTGCTTCCTACTTCCTTTGTATTCCATTAATAGAAGGGCAAGAAGAGGAAATTCATAGTCTATAAGTGAGTTGTAAAATTGATGTCTGAGCAGTCATTTGCAACTAACTTTTCTGGCCTGACTGCATGGCCCTTAAGAGAAATCTATCAGCCACTGAATCCCTCTCTTTTGTTTGAACAACACTGTATTTCCCACTACTGCCCTGCCACTGCAAAGCTGACTTGCTTTCCTGTTAGGAGACAGTATCATTTGTATTCATCATCCTTATATCACCAGTTATAATCAGATATGAAGAAAGAATCATGAAACTGCAACACAAAAGAAAGCAACTTTAAATTCCCAGCCCCTAAGACTTACACTGCATTGGCTTTCCAGCTTTTCCTCTTATTCCTGGAACAGTCTTGCCATTCAAATCAACACAGAAGCAATTTGTCCCATAACACTGGAGTGGCAGAAAGTCTCCATCCTCAGTACAAGAGGGAATAAAAAGGTCTGATCCCGCAGGCAGACTTCGCTTCAGGTCTTGCAGGTTTCTCCTTTGCTTCTCACAATCAGTGGGACACCTTGGACGTTTGCCTTGAAGTCTTGAGCCTGGAATTTCCTTACCTGAAGTGTCCAAGCACCAGCACTCTCCTGCATAGCACTGGACTTCTTCATACCTCCCCTCCCTGGTGCACGTTGGAACAAACAGATCCCCTGGCTCCTCACCACAGTCTCTGGATCCCAATGATAGTTTCACCACTTCACCTAAATCTTCAGCAACATCTTCGGGGACAGAAATCACTTGTTGAAGAAAAGTAAAGAACTCTGGTAGTTCCAGAACAGAAGAAAGGAATTTCACCATGTTCTGATTGTCCTGTAGAGTTACTATGCGGCCAAAGCTGCCTACAAGAGGTTTACTCAAAATGGAACTCCCCTTTGATACCTCCAGTGAAAATGCCTCTGCTGATTCCAGAGGGCTTTGGCTGTTATTCCTCTCAGACACATCCTCCTGTTGGAAAAATTGGCCAATGCTGTATTTCCCACTAGTGCCAAGTGCCCCTGTGAAGTTAAACTGAATCAAATTCTTCAAGAACCTCCCTCCGAAGAGATTTTCTTGGAAACGCTTTGGATTGGCAGCAAATTGCAATGCCACTTGAGCCAGCTCCCTTGATGGGAACATCCCTGCGATGGCTTCACTAAGGGTAGTTTCTAATCCAGAAGTCTGGCTGACAAATGGGCTTTGTGCAACTGGGGATGACAATCCAGAGTCCAGAAACAGCTCCTTGAAGGAAGGAGGGCAGGGTCTTGAAAAGCCAGCTGTTTTTTCCATCTGCTTATCTGGGGTGGAGAACAAACTGGACTGACTGAAGTACCCAGCAGGGCCATAAAAGAGCCTCGTCAAGGCCCGTCGCCTCTCAGAGATGCACCCTTGTTCTTCACCTAGAGAAAGATTTAAGAAAAAATATGCAAAATTTGAAGTCTCCCACACTTACCACTCTATTTCAAGCAGCTGGGGCAGAAACAACCCAGACGTGTACATTAACCTGTTTCTCAACTATGCATCGTGCACATTGGTATGGAAATTTGAACTGTTATTGCATATGCTATGTAAATAAAATCCTCCAGTCAAGACACAAAATGAAAGGAAACATTCCTTCCCCACATTCGAGTTCTCTGCTCTGTGGGTTCTATCGCTTCCCAGTTTAAATCCTCATTCCCATTTCTATGGCTGAAAGAACAAAGTCTTTTCCAAATATTTTAACTCTCTGATAGGGTGCCTGCTGCTAATGGATGATCTCTGATTACCTCTGATGATCCAGATGACCTAAGAAAGAGAAACTTTCTGCAGAAGAACAGAAAGCTTTTTTGACCCAATGCCCCCTAAGGAGGAATTTATGGAGATTTCCTAACTAGATCTTCAGTTTCATAGTGAGGTGTTCATTACAAGAGGTTCAAAAACAAACTGTTAAAAGAAGCAGTAAGACAGTGCTAAGGACCATGGCATTCACAAACAGGCTCTAAGGAAAAAATATAAGATTTCAACAAAAGTAGTCAAATATCAGTGTATTGAGGGTGCCATGCAACCGGACTTGTCTATCTCGCATTGGCCTTTTTAGCCATCAGCGCGCTTGTAGCAAGCGTGGGTAGAGCCCAAGCGTGGGTAGAGCCCTCCTAGAATCTTCGTTCGCGAAGCCTAGCCATGATGATGATGAGGGTGCCAACAGTGGCCCTGGCCACCAATACCCTGGGCTAAGCTCTGTCACAGGTGTAGCTGCACCCAGCCCCATCTGTAGATTCATACACAGGCAGCAACAGCTCCAAGTTAGGATCCAACACATCACTGAAGAAGGACTAAGGTAAAGGCTAGAAAGTCATCAAAAAAGGAAAGACTTGGTAAATATAAAGACATTGAGAATCCAGCAGGATGGTTATGGCACTGACTGGATCTCTGGAATGCATGCAGCATCTTGACTTGTGCACACAGTTACCTTTCCTTGAAAAGTAGCAGAACTATAGAGAAGGGAGGCAAAAATATTTTAAGGACAGGACAGCTTTTTCATTAGGAGAAACCATTCAGCTGGGACAAAAAAAATATAATAAAGTTTTTAAAAGCAGGATTCTCCACATCATTCACAGTAGACAATTATTATTCAGTATTTCTCACAGTACAGAGAAGTCCAGAACTGGAGCATGTAATTATGGTCATGAAATTTATTGCCAGAGAGTGCTAGGAAGGATAAAAGGTTAAAGGGCACTTAGGCAAATCCTTGGAAGATAACTCCATACAGGAGGGCTGAGCACAATGATCTGGGCTCAGCCTCCAGTTTGGGCCCCCCCTGCCTGCAGAAGAATATATGGAAGCTATGTGCATTTTCCATGTTTCTCACACTTTCTGCCTGAGCACCACTGCTGTCCCTGTAGGGGACAAGACATCTTTAGTCTGCTCCAGCACAGCCTCCCTTGGGCTCCCCACTCCATCTCCATTTATTCCATGACCAGACAATTTGATAAAGCAGTCATAAGCTGTGTTAACAGTAAGAATAAAAGACGGAAATGTAAAGAGCTTCTAAAATAGATAAGCAAGTGCTCTGACGTTCTGTGACTGACATCTTTCTCACTCCTCCTTTTGCACCATTATCCTGCTCCACAGCTCCTGACGGGGGCTCAGGGTCCCTCCCAGCAGATTCTTCATAAACACATTTTCTGTAGGATGAGCCCCTCCTGTTTTCAGTGTTGGCTCGTGGTTAGAGGGAGGGAGAACATTCCTCCAAGGTCCAGTAAGTTAGTGCAAGCCACAGTTCCACAAGAACAGTAATATGAAACAAATGTAGGATCATGGTTCATAAACACTCTCCCCTCCTACCTACTATTGAATCAAATCAGAGCAGAGGGAGACAGAATAAACACAAAAGCACTGCTGGGGTGAATCTACTGCAAAAGGTCTAAAAAGCAGCATGTTCCTTATCAGGACTGCCTGGTGCCCTGGGTGATGTGAGTACCCCACATGCTGCCCACACCTACAGCTCTGGCTCCTCCAGTGTTCACGGTGCTGAGTGTGAGAGCCAAAGACACTAAAGAATCATAGAATCATTAAGGTTGGAAAAGACCTGTAGGATTATCGAATCCAACCACTAACCCACAGGTCCACAATGAAACCATGTCTCTAAGTACCACATTCACATGCTCTTTGAACATGAAATAGAGCAGAACTGGAGACACACACGTGGCATGTAGGGTGTCTGAAACAGACTGCAGCTATATCCTCATGAAATACCTTCTCAGGAGTTAATCTGTGAAACCTCTGCAGAAATTTTTCCCTGCTGAAGTTTCCCGAGTCTGCCAAAAAAAGCTGCAAGCAGCCTCAAGTCATTGTCCCCCCTCCCCTTCCTTCCCACAGAAATCATCAGGAGGGCTCAGCAAAGCACATTCAAAGAGAAAACAAGCAGTCCCAACATATGGCGAGGCCCCTCAGAGGTTCCCTTGCAATATCCTTGGTGATCAGCCTCGGAGGCAGGCTAACATTTTCATTTCACAGTAAGCCTGTCTGTGCCCAGAGCACTCCGAGCACTTGGATCTGTGACACCTAGGGCAGATTCCTCCTTCTCTAGCTGCATGGCAAGGCTGTGTCTCACAGATAGAGCAATTTACTTTCCCCAAAGGCAGCCCCCGCATTAAGACCCTGTGCCCCAGACCTCCAGCACAATCCTGAATATTTAGGCAGTGCACTTCAGAGTGAGGGGTTTTAACTTTCCTCCTCCCCTCCAGCCCTTGGACATTTTTGCTGTCATTTCCATTTGAGGCACTGATTTGACAGTGTACTCTCTGTGGAATCTCTCAAAGACCAAACCCATACACCTTTTATGAATTGTTTGTTGGGTGTATTTTTTACTGGATTTGGTAGTTTTCATGGCAAAATATGCAGTGAAAGAGATAGGGAAAAAGTGCTCAGGGTGGGAGGTGACTTAGAGATTCCACTGCATTTCACCAAGGGAAAGAGGTAAAACCCAAAAACACCATCACTGGCTTCTTTATATTACCCCAGATATTCCATCTTAAGGCCCCAGCTCCTGGAGTCAAGAGACAGATACCAGGGCTGCAAAGAAAAGCCTTGCTGCATCCAAAACTAAAAGGCTAAAGAGAAAGGAAAATAAAAGGAATATGATATTTAACAGTTTATTAGAATGTGCCTCTTAACCCCAGGGAGGTTTCAGGATCTCAGTTTTCGAACACCCGAACCCGTCAGAGCCGAGAAAGGAGTCGGTCCTTTGGGTTTCTTCCCAAGGATGCCAAGAGACAGGCTCATTTCTCCTTTCCCCAACCTCACACCTACCACAGGCCGGGGGTTGTCCTCGCCTCTTTGTGCCTGGGACCTCTTGGCCCTCGGTGTCCACACACCAGCACTGTCCCCCCTGCTGGCACTGCAGTGGCTCGTAGCCCCCGTCGGCGGCGCAGGACGGCACGAAGGGGTGCTGGTAGCGCAGGGCCGCGAAACGCTCAGCCTCACACCTCGAGGGGCCTGCAAGGAAACCAGTCTGCGTTAAGCAGGGACAGCCCAAAGTTTCAGAGCCATCTCTGCTTGATCCTATTGTTTGCCTATTTGGGAGGGGAAAAAAACCCACAAAAACATTCAATTTCTTGATTGTTTTCAGTGATATCTCAAGCACAGGCTAGAAATGCAATTTCTCCATCCTCTTTTCCCCCGGAGAATTTGCCCTGGAGTTTTCTACTGCAGGTATTAATTTTTGAAAACTAATCAGAAGATAAAACCTCAATACATTTTCCAGCCACAGTTGCAGGCAGGCAGAGCAGCAGCATCTCTCCCAGGGAGCTGTGCTGGAGGCTGGGGCAGCTCTGGCCCTTAATGCAAAAGCAAAGTTTGGTCAACAGAGACACATGTACAGCTTGGGGGACTGATTTTGTTCTGATTTTGTTTCTGAAGAGAATGAGGCATTGCTCCTGAAAGCAAATCTGCACCTGACCCTTGAGAACTGGGTTGGGACCATCCCATCTCTTTATTTCCCTCTGCAGGGATATAAAGACCCTATTACTGTCAAACTGGCCTTAATGGCAGAGACACCAAAAAAATTCATAAAGCAAATTTTCTGCAGTATGACCTCTCCAATACAGGACTTTCATCTTCCAACAGAAATTTTGCTCGTTTATATAAAACTGAAATTCTACAGCCTAAATATTTCTCACTTTCAAGAGCTTTCCAGCTACACTCAGCTACCAGTCTGAGGCAGCGAGAGCATTATATCAGAGCAACCTGTTCATCAAGGAGTCTGACAACTTTCCTAACGCAAGAGGCTTCAGGTGGTGTGTAAGAGCTGGGTAAGTCACCAGAGCACCCCCTCGGTGGCTGATGAACAGGGTCACATCTCCATCTTGTGGCTGTTACAGCTTCATCTGTTCTGACAGCTGCTGCAGCCCCAGCTACAGCCAGAGCTAAGCCAAAACGACTGCAGTGGGAGGAGGAAGATGCTTTCCAGACTCCCCAAAATCTTTAGCTTGTCCCAAAACCAGAAAAATGTCTGAGTACACAGCCAGAAGACTGACATCAGTATCTGCTTAATATTTCTGGTGATGCAACTCCTTAGTGAGGGTCAGAGAGCAATGTCAGAGGAGTTTTGTTGGGAGGATGAAGTATCATGCAGGGGTTTCAAACTTTCCTCGGCCAATGCAGTTTTCTTGGGCTTTGATGCAGTAAAGAGGAGGTACCTGACCTCCTGTCCCACAGAGCTCACTGCCTGTAGGTAGAGAAACTCTCCCCATGTGCCTGCCCTGACCAAGGAAGGAATGGGCCCAAGGGCAGATCCAAAAGTTCAGCCTTGCTGGCTAAGGCACTGTGAACTCTTGTGTGGCCTCCTGGGAAGGAATGTGTGTTGTGGTCAGTGTAAGATCCTTCCTGTTTCTGAGTGTACCAACATAAATTAGGGAGCATTTTCTCAGGCTTCTAATTTAATAAATCATCATATCCATCTCCATAATCTCAGGGCAAGAGATACAGAGGGTTCATGGGATTTCAACTGATGTGAACTTCAAGTGCATAGGAGAGCACTGATCAGAGGACACGTGCAATCAGCTGGTAAGAATGTAAGTGCAGAGTAAGTGGCTTCGTTACTTCTTACTTGTCTTACCTTACTTTTCAAGGTAAGAAGGTAAGTGCAGAGGATAAAAGCCAGCTGTAATTCAGGGTCCTTGCTTCTTGCACTGAATTGTGATGTTATAAGCTTTTAGAGCAAGAAACTCCTGGAACAGCTCTCCACAACGGCAGCTGTCACACATAAGCTCTAAAACTGACACCTTTTTTTCACAGGGCATCACCTGGGTGCTACTTACACCTGAACTTGCCAGAGGTGACCAGCTGGACTGCCAGGAAGCGCCTCCGGAGGATCCGATAGATGTTGGTCTCCGAGAACCTGCGGGCAGGTTCTGCCATGGAGAAAACTGTGTCGTAAACCTCATCAAGCAGCAGCTCCAAGCCTGGGAAAGACAGACTTTTAGCACAGAGCCTGGTTTTAAGACAAGAAGTCACTTGGTTTATACCACCAGAGTAGCAGAACGGGGAGACTATAAAGAAAAAGAAATCTGGTCCTCTAAACAGGCCAAATGTGAAGTTCTACTGCATAACCCTAATGCGCCACACCATGCACCCAGTGCTGGGTGCCCAGGCACCACCTATATGCCCTGACATCTATTAAAACAAGGAGGAGAAGCATCTTGTAACTGGCTGTTTGCTGTGGTTTTGTTAGGCTCAGTCTGCAGTAAAGACAAGGATGGAATTATGGAAACTGATGTTACCAAAACCAATTCCCAGTTGTTTTGGTTGCATACTAAAAACCAAGATGTTCAGTAGGTTTCCCGAGTGCACAAATGTTTTGAGAACTTCTATACCTTCTGGGAATTAAATGTTGAAGTTCTGGTCTCTCATCTAAATTTTAAACTATTGCACTTTGCATTTTCCCCCCTTAAAAAACCAAACCAAAACAAAAATCCCTACAGTATCTAAGGAAGTTCTGCACCTTCTAATTCCTCCTTCTTGAAAAGAAAACATTCTTTCTTCTGAAGTGTCCCATCAACTACTAAGACATCTAAAAAGTATCCTGAGGCTCTGAGAGAAGAGGAAGAACCACCTGATGTCCTTGCTAATGGTTAAGGGGGTTGGATTAGATGTTCTTTAAAGGTTTCTTCCAACCCAAACCATTCCATGGTTCTACCTGAGCAAGAAGAAGGAGTTCATTCTCCAGGCCCTTTATATTCCCCCGTATTTGGACATATTGAATATGAGGCAGCTTTCCAGTTGGACAGAGGATGGACATTCAGAAATCCTATTCCACCATCCCAAAAAGGACAGAGTTAGCTCCCAGGAAACAACTCCACTTGATACTGACTGAAGTGGTGCTCCAAAGAGTTGGATTTCATCAGTGAGCTCCAGCCTTTCCAATGGTCACTACACTGGTCACAGTGGTCTTGCCCCTTGTAAGAATGAAACTAGTTCCAAACGAACCTGAATACTGATACTTGTTATTTGTTCTTTCCCTTGGGAATTCAACACAACCCAAATTAAAGGATTAGATGCTGGTGGTCACTTACCAGTGTCTGCCAACTCCCTCCCCAGGCTGTCCACACAGTG
>JAYRBT010000082.1:144408268-144463537 GCA_036023395.1 Myiotriccus ornatus | reverse complement strand
ACCCAAATTAAAGGATTAGATGCTGGTGGTCACTTACCAGTGTCTGCCAACTCCCTCCCCAGGCTGTCCACACAGTGACAGTACCCAGAGATCTCCGGGAACTTCTCCCGCAAGGAGCTGAACGTCTGGAAAGCCCCTGGGAGCCTGGAAGCAAAAAAAGCCTCCTGTGAAGAGCCCAGGGAGGGCCATCAACAGCAACAAAGCATCATCTATTTCCTTCCTGGGTTTGTATGACAGGGGTGTCTGCACAAGGTCACTACAAAACCTTTTGGTCTCTTTTTGGCAACCAGGCTCTGACATGATCCAGATTGGTGTTCCAGCAGGACAACAAATCCATTTTTTAAAGTTATACAGGACAATCTCCCTTCAGACAGATTTCTGACCCTTCCTAAACAGCTATTCAGCATCTAACACTCATTTTCAATTTGATTCTCAACTTTGAAAGCCTGTCAAAGAGTGTAAAATAGATGGGTGTCAGCTTAATGTTATTACAGCACCCATATATTAGCTCCTTCCACAGATCTGCACAGGATGGCAGAAGGCCTAAACAAACAGGTTTCCCTTTCCCTACACATGCTACGTGTGCTTTCTGCACTGAATTAAATACAAAAGCTGATAAAAACCTCACTAATATTTTTCATTTTCAGGGCATGGCTCAACAGATTAAGAAGAAGGAGAAAGGGTTTTTAATATGCTACAAGTAAGGCTGCCTTTTACTTCTGGAGATCAAAGAGATACTATTTTCCACTGCAATATTATAGGAGTGACAACAGCCAGATTCCAGCAAAGCAATGATTGAAGAAGGAAACTTAATAGGGTCAGAGTTGGAAAAAACACAGTAAATGTGATCTTAACTCACAGACATCCTAGGGTTTCTCCAAGTAAAAGATAAGTTTCTCTACCTTCAAAGTGCCAGGTTCCAAAACAATCATATTATTTTTAGGACACATCCCCTTACCCTGAAATACGATAAAGGTGTGGTGCCCCAGCTGCATGGGGCTTGTTTGGGAAAAGCTAGCAACAGGGAAGTGAAATTTTCTGCTCAAGACATTTAGGGAATTACACAAATTAAGTTTTTACCAAGGAAGGACACTCAGCAGTAGATCAGGCCCTGATTAACTGGAAAAAAGCAGTTTACAGCCACCCTGTGGAACTGCACTCTAACCAGGTTTGATTCCAGTGCCACCCTCCAGCAGCCTCAGGGATGCTCTAGCACATGTAGCCTGAGAACAGCAATGAAATGCTTGTCTGGCTCAAAGCCAAGTGAGCAGAGCAGAGCAAGGGGCCTTTGCCACCCCAGGACTCTGCCTGAATAATAGAATGTTTTGGGTTGAAAGGAACCTTAAAGATTATCTATTTCCAACCCCTATGCCACGCGTAGGGACACCTTCCATTAGACCTGGTTGCTCAGGGTCCCATCCAGCCTGGCCTTGAACACTTCCAGAGACGGGGCACCCACAACTTCTCTGAGCAATCTGTTCCAGTGCCACACTCACAGGAGAGAATTTCTTCCTAATATCTAAATCCAAACCTACCCTCTTTCAGTTCAAAGCCATTCCCCCTTGTCCTATCACTACACGCATTTGTTGAAAGTCCCTCTCCGCAACTCTTGTAGCCCCCTTTAGGTACTGGAAGGTGTTATAAGGTCTTCCTGGAGTCTTCTCTTCTCTCAGCCTCTCCTCACAGACTCCTGAGAGCTCTGCCACCTCCTGTCAGGAGAGCTGAAGATGTTGCTGCTTCCTCCTTCTTCAGGACATCAAAGCACAGGCTTGGAAATGCACAGAGCAACAGCAGCCTCTGTCAGAGGAAGGGGCTGGTAACCTCAGGGTTGCCCCGGTGTTACCCAGCCGTGCTCCTGTCTCAGAACTTGCGCAACCCCGTGCATTGCTGCTCTGCTCTGGCACCCTTCCATGCCTTCAAATTAAAACCTACTGACTCCCCCCGCTTTGGATTGTCAAATCCTGCTCTGCTGCTGACACTGGCATGCTAAAAGCAATCAAAATGTCATACTTCACGGAACAGAGGGACTTCTGTCAGCATTAAAACACTGTAATTTAAGGTATAAACACCTAAGTGCCGTATTTCTGTAGTCTTTAATATACACACACAACATAAACATGCTTGGGGTATTTCAAGGCCTTTCACCTTCCCTGGATTATCATGCACCGGCCACTGCCCAGCTGGGAATATGATCTTTACTCTGCACTGCTCATGTCCTTGGAGTTCATCGCCTCAGCATCTCAACGTCTAGCTGAGTGAAACAGGATTCAGTGAAAAAAAACTCTGCATGGTGCTTCCTTTCATTCTCAAAGCTAAGAAGTCACAATTATGCTACTTTTATCTGGGGCAGCTTTCTAG
The DNA here is from genome assembly GCA_036023395.1 of Myiotriccus ornatus. Taxonomy (NCBI): domain Eukaryota; kingdom Metazoa; phylum Chordata; class Aves; order Passeriformes; family Tyrannidae; genus Myiotriccus; species Myiotriccus ornatus. The sequence goes on along the minus strand of JAYRBT010000082.1, from coordinate 144,461,179 downwards.
TCATATCCTGTCATTCTGGTTATTTTTGTTCCAAGTTGAGAGTACAGGTAAATAAAGCACAAACTGATATAAACTGGGCCTGTACAAACAAGAGGGCAGAACTTTTCTCACCTTATGTGGAAAACTCACTTTCTAACACATTTTTTCTTTTCTCAGATTCTTTTTAACCACAGCCCTTAAGATGAGTGGCAATAAATCAGAGTAGCAATAACACAGGGTTCCTCATCTATCAGAGCCAGTCCAAAACAATGGCTAAAGCAAAGGTGACCACATTTAAATTATGCATAAATTATACATTATAGTGTATCCATGTGTTTCAGCAAGAATGCTTGCACTCAACAATACAGGAAAGTAAATAAATGTGAGATTGTTAACCTTGTGTTCGAACTCTGAGTTGCTCCACTGGTTCCACAGGAACATAAAATATGAGTTTAAATTCCCTGTTCTGCTACAGCTCTTTGCTATGGAATTCATCCTTTCAACTCTGTATTCTGACCCCCAAGGGATAGATAATGACATTTCAAGCAGGAGTGGTGTGAAAATAAATATATTAATGACCTGAAATACTCAGATATGATGGTAATAGGTTAAGTCAATCCCATAATTAGAAAGGTGTACAGCTGGGAGTAAAATGATCCTGCTGTGATTAATTAAATGACACAGACACAGAATAAGTCCAATCACAGATCTTTACAGACAAACCTCCCAATGGGAGGAAAAAATATGCCAATTTAAAGCACTGATTTTCCTCTGTAATTGCTTTTTTAGAATTTCCACATGCCACAGGCCAACAAACAAAACAACCAGATTATTTTGCTCTTGCCAAAATGACCTCTCCTGAAGTTCTGACAAATTTGCACTGTGCATTTGGGCCCATTCTTCAGTTTTGCTTAAATTAAAATAAAGAAAACCCTCAAAATAGCAAAATTGACATTTACAATATAATTGCTTTGCTGCTACAGAGCCAAGTCAGAACGAGACATTACATTTACTCCACCGGCCTCCAGCAGGGAAATGTGCTGAGATGCACCTCACGAGAGACCAAAAGATTTCTCTGGAGAGTCTGTACATCTGTGCCAAGACAAAGTCCTCCCCCTCCAGTTCCCATTGCCTCTCCCTTGTTTCTCCATCTCAATATTAATTCCAGCTCCATCTTCATATTAACTCAGCTCCTCCACAGGACAACAGCTTCTTGCTCCCACAGATGTGGATTTGATCCAGCATTCTGGAGCCTTCCCCAACTCCCTCCAGCCTCCTAAATCTAGTCATACACCGACATAGCAATTCCTCACTTGTTTGGTTCTCCTGTGTGAGCAACCTCGGCACTGCCTAAACACACAAGAGTTTCCCATCATCACATGGAACTTCATCTTTGCATCTTGCCTCTTGTCTGTCTGTCCATCTCTTTTCATCTTCCATATGGAATTGTCTTTCCTACCTCACATATATATCCAAATTCCTCTGCTCCTTCTGTATTTATCTCCTTTGCTGTTGTCTGCCTGAGAAGTAGCCCTGTCTACTCTTCCAAACACGGATTGCAACGTGGCATCTGCTGCTGTGTGAAGACACACAGATTAGACTGCAGGGATGGAATACAATTTTAAAAAAAAAATCAGCAAATTTAATTCAGAAGGAAAAGGTTTTCTAGTGGGTCCATTCATTAACAGAAAATAACATCGTGTGCAGTCACAGATGAAGGGTTTCATGTGGGGAAAAAAAAAAAAACAACACAAAAAACCCAGTAAGACACTGTGCCCCTTCAAGTGCCTTGAAGAGGTATGCAGGATTGCTTTCCTGACTCAGAGACCTGGGCTCTTACCTGTTGTAACTATGCACGAGATCAAAAAACATCATGTCTGTTGTGTTGACAAACTTGCACTGGACAGGCAGAAACTCTCCATCTGCTGAGCACTGTGGTGGGCTCTTCTCCCCAAACCCGTGCAGAATGCGGCGGTCTCGGATCTCACAGTTCCCTGGACCTGATAGGAAAAAAGGTGATGCTTTGGGGTGTTTTAACTTCCCATGAACAGCTGAATAGCAGCCCCAGGGCTTGGAAGGGGTTTACATTCATTACCCTGAGCATGGACACTGAGGTGCATCATCTTGTTTTTATGAAGAGCAGGGAATTGGACTCAATTATCTTATAAGTTCCTTCCAAGTTGAGATATTCTTTGGTTCTATGAAACAGGGCCTTCAGTGGCTCAGTTAACTATCTGCAGTTCTATAGGATGAGTGCAGACTGCAGTGCCCAGGTTCCTGATCTACCACCTTTCATTCACACCAAGCCTTTCAAACCTACGAACCCCACCATTTTGTTGAATATTACTTACACTGTGCTGGCTTTCCTCTTTGCCTGGTGCCATAAATCTCCATTCCTTCTGGATCTACACACCAGCACTGCCCCAGCTCCATGTCACACTGCACCTCATCAAAAGCCCCTGAATCCAGGCACTGAGGGATGTAGGAGATGCTGCTGCTGTTGATGTATCGACTCACCAAGATCCTCTGCTTTTGCAGCTGGCAAAAGGACAAGCCTGAAGCACCAGAGAGCAGCATTGTTAGAGGAAGGTTCTTCTTGGGCACTGAATCATTTATTAAGACAACATCTGAGTTTTTCTGGAACTACAAGTTCTGAGTCTGCCACCCAGGTGTTGTGAGAACATTGATGAACTTGAGGTTATGAAAACTGGAACAGAGAAACCTACCACAGATGGGGTTGAAGTTCTCCAATTCAAAAGCCATTACAATAAATTGATCTTTCATTCATGATTCACCTTACTCTGACCCTCATAAATACAGACATCCAGGTCTATCAGGATTCCATGATTAGCCCTGAAGAAACTTCAGAACTTCCACTAGAAAGTCCCAGCAAATTATAACAAACTAGGGTCCATCAAAGTCTAGGGCTAACTTATTTTTTATTTCAGCAGTTCAGATGCAGATTTAAACAGTTCTTTATCCAATCTGAACAGAAATAGACATTGTGACTTACAAGATATGGGATATCCATTCTGTTTGCTGCCAGGTACCTCAATGCCATTCTCATCCACACACCAACAGGAGAGACCATTCCTATTGCACTGGACTGTCCTGAAGGAGATCACAAGTAATATTTTTTATTTTGTGAGTGACAGAGTCGTCAGTCAGTACCAGACTTAACAAAACCATAAAGCAAGCCAAACAACTTCAAGTACTTTAACATCACTAATAAGGGAATCAACAAGGGCTGTGTTTCTGGTGACTCTACTCGATGGGAGTTCCTAAATCTAGTAATTCTGTGAACTCTTCAGGAATTGCAGACATGTGACTTGAAGTCATTAAGGAAGCAAACAGGTAGGACAGAATCCTGATCCTCATTATCTGAGATTTACCATACATTTTGAGACAGTTTCTAAGTCAAATCTAGAATGGCCAAGGTTGCCCGCAGAGGCAACAAGATAATAGTAGAGAACATTACAATCTGTACTCAGCCTCAGCTTTAACTTACTGGCTTCTTGCACCTTCAAGGAACACACTGCTCTCTAAATCACTGTCCTCCACGTGCTTTTTTGTTCCTTTACTGCCTTTAGAAGGAAACCCAACCGTGCCACTTACAGCAGGGTGGGTAAGTTCTCAGTCAACTTGGCTGAGCTGTGCCTGCTGGTACCCACATTCGGCTGTGAGCACATGTAGGATGACAGCAGCTGTATTACACAGCAACCTGCACCAAGTATTTAACATGCAAATAATGCTGCCAAGACTAGCCTTAGAGATTATTTCCAACAGATAATTCATTCAGGAGAGGCTGGATCTGCAACATGGCTCAGTGAAGTCACCTCAGGTCTCCTGTACTCATCATCCTCCAGTCCACTGATACAGAGACTCTTCAAAATAGGCTCAAACTTCCATTAGTAATGCAAGGTCAGATCATATAACAGCAGATTAACAGCAGGGATGAATTACCTGAACTGGCCATCTTCTGAGCACTGAGGAACGTAGGCTTCCCCTGCTGCAAAAGCCTTTTCCCTCTGAAGTTCGCATGGACGCAGTGGTTGGGAATCCGTCTGGTACTCTGAAAGCAGCAAGAAGATAAACACATGAGAGTGATTTCACCACAGACCTGTTCTTACCAAAACCCTGTTAGTGCCAGCCCTGCATGGTCACAATCCAAGGTTCGTGGGTCCTCCCTGGTTGTTTCCCTGGTGCATCTTGTGTGCATTTCTGTGTGGGACAGTGAGAGGGAGGTACTGAAAAAACTTGCTGGACTGCCAGCTGCAGGATGAGCTCCACAAAGTGGAGATGCTCATGAACCCCTTTCCCAGGCCTGTGTTTAGTTGATCTCAGCTCTGTTTTGTACTAACATGGCTATAATTTTCTGGTACTTGGGGCACAAGGATTTAGTTGGGCCTATGACCACAAAAGAGCCCTTTGCCATAATCACACATATCTCTATTAAAGTTCCTGAGTAATCATTCTTTATTGAAGCTAAGTCACGCATTATTTCACCAAAAGGTGAGATATTTCTTCTTAATGTCATGAACCATCTAAGAAGACTCAAAGTCCAGCAGTAGTGTCAAACTAATTCATATTAGGAGCACTCTCAATTTTCACTGGGGTACCTGATCAACTACTGAAGCCACCTAGCAAAGAAGCAGTCAACTCCTCAGTTCTTAATGCATTCAAAGCTGCATTTGCTGCTGTTTTAGGAGAATGATGAAATTCAGTAAGTTCTTTTTTACAGAACAGATTAGTTGATTTGACACTTTCCCCATCCTCAAAATTTGATTAGTGTCATGCTCTTAATTCCACTATTTATAAAAATACTGCAAACAAACCCATAGGTAGTGATTTAGACCAAAGTTTCACTTGAGCTAGTATTTGCTCTGAGTGTGACCACACAGAGTAGTGCAAGTATGTTGTAAGTATTCTCTATGTTTTTCACCCTCAGATATTTAATTTGCAGGTCAGGGAACTTCTGTGGCCACAGATGGTTCCTGTACACTTAAGACCTCTCAATCACAGATGTTTCTGTGAGTTTTTACTGTGTTTCCTTAAGACCACATGAAACTTTTCATGAGATTGTAACATTTCAGGTTATCTCATACATAGACAACTACACGTAGGAAAACCTCACCATTTTCACCTCAAACATGACTCTGTTGTTACTCTGGGATGTGTGGAGAGGGGTATACCAAGACATTTGAGTTAAAAGACTAATTCAGTGATTCAAACTGCTGGTTGTGCAGGACTATCAAACTCAGACTATCCAGTACCTTCAGGTTCAGGCCTAAATTAGATGATGGCACATACAAGTAGAAGACGTAACCTTAGGACCTTCACATCCCTACACCACCAACTTTTCTTACCTAAGCTCCTTCTCTAGCCCAGTCTGTTCCTTGAGAAAAGTTTTTTTTCCACCCAAAATCCAGGTGTGCTAACTCAGATAAGCCTGACCACTTAAGATCCTTATAGTTTAGTATTTAACCAGGAGCCCAGACTCAGTTTGCACAGCACACAATAACTAGCTAAGTTTGCAGCGTGCAAGATTCAAGATAATTATATATGCCATCAGAAAAATACACAGAGCAGCACGAAGATCACAGGAGCACAGTCACCACTGGGCACAGGCAGAGGAAAAGAACAAGTGTACTTACCAAATATATTGGCTGTTACCATGGTAGTAAAGCAGCAAAGAAGGGTGCAAAGTGGGATGGATCCCATCTTGCGACGGGAGAGCTCCATCCCTTCTCTCAGGGAAGCACCCTGTGCATCCCATGTGGCCTTCACCTGCCTTTTTATAGCAACCATCACATGGATGGGTTCACTTATGTGCTGGTAGACTGGGCATAAAACTGGGTGAGTGACGCACATGATGCTTCTGAGAAAACTGCAAGAGGCCCGTTCACCTGGAACTGCCCTCGTGGTTCTCCTCAGGCAGTTCTCATCCCCGCTCCAGGGAGCGCGACTGAGCCCAGGCACTGGAGAGGAGAACAAGTGGCAGCAGGCACAGCAGGTGGCATGGGGGTGACTCGGTTACACCAACAAGCAAATTGAGATATTGACATGACCCCAGGCTGAGCTCTGGCTCTCACCTGCACTGGGGCGCAAACAGGCTCTGTTCTGTCTATTGAAAGTGCACCTTTGTGTGTTCCCTGAGAACTGAGCCTGCTGAGGGACAAGTGAGAGTTAGGCCTCCAAGGGCTGCAGCATTAGGAGTAAATACAAATCATAACGTGGTTATTTATGAAGTGAAAAACAGGATGGACGCAGCTCCACTGACTGAAGTGAACTGAGGGTCAGAGTCAACCGCATTCAGACTTTTGCTTTTACTCCCATTTGCACTTTAACACAGCCAAGAATCTGACAGAAGCAGCTTTGCTTCTTGGGCTATTCTCCAGCTGTAACATCAGTATGACCATAAAGTTTGTTATGCCAAGCTTTTTGATACTAATTGCATGCAAGATCCTCAACCTAAAACATATCAGAAATATTATTTTCTTGGTTCCAAAGTATCACTTCTTAATTGTCCACCACTTATGATTATGAGACAGCATTTAGTTGCACAAGGAATTATAAGAACTGACCCTCACTTGTACAAAGGTGGTTGGACAAATAAGCCCAAAATAATTAGGTAAATAGTAACAGCACATGTTTAAAGTCAGACTTGGGTTGATTTCAAGAAAAAGTGAGAGCAGCATTCTTATTTGTGATTCATGGGTACTAGACAGTCTAGAAATAACCCTATCTACTGATATTCTGCTACAGGGCAACACTGTGCCAACAGGGACCCAAGAATCCTTCTGTGTGGGCTGTAGACCACTGCCATGCCATGGGATTTGATGTACCTGGTAAATATGATCTCAAACAGCAGAATAAGGTTGCTTTAGCATGACTAGGCTTTTAGAAACAAGTGGGACTATATCTGGAATTTACTTTCAAGCAACCTACTCTTGACTTGAGGAAAGTCAATAGTCTGCAGGAAGATCAAGCTGAGGAAAGATGAAGAACATGGCCAGTGCAGATGACAGACCAAAAAATGAGGCATAAAGACAACAAATCCAGTAACAGCCTTGACTGAGCAGGCACAGACAGAAACTGAATTTCTGGGTTAGCATAGCATTTGTAGGGAAAATACATGCACAGCAAAGCAATTTGACTAAATAGCCATTATAAAAACATTAGGGTGGCTAAATCAGAAAGGAAGAAAAGTTTGACCACGACATACATTTCTGACTCAGTGGTGCTTCAGAAGCGTCAGGTTCATGTTTGACCCCCATGCAGTGGGGCAGCCACAGGGAAGCAACCAGAAACAGCCAGCCCAGCCCAGTGCCACTGGCTCTCCAGTGGCAGCAGGAGCTGTGCTTACAGGCACTGCAGTGTCTCCAAGCCAATGGAACACACAACCAGAGCGTGCTGAGTGTGTGGGATATTGATTTAATCCAGTTTTCTCAAGTTATTAGAAAAGTGTTACCCAGGTTCCTTCCACAGCAAATGGGGAGAGGAGCAAGCTCATTAAAATTGCTACTCACCTTCCTCCTTTATTCTTTGCTACAAAAGGCTGATAACAGAGGAAGGCAGACAGGAAGCCAGGAAGGTATCAAAGGGCTATTACTAACAGAAAGAAGTACAAATTCACAGTATCTGCATAGTTCAGGTTCCCAAGATGACTTTCATTTCCTTCAGAAACACTCAGAAAACAACCTCTGAGCTCCTCAAGTTAGGAAGAACAGCCAGGTCTCAGAAGTCTCTTAAAAAACAAAGTAAGAAAAGGAATTTTGGCAATTTGCATCCCTTAAAACACTTCTAGATGTGCGTCAGACCAAGGTGGGCATCTTGGTACATGCATGTTCAAGGGGATGCAACAGCCCATGGATTAAATAGGAAAAAAAATTTGTTTACAGAGCAATACGTGCAATTCACATTCATCAGAGAAAAAGAGGCACTTGTCTGTGGCTGGACAAATAAAAACTAAGAAAAGCCTTGCATGACCTTCAGTGAAGGGAAAATGGAATTGACCTCTATTTTTAGCACCTAAGAAAAAAAGGAATAATATCTTAAATCAGCTCAACAATGAAGGACAAGAAAAGGAGTAAGCAAAAAAAAGTCCCTGTGACCATTAAGCCTTAGAACCATCATGTCTTCCAAATCATTGCTCTAGTGTTGGAAATGAGGCAAAAGCTACTCAGTCTATACTACAAACTAGAACTGCTGGGAGGAAGACAAAGGTCAGCAAGATGAGACACCGAAATCACAAACCTCAAGGCAGAAGCAGATATTTATTTGTTGTTTCAGTTTTGCACACACTTTCTTAGCAGAAGAGATGGTTTGTGCAACTGCAGTTTTTACCTGTCAAAAAGCCCCAAGGATAAATGCTTTCTGTATACAAATACACAGATATCTGTAGACACAAAAAAGTTACTCTTACCCAAATAAAACTTGAGCCTGAGAAGTCAACCTTAGCTTATGAAAACTTGGGGCAGCCTCCTGAATGAGGCAGCAAATTGGAAGCAAAAATTTTAAGAACTGAAAACATTGAGAAATCATGCCCACATCAATCAGTTCATTTACTTTAAAAAAATAAACTGTTTTTCTGTGTTAAATAAAGCACCAATATCAGATAGTTCTCTAAGACATTTTAGGAAAACTATGTAAAAACAAGACTAACACCATTTATTACACTTACAGATAAGAGAACTAAGGTTTACAGTTGGTACATTTCTTTCCAAGACCTTGTGAAGCACATATCTATCATCTCTGATTAAGTCCTCATGTGATGCAAAATTAAAAGATGACAGGATGACAGCATCAGATAATACATCCTTCAGTCACTTTATACATGACATTCTTCAAATTGAAGGAACAATGGGGAAGTTCCAGTAAGTTCCATGCTATACTTGGCTAAATCAGAGAAGTGGGTACAGGACTTGTCAATTGTTTTTAATTATAATTTAGCATAAGAGAAAAATGTCTTTGGTGACAGAAGAACCTAAAGAAGCCCATGTAAGAACACTTGAATTTGCATTTGTCCCTGGAGAAATCAACTGTTTCTAGGTCAGGTAAAATTGTATTCATTGAAGATAATACAGTTTTCCTCTATCAAATAGTACCACAGTGATTGAAAGTAGAAAAATATTTATTTTCACAACTGGGATGCACATTGGTTTGAAATCCCAACAAGCAGGAGGCAGATCTGCAACCTGCAGTGACATAAAAGAATTTGCACCTCGAATCGGTTCAATGTCTGACAAACACAAGCTGATGCAGTGAGAAAAGTCACCACCAGTCACACAAAGGCAACAACAGGGTGCCAAACTCTGAGTGTTGGTGGGACAAAACTACTTTGGGTCTTTCCAATAATGCAATAATAACCTTTTCTGAAGTGAGGGCAATGGTGTAGAGCCAATGGAGCCAGAAAGGAAGTTCAAGGACAAACACAACCCCTGCCACACAACAAAGGTGTGAATTCAGTAAGCCACCAATGAAAAAAGATAGATTAAACTCAAGGAGCACAAGCCTGTCAGGGAATGATAAAACTGATGGACTTAAAAGATTTGGTAAAGGGAAACCTCAGTTTACCAGAAGTGAAAGATATATTTAGGGAAAGGCCAATTTGTACAGATCTGACATTGTTTCTACTGCACATAAGACACTGGGCTGGCCAAATGGTTGGCCTGACTCAGGAAACCTCATCTTTAAAGTCTGCTAATTAAAAAAAGTGTTTTGGTGTATTGCTCCAAGATTTGAATTTGGCCTCATACCTTAAATTTGAGAGACTGTTTCGAGACTGTCCCTTAAACCAAGATTAAAATGTTTCAGAATTAAAATTCTGAAGTTTGCTACATTTATGATCATATTTATTTTTTCTGTGAACAACAGAACAGTTTTTCTGTGTCAGTAACTCATTGAGATTCTGTCCAATTTCATTCATCTGCTGCTCGTCATTTGTGCCCTGGTCTGCAGGACGTCTAAGGGAAGAACCTTCTTAGCATTGTTGGCTTATTTATTTTCTTCCACAGCAGAGTCCTGAACAACGGCTTGTGGGCAATATTAAAATAAACCATTAAAAGCAAATTGAAGTTACTTTGTAATGAAATTGTACAAAGGCACAAAACACCCTTAGAAGGCAGATATCTGCCCCCAAGAAGAGATGCCATCACTGTGAAAATGTTGAAAAAGACATTGTCTTTTAAGAAGCCAATGCATTGCAAAACTCAAACCCTGAAGTTGTTAAACTCCAAAGCACTTCAGGAACAGAAAAATCTTCCAATTACTTTGCCACACAGTAATTAATTCAGTACTGTAAAAATAATTTACTGACTGTATAATTTGCCTACAGGCTAAAATACAAATGCAGTGTAGAGAAATGAGTATCAATGACTGCATGTAACTTATGGATTACAGGCTAAACATGCAACTGAAGATTCCTGAATGCTTTAAAACATACTCAAACACTCACTAGCTCGCCAAAAGAAAAGTCCATGGAATGGGAGCCCAGGCACATAATCTCAACAGACCTTTATTGTATTAGAATGCAGTCAACATTATTGCTATTATAAAAAAACAAATCACAGAAGTATTTTGCTTCTCTCATAGAAGATTTAATCATAGTGCAGTGCTGCCTCTCTGAGAGTGTTTAGTGACAATACACTGATGCACAAGCTACAGCTGAACACAGGAGGCTCTGGCCAGTTCAAAGGAAAGGAAGGCTGCTGTTTGAAGCAAACAGCAACTGAACTAGCTTTAGTTATCCAACCCCCAGAGCAGGGCTGGCTCATCCACCGCTTACACGCAGGCCCAGTGTGTATGGAAAGGGAAATTCGGGCCTGAATGATTTTTTTTCCACGCCAGTTCATTTTCTCCGCGTGGTCTCCAATTTTTCATGAGTCGTTCAGGCTGGTGCAGAGTGGCTGCCAAATGCACAATCTGCACTCCGGGCAGTGTATTTTCACCATCGTTACATGCTCTGTATTTGCTTTCCATATATAAACAGATATACACATAGTGTATAATATTTATTGCTAAAGACAGAACCCCCCACACACCCACTGCCCAGGACATAACAGAGTATAACAGAAACCATTAATGAAGTGTTTCAAACAGCCTCTGCAAAATGCTCACCTAAAGCCACATGGAACAAGCACAACAGAAAAAAATGGTCAGCTAATAAAATGTGAGAATAGCAATGGGCATTTCAAAAGTCATTAAGCCTCTGACTTTAATAAGCACTCCAAAATTAAGGTTCACATACCACAACGTTTTAAAGCAGCAGAGAGAAAACCTACAGTTCCAGTGTTCTAAACCATCCTGTTTGCAATGGAATGGCATCATTGCACAAACACCCCCTTACACATCAGCACCTCCACAGAGCCACCATCAGGGCAAAGCCTGACTGCTCTTGTTGGCTATGAAGCCCCTGCCTGCAGAGTCCTTCCCACCCTCTACTTGCTGATTTTTACATCAAGCTCCAGTTCAGTTCAGGACCTGTTTTGTGCCTTTTAAAGTTCCAGTGAAGAAAAATGGTTGCAGTTTCCCTTCAAGTGCAAAGGAAAAATGCTGTGGGCCGCAAACATCAAAATTCTTTTATAATTTTACTGTAATGTTTGAACAACTCCTTTACATCCCAACTCTCAGTCTGGTAAGGAGTGCTGGGGTCCAACAGTGCTAGAGGGATTTTGCTGTAATATTAATTCAAGTCTAGTTAGAAGCCAGATGGGAGTAGAGGGAGATCAGCACTTGCAGAAGATAAAAGAGGCTTATTTAACAAAGGTAGCAGAAACAGATGGAGATTTTGATCATGATACACACACTCCTAGGTACACACAAGTCCTAGGACACACTGGAGGCTGAGAAGAGAACAGCAGAGGAGACCTCTCCCCATGACTGCTTGCCATAGCAGGCAGAAGAACTGGGCATGAGAAGAGGAATGAAGCCCTCCAGGCACCACAGAAGTCAAAAGCAGAAAGCTGAAGAATGGGAGGAACAGATGCAACTGCAGAACAAGCAGATGAGGAGCACATGCAGAAGCTCAAAGACAAAATTAAGAGAGGTAGGTGGATGTCAGCTGTACAAGAGGACTCCACCCATGGAAGAACAGTCTCAATTCTCTCAATCTGCTACCCAGCAAATACAAGAAATCTATCAGAAAATTGCAACCCATCTTCTTTGTCTCTTTTTGAAAGAGGATGACAGGCTTCTGCTGCTGTAATTCACTCCACAGCTAAAAAAAGACCTGTGCACTTTAGGCCAGAATATCCAAAATATGGGGCACTACTCAACCTACAGCTACCCAAGAAAAGGGTTAGCCAGTAGCATCTTCCAAACCATTCCCTGCCCTATGACCTGAAGTACCTCAATTTTGTAACCAGAACGTGGCAGCCCCATCATGTTGTCCCAGATCACACCACCAAGACAATGTTTTAACAATTACTGCAATACTGCTGTCCTACTACCAGCACTGCAACTAAAACACACAATTCCTGATGCAGATGCCTACAGTTTGGTCACAGGTAGGAGCAGTCTTTGAAACAAATCATCTTGGTAACTCCATTAAAGAAAAACAAAAACAAAAACAAAACCAAAACACCAATCCTCAGACAAAAAACTGGGCATTCAAAAGCTCCAAAAGTTTGCAATTTAGCCCTGTGAAATCACAAGAGGCTTCTGTACAATGGCCTTTCCCTTTTGTCTATTACTATTTAGAACTCCTGTTCAAAGAGGGCTGCAAATTTAGACATTTAACCTCTCTGTGCACATATATCAAACAGTCCTTACATTGCCATATACTATTTTTGCCACAGAGAGGGTCTGCTCTCTCTCCATCAAACTGCACAATTGCAACTCACACCTCAAAAAAAAAAAAAACAAAAAAAACCACAATAAGACTGAATGTAGATCCCTGGCTTATTTAGGAGGAGGCAGGAAGACAGATGAAAAATGATGCCTACAGGAAAAAGATTCTCTTGATAAGGCCAACTAGGAAGAAATACTGGTAAGAGCCAGGTCACATCAGGGTTGACTGGCACACAAGCAAAGCAATCAACTATAGGTTACATTCTGTGCAAAACACTTAGCATTTTTATGGCACTTGACTTGTAAGTGTTTGAAAGAAAAAAACCTCAAAAGCATCCCAACCTCTGAACACTTGAGAAATGGGGGCCAAAAACTAAAGTTCACATGTTACAGACCAGCACCACAACTTGAGGAAGCAAACTCAGACAAGTTTGTGAAGCATTCGAGCAGTACACGATGTATCATAGCGTGGTCCATACGGACACTGAGACTGTATTTCCTAGAAGATATGAATGCTTGCAGAAATTTTTACAATACATGACTACACAATGAAGATTAAAAAAATACTGAACAGATTGTTTTTGTAAGCACAGTCCATCCTGAACAAGGCAAGATCTTGAGGGATAAAATTACATATTCATGTAAATTAAGAGGCCATTACACATACAAACAGAAGACACACTAAAGTTGCAAGGGCAACTTCAACTCTGACCTTAGTATTTCCTTTTCAGGATACTATTCCTCCGTCTCTGCACTAAAAGTGAAACCTCCGTCCTCCCCACTAAAATCTCTTAAGTCCACCTCCACCTTCAGTAACATTTACAATTATATTACATCACATGCATGCACACACATTGCATAATATTGCTACAGTGTATCCTGTATAAATTCTGTAAATACACTCCACTTTGTTTCAAAGTAACTCATCTGGATTTACACTTCTCTTATACAGTACACACAGTACCACATTCAAGGATATGCAGCAAGTGAATAGTATATAAAAAGTCTCACATATCCAAAAGCAAGTAGGTCACTCAACTATTCATATTGTTTCAAGCAGTTATTTAAGTATCAACTATATAACACAGAGTATTTTATTTATTAACAGTTGCTATGAAACATCAACAACTCCTCAGCTCACATGTGCTTTCTGCAATATGGAGTTGCCAACCATCCCGTACTTCCATGTTACCACGCAGCCCTGTGATGCCTCCTACAAGCTTGATGTGGGAAGACTTTTTAAATAGCAACCATTCTGGAACAGGGATTTACATTTCGCTTTGGCCATCAGGAGTGATAACTCACTTCAGATATGATAGACAAACAGGAAAGGTCAGGGTAGGTTTATTTTAGCAATGAACCAGTCACGCTGCTTTCTTTCTCAATAATGGTTTTATCATGAAAGTTCAATGCACTGGTTGCAAAGTCTTTCCCAGATAATCCATCTTTGGCACATTTTTCAATTGTATGTATCCTTAAAAGGCATTCCAAGATTTTTTGATGGTCTGTACATAGTAACAATCACTTCTTTTTTACACTTGTATGTAGATCAGGAAGAAAAGTGGAAAATGTAGAGTATGCAGAATAGTTTTAATAAACAGTTTTACATACAGTACCTTACATATAGAACAGTGTGTTTGCAAATTTAAATAATTTTTGAATGTACAGTGGCTTGTACTCTTATCAAAAGGTAAATTCAAGTTTACTGTCTATCGGTTCTAAAATGCATTTATACAGATAACTAGAACTGATAAACAGATGTGAGGCATAAAATGTTCAAGTATCTTAATGTCCTCAGTTAAATAGCCTCCTTTTAACAGTCATATTTTACAAATTTCAAAACCTGTACATACATTATTTTCAATTTTAGAAACTGCTTGTTAAAAGGTAACATGAACCACCAGCTCTTATAGTCTATTGTAATAAAACTAGACATGTGTAGATAGAAATGTCTATAGTACGTATAGATGTACATGTGTGTCTGTACACACACACATACACACACAGACGTGTAAGTAGCACTGGGTACAGCGGCAATTTATAACCACAGGAAAAGTCCTGGGCTCAAAATCCAGCAAGAGCTAACAGAGCAAGGAGGCTGCCTTTGGTTTCATGACGTTTCGTTCACTGAAGTTGAAAGATTTTATTAAAAAAAACCCCATCTTGGATAAGGTGTCTTGTGATATTCTTTCTCTAGTGGTTTAGAACTTTCACAGCCACAGACAGTTTTGCTGCTCTCGTCATTCCTCATCCCAGCTGAGGATGGGGAAGTTTTCAGAGGGCCAATACCAGAATAGAGCTAGCCAGGACAAAATCTGTACTTTGACTCCTGAATACTGCAGTAGAACATAAAAAAATATAAACTAGGTACAATTTTGGATGGATTGCTGGCACCGAGTAGGACTTTGGAAAAAAAACCTTCACGTAACTCATAATCAAACTCTCATCCCAGTGGTTTTAATATTATTTGGCACATCTGACCAGTATTTGCCACTTATGTTTTAAAGGAGCCTAGGGGCGCTGTTCTAGGGATTTCTATGTAAAAAAATATTTTCAAAAGGAAACCATGATAAGTAATTTCTTTCAAAAATCAAAGCTAGTATGTTCATCTTCCTGAACTTCATGAGAGAAGAAAATAAGCTAAAAACTTTCCTTGTAGAGAGAATACAGATCTCTCTGTGTCTATCTTTCACTAGTAAGACAAGAGGACTGAATTTTTAGTCAGCTGAATTCTGCTAATTTAGAAATGTTTGCCAAAGGTTTAAAAATAGTAACACTGCTCTTTGTATAGTTTTTCTTTGTTGAACTTGCTTGTATGTGGGGATTTACTTGTTTAACGTGTTGAAATCCTGAGACACTGACATTTCTCAGTATATCATATACCATTTTGAAGCCTGGACATTGAACATTCATACTTTCAATATAACAGATCCCTGACTCTAAACTTCCTCTCCTCTTTCTAAAGCTTCAGACTATTAACGTAATCAGCAAAGAACCAGATAAATGCTCAGCTTTTTTGCTGTCTTCCTGTCAGTCTTGTGCCTAGTAAGAAAATTCACTGTAAAGAACCTATTTTTATTTCTTTATTCTTCCTTTTGTCATACAGAGCAAAGCGTTGCTATTTGCTGTACTTTCCCCATGTCAATTAAGAGCTGTTTGATACGACGCTTGAGCTGAGGCAATCTTGCCAGAGGATCTGGTGGTTCCAGTTCTCCAGTGAAATCAAGCCAGCTTTCTAAAACTACAGAAGGAAAAGGAAGAAATCGATTAGAATTAAGTCTTCAAGAAACAGTTTCCATAAAAATTAAACTCTTCTTTCTTACTCTCTTTTGTAAGAAGGGGAAAACACACCGAGGGTGTGATTTTTATTTAATTGAAAAAATTTTTAATAGGGAAACACCAACTAATCCCGTTTCTTTTGAACAATCCAAACACGTCTTCTGATTTGACTGTTACTATAAAAAGGTACCTGGGAGTAATTTATACTCTTGGCTTACAATTTACCACCTACACAAATCAAAGCAACTTCAGTTCACAATCTTCTATCTATGATAGTTCTACAACAGAAAATGCAACACTTAAATGCAAGGCTTGCTTGTGCCACTGTAACAAGTTCCTGTGGTCAAGGTCCAGATTACAGAATGGTTTGTCCAACCTTCAAAAAATGTTTTCAAGGAATTTCTATGCTTGTAGAAACAGAGAAGGGAAAAGATCAGCCCTGTTAGCTTAGAAATACTGCTGAGTAAAAGCAGGAATATTGGAAGTAAAACTGCAAATAGACATAAGACAATTTTATTTGTCAAAAGAAAATTAAGGACTCCTTTGGTTAGTCTACAAGATCCTCTGATTCCTAATTTCTATGACTGGCAAGTCATAGAAACTTAAGTGCTGTAATATTCTTCTACACTGTAATTTCATTCAAGTTTTCTCATGAATTCTGAATTGTCTTCATGGAACTAATTGTTTACTAATATATACCAAATCAAACTTGAAGGCAGAACAAACACATCTGGGTTTTTTTTCCTAAATATTGTCAATTAGCAGAACAGTCATGCAAAAACCACTCTGGATATAGAAAAATTCAACTACATGATTCACATCTGGACAAAGACTAGACAAGTTATCTAATCTTTCTGAAGTCTGTTAAACATCACAAACACTGAGCTCAGGGGTTCTGAACACAATAAAGTGCTTACGCTACTTTACTGGGCACTAAAAACTTATGGACAGGGGCAAGGGGATCAAGGGTACAAGCTCTGTTTATAATTCTGGGACCCAAATCTGAACACAATACTTAAAAATCCATCCTCAGTGCCTCAGATCCCCTTGAACACATTGGCTATGAAAGATGTTACAGCTGCATTAGCAAGTATCTGGCAATGCAGTTTACCATCAACTTCTTTTTCAATCAGGTCCATTCTGCTGGTGACTTCGTTCTGTACATTCTCTATGTGGGTAAGGAGATTTAGCTGCCATTGAAGATGTGTGTCCACTTGTTCTTCTGAGCCTTTTCTTTCATTACAAACAAACACAGTGCTTCCTTCAGCAGAATTCTTCTTCATAGGAGCAACAGAAAGAAAAAAAAAGTTGCTGTTTAAGTTGTTTTTTTCCTTTGTTTTAATTTCTGGTGCTGACTTCAACATTTGAGTCACATGATAAACTAGGCTGTCTTAGAACTGTACTTCTGCTACACGACAAAAAGCATACTCAGAGAGCCACGTAGCATGACACATCAATAGACTAAACCAAGCAAAATGCAAATTCCATACAAATGAGCATATACACCTCCTGCCTCATGCTTAAGTTTACCAGCTCAAGCACTTTGTTTAATGCAGTGAGACAGACTGCACTTCTGCACCCTTCTTATATAAATAGCAACTTAAACCATGAAATGCTGAACTGCCTGGCTCTCCTGTCACCAAAAATGTACAAAGTCCTACAGTTTGTTTCCATGAAGGAAAACTCCCTAAAATGCAGTAGTGTCTAAGATGTTGACAGTCATTACCTGGCACGATAAACTGGCCATTTCAGTTCACAGAATCGCAGAATGGGTCAGGCTGGAAGGGATCACAGTGGGTCACCTGGTCCAACCTCCCTGCTCAAGGTGGGTCACCCCAGAGCACATGGCACAGGATTGTGTCCAGGTGGTCCTGGAAGATCTCCAATGAGGGAGACTCCACAACCTCGCTGGGCAACCTGTTCTGTTTGCTGATTAAGACAAAACACTTCTCCTCCTACCTGCTATGGTCCCACCTACCTTCCAAGCGCAAGTCTGGGACAGAACTGAAGGTGTTTGGGGACAGTTACAGTAACATGCAGGGTTATGCAAACACAGTATCTGAGGAAGACTGGCTTCTCTGAAGTAATTAGTATCTTCACAGCAACTCACAGATAATCCAAAAGCTCCTAATATTTCCATATTTGATGTTTCAGCTACTGGCAGCAGAAAAATGTTCAACATCTCCATTAATTAGAAGGATTAAGTTTTCCACTATGAAATCCAATGAAGTTCTTTCACTATTGAAGACTCTATTTGAAGGATTAGAATGCTGGATACGTGTGCTCACACAGTGTAAGTTCATGTCAAATGCCAGAGCAAGGAGTGAATTCTGTTGTATTAATACACTTCTCTGAAGAGCTCAGCTAATTTTCCACATCACATAAGAAAAGAACGGTGTTAAGTCTGTTATTAAAATATTTCTTCCTCCAGTCAAGAATGCGAAGAGAAGAAAGGAGGAAAAGAAAATAGGAACTGATGGATTTTAAGTTACTATTTAAGCAAAAAAAACCTCAACTTTCTTTTTAAAGCTTAAAATCAATTAAAAAAAACCCCAAACTTAGACTGACCTGCTGGCAGCTTTATCAGCAAGTTGTGGGGGACAGATGTTTCTAATACTCACAATGTTCATTAAAGGAGTTAAAGTTATGTATTAAAGATAGATTTTAAAAAAACCTCAAAACTCTGACACTTCTCAGATAAAATCGCTCTTCTCTCAAGACATCAGGTTTGCCTCCACAGTGTTTTGAATATTCAAACTGCTATTAATCTTAGAGAAGATATTTCCAACATAAATAAGACATGCCCTCTTCCTTACAATTTTCAGACCCTCTCTAAACCCTCGAGAATGACATTTTTCCCGTGCTGTGTAAGAGGTCAAGTCCATAATTCCAAATCATCTTTCAGATGCCTCCAGTACATCAGAAAAAAATTCAAAGCTAAATAACATCATGAAGTCATTTTTTTTCCTTCTAATTACCTCTGAATTTGTTCAAATGGCTAATAAATGCTCCCTGGAAAAAGAAAAAAAATCCAACAGGGATCAATGTAGGCAATCAGGGAGTGATGGCAGGAGCAGAGTACACGATCCAGCTTGTGAAGAAGAAATAAATGGAAGCTTCAGGTGGGGAAGGCTTGTTCTTTCAGAAGCAAAACCAAGAAAACTAAATACAAGTCTAAAGATGATGCATAGTCCATAAAGGGACTTGATAACACTCAATCCAAACACTGTTTGTAAGAGAAAAGAAGGTATGTAACAGAACTGCAGATTAAGATAAGACAAAACTGTGGAAAAACAGAATATTCAAGGCTCTGCAGGATGCTAGAAAGGAGAATTCAAAGCCCCAACTAAAACTTTGACAAGGAGAGGTGAAGAAGGCACCTCACAGAGAAGTCACATCATCTAAAAATGGCCCTTCAATGCCACTTTTAAGGCAAGTGATAACAGGTTCACGGAAATACCAAGGAGAGCCTTTCCATGCCTATCATGTTTAGACAGAAGGACTTATTTTAGTATCAAAGCTACTGACAAGGTGAATTGAGGTGTCCTAAAGGAAAGAACACTGACACTGCCCCAAGCAGATCTCTTCTTGGTTCAAAACAGAAAGCACCTGGTTTTTTAGATATACGCTTGAGTCTCTGAAGGAAACATTGTCTCACTACTCAAATATATTTTAATTCTAAATGTATTCGTAATATTTACAGTGACAACTTAAGCTGCTGTTGGAAGGAAAGTGTATTTAACACTGCTGCACCTCTCCTTGTTATACAAACTGAATACAGTCCTGTGATTTAGCATACAAACAGTTATTTTTAACTAGAATGAGCCAAAAATTTCTCCTTCAGACTATACAGCTTACATGCCACATTTAAAACTAAAATTCGAAGAAAAAAAAGGTGAATCTTACTCATTTCTTCCACACCAGAAACGGTACTTCAAAAGGGGGATGAGTTGGGTGATTTATTCTCACACAGTTGGTATTGCAGAAAACAGAAAGGTTTCTTTTACTTTGCTTTTTGCTCAAAGAGAACTCTTCACTAAAACCAGACTAACAAGTTTCAGACCTTTTCCACCAAATAATGGATTCAAACCATTAATGTAAAAATGAGAAAGAGATGTTTAAATAGCAAAATATAATACTGACTAAAAATATGTAAAACATTTAATAGAAGAAATATGCAATATAAAAGACAGGAAAGAAGTTGCACGAGGTGAAATTAGTTGCTCAGTAAATTATTACTTGTGGGCAGCCATTCCAGATAGTGTTGCTATTGAAAGAAGAATACAATAAAATAATAAACACTACTAAAAATCTCAGTTTAACAAAAAAACCCCTCCACATCAGGTAACAGAACTGACAGAAAAATGGAAATGTATCCCATTTTCCTCACCTTGCAAAACCCACTTAAGTTCTGCTCCAAGACCCTGCATTTTAAGCACAAGGGTTTTTTCCCCTCTCAAAACACTGGATTGAGAATAAAGTTTTAGTATAGGCAATACTTCAACCATACTTTGCATTTCATACAGCAGCTGAAATGAATATACACCACCTGGAAATATTTCAGTGATCCAACTTTGCTTCTAGTGCTTTCTGCTGACTTATCTGATAGAACATGTCGACTTGCACCTTTAAATACTTGTATGTGCTTTAGCTTGATCAGACTGAACATACTGGCCCAACCAAGAAACTCCCCAGATGAAGGATACCTACCTGCTCACTCATGCCACCATCTTTAAAAGAATATTGTAAACAGTTTTTATTCTCTGTGTGGAATTCCTGATCTTCCTCAAAACTACTTGTGTCTTCATCATCTGAGCTCATGGGGTCAGTGACTGCTTTGTAGTCGTGACTAAAACTCTGTGGTTTTTGGTAACTGTGCTCACTTGTGATGTACGTTTCTTCCATCTTCAGGGGTATACTGGGTGGCTCTTTATGGTTTTGACTATGACACGTCCTTTCAGATGGATTAACAGCATCCTGTAAAGTTACTAATTTTTTCTCTACCCCAACAGTTCTTTGCTCTTGTTCTTTTCGCATCCCTGAATAAGCCCAGAGATGAAGGTCTGGGTGATGCTTATTTCTGCAACGAAGGGGAGGAAAAAAAATTCAAGTTACAGAGAGCACCACCTACAGCACTGAACTATTAAGCATCCAGTTCTGCTAGATCTCAGCTACTGATAAGCACCATTATCAAACACTAAGTATTCATAGGACACTCATCAATTTAAGAGAAATTTAGACTGTCCCTTGAACACAAAATTGATCCAAAAAAACCCCCCCTACCAATAATCCCAATACACCATTTCTTCTTGGATACTGAACACCTAACTCTCACTGAAGCTCAGAGTATTCTACATCTTGCACTTGAATTACTTAAACTATTATACAAGACAGAATTTTAATGTGAGAGAAAAATGTATATGGAACAATAGTTCTGCTACCTGAATATCTACAGCTGGAAAATGAACCTTGGACTGATACTTACTTCAATATCCCGATCTTCAACTGCAACCCATGGAGTATTTCAGTGACACCATAAACATCTGCCAGTAGGTGATGTGTTGACACGATCTTTTTGGCATTAAGATGAGAGTAGTTTTCTTTCAAAAATGATAATCCACACATGTGTCCGTTGTTTAGCCAGTCTTTGTCATAAAGATATTTGGCACTCCACCTCTGTCCTGGGGTAAGCAATAAACAAACTGAGGGCCATCTAAAGCCACAGCAGAATTATATTTACAATTCGAGTGCTATAATTATATGCTGTACTCTCCTAAATGTCTCCTAACGTCCATGAAAGGATGACTCAAGATCTTGCTATTAATATATTAAAATTTAGTTTTCATGGATTAAGAGGAAAGTCTTAAAACGTATGTAAAAAAAAAAAAAAAGCCTGAAACCTCAAGACCTCTCTAAATGGCATTTGAAATTAAAAACTAATCACCTTTGCAATCAAACTATAGGATATTAAGAACTGTGCTATTATCAAAATAATCACCAAAAAAAAGTTTAAATTGGCATTTTATTTATCTAAATTTTTAGTAAAAGAAAGAAGCCTAAGTTACCAAGAGAAATGTTAGAGAATGGATTTTAAATAGACATATCCAAAAAATCTAGCTTGTTTCTAAAAGACCAGTGTTTGGCTTCAATACTCAAGTCAGTGTCTATTTATTAGAAGACAGGAGAAGGCTTCACAAAAGCAGGTATTACAGAGTTATCTGGCAGCAGGGCTCTTACACTCTCCTTTGAGGTGCCTTTCAGCAGACACCAGGCTATTGCTATATGTGGGCCCTTGGTCTCCCGTGGCACGGTAACATCTACAGCCTTAACCCAACAGCATGAACGAGCACTTAGCTAATGTTTCTACAGTAACTCAACGCTATTCAAAAACCCAATCAAATTCAACCAATAATGAAAAAAAAAAAAAGCAACCAAAACAAAAAAATCCCACCAAAAAAAGCCCAAAAAATCCCCAAACTAGAGATGCATAATGCTAATTACTGCAACATTATTGTTTACAACAAGGAACCCAAACGGACTGACCAAAATATCTCACACTCTATTTCAAATCAGACTATCATCATATACAGAACAAAGAATGGGTTGATGGAAGCCCTCATACCTTTCAGGAGAATACCCTGTCTATCTCCTTTATGCCCATTATCCCAATACACTTTAAAATACTGACATTGAGAATGACTTTTTTCTCCTGACATAGAAAGAAAAGAAGTAATGGTTAGGAAGGGAGAGAAGATAAAAATTAGGGACACAGACTCTGCACAGCAGGGGAAAACGAAGTACCTAGTACAGTGCAGGGAAAAACACAAGACAAATTAGCTGGGCTTAGTAAGAAAAAGCTTGACTGCTCCAAGAGACACCACACAGAACTATCAAACAAGACCCTCTATAACCAGTTTAGATTCAGACTGGGGCAAATGGAACAAGCCACATCTTTCCAGCTCTATTTTCCTAATATTTCTTCACAAAAATAGCTAATAAAAAACTCTGCAAACAGTTTTCTGATTTCACTTCTGAAATTCATAATGAAAGTAAACTTGGGGTTGAAGTCTCCTTGCCCTTCTGAAAAGGCTGTCGTGCTGGATATTTCACTAGAAGAAAGGTATGTGCATTTGTATCAACTGTCAGAAAAAAATACAAAAAACTTTCTTCCAAACTGTACAATTTTTCTCCAAATATGTGTTAAGAAAAACAGGTTTATCACAGAATCGTTTCTAAATCAGCACCTTCCTAGTCAAATATATTCAGTTTAAAAGTAAATAGAATTTTCCTAGTTCTTAAAAACTGAACCAAGTTCAACTTGTGCTGTTTGTGCACTATTGTTTACCATAAGTGATAGATTTTTCCATCTTTTACAGAGTCAGTTCCACACCTTTGCACAGTTCTGGGCAAATGCAAACATGATAAAATTGTAATTAATAAGAAATTACTTCCACAGCATATTTGAGTGTATTGAAGTAATGAGTCCTTTTTCTCTAAAAAATATTTAAATAACCAAATGTGATTCCAAGTATTGACAAAACAGATCTCTGAACAATGATTTGTTTGGAAGTTCCCAGACTACACAGAGATAAAGTGCTAAGGTTTTGGGGGAATTAAATTTCAGCAACTAAAGCAATATGAATAAGATTTAGCAGAGCTGACCAAGATGTTACTAACAGGAAAGTAAGGTTCTGCTGAGAGCCAAACTTAGAATCACTCACCCCAAAGAAGCAAAACACGTAACACAGAACAGACAAAGCTTTAACAATTTAAGCAGTGCATAACATCTCTGCTCAAAAATCCCACACAGGGAGCTGCAGATAAAGGTGGTTTACCCATACCTGGTGGATCTCTGCAGATGTAACAGATGTATTGATCTGGAATGCTGTCCTCCAGCAGTCCCATGCATACACTGTGCTGCCAACACAAGCATTCTTCACACTGACATCAGGGAAAAAAGAAACCAAAAGGAAAAACTAAAACTGAGAAAAGTAGATTCAAAAAATCAGAAGCTATTTCTCGTATCATCAAAATGCAAAGAACGGCAGTTTAACTTAAATAGCTGGTTTAAGCATGACTATTTTAGTTGGGCAATTTGTGTTTGGGTAGGCAAAGACAACAAGATAAAAAAAATAGCTTTAGTCCTGAAAGTTACCTCAACCACAAATTCCAGACTGGGGAAAAAAAAAAGAAACTGAAGATGTAATATTTAATAATATTTTATTACAACATTCAGTATTTTAGCACCTACATATTTAGCAGTGAAACATAAGACAGAAGTATAATATTACAGTAAAGTAGAAAGATAATGTAATACATTACAGCATAACAGTGAAAAGTAGAAAACTCTTCAGTTTAATAATTTATATTTACAAAGCATCTCTCCAGTGCGCTAGAAAGATGTGCTTTTAATATCGTACCAATGGAAAATCTAAAAGAAAAAGAAAATGAAGAGAAAATGAAAGAGGCGAAACAAGAGATTAGGAGTGTAAAATAGAAGAGAGCAAATGAGGGCCTAGAGACAGCAAACTGGTTGCTGTCAGTGAGACAAGGCAGGAAGAGGAAAAAAATCAGGCTGTCAGTGGACTTCAGGAACAGGCAAGAAACTACCTCTTATAAAGACATTTCGCTTTCTCAGCTCTGGGCTTGGCAGTGTTTTAAGTATCTGCTGGTTTACTACTGAAAAATCTCTCCTCTTTGCTTTGACTTGCTTCTAAGTATCAACCAATTCAAAACACCAGTCACCTTTCCTCCTCTCATACCACTATGGCTACAACTTCCTTTCCTCTCTCCAAAGACTTCTGCACCAGCCCATTTGTCCACATCATTACCGTAAGCCAAACTCCTGCTCAGTTCCTCCAACACAGCCATGCTGTTCCCAGGGAGAGCCTCTGTGTCCTTCATTTTCAGGGCTCTGTCATTTCCAAAAGACTAAGTCCACTAACACAGGACAGCTCTACCTGTTTCCTTCAAAGCCTGACCAAAAAAGCTCCACACTTTCAACAGGAGCTGCACCACAGTCACAGTTGAATACAAACCTGTTTTCTGAATGTGGGGAAAAAAAACCACAGGAAGTTCACAGCTTTTTTAAAGTTATTGACAACCAAATTCTTCCTTACTGTTGTTTGCATCTGATTTAATCACTACATTACAAATGCCTTGAGAAAAAAAATTTGAAATTACTCATTAATAGATGGGAAATGCTCCCCTTATTTGAGTATAAATAAATAAGCAGCAGGAGTTGCAATCCATCAACATTTGAATGCTGTCAGGGTGTACTCTTCTTCCCTTTAATCTATACCAAGTTAAGATTTGAATTCTCAGCAGTTTCTAAAACCTGGTAGTGGTATCTAGTGTGAGAAGTGCTGTTCTAAAGATAAAGCACACACATACAGCACTCCCATTACTAGTCTCTGAACAGGAGTAATGTCATAGCTGAGGGACATTCACAGTGAGCAGAGAGGTTTCTACAAGTGGTACTATAAAGAACAAGGGCCAAGGCAGAAGGGCTGGTATAATTGGGATGGTCTGGGGACAGAAGCCATGGCTTCTGTGTGGGAAAGGATACTAGTCCAAATTTATCGCCTGTCTATAAAGAAAAAGGTTGCCTTACCTTACAAATCTTTCCTACATATCAAATTGCATGAGAAACCCCACCCTAGACCAACAGTTCTGCACACACTGAACAGAGCCAAGCCAAGTGCAGAACAAAAGATAATTTGTTATTGTTCACTTTATTCACAGCTCTCTACATAACTGTGGGCTCCAACACATCAAAAGGGCACCTTCAGAGCAAAACATTCCCATGGAAAATGCACCCCACACATCAAATTTCTTACCTGAATCATAAAGCCATTTTCTTCATCCAGTTCACAAATGCACCTAACAATTTCATTGAGAGCATCATCTTCATCCTGAGACTCTTCAAAGTTAGTTGAATCAAAATCCTGATTGTATTCATCACCACTAAGCAACAAACTCTCTGTGGAAGAATCATCCAAGAACTCCACATCTGAAAGGTCTAATAAACATAAATACATGTGAAATTTTGTGTGGAGAGGCACAATAACTCACAGAAATACAGGGGGAGTTGGCAGTTAAAAATCTTAACCTAGAACAAAAACCACTCTCAAACACACTGCTGGTATATCAGATTTCATGATGAATACTGCAAAATGCCTTTAAGGTGCTCTCCTCAGCAGCAGAGTAGCAACAATTAACCAAAGCAAGTATAATGCAGAACAGCTTGAGGAGTATTTTGATTTAAACAGATGAAGGTTAAATCAGTCGCCATATTTATAGCTACAATCCAAACATAAACTGAATTATTACTGTTTTAATTCTCTTCCTTAAAGCATTAAACCTATAAACTGAAATTCGGTGTTCAGCCAACCTACTTTCTCCACTAAGGTCAACAGACAAAATAGCTCTTGGATACTGGTAGGTTGTGTTCTTGTCCGAGAACATGCTGCGCAAAGTCAGGGAGCTGCCCGAGGACCGGGTTAAGGGAGAGGAGCACCTGTCCAAGAATTCAACAGAACTGTCTTCATAATCTGAATAATCTGAAAAGTTAAAAGAAAAGTTGCTCTTACAAAAGTAAAGTTTATGACAAATGCAAAAAAAAAACCTAAAATAATATTGTGTATAGATTATACTGCAACATTATGTTCAGAAGTAAAAGGTTATTAACACTGAGGTATCAGGATGATGAAAATGAAAACACAAAATAGCAAAACCTCCTTGTAACATTTTATTAAAAGAATTCCAGTAAGGAATGCAATCAAGTTTGATAGCTAAAATAATCATCACCAATTGAATCCCCCCCAATCTCTGAATATCTCTTAATGTACAGAGGAATAATTTTTCCTGGAACATTATACAGACTCCTTTTCCCACAATTCATGCTGTACCACCTGCTATCCTTAGAGATGCTGCTGGTAGCTCTCCCTTTTGCCTTAGGTCTGCTTGCAGCACTACCAGCATTGCTCCCAAGAGACAACCACAGATCCTGCCAGGGTGAGTGACACAGGGAGCCCAAAGAAAACCCTCTTGGGATGCTCCCAAGCCCTTGCCAAGAGTCACTGGTCATCAGTGGGCCAATATGTCCTGGTACAGGCCCGGGAGCATCCCAGGCGAGTATACACAAGCCCAGAGGAGGAGGATGAGCAAGCAAACAACAAGCACACCCTGCTCAGGGCTTTCCCAGCAGCACCATCACCTCCATTATCCATGTGTGAAACCCATCATATGTTACCCAGATGACTCTTTGGATCACCTTCTGGTCTAAGGGTGGTTGGAGCCCAGGGATGGGGCACCATATGGGACGTAGGGAAAAATAATTTTAGGATTGCAAAAGACTCATTATGGAATGTTTAGGAAAGAAAACAAAGGTGGGGAAAATAGGGGAATAACAAGATAAAGAGGACCAGTTGCGCATAAATAGTTTGGTGATCAGTACACTCGTCTGGCCATGCCCTGAGTCTGATCTGTTCTGGGAGAGGTCATCTCCCTCCTTGGAGATATGGAAAAGTTGTCTGCACACAGTCCTGGGCAACTGGAGCTTGGGGTTGATGAGATTGCTCAGGGCTCCATCCAGCCCATCCTTGAACATTTCCAGGGATGGGACATACACAACTTCACCGGGAAACCTGTTCCAGAGCCTCACCACTCTCACAACAAAGCATTGCTTCCCAATATCTAATCTAAATCGACTCTCTTTCAGTTTAAAACTGTTACCTTTTGCCCTATCATTACATTCCCTCATAAAGAATCCTCCCCATTCCTTTCTGTAGGTCTCCTTCAACTACTAGAAGGCCACTATAAGGTGTTTCCAGAGCCTTTTCATTTCTAGGCTAAACAGCCTCTCAGTCTTTCCTTACAGGGAAGGTAATCCAGCACTGATCATCTTTGTGGCCTCCTCTGGACCCACGTGAGCAAGTCCATGTCTTTAACTGGTAAATACAAGTCCCTATCAATTTACTTCTCTTAAAATTTACTACTTTGAATATAAGTGAGTAATCAGATTTGTATATTTTCATCCTTCTGTAGGAAGCATTCCTGCTCCCACCTGTAACAGCTTTCCTGCAATGGGTTCCACAACATCCCTCTTCCCCAAATAATCTTGCATGAAGTCACCATTCCTCTTTACTTTCTCCTGTCAAAAGCACACTATCTCCATCATTTCCCAGTTATATTCACTGTAGAGGAATCAACTCAATGAGTAGTTGAGTTGATTATTTCAACAGCATTGCTATCAATATCACTGTAAGAGAGCAGTATAAATAAACAGGTATTACCCACCTTCTGCTGTGTGTGGGTTTTACGCAATCAGCATTTCACACGTACACTCAAGAAAACAAAAACCAGTTTGTGCAAAACTTATCTGGGGCATGCAATGTGCCCATTCCCTGTTCCTCCCCAAGATGCCTCAGTCTGACTCCAAACGAAAGGAGCATCTCTCACACCCTTATACTTCTGTCCATGCCTGGAGTACAGTGCAGTAGTCCTGGAGAAACAGTCCTGTTTCTTTTGACAGATGGGCTTTTTCAGGGTCAGACACTCGAGTCAGAATCTGCCAGAGCATTTTTCTTTTTTCCCCAGTTAAAAAAAAATAAAAAGCCAGACAGAATACCTCTGTATTGCTAAAACCAGATTTTCACAAGATGAATTTGTTAAGAACAAGAATGTTCAAGTTTTACTCACTGCTTTCTGTATCTGGACTTAACATTTCTATTTGTTGGAGCACTGGGCATATTTTCTTCTCATATTTACAAACACTGGACAGTTAGAACCTAGTCATGGTACCTCTGCCAAGTTTTTAAGTTTCAAGACAACATGGCAGAAAGACCAAAAGTATAAAAAGATTAAAAAAATCCCAAACAACCAACCCACAGCAATACACCTTACGATATCTACAAGACAAAACCAAAGAACAATACTGGGCACATACCTAGGATTTATCAGTATCTTCTTGCAAATACTTAGAGGTCTTCTCAGTGCAAGTAAAAATCCCAATAATTTTTAGGCAAAATAGGCAAATAAAGTTTACAGCTTAAAACTGTATTACTCCGACCTAAATATGGGGAAGTACACGAAACCTACAATATTGCAATTCACACTCAAGCATTTGGAAGCATTTTCATGTTATAGCACAAATTTTGGACAGAGAAACACATAATCCACACAACATAATCCCTATTTGTCAAGGCAACAGACAAGGCTGTTACAACAGAGATGCCAACCTCAGCTGTTAAGGATTAACTGTCAAGGAGGGGCTGCATTGTCTACAGTAAACCATTGAAATTTAGCAACAGACTAGATACTAGAATAATTTTAATGTCCAAGCAAAATAGGTAGGATGTGTATACAGAGCTGCAAATGAAGAATTGAAAGAGATGAAAAGAGCAAGTGTATCTTTTGGAGGAAGAAAAAAGATCTATGAAATATCTGTGACTATCTAAACCCATACACACACAAAAAAAAAGAGGTCATAGACCTAAGTGTCCTTTTCATATTTAAAGGCCAAAAGTTATTCCTTGAAATTTCTAAAATTTGACATTCGTATTGTTTAGAAAAAAGTTTTACAATCTAAACCCAGAAATATACCGAGGGGTTTTACTTATTTTAAAAAATATAAACTGAACTTACCATGCTGCTTAGATTTCTTCTTTTTTTTCTTCTTCTTTTTCTGTTTTGGTTTATGATCTTTTTCCTTTTTCTCTTTTTTCTCCTTTTCTTTTTCTTTCTTTTTACCTGAAACAAAAATTAAACCATTTACAACAGCAGTAGTATTCAGCTTAACCTAAAAAGACACATTGAAAATCAAGTGTTCTAGTTGTCTAGTCAGATCAAAGTGATGCAGTTAATTTACTCGCTATCTTGGGCACATCTCTCATTAGCTGCTGGTAGAATGGTTCAAAGGAATCTCATTGAACAAATAATATTTAACCATTTTTAGTATTTCCAAATGAGATATCATAGCAGAAAAAGGTACAGCAAAGCACACAAAATGTGTAATATCATTTAAATGGCTTATAAAGTCTATTTTACTTACAGTTTATAACAAAAAGATTTGGACAAGATTAAGCTTTCAGAAGCTCAGAATTCCCAATTATAGAGATAACACTGTCCTAAAAACACATATTAGGCCTCTATGAAGACATTTGAAGGAAATTTCAGTATCACAGATCTGCTGATGCTGTCAGCACTTTGCATTACACAGCTGGATCCTCACAGAAAACTGATTCTGTCTAGAATTTGGCACATTTTTTATGCTGCAGTTCACTTGCAACCACTGTTGGTGTACATGAAGACAAGTATTTTAACTCTGACAAATTCTACTTACTCTGTTAATTCTCCCCAGGCAAAATACACCCTACAACATTCCCACTCCACAACAATTTCTTAAATAATCAGCAATGAGACAAATAATGACTTTACCTTCCTACCAAAAATAAGCCTGAAAGTCAGTATTAAAGGATTATTTCCCACCCACAAACTGAAGTCTTATTATCTTCTTGGAGAATAGAGAAACAAAACTTTTACTTTCAGGAAAACCAAGGAAGAATCACTTAGGAATTCTGGCCTGTCTCTAA
Source organism: Myiotriccus ornatus (assembly GCA_036023395.1). NCBI lineage: Eukaryota > Metazoa > Chordata > Aves > Passeriformes > Tyrannidae > Myiotriccus > Myiotriccus ornatus. The sequence continues at coordinate 144,430,538 of JAYRBT010000082.1, read as the reverse complement.
TAATTTATTTTATTTTAAACACAGGATAAAGCCAAAGCCCTCTTACATTTTATTTCACAAATTGACAAATATTTTGCTAGTAACACTTCTTTGCTCCTCCCACCTCAAACCTGTCAGTACAATGAAATAACCAGTATCATTCATTCCACTTAAAAACCCCAACCAAATGAAAATCCAGAGGCTGTAGGCCTCTCATAAGTACTTTTGGATCCTTCAAAATCCTTGCTATGGGCACTTTCAATTTATCTTACAAAATTATTCTTCTATTATAAACCTGTCATATATGTAAAAACTGTTTTTAAGACCTAAAAGAACAAAAGTGGTGTAGCTGGGCCCTGGAAATATTTTACATTTGCTCTTCAGAGACATCAAATGTTACGAGAATTTTTCCTTTTTGTTTCCTAAAAATAATATCGCTCTCTACCTACCATATGCTGAAGAACTTTTTTCTTCCAGTTTTCCTTTTCTTTCCACTTTCGCTGCACCTGCAAATGCAAGAATATATGACATAAGGCCAACGTCTGGCTGATGACCTACTTTCTTGTAAAAGTCATCAGACCGTAAAACATCCTAATGGCACATAATATTAAGATACAAACAAGAAAATAATATCAGTTTGCAATCATTTTTATTGTCCAAAGCACTGGAAACAAAAAGTATTGTAGTTTACCAATTTCTGAATGCTCGTCCTTCTCAATCATGTTCTTTAATATTTTCTCCTTCAGACTCTCCAAACATTTCTCCTTTATGGGCACAGAGCACTGTGTCTCTGTCCCTTCAGAGCTCACTGATGTGGGAGACCTCTTTTTTTTACTGTTTCCTTCAGGTAACTTTAGACTATTGGTTAAAGGCATTTCCAGATGCCAGGCATGTGCGTGGGACGAGGGTGCTGAAAACAAGGAGACGGATTTACTGGGCATTCTGTAGGGATTGCAGCCAGCTCACTGGCTGGGTCAGATCACTGAAACGTCAATATTGGTCACAGCATCATCACACTGGACAGATAATTACTGCATATGAATGCCCAGGTCTTACTCTTACATACAAGACAATACATGCCACAGAAAGTTTCTGTTTTGGGATTTTAAACTACTTGTACTTGTTAAAGTGTACTTTTCTTGCCACTTTCAAGCCTTTTTGTTTTCTTTTTATTTTACTGTAATGGAAAGCCTCGACAAGAGTAATAATTAAAGGTGCTGACACTGTCAGCATACTTTAAGTTAATGCTCCATTATGTTAATGGAGAAATTCAACTCCAGCACATTTTTAGTGCTATGTACAACACACTTCTGCTTCCTGAATTTTTCATTGATTTTAATAATATTTAAATAATTCACTGTCTTCCATGTATGTATTTAATCAACACTTGGATTAAATGCATAATACTGTGATGATTTGTCAGAACTCAACAACATATAAGGACAATTGTTATCTTGCACTGTTTAGAACAGTTTATTCTGTGAAATATTTAAATTTTTTTTACATATCTGTTTGATGCAAACTATGAAGCAACATGGCAAAACAAAACTGAAATTATAATTTTCATTGCTAATATTTACAATCATTTTTAAATAATCAAACTAGAATAAATGTTGTTTATAAAGAACATTACTGAGATAATTCAAAACTCTATTACAGTGTCCATCAATATTCTGAGAGCTTCAAGTTTCATTTAAATATAATTAGGAAAATCTAATCTTCAGCATGCCATTGAGAATGTTTCAGGACCATGCCAAGGACATACTGTGCAAAAATGCAACTCTTCAAAATCATAGAGGTTCGGGTTTTTCCATGCAAGAGGTAAACACTGAGAGGCACCAGTTACCTTTGGTGTCTCTCAGAAGAGGAACCAAACAAAAGCAACAGCATGCAAAAAGTCATGAAAAATACCTGCTATTTGTCAAGATATTCAAGACAAAATACGGAGCTGATCTGGAATGGGTTCTTTGAGCTCCCCATTGAGCTGCTTTTATTTACTTTTTTTTAATTTTCAGTAAGAGAACAATAAACAGATTTAAATAAACAGTGTTAAGATAATTTAGTAAATTCACCACTCAAAAAGCATTCTGGGGAAAGGGCAAGAACCCCTCAGGGCCGACTCCGTAAGGCAGCCTGATAGGCTTGGACAGACCAACCCAATTCTAGCAGGATGCAACAAACAGGTTACATAAAACTAACTCTAGCTCCCAGTCAGCCTTCCTGGGAAAACAAAGTGACACGGAGGGAGAAAGCCACAGGGGTAGCAAAAGCAACAGAAAGTGGTACATCACCTACCACACCACACAGCACTTTTAAATGCCAGATGTTCCCAGCTGCGAGACACCATTACACCGAGCCAGCCGGCCAGCAGCCGCTGCTCAGTTCTGTGTGCTGGCTCCTACCACTTCACACGAGCTGCATGCCCCTGCCACTACCTCAAATCAACCATCCCACCTAACGCCACAATCCTTTTAAGGCTGATCTGCTATTCAGGCTCTTGCCTTTGTCTGTATTTCAAGTGTGTTTAGCTTGCTGGGATACTTATTACTGACACAAAACACTATCCAAATTATTCCTTTCTTGGGTTTCCTAATTACCATTCGTCTCTGTTACAGGACTGAAATGCTTTGCCATCTGTAGAGTAGTAAGTATATTTTAGCACGTTAGTAAAAGAAAAAAGTGACACTTCCCCACATCATCATGCTATCAACGTCTTGTCTCATTTCTTTAACGAGCACAAAAGGATCACCCAAATGCACATAATTCAGTTAGGTCACTGCCATTTTGATGAAGAGATGCGAGAACACTCCATCCAAACAATCTCAAGAGGAATTCAGTCTCAACATTAGACAAGTTAGTATTTAAACTTCATTACTGAAAAGAAATCCTGACCTGACATTCAAACGTGCTCCAGTACTGACAGCCACAACACAAAGCTTCAGTATCTGAATAACGTGCAACACAAGCACATCTGACGAAGTCATCAACTAGTAACAAAATAACTATTTGAGAGACCATTTATATTGGGCAAAAATCTGCTCCAGTCACACAAATACCCATTTTGATGACACAGTTCTCCAGGCTGCCTTTCTATAGTAACCTGAAAATAGGAATTGCTATTATGCCTGCGTACATTGCGACGTTATGCTTTGCTTTTACTTTTATTCATCAGATACCATTCTAGATTAAGAATCCTGAATTCTCAAATCCTAAATAAAGTGTTAAGGCTTGCAAACTCCACTTTTCAACTGTGCAATCACTACGCCTTACAAGTAACCACAAAATTAGACAGACAGTCAGAGTCAGAAGGGCAAGTAACAAATACAGCAAGAAAAATATTAGTTCCTTTATGGAAATACTACCTCTTTTCTGAACTGTTCCTTTTAATTGCAATTTTATTCCTGCTCAAGAGTCTAGCCAGACACCTCCCACACAGTGAACGTGGGAGGTCTCCAGTTAACACTCAGCAAAGAGAAAGACGACTAGAGATTAGACTTGATAAACTGATTCTGTCACTGTTCCAAGATCGATTTTATCACTAGAAGACTGATTTCAGATTAAAAAGAAATGCAAATCACGGCACTTCCAGTCCAGTTAATGACACATTTCCAGTGCTACCTCTCCTGGTCTGGCACAGGGAAGTGACACAAGCCCCTCATTTGAGCACAGGCACTGGAAAAGATGTTGTGCTACAAGTGCAGCAGCACATGTGGGCTTGCAGTGCTACTGCTTATTGCAATTCAGCAAATTCAAAGAAGTTGCACCAATACAAAGCAACTTATTTTGTTGATTGATATTCTATTCCATGGGTTTCGATGTTTCAAAATAATATCAAAAATATCAACTGCATCAATATTCAAATTAAATCATATTGCAATAGAAACATTAATTATGCTGGCTATGTTTAATTTAGTATTCTGAATTCTCAGTGCATAGGATCAATTTTGTATCTGAACACATTTTAGTTACATATCATAGATTAATACCAGATCCTACACAAAACGATCTCTTCAGGAAGGGTAAGCCCATAAAAAGATTCTTGCCAACACAAACTAGGAACTTCAGGGCAGAGATCAGAATGGCAGACATTCAAGTCAGGGACTAAATATGACTGTTAATAGATGTTTTACACCAAACAGCCCCAAAGTGACAAGAACTACATTGTCATACATTCATTCCTCTTAAAAGCAGCATAAACCAGGAACGCTGGCAAGAGTTTTTAAAAAGCCACTGATCTTATTTTCTGAAAATTTTGTCCATCAGCTCTTTCTTGTTCCTGCTGCAGTAAACTGTTACCAATGAAATTATGTAAAAGTATGCAATGTTCTCCTTCTTTTAGCATAAGTGCAAATTTCTCCCATACAGTTAACCTTATGTTACCCTAGTAGCAACAGCATCTGTAGACTAGTTATAACAGGAGATAACAGCTAATGATAATATTGTTATATTAGCATTATAAATATTATATTACTAGATTACTGAGTGTAACAATATTTTCCTTTCATTTAAATTTCAAAACCCAGATTGCTTGCTGAAATAATGTTTGCTCAATAAATAACAGCTAAACTAACACAAATGGTACAGAGTTATAGAAACCAAGAAAAACAATCACAAATCTAAAGAAAAACACAACTACAGAAAGATCTCAACTTCGGATACTCAGAACTGCAAAACTACAGCGTTTTGCAGGTATTCTGACTGACTGTGGATTTGAAGGCCAGTTATTTTAAGCAATCTGGCAAATGGAAACAAAGATTCTTAGTTACGTGTGTACAATATCAGGAGGCCCTCACAACGGTTTAGGCAAAGCAGTACCTCTGTTCAGTAAGGATGGGTACAGGACGTACCAAAGTGCACAGTACTTCCATGGAGCCTGTGGACTGAAGGAATTAGAATATTTGTGTGGCCTTTACAAAACAATCACTTGTTAATTTTGAGCAGTGATATTGAAATCTATGTGTTAATACTATGAGTTGCCATTTATGCATCTGCACTTCGGTGCACCTAGTCCTTCTTCTCTGAAAAACACTAAGTAACTTTTGAATACAGCAACTAAAACGCACCATTTTAACAACATACCATTATTTTTTCAACTGACAGGCTCCATCAGAAGTCAGAACTTGGACCACCACAAATAACATCTCTGGCCCTAAACCAGTCCAGCTCTGTTACAGAAGGGTCAGTGATCAGAACAGGCTGTTCTAGGCTAAATACCTCCATCATCTCTAAAACTACCTACACTTACCTACTTCAAAGATTACAAAGACAGCAGGTCTAATTTAAGTGCACTTAGCAAAACCCAGTGATGGCAAAATCTAGAACACCAGATCTGTCCAAACTGTGTCAGTAAAATCTAAAGAGCAGAAATATCATAAACAGATGTAATTTGAAACAGTTCTTTCAGATCAAGAAAACTCAGTTACAGAACAGTTTGGATTTTACACCAGAGTTCTCAATTTGTAGTGTACAGAGGCACAGTGGATACACTGAACAATGCAATATATTAAACTGCACTTAGACAAATGTTCCCGCATAGTGCAAATTAACTTTTCTCAATAATTTCAAGCTTTGACAGGAATGAGAAAGGAAAGCTTTGGGCATCTCTCCTTTATATATTTGCTTGCTATTGTTTAAACAAGTTAATTAGAAGAGTACTGATAAACAGAGTGGATTCTATTAGTTCTCCTGAAGCATGGAAGAACTTGGTGTAATTATGTGTTGTTAAATAACGTGACTTGAGAACCTGTGCTATTTCAAAGGCAAAGCAATGCCTTCTAAAAGCAGAACACAAAACCATTCAACAGTGTAAACTAACTCCAGAGGTTTCAAACCGGAACATGAAAGCTACATTTTTCTTTTTCTTCTAAGAAGAACACGAGAAGGATGAACAAGTTTCCCCAGGGTTAGAAGCCTGAGATGAACCCAAGAGCCACATGAACTTCATTTAGAGTCAGAGATTCAACTGAGAGAGGCAGGTAGCTCCAAAACCTGCTAGGAATTAAAGATATCAAACTGCTTAGGTTAGTCTATCAGGCCACAAAGCTTACACTCAAGATGATGCTGGGCTGTAAACTATTGAAAACTTCTAACATTTGGCCAAAAAGTCATCATTAAAGCTCAAGACAGAGTTCTATTGATTGCATGGAGGAAAATCCATGAAAATTAGGAATAAAACAGGTTTCTCTGGAAGGCAAAAACCCAGAAGACAAAAAGGTAGCTGCAAAATCATTTCCTTTAGAGCTTATAACTCTTAATACTATATAGATACAATAAAAGCCTCATTAAGCTTTAAATACAATATAAACTATTCTCCATCATAGGTTGCAAGTGCTTCCAACTTCCCATAATGGACTCAACTAGTAATAACAAAACAATTTTATCAGGGAATGTTTCACCCTGACACAAACTGTGTGGACACCTCAAATAATTCTGAGTTAAATAAAGGTGTCTATAAATGAAACTTATTTCTTTATGAGATTTAGCTGTGGCTACGACCAAGACCCAGCTCAACAAGCAAAGAGGTGCAAGTGCACTCCTGGCTGGGTTTAGAACCACCTCCCCCTGACTCTGAGCAAGGCCCATGATGGAAACAGGCAACTTCCAGCATTACCAGCTATACATTAAATGAACCAGAAGATATATCAGAAAAGCCAGAAGTTAAATTTCTAGTAAGTGAAATGAGTTCTACCAAACAAGAAACAGATGGCAGTTGGAAGCTGTTGATTTCTTTTAGGAGCTTGTTCAGTGAGTGGGCAAATACACATCTCCCAAAAGCCCTTCTCTTAGTGGCAGAAGACATAAAATAAAAAGGACTTTTACAGAAGCAATTTTCCCAGGAACCTGTGACTCTACTGCTATGCAAAGTATCAAGGGCAAATGAAGACTGTCACATTACTCAAGTAATTAAGTAATATTTTAATATTTTAAAAAGCTTAAGTGGCAGATCATCACAAATTCCCATAGCCCTTATTTTGACAAATTAGTTTAAGAGATTCACAGATTAATGGACTAAGATATATTTTAAGTGTCATAACTATATCCTTTAAGGTCATGCTGTCCTTCCTTACTATCAATCACTTTTATCAACAACTTTCCCAGTAGAGTAGAATAATTTGATTTTTTCCCTCCTCTTATTTTACAGCACAATTTTTTCATTAAAAAAAAAAAAAAAGCTTGTAAAAAGAATTCTTTCTTGGAAGTCAGTTAGAAATTATTTGATACTCACCCACATGAGACTTATTTATAAGAAATGGTATGGACACCTAAGATACACTGGATGAAAACAGTCCATTTCTAGGGTCTGCAAACCACTGTACCAACCCTTCCCCACATCTCTTCATTACCTCTATCCAAGTGGTTGACATAAGCCACAGTAGCCAGTGAACTGTTAGAAAGGGAGAGGCAGCACAGAATTCCAGTACTGGACTCTGTGCTAATTCTGAGGGTGACCAAGTCTATCTAAAAGTTTTTGAAGACTTTGCACAAATATTTTCAAGTAACATTTAGAAGCAAGCAAAGGGCAAAATTTCAGCTGCAAATAGAAAGCAGAGGAATACTGACTTTGAAAACACCACTGTTTTAAAGCTGAAGCCATGTGTGTATATTAGTATGTTAGTAAATGCTTCATTAATTGTTTTTACAACTTTTAACAACGTAAAGTATGTTTGAAAGAAGTAACTGCTTCCTACATTCCACACTCTCAGATTCTCTTTAAAACGTGTTAGAAGTGCTGATGCAGCTCAAAGGCAGGGGAAGGCAAAGAATATGCAGATGGGAGTCCAGGAAGAGCAGCAGGTTTCTGAGTGTGCAGAAAGGAAAACAAAAAGTATCCCCCCTTTCTGTGAGATTGAATACACACACATTTTAACCCTACAACTATAAACCTGTCTGGTTGTGTACTGAATCTCTTTACCTGACGCTGTTGTAGCTACTCTTCCATCAGTTACTGCTTTAGAAGAAAGATATGTAACCATCTGAATATCTTCCTTGTCTTTACTGGGATATTCATTACGGAAAGTGGATTCTGTGCATAATGGTGCTGTAACTTCCGAACTACGGCTTAAATCAAGAGGGAGACACGGTCCACGCTTCTCAAGTGACATATGAGCAACATCAGGTACTACACAAAAGAAAAAATGTCGTATTAAAAAAGATACACAGTCCAGCAAACAACAGTCTGGATTGCAGCGTTACATAACATAGGAACAGCAAACAGCTTTAGCTACAGCAAGTCAAAATACCCCATTAGATGAAAACCGTGAAAAGTCTAGTTTTTATGATTCAATTTCTCTTGGGCAGTTCTTTATTAGATTAAGATACATTACCCTCCAACTTTGATGACTGTTGGTTTTGACCACTGATGGAGAACACTTTTCCATCAGTAACTGAAGAGGGAGAAGAAACTTTTTCTACAGAATCATCAGGCAAGGAGCAAGTGGCTAAACGCTGTGATCTTCTTCTCCGCTGGCTATGTTTGTAGGATCTAGGGGAATTCACTGGCTGTGATGGACCTAAAAAGAGATCTTTCAATGTTCATGAAGCAGAGAGATATACCATCATCTTACCGCAGTATTTGAGATCTAAGGCTGGGGAGTGCTTTAAGTAGCTCTTGTTTGCAAAGCTGGTAATCACAGTAAAACTGGTAAAAGAAATTACAAAACTGTGACTACCAGGAGCAAAAGAAAGAGCTATGCTCAAGACATGATTCTGGTTTCTGCTTATTATACAATATTAGGGCACCTACTTCCCCACTGATAAAGGCTGTTGTTTTAGGCAAACAGGGCATTTACAATAAGCAACCCTCCCCATATAACCCGTGAGAGCAGGCTAATTAAAATGCATGGGGGCAATAGGATTTAACAATAAACAGAACAAATGATCACAGTTAAAGATCTAAAAAGTCATGGATAGCGTTAACATGTAACTTAGAAAAATAAGTGAAAACAGTGTTTAATTTTATATCCCACCTCCTCTCTTCTGCTAACCTGATATCAATACCCCAAATGTAATTTAAACACACACTGCCAATGCACGGTATGGTAAGAAGGCTCCAGAACTTTATATTCAACAAAATAAAAAAAAAAAAAAATGAGGGGGGGAGGATTGATATAGGTTAATATAGGCCTGATTCATTAAAAACAAAAAACCCACACTCTGCTATACCTCTCCAACTTTACCCAGTTTCAAAAAATTTTGCCTTAGAAAAACATTTAAGTCACTATAAGACTGTAAATCACTCTTTTCTCCTTTTTTAAGCAATTTTTAGATTCAAAGATGCACAGGTTTAAAAATAAAGACACAGCAAAACTAAATTACCATAAGAGGTAGAAAAAACTTGGAAGCCGAACATTTAAAGACAAGATCTAACCTATTAAGTAACCAATTTTTAAATTAGCTGATTTTAAAAAACACTACAGAGAAGTCTAACTTAATCCAAGACATAAACATGCTCCAGGAAAACTACTTACCATTGTTCTAGGGGTGGGGATGGAAGGCGTATTACAATATAGATGACTGCTAATGTTTAGTGGGGACAAAAATACAGTTTTTACCACTGTGTCCTGAACAAATGAAGACGGCTGAATTTGTACCCCTCCCTCTCCCACTCATTTAGAGTTATCTGTGAGTAAAGATTAAAAAGAAACTTATCTCATAAGAGAAAATATGAAGGTTAAGGGGAACACATGATGCAGGCTGAGTCTTCCATCCTCAATCACTACTCTCAAAGTGAAACAAAAATGTAGCTTCTGACTTACTGAAACCTGCATTTATTTTAACCCTTGGTGTCATCACTTAATGTTCTTCAGGCAAAGAACCTGACACTAAGCAACACTAAAAACCTAATGTAACCTCAAAAAAAATTATAGAAATATTTTAATAATCACAAAAAATAGCATATTCACACATGCAGCATAAAGCTTTCCCTGTTCTTCTGATAAACAGTACTTTGGTACTTGGCAAATCAGTTACACGTGGTAAGAAGCTGAACACCTACGAGATTTTTCTGGGACAAAGAAACACAATTTTTTATATTTCTCCACCACAGATCTCGAACCCATCTTCTCTCTCACATCATATTTGGAGGAAATATCACATAAGGCGAAGAATGCCACAGCCAACAGGTACAGCACATCAGCCTGCTAAAGGTGAAATTTCTCAGAGAAGGAAAGGTCCACACCAAGGTGTTTGTCTTTTCTTTTTAATGAATCAGGCCCTTTTCAGAAGGGAGGTTTGATTTTTCCTGTATCACTGTTAATACTAATGTGGAGATTTAAGCTGGAGGGAAAGCCAACCATTAAAAGCCACAACTCTAAAAATATCAATATATTATTTAAATGGATTATTTCTGGTAGAGTAATTCAAATGGCTTATTAAGCAACTTGACTTTTAAAATACTGAGCTACCCCTAATTCTCCCACTTGGACCCTTTATTTAAAGCAGATTAATTTTTAAAAGCAATAGCCATTTACAACCAAAGAAAATGTCTGTATATCTCTTATAAGTAGTTACGGTATTTTTTTTAAAATGTCTGTGCTCACTAGTTTTATTTATCACAGAAGAAGGAAGCTGAGAGACCAGCGTCAAATCCTCGACTTGTATTAATTCTGGGGAAAGTGGTGATTTAGGGGGCTTTATACACCCAGAAGAATCTCCAGATTCTTGTTTGCATTTCTTGCTGCGAGCCTTTCCTGAAGACAAAGTTGAGGATAACAGTGCAGGTTTCTGAATGTTGGCAGAACTGCTAATATCAGCTTCATTTTTTTTCTGACTTTGTGGTTTAGGTGAAATCTCCTGAATAAATAATAAAAAATTGATACTTTTATTTCAGTTTCTTCGCTGTAGTTCTTGTATTCTATTTTGATCTTTTTAAAAGCAATTTTAGTATTCAAACACATATTAAAGCAACATTATTTTAAGAACAAAATAAAACTATTTAAAATGCATCACACTAAATTTTGCTTTCTTTAAAGGAGCACTATCAATTGTTTTCAGTATTCAGAAGGCTCAATTCTTACTATTTGAAATACCCGCAAAAAGCCTGAAAAGAAAGTATTTTTCCTCTGTTCCCCATTTAAAAATTCACCAAAGTCTTTCATCTCCAATTGACCGGGACTGTCAGCGCAGTCTCCCCCTGTAACTTGGAGAACACTTTGTCACAGGCCAGAACACACACACTGATGTACAATCACAGAACATCTGAGGCTGGGAGGGAGCCATAAGGATCTCTGAGTCCAACTCCCTGCTCCTTTCAGCACTGGCTACTGCTGAGCCATATGACTCAGAGCATTGTCCAGACACTCCCTGAACTCTGGCACTGCTATGAACAACCAACCCTTCCTCAGGGGATTGCAGTTTTAAAAAAAAGTTGCCAAAATCTTCCCTGCAAGGTCATTTCCCTGATCATAGCAAAAAAATAAAATAAAATTTAAAAAAAATTAAGAAGTTCCTCTGGAAAATCGTATTTAACATGAAATTTGTATTTTTGAGAACCTGAAAAAGTTGATAATGCTCCTTTAAGTAATGTCAGAAAACAATGAAAGGTTTCCAAATACTGAGCACACTCTCACACAACCCCTTTCAGTGCTGGGAGTCTGGATTTCACCACATTATATGTTTGTGCAAACATGAAGAAATCACAACTTCTAGCACCACAGGGTTAAATAGAGTGCTAACTGCTGGAGAAAAAACGAGCAGATAAAGAGTTAAAACAGTTTTTGAAGGAAACAAAGTCAATATACAAAGCAGCTCTCCAAATTCATCAATTTTCATCCTTCTTAACACTTGAGTATTATTTTTAGACCGTTAGCATGCATTGACAGACATTGGCATTTTCAATTTTTAACTGGAAGGTCTTCCTACATTACTAGAACCGTGAGTGTGTTACAACTTGCCTAATAAGGGCAAGCTACTATATCTGAACATAACTCCTTAAGCCTGTCCCCTTTCTTGTCTCAGTTACATCACACAGCACAGCACCATCTAATAAAACCATAACTAACAGAGCAGAAAGTTATTTCTAGAACGTGTGCACCAATTTATCCAAACTAAAAACATCTCATCTCTGGTGTTTTGAGGGTATTATTTTTGTTATAAATTGCAATTTTATTTTCCACTGGAACTTTCCATGTTCCAGTGGAGGAAAACCAAAAAAAGCAAAACAAAACCCCACAAGTGCACATTCTATGTCTGTAAAAGGGCACCCCTGAACGCTACATGAATTGCTCGCTGGAATTATCCTGTAAAGGTCCGGTGCAAAACATCCCAGTCAGCAGACATCAGTGCTACCTTGAATAACTCAATTACACACGTACTAAGTGCAGTTTATTCACTGAAATAAAATATTCCATGGACTGTAGAGAATACCTATGCTGGTTATGAGAGGTATTACCAGAAATTAATTAGAGTCGTAACTTGTAAATAAACAATTTTATTGTTCATCTTCACAGATGTGAAAGACATACTACAGCATCCATTACTTTCAAATTACAAAGTTATTTAAACAAGATTAAAAAAATTAAATTAAGATTTTGATAAGGTGCTTAACCTCTTAACAGGACAAATTAACATTAAAAACCTTAATGAATTAATGTTATCCATCTAATCAGGTCTTGGTCAAAAGGAAATATAACATGACATACCCTAATACAATTAAATAAACTACTGTATCTGCAACTAATTGTCTGAGGTTTTGGGTTTAAGACAACTGTAAACTAAAAATATATAAACAAAAACTTCCATCAACAAAGTCAGTTTTCGGCTATTGGCCTGAATATTTCTACTACCATGTTCTGTATTACATTATTTTAAAAACCCTACAAGATATTTTATCCATTCAACTTTATAGCAGTAGCAGACAAAACCTCTAAGGAATGTCAGCTTCACTATCAGAAAACTGTTGGGGAGGTTTATAACTCGGCCATTTTAATTTCAGTTTGGGCAGGAACTTAGTGAAAAAATCTTTAGGCTCAATAATTTTCCTCCCCACAGTCAATCACTTAAATGTTTGTGAGGTTTCTGGTTTTAGTTAGTTAGCAAAGGCATAGGAGAATTTGGGATTTTAGATGCCTCTTTAAAGGAGCTTAACTAGTATTTTCAAAAAATGAGGTTTTTCAGACCATTAGCATGTAAACAATGACAGAGACATCTTTTTTTCTTTTTTTTTAAATATCTGATCAATAAACAGGAACAGCCGAGTTACTAAGTCTAAGAAGTAACAAAAAGGTTATAGTAAATATGCACTGCAGTTTATACTGTTGCATACACAGTCTATGTAAACCACAAAGTCCCATTCACCGCAATGGGATTCTGCATGGCAAGATTTACATTGTAATGATTCTTCGAAAAAAAAAACCAACATGCTGTAAGCCATTTCACAGTTTTTTGCACACTGAAAATATCACACACAGTAGCAAGAAAAATCATAGCATCTTTAATATGCAAAAAATTTGAGAAATGGAATGTCTTGTCAATACACTGTAAACCTTTATGCAAAATATCGGTCAATGCATCGGCACCGCGGCAGCTCCGCCGGCCCTTACAGTGACAGCATCCAAAACAGAGAGCCAGGTTCCACTGACAATACTTGCATCCAATGCAGCGTCAATGGGAAAACCAGAGCAATGCAATCATGTATCAGCTCTAAAGAACCAGTACAACCAAAATATCAAATCGAGTTTGGGGTGGGGAATGTTCGTAGAGTGTGCCGGGGGCTAAAGAACAGAAGTGCTTGTTAAAGAATTGCAGGCAGCAAGGCTGTTATGTTCAAGTGCTGCTGTTAAAGAAGAATGAAAATGCATACAAAAAAGCTGTATTAAAACTACATTAAGGCTCTGATTTAAATCATTGGAAAACAAAGATGTCCTGAATCAAGACTACTGTTCATCCTTAGCTTGCTTTACCGTGCTCAGGCATTCAGCCCTTTTTTATATGCAAGTTACTGCACAAGTCGGAGTCAAGCAATGCCTGAACACAGTGGAATAAGCCAAAGATAAAATGGCAGCCTCCAGGTCCTGCCAATATGCAGGTTTAAAAAAAAAAAATCAGACCCTTAACATTATTTAAAAGTTTCTTTTTTGTATTTATTAAAATACACACCCTTGCAAAATGTATGGCTCATTGAGCAGTTCATAAAACACATACAAGCCTACAACACCAAATTCTTACAATATAAAAGAAACTTCTTTTAAAAGAAGTTCTATTTGATGGCAAAAACCCTGTTTCAAACACAAATTAAATTTGTGTAAGGGCCTTTTCCTAAGCCAGTCATGGTTCCAGCTATAAAGCTGGACCTTGGGACGCTGGTCTCCTCACATTTCTTGTGTGGAGACTTCATTTTATTTTGTTTTCTGTTAGTTTTCTAACACAAAAGCTCATTATTGAAATTCAAGTCAACACTATTTAGAGACAATTAAATTCCATACCTCTGGCTCTGCCAGAAATGTAAACGTAAGATAAATTTTCAGTTCCCTGTTATATCTGAAGGGGAAAATTTTAATGTTGTAGGTACTACATCTCCATGGCACACTCCAGTGGGAACTTTGCAAAAGAATCAAACTCTACCATTTCATACCTGCTCCAGGACTGGAGCTGTTTCTTTGTTGCCTTCCTTTTTTTCAGCACCATCTGCAACAACAGCTTTGGATGCCAATAAACCTTAGGAGGAAAGTTGCAGATAATTACAGTTAGAAGCACCTTGCAACAAGAATTTGTAGAAAACAAAGCAAATATGAACTGCATATATCTACAATGAGAATCTTTCTGAAATGGCTCCATGCAAAGCTGAACACTTTTAAGTTAGAAGAAACAAAAAGTTTCAAAAGGACATTCCAACGATGGAATCCTTACACAAGAGGTACATCTCTGGCATTTCCACTGACGAGATGAAAATAAAGTTGTCAGTTGTAAACTAAAGCCTCACCATCCACTTGGGCTTTAAAACAATCCATATGATGCATAAGTAAATTTTGCAATCAGAATTATTTACAAAACTGTTCTCTCTCTCCCCTTTCCAGTCTTTAAGAAATCCATATCAGAATTTGTATTACTACTTCTTAACTCTAACACGTGTAAACCTTTCTGAGACAGAATCAGCAAGGGATTAAATTTCCAAACAAATATTCTCAGCAGCGGAGCTCCCAAATTACCTCAATAACGGGACCATATTGGGAGCAAATACATACACTAGAATATGTCACTTCATTAACACGCTTATGCACAATATCACTACCACAAAAAACCTGTACAAGACAAGGCAATATAAAAAAAAAAAGCTTTTTTCAGCAAAGCATATGGCAATAGCTCAGTTGTACCTCACACAATAACTTTAATTGCCTAAGTATGCAGAGAAAGAAAATGTTCTGTGCCATAAGACAAAGCAGAACTGATAAAACCTGAAAATCTGAATAAAACCTTCTGTTATAATCTCTGAGAATGTCATTACTGGGTGTGAAGAATTGAAGTCCCCAAAAATAACCTGACAAATACAGAGGGAATTCCTGTTGCATTCCACAAAAAATCAGATACGCAAAAAATTAATTTAAGGTGCAGGATGCCCAAAGAATTATAAATTAGTGAAGCCTGGGCTCTCAGGACCTATTCAGGACATAAAAATAAAACAAAAATATTTCAGCTCTCCACAATAAACACCTGGTGCTTTGTTTCATTTACTTCTTGTATTAGATTAAGTTATGCTTCAGTTTAGGTTAACTGAAAATAAGAAACTTACTTAGCCCTATCACATAAAACCAAATAAAATTATAAGGTGAGATTTTAATTCTGCATTAGGCTACATAAAAAATTTAGGGTTTATGGCCTAGAATAAGTATTTGGGACTCCAATTATCCTGTTTAAATTAAGTTGCAAAAACTGCAGTGTTATTTGTCTTGACAATCACGGATCTATACCAAAAAGTGTAAAAGAATTCTCAAAATCAAGTGAAGTTGTTTTAAATACAAAACAACAAGTTACAGTCCATGAGGAAACTTTTGTGCTTCTATAAACTACAGGTTCCCCAGAGAAGAGTGGCTGCCCCATCCCTGGAAGATTTCGAGACCAGGCTGGATGAGGCTTTGAGAAAGCTAGCCTAGTGGAAGGTGTCCCTGCCCAAGGCAGCAGGGCTGGAATTAGATGACTTTTAAGGTCCCTTCTAAACCAAACCATTCTGTCATTCTCAGGTTCTCTTACTTCTAGCTAAGACGCTCAGTGATCAGAAATTCACGTCATTAAAGGAGTCCAGATTCTGCCTGATCTGTCAATATACGACCCTTATTATTTCCTTCTTCTCTACCCCATTAAGTATTTTTCTAACCAACCATTCCTCCGCAACTGCCGCAGCAGGACTACAGGTTCACCATCCTCTGCAAGTAACAGCATACCACAGATGCAGCCTTTAGAAAAACCCATTTTCTGCCTCCAGGATTTTCATTCCTAGAAGGTTCCCGCTTTGCTTCCAAGTTTAGTTAACAGATGTCTAATTTACCAACTTCATTTCTACTCCCCTTTGCCCATACTATGTACATCCTCAGTTGAGTCCCAATTTAATTGCTGCCATGAGCAGTAGTAGTATAAGATGTACAGACTACAAATCTAGTAGTACAACTAGTACTGCTAGATACTAGTGATACTAGATACTTAAAGAGCTCTGTTCATTTATTTCCAATAGCATTTAGCAGCAGAAGATACCAAAACCAGCTGAAAAACCTGTAGCTTTAGAAATCATATTTACCTGTGTTTGTGAATAGATTTTTATTTCCTAAGGAGCTTTATGAGAACAATAGCTGTAAGACAGGCTCATATAGACTGAGATGAATAATCAGAAACCATGATTTTGCAGCCTTTGACTTTACTATAACTTTAAAATGTGTGTCTGTCTCCACAAAGGCACACTCTGCTAGCAGAGAATGTGTTACCTTTCAATGAAAGTGAATTAATCCTTTAAATACAAGATGAAACACAGCTTGTGTGTTTCTGAATGACATACTGTGAACTCTTCTCAGCAACAACTTTGTGACAAAACATTTACTAACATATTACTAAATATTACTAAATTTATAACATATTACTGAACATATCAACTAAGCTGTTTCTCCACAGCTAACCATAGCTTTAATTTACAGTAGTAGTATGTAACTCATGACCTTGCTAAGAAGTTGTGCAAAGCCCAAATTCATCCATTAACGGAGAAAACTGTGCAGCTGGAGCTAACACATACTCAAGAAATTCACTAATTCAGGATGACTACTGTCCTAAAAAACTAAAAAGACCACGTACAGTCTGAAACCAAACTCTGAACGTATGAGAAGGCACATTTTACCAGTTATAGATTCCTTTAAAATTCCCAACAAGTAAAAGACTGCAGTGACCGTCTCCTCCAAAAGTGTGTTTCTATGCAATCTCCTCCAATACCTTCTACATAAACATGTATATTTCACCACATGAAAAGGAACAAAGTCAACAACAAAAAAAATATTTTACCAGTGATCTTGTTAAGACGAGCTCTCTTTGCCTGAAATGAGTTGCCTAGATTACTTTTCCTCTTGTGTGATAACGTGCTCTCTGCCTGCACAAAGGCCATCTTTGGAACATCCACTACAGGAAATCCTACTTCTAAACACAAGAGAAACCTCATTAACTCACATTTCATAAATACATAACAACACATACTTAAATATTTCAGAACTGCTAATAGAACACTGCAGTAAAGAAAATTTAAAAGTCTATTAAAAATTAAAATGACACATTCTGAAGACCTAGTATTACACACTGAAGCATTAAATGCATATTACCTCAAAACTCGTAACTTTTAGTCAATATTATGAGAAATCAGCATATAAGACCATATAAATGAACAAATTCTTATCAAATCAGAAAGAGTTTCAAACATCCATGAACATGGATATATCTTGCATATGGGAATATTCTGTTTCTTAGAACAAGATCAAGGATTATCTCACAGGTAACAGAAGATGAAGGAATATGAACTGAACTGTACAATGAAATCATTGAAAAAAACCAATGTTCTGCTCTTGATAAAGCTAGTCAGAAGTTCTGCACAAAGAGAGCTGACTGAACTAGATTTATCTGATAAAAATGGTTTATTTTTGATTAGCATTACGTATGAAAAAGTTATGATAATAGCAAATGAGACACCTTCCTCTAGAAATATTATTACTTAACTGCAAAATTAACAACAGGAATTCTAATTCAACACTACAGGAAAACCAATTTTGTCCTTTATAGAATGTGTTTTTACCAAATGCGTCACTAGATGTAGGCTCCTCTTCCTTTTTTTGGACATCCTGCATGATTGTAGAGGTTGAGGTTTCCTCCTTTTTTGAAGGGACTTTTAGCCACTTTCTGTCCTCTTTATCTTTATTGCTGTTTGCACTGGTTCTGGGTTTACTTCCTGCTTTGTTCTTGGCTGCTGCTGCTGCAGCAGCTTTGACCAAAGCTATCCAGTCCTCCAAAAAGGAAAAAATGGTAAGTAAGTATTAAAAAGTGCCCGAGACTCAAACAGAAAATACTCTTAAAACCCAGTGAAACTTCATTTAGAAATGTTCAAGAGGAATTCAATTTATTTTTATGGTTACTACTCAAAGACTGGTAAAATGAGTTTCCCAAACGGCCGTAATAAACTTGAAGTACTATCAGAATGCCACAGGAATAAAAACAAAACCAAAACTTAAAAAAACCCACTGTGTACAGAATTATGACCGCACACATTCCCTGTTACCTACTTTTTGTGTCATTGGTTTACAAACCCAGGAGCTCCCAAACCCAGAACACTGAGGTTTTTCTTACCCTTCTGGCTCTGAAACACACAATTCCATAGCTGTTGAACTATTATGCAAAGCTACAACTATCTCAAAACCTGGTCCAGGTGCATAATCGGGCAGAGTTCTTCCTGAGTTAAACTGATAAAGCAGGGATAACTCCTGTCTAACTATAACTGTATTTCTAGAGTAACTACAGATAGCACTCTTTTATTCTTTTCGTATTACATATTATAGGTTTCATCTAGTAACTTCAATAAATATCATTTCACAATCCCTACTTACGGCAATAAAAATGACATTTTTGATAATGGCTTATTTTGACCATACAGCAACAACAGAACTTAGATCCCAAATTTTTGGCATCTAGACCAAGTCAAGCCACCCTATATCAATGGGGAGAACTAAATACTTCCAAGGCTGAGACTGGCTGCTTCCACTAGTTTGGAGCAATCAGACTCCTGCCTTAAGTCTCCTGACTGCAAAAACTGTAACTTGATCCTTTTGATTGAAGTATCTTTTAACTCTCTATAACATCAAGGTACAGATTTTTTCAACGGAGAAGTTATATGCGATACAAAAGGCAATAGCAATCAATCATCCACCAGGCAGAATTAAGCATCTGAGTGTTCTGAATGATAATTCATTCACTATATGGCAATCTGGCTACACAAGTACTACTGCACACAAAAAAAAGGATGAAAAAGACTATTTTTTGTCTAGTTACACGAGTGCTTTACACATAGTAATTCCCCCCCCTCCCCAGCTGTAGACAGACTCTGTTTTATTCTGGAGTATTTCCTTGTTGTTATGTCACCATGAGATACCTTAAGTAGCTTGATTTTACAAATCTTGTTTCAATGCAACTTTTCCCACTTGTTACGTATTGTAAGTCTTGCAAGTTTCTGTTCTACTGAGAGTTTCTTTGCCTGTGCTGATGTATGAGAAAAAGCATAACACAAATACAGAGCACTACTTCTTGTATCATGCTTTTCCTTTTCCACAGCTCAACACTTTTAAATAACTGCTTTACATGGGTTACGCTTCTACTTTGCATCAAGCTACTTACTTAAAAACAAAGTGTTCCATGTCCACAGTGTCAGTGCAGTTGCACACACCCAGACTAGCCAGCAGCAAAGTTTGGAAGCACTTTGGCAACGTTCACACAACAGGCAACTACCGAGGCTGTTTGGTGACGAGCCAGCACCAACGAGCATGTCTAAGTGCCAGCTGCGGTCAATCGAAAGCACAACACATACCTCTTTTTTGGCCAGCCAAAACGAGCACACACATTAGCTCCAGTCCATCCAGAGCCTTGCCCATCCAGCAGGACAAAAAAAATGGATTGAGCTGTTTATGGTGGCGAGGAATTAGGAGACCTGAGAGTAGAAGTCTTACACTGTATCGTGGCCAAGGGATGAAGAGGATCAGTAACATGGCTGGAGCTTGGATCTTTTGATAAAAGCGGGAAGGAAAGGAAGTGCAGACGGCGTCAAAACAGCTTCTGAAGGGCATTCTAATTTTCAGTCAAGCTAAGCACCATGAAATCAAAAGCTTTCAGAAGATACCAAGCTTCAAGGACCACGCTGAACCAAGTATCCTGTTCTACTGGAGGCTGTTTTGGTGCAGCACGAAGGGGTTTTTGTTTATACTTTATTTCATTGTTTGGATACTGTTCTTAAAACATGGAGCTTACAAAGGGTAGCAGGACACATAACAATGAAGCAAACAAAGATTAAGCATTCAGAAGCCAGAGCAGAAGCACATTAATTATGGTGACAGTTATACTTTTCTTCTAGATTAACGTGTAAATTTAAACGCAATGAAGAGAACCCTGAGCAGTCGCAGGGGACAAGATAATCTCAAGTGGTCCCTTCTAACCTAAACAATTTTGTGATTCTAACTTGGTCAGAAACTCTGTGGGTCCATTTTTATTCTGGCTCTGGAGTAAACATACAGGCACTAAAGTGAGACAGGTAAATCCTGCTTTTTAACCTTGAACTCCTGCTCAGTGACTGCTCAGCAGCACAGCTCCTGACGTGCAACAACTATTTAGCATCTAAGATGCTGAGGCAATTATATTTCTTTTGAAGAGCACAGGAACTCCTTCAAAAAGATCTGTTTATGTGTTTTTCAGAATTTTGAGAAAAAATTAACAAAAAAATTTGCAAGTAACAGGGGGAGCCTGAAGCACAACAAAGTATGAAATTTGTCTCAGGGTAATAGTAAGATATCTACTCTGACAACCATAATAGCAGGACACTAAATACCATACATATCATAGAAACTAGTTACAAATCTTTAATAGCAGGACATTTCCCCAGATCATTCAGTATACACAAAGCCAAGGGCCTAAATATGAACACATTACAAATTAATAAAATCATAAACCTCCTAAGAGAAGTTTTCCCTATTTTTCCCTTTTGTCCTGACATCGTCTCTCTAGTGGCTATAGCTGCATAACTGCACCAGTTACTCTGCACCATCCAGCCTGATTTCCCACTTCCCACAGGATCTCACTCCAGTGAGTTTCTCATTTATGTATACAACTTTAAAAAAAAAAAAAATCAAAAATGTGCATTTCCTTTTTTTATTCTTACTAAAATTCATCTTTCAAGTAAGCTAACAAAATTGACAGTAGAAAAGTAATGGGACACTATAGTTAGAAAACAAAACATTAGCACTGCTGAGGAAAACTGTCATTATGCTAATTAGATTCACTAAATCAAAACACAGGAAATTGCACGATCACAAAACACATTAGTAGAAATTACCCAAAAGCCTTTCACATCAATTGGCTGAAACAATTGTATTTTAAAATATTCCTCTGTGTGACCTTAATCCTCCAACAGTTGGAAGGCAAAACGAGAATAACTTCTAAAATCCAACCCTTGCATCAATAGCAGAATTCACACACACATCGATCTCCATCTGCCTAAAACCACCACCTTTTTGCTTCTCTACAGTACTAAAGATTCAGTTGTTTTTTCTCTCCTGGCACATCACAACTCCCACACATTCATACATACACATACATAAAACATCCATCTATTGACTGGCTGATTCCACATCAAGCCTGGATTCCTTAACCTCACCTTTCAATTCTAAACAGTCTGCCCCACCTACATCTTGGCTCACATTGTCTCCTGTCACATCTTCTTTTTTCCTCTGGCCCATTGGCAAATCCATGCTTTTTCCTCAGCTTCCTCTTCCTGTGTGCCAAGTCCCCTCCCTCTCCTTCAAATCCCTCCTCAAAACTCACTTCTTTTGGTTCGATTTCCGTCACTAATCTCAGCTCCGGCGCTATCTGCTCCCTCTCGCGCGCCTGATTACATCGAAGATAAAACAAAAAACATGAAACAGAAAAAGTAAGTTATCCAAACACTTCATATGTGCTCTCACAAGGGCAGTCTCAATATCCCCCTTTTCTCCTCTCTGTACTCTGTAAGCCACACATATCTGTGTGATTTCTATTAATTTGCTCTTATCTTCACAGCAACTGAACCTCGAGTCTCATTGCA
>JAYRBT010000082.1:144367899-144399086 GCA_036023395.1 Myiotriccus ornatus | reverse complement strand
ACTCTACAGCAACAGGTAAGAACAAGAACTGTTCTGTAAATCAATTCTTTTAGAGACAATTGATTAAAACAAACAATTTTGCTATAATTAAAACCAAAGCTCTGCAGATGAAAGGTTTGACTCAACTTTTTACACAGAGCATAACTTCTGGAGCAAACATGTCAATAATACACAGGCTTGTCTCTCACATCGCTTGGAGTTAAAGGATGAGAGATTTACAGGAGCATGCTGAGCTCTCCAGGAATGCAGCAGAAAAGCAGGTACACACCTCTACACTTCCTACCCCTAATAAATCAGAGAGCAGAGGAGAAAAAATTTCTGGGTGGCAGCATCAATTTCTTCTGTCATCTGCTTTAACAAAACCAGGGATTTTTCAAACGGAACTAGCATGGCCAGCACACATCACCAAATTAGTCCACTCGCTTTAATAAAATTTTGACTAACCATTTATTTCACCAGAACAGCCCCTTTCACAACACACACGTTGTGCAGCGTGGTCCTTGTGCCCACAATTTTGATTTTATAGCCTCACAACATGCCTGGGTGGTTGCAGACCCTTCATTCTTCCAGCTGTTTGATACAAACACAACTGTACTTGCCTATCCCATGCACAGCAATTAAGGATGTATTCTTTTTTTCTGAATCAGTTTTGTGAACCTATGAAGTGTGATAACTACACTAACTAAACTAACACTGACACATCGACCACCTCAGCCATGACACTGCATTCCACACTACTCCAGAAATGCTCCTTGCTCACTACAGCTACACAAGCAAACAAGAGCAAACAAACAAAAACCCACAGAAAAGTTTAGTTTGATTTCTGAAGAGAAAGTATTTTCCTAAGAGTGAACAGTGTTAATGGACTTTGGTGGAAACTCATAAAGTCCACATGTGAAACAGACAATTAATAGTGCACTAAGTCATATAATCAGATATCAAAGCACACAACGTACACAAAATAATTATGCTCTCAGCAAATGCACAATGTCTTCCATACCATTTCTGTAAATAGTCCAGTGCTTCCAAACGAGCACCAATCTCAAATGTGATTCCAGGACGATTTGGAGGCTTTTTGCTCATCTTGATATTTTCTTTTTCACCACCTTTGAAGGAAGAAAAAAGTTGCATTAAAACACATTAAAACAGTTGTCTAAAACGTGTCACTGACAGCAATACGTTCCAGAGAGCGGAAGAAGATGTGAAATTTCAATCCTGACTTTTCATTTAACTGCTAAGCTTGCAAAAATATAGTCAAGGCCCAAAGAAGGCATTGAAAAAACGTTCATACGTGTTTTTATTCTGATTTCTTTCCCTTAAAAAACAAACAAACGAACAACCCTATCATCAACCTTAAGTCAAAAATAATAGGAAAAAAAAATCTGATGGTCCTCCCTGGAACTGTACTACACTGTAATTCCTTCATGTCCTTTCGGAGCAAAATTTTAATTTACTTATAGTCAACACGCGTGCTCTCCTCAAGTGCAGAAAATGTAAAAACCAAGAAAAACTTACCTTACCAAGAATAGATAAATATGGTCTAAAGGACAAGCAAAATGAAAATTAGAACAAAAAAAACCAAACAAACAAAAAACCATCTGCAGCTTTTCTGTGCGCTCTGGAGTCGCACTCACAGCACTGAGCAAGTTTCAGTCACAACTGGCTTTTAATTTTATTGGGGATGTCAGTAACTGTTTAAAAAAAAATAAAAAAATAAAAAAATAAAAAATCACTGCTCCGAGCAACCACCGCCGCTACCGCGGTGACTTTCCGCTGTGCCCCCTGTGCCCCGCCGAGCCCGGGGCCGGGCAGGGGCGCGGGGATGCGGGGCCGGGAGCGGCACCGGGACCGCCGTTCCGCGGCGGGGCTGCACCGCCAGCGCCGGGAGCGCGGACAGGGCGAGGGCCCCGGCCCCGGCCCCGGCCCCGCGGGGGCTCCGCCGCACACGGGGGAGGGGGCATGGCTACCGCCCCCCGCCCGCCGGTGAGTGCCCGGGGGGCGCCGCGGGGGCGGGCAGGCCGCGGGTGCTGCGGGGGATGCTCGCCCCGGTGTTGCGTGTGCCCCGGTGGGAGGGCGGGGGGTGTGTGTGTGGGGGGGGCGCGTAGAACCGCGGGGTGACCCCCCCCATCCTCCCCCCGGTGGTCCCCGCGGCGTGTGGGGGGGCGGGGAGGGGGGTGAAAGCCGCGGGGCGCCCCCCGTGCCCCGGGCAGGGGGCGGCGGTGCCCCCGCACCCCGAGACCCCCGGCGGGCCCGAACGACCCTTTGTTATCGTTTTTATCGCCACCCCCCCCCCCAGCATTCCCCTCGAAGGTCACGGGCGGCGCTGACAGTGTGGGGAGCAGCGATTAACGGGGGGGGTCGCAGCCCAGAGGGGCTCCGGGACCCCTCCCCGGGACCCCCATCCCCCGGGACCCCTCCCCAGGACCCCCCGGCCGCCGCCGCGGCACAGCTTGGAGCGGGGCCTGCACGAGTGACCTTGAAATGCCAGAGCTCGGAGCCGCCGCGGTGAAGGACAAAGTTTGTTCGCGGCACTTTGGACCGAGGAAAAAGGAAAAACGGAAAAAAAAAAAAACAAACAAAAAACAACAAACGGGTCCGGTCCCGCCGGGCAGCGGCGGAGAGCCGGGAGATCCCGATTAAAGTTAGTTTTGGGCCGGGGAGGTGAATCACATTGCAGGCATTCCTCGGGGGAGATGCTCGGACCTCTCGGGGTGACACACCTCGCCCTTCTACCCCCCCTCCCTCCCTGCTCCTTGTTGGCCTTAAAAGTGGTGTTTGGGCAAAACCAGAGGTAATTTCGTTGCTCAGCCTAATTTTCTGTAGGGCTTGTAGGGAGTGAGTCCAGGCCCAGGAACCTGCTCTGCGCCTCCTCTCGGCATTTCCACGGGCTTGGGGCTTCACCCCGAGTTGTCCCAGCCCCAGAGTTGTTGTTTGGGGCGGTTTTGATTTGAATTCGTTATTTTATATCAGACTAAGGCAGGGGACGGCAGCGCCTCGTCCCTGGTGATGGAACTTCTTGGCGTGTCACAGTTTTGAGCGGGAGGAAGGGAAATGTCACCACAAGTCACCTCTCAGCCATGGGGGGCGTTCCAGGAGCTCCTGGAGCGGGTATTGGGCCAGGACTGGGGGGTTCACCGTGAGTATGAAGGTCACTGCGAGCACCTTGAAGCAAAAATGAGCTGCTTTAATGTATTTGCCTCAAAAGTGGGGTATGCTCAGCTGCAGAACACGGGGCAATCTGCAGCCACCATAAATTAGAATAAAAACCCTGCAGAAGTCTTGATTGCACCCAATATTCATCATATTTCGTGGCTCCAGCTCGCAGGAGGCTGGGGAAGAAGAGGTGCTGCTTGATCTTTTTAGGTCAAGAGCAGCGGGAAGAACCTGGGAACTCTGTAAATGGATTTATTAACAAATTACACCGATTCCTGACCCTTTTTTTTAATTTTTTCCCATCACCATAAGGGGCAGGAAGGTCCTTGAGGTCCCATTTTAATCAGTGAAATTTGTGTGTCCTCTGGGAGGTGTTGTTTTTTTTTGGTCTAGAAGTTTTATTTTCTAGTTCTTGCTTTTTTTTTTTTTCCCTAGGAGGTTTTATTTCCTAAGAGCTTCTTTTTTTTTTTTTTTTTGAGTTTTATTCCTAGGGTTTTAACCTGGAAGAGAAACCAGGCTCATCTTTTTATTTTCATGGCTTTTCCACACTTGTCTTCTGTCCCAGCCAAGGCAGTGAAGGTGCAAAGGACATTTTAGAAGGTCCTAAGTTGGGCTCCTCAGCGAGGAGGAGGGTTCGTGTGAGGTGCTGGGTGCCCTCAGGAGGTCACTTTTCCAGCCAGTGTATTTGGGGTTTATTTTGTTTAATCGGACTAATATCTTGCATTTATATAATGGGGGTGACATCTGTATTTTAATAGAGTTGGCACACAAAGTGCTTTCTTCATTTCAGGGCTTTATTGCTCTGCCCGTGTCCTGAGTGAATTAAAACGTGGAGATTTGTGCCCCTAAACTCTTGAATTGTTGTTTGTGTTTTGCTAAGGGAGATAAACACGAGTTTATCTCGTGTTTTAGAGTGATAAAGTCAGTTTATCTTCTGTTTCAGAGGGGCAGAAAATTCAGCAGCTGTTACAGGGGGCACTGACAGCAAGAACAAACTTCAGGACACCTGCCAAAGTTGGGTTTTTTTTAAAAAAAAAGGTCAGGTTTTCTCCATGCTGAGACCTCACTGAGGGCATTTTCTTCCCTTGTCTGTTTATTTGGTCACTTCCTGCTCAATCAGAGGAGGTCACTTTGAGCTGGGTCTGCTCCTGCACTGAAGGTGACCCGGGAGGGTGGAGATTGGCAGGTTTATAATAAAGAAACACTTTTTATAAAGTGAAATAAAATAAAAGAGGTGAAACCCCCTGATTTCACCATCCTGGCTGCCTGTTCAGCAGCTCAGGCCGTTTCTGGGGAAAGAGTTAATTTGAACTTTTGCAAGATGCCATTTGATAATGGAACTTAGCCCAGGAACAGGAGCATTGGCTGTTCTGTAGAACAGCAGAACCAGAGGGAGATTTTTATTCAGAAAAAAAAAGTAAATAAGAATAGGTGTAAGTACAGAACAGTAACCCTGCACCCCTTAAAATCATCCTGTTTATTCGACTTTTCTGCTCACAGGAAGCACAGGCTGGTACAGCCTTTCCCTCTGCTTTAAAATCACAAATTCTTGGGAATAACTCATATTTTGTGTCATTCAGGGTGTTCTAGGTTGTCTCAGGGCTGTAATTCCTTAAATTGGGAACAGGGAAGTTTATCCAGCCGAATCCTGCTTGGCATGGATGAAGGTGAGATGGTTTCCCTGGCCAGTGGAGAGGGATCAGCTCCCTCCTGCTGTCAGTGGGAAGTGGAGAGGCAGCTCTTATCCCAAATCCAGCTGCTGAGTGTCCTGGGAGAAGGGAGGAGCAGAATTCCTGCAGGGTGGAGGGGGAGGCAAGGCTGGGATCCAGGTGAGCTCTAGGAGTGGTGCAGAGCTGGCCCTGGAGCAGCTGCTGCAACCAAACTTCCCTGCTTTAAGGAGCTGTCTCTTCTTGGAATGGGGAATCCAGATCCCTCTCCCTGACTTTGTGGCTGATCCAGGCTTAAATCAAAGGCTGTGCCTGGGCTGAGTGGAAGCAGAGGGAGTAAGGAGAGGTTTTGGGAGCTGATGTTCCACAGTGCTCTGAAGGGGGAATAACCTGCTAAATATTCCAAGGAAAAATGGCTGGAAGGCACCTGAAGTGGTCACTGGTTTATTTTTTCTGCCCTGAGGCAAGATCGGCACAACTTAAACACAGCTTTTCAACCTTCTCTCAAGAGCCTTTAGCAAGAAGTGCTCAGTATCCTCTGTGGGCAGTTTACCCCAGCATTTCACTCCTGAAATAACCTTTTAACTTCTTTAAAACTTGGTTTAAAATGTCTAAAAACTTGGGGGTTGATGTTTTTATTGAGAGCAGAACTTCAGGCTTCCCGGAGCTCCTGCTCGTCCCCTTTTCCCGTTGCCTGAAGGGCCCAGTTGGATTTTACAGCACTCAGTTGTAGAACTGGGAGGGAGTTCCTGTATCTTTTGGATAAATAAATCTGATTTTGGCCTGTCTTTCAGCTGTAGTTTTGTTCCTAGTCTGTTGCCTGTCCATAGTGATGGAAGTTTTTGTGCTTTAATAATCCTGTTGTCATTAGTGCTGGAATGATGGGGTTGTCAATGTGCTGCTGTGGGTTATAGAGTCAATTATGCCTCGTTTTACAAGTGTTCCTGCTTCCTTTTTATTAGGATAACTTTGGAAGCTGGAGAGGGCCTTTGGACCAGAGCCTGGAGTGACAGGAAAAGGGGGAATGGCTTCCCCCTGCCAGAGGGCAGGGTCAGATGGGAGACGAGAAATTCTTCCCTGGGAGAGTGGGGAGGGGCTGGAAAGGATTTCCCAAAGAAGCTGTGGCTGCTCCATCCCTGGAAGTGTCCAAGGCCAGGTTGTAGCCACCTGGGAGGCACTGGATGATCCTTCAGCTCCCTCCCAACCCAAACCAGGGGAGGATTTGTTCTGTGTGCCTTTCCCTGTGCTGTTCCCTCCTCCCCCAGCACTTGTTCAGGGAAGGTTTTACAGGCCAAGCCTTTTCCGTGCTCCCTGTAGCCATACCAAGCGGGAATGACTCTCCCTGGATGTGTGTGTTGCAGTGGCAGCACATTGCAGCCTGGCTCTCTCCAAGCCCCATTCCCAGGACTTTCTCATGGAATCCCTGAAAACATCAAGAGCCAAAGGTTCCTGTGTTGTGACCCCGGCTCCTCGTGTGTCACAACTGGTGTTTTTCCTTTCCCCTCCGCGGGGCCAGGCACAAATCCCGAGGGGTTTTTCCCTCTTCTGCAGCACTTGGTGGCAACTTCTTCATTTCCAGACCTCTGCAAGATTTCAGACTTGGTTTGTTCAACAAATAGCAGTTCATGGTGCCACCATGGCTCAAGGAGCTGCAGTGCATTATTGATTTAATAATTATATGTAATTGAGCAGGCAAGGCCTGAATGTTGAGGTGGAAGGAGACACCATTGATAACAAACCCAGTGAACTGCTTTTACACCGTTGTTGCCACCTCCCAAAGCAGCTAAAAGTAATTTGGGGTGGTTTTTCTGGCACCTTTGAGTTTCCAGCCACACTGGGCACTGGTGCTGCTCGGCCTCCATGGAGGGAACGTGCCCATGGAAGTGGAATCGGAATAAATCTGATGTTATCTCCTGAAAGGAATTACCTCTGTTGACTTGAGCAGATCTCAAAGCAGAGAGAATTCACAGTGAATTTTGTTAGGGAGGCACTGATCTTTGGGGGAGCAATTTCAGCCCATTACCACGACTTCTTCAAAGGTTTGGTTTAAACTCAACCAGGGCAGAATCTCATGCAGAACAGGTGCTGTGGGGCTGCAGCCTTTTAGAATTCCTCCAGTCCCTGAGATTGCTCTCCTAGTCCACTTCAAACTCGGGATTTATTCTCCATTTGATACTTTGATGCTGCAAATTGCTCTGATTTAAGGAAGAGCAGCAGCTCGTGGAGGTGCTTTCTCCTGCATCAAAGCCTTTGCTCCCTTTTAGAGGGATGTTACTAAATTCATATCAAACTGCATTTATTCTCAGGAAAACCAGTTGTGGGTTGCTGGATTGTTCCTCCTGCTCCTGGCAGGATCAGGTGTCTGGCACTTGGTGCTACACAGAGCTCATTCTTTAGACATTCAGCTGCATTTTACTTTTAAATCAAGGAGAGGCTCCCAAAAAACACAGTGTGGGGAGTTCCTGCAGCACTCTGGAAGGCTCACGGAATGCTGGGATTGGTATTGGATCTGAACACTCACTTTTTGGCCTCTGTTTTTATTCCCCAGACTTCCAGGGCGGTTTTTTAGGTGCTGTGGTGTTGGGGTTTGGTTTTTTGCCTGGTAAAAACGGTATATTCAAAACACAGAAAAGGAAAGAACAAGCCATGAATTTCCTCTTTTTTCTTTAAAGCTACTTCCTAGTGGTTAACTTATGACTTTTAGTGGGGGATAGTGGTGGTTGTAAAACCACTTCAGGAGAGTTTTGGGAGGAGTTCTTTGGAGTGGTGGGAGCCCTTAAACACCCTCAGCGTGGAGGTGGTAAATGTGTGTTTGTCTCATGGCAGGATCTGGTGGAGGGGATTTGTTTCCAGAAATATTTGTGTGTTCTTGTTTGTAGCTGCAGTTTGAGGACTTTAAGGCAAAACATTTGGGCTTGTGTCTCATTTCTTTTTACCTTCTGTGGTGCTTCAGTGTCAGCCATTTTTTGAGACACTTGGGTGGAATGTGGCTGTTTTGTATGCAAAGAACCTGCCATTTGTGACAGCACCAGGACCTGTGGTACGTGATGCTGCTGCTGAGCCCTCCCCTCCTTCAGGGACCGCCCCCAGGCTCTTAATTACTTCCCTCTGGCTGTTTGCATATCCCTTTGGATATTTGGATAGATTTCATTTAGATCTGCTCCCCACCCTGTGTGGTTGATTCCTTAGTCAGGCCCAGCCTGGGAGAAGCTTGTCAGAAGCTGTGACATGACCCTCACTGGATGGTGATGTTGTCCTGTTCCCATTCCCCGGTGATGCCTGGGAATGTCCTGTGGTTGTGGATGTGTCTGATGGGCTGCTCCTGGCTGGTGTTTTTCCAGACAAAGAGCTCTGGATACCTGCTCTGGGTGGAATTGCAAGCTCAGAGACGTTGGGTTTGTTAGTGATTTTCCTGTAGGTTGTGTTTTCCATCCCAGTTCCTGCTGAAGTGGCGGATTGTCCGGGGGGATGCGGCTCCGTTTGGCTGCTCCCCCCTTCCCAGGGCATTCAGGAAAAGAGCACAAACCAGCATCTGTTTACAAAAATAGTCACAACAAAACCCCAAACCCCAGCCGCAGACACCAGAGGTGTGTTCGTGCTTCCTTTGCCCTCCTGTGAAGTGAAGCTGTTCCACATTTGTCAGCTGCCCCAGGATTTGGGAAGTTGAGTGTTTGTCCAAGGTGTTGTGCTCGGGTGAGCGGAAAAGCTCTAATTGCTGAGTGCTGCTGGTGGAGCTGTTGGGATGTGCCTGTTAATGTGCTCTGTAATCACCCCTGGGCTCTTTCTGCCCAAGCCTCAGCTCTTTTTTTTTGGCCTTTAGTTTCTCTTTCCCTTAGTCTGGAAAGAAGATGTTTGTGTTGATGGAGCACGTTCCGGGCTGCGTGGGTGGGTTGGCTGTTGGGAAGCAGGTGTATCCCAGCCTTCCCTGTCCTTACAGAATCACAGGGTGGGTTGGGTTGGGAGGAGCCTTAGACATTTATCTATTTCCACCCCCCCTGCCATGGGCAGGGACACCTTCCACTAGCCCAGGTTGCTCCAAGCCCTGCCCAGCCTGGCCTTGGACACTTCCAGGGATGGGATATCCGCAGCCTCTCTGAGCAACTTGTTCCCTCGTTTCTTGCTCTGTGTGGGATGGGTTTTTGGGGGGAGTGTTGTTTTCTTGCTGCTCTTTACTCAGTGAGGTGTCCCTGCTCTCAGCCTGTGTGTGTGAGAATCTCACCGAGATTCTCCTGCAGGGGCATCTCAGAGCCTGGTTTTTGGGTTGCAGCTCCTGGGGCTCAGTTCAGCTCATCCAGGGTCACCAGAGCACAGCTAGAATATCCTGAGCTGGAAGGGACCCCCGAGGACCACCCAGTCCAACTCCTGGCCCTGCACAGACACCCCAGCAATCCCCCCCTGTCCCTCAGAGCGTTGTCCAAACCCTCCTGCAGCTCTGGCAGCCTTGGGGCTGTGCCCACTGCCCTGGGGAGCCTGTTCAGTGCCAGCCACCCTCAGGGGGAAGAACCTTGAAGGCCTGTGGTGAGCACAGGGATGGTCCAGGCTCCTGCAGGGAGGAAATCAGAGGATGGCTGGAGTGGAATGAAGCTGTAGCATTTCCCTGCAGGCCCCACATCAGAAACCCAAACAGGTTTTTAGACACAGGTGTGTGAAATCTGAGGATCCTCCTCCCTTGGCTGTGCTGAGCTTATCCAGGGTGTGCTTGGGGAGCTTTTTGCTGCCACTAATCCTGCTGGGAGGATTTCTGCAAGAGGAGAGCTTGGCTTCTCCTTGGCTGGAGGAATTACCTAATTGCCCAGGAATGGTTTCATTGCCGAGGTTTGTCTCACAGAGCTGTAGGTTCGTGTGACACTTGGGGTTTTTACTTTGACAGTCCTCTGATGCTTTCAGGCACCTTCAAACCATTTCTGTGTTAATGAGCAGAAATTCCTGTGCTCGTGTTCTGAGCAGTTTTAGCCTGCTTAGGCTTTTATATAGTGATTGTTTTCTGGAAGTTTTTTGACAAATCAGCTTGTTGGTGACTCTCTGTTTCTACTCTCACTCAATTTACCACAAAATGATCCTAAGCAGTCACTTAAAGTATCTGAGAATCCTTCTGAAATCAGTCCTGGGTTTAACTTGAACATAGGAATTTTTTTGTGTTCATCAGCAGGACCTTTTTAAATTATAGATGCCACGAGCAAACCATTTCTGGCTCTTCCTGCAGCCTGGCTGAACACACAGATATTTAGTGCAAGAAATGTCGTGGTGCTGAAATTTTCTTCCTCTTTCCTCCTTTACAATTTTTTCCTTCTATTTTAACCTGTTGTTTCATCGGGTTACCTGCAGCATTATTTCCCAGCACAGCACTTAAGTGGGTTAAATGCAACAGTAATTTATATTTTGAAGGCCTTGAGAGGTGATTTGCGTTGTCCCCAAGATGAATTGCATCCCCACAGGCACCCAAGACCCCTTCTAGTGTTGAAATATTGCCAGGCCACAGCAGGTTTTCAAGGATTAGCTTTTATTTATGTGCCTAAACTATTTTTTGTCTGCATTTGACAAAGATCAAGGTGAGGGAGAACCAATTTAACACTCATTGGAATATTTATATCTCTGTATCTTCTTATAAATACTTGAAATACCTCACTTTGTAGGCGGGTTGTATTATAATGCAAATAGTTGTTGAAGAGTCAGCAGGTAACTTGTCAGTCACTTATTTCCATAGTTTCCTTACCTGGAATTCTTCCTGTCTTGCTTTGAGACTGAAAATACAACCTCCTGACGTGCTTCTTGTCATTCCCTGTCAGATTCCCACACCCAGGAATTAAAATACAGCAGTTCATTCTCTGCCTTGGCAAGTGGAGGCTGCAGGAGGTGCCAGGCTGATTGTCTGACATGCATCCCTTAGGAACAGTGTCAGAGATCCCCACTGCCTCGGAATAGTAGATTTGGGAATTCCTGGTGATTCCCTGTGGATTGAGGGAGGACTGAAATAAACCTTTAAGTGGAATGGGATCAGGAGGAAGGGGCTGTGCCTGTGTTGGGGCTAAATCTGCTCGGTGGAAAAAGACACACCAATATCCAGGTGTAGCTGGAGACCTTTCCCTATGGGAAATGTGGCGCCTTCCTCTGTGCTGTGGGAGACACAGGGATTTATTGTGTGTCATTCCTGGGCACTCCGAGCGGCTCTGGCTGGCCCTGGTGGCTCTCCTGGCGTTCCCGAGCTGCTCTCAGTGCCTGGGGATCACCGAGTCCCATCCTCTGGGGATGTGTCTCAGCAGGCCCTGTGCTTTTGGCACCTGTCCCCCATCCCTCCAGGCTGCCATCCCATTGGGAATCCTGCCGGAGCCACGTGCTCCTGTCACACAGACTCAGCCAGCAGAGCTGCTCCTGGTGTTCCAAGGGATTCCCAGGCTGTGTGTCTGACTTGGTGTTAATATTAACTGGGGGTGGTTGGAGAGTTCCTGGTCGGAAGGGCACAGCTTGATCTAGGAATTCATGGGGAGGAAGGAATTGTGTCAGCTGGAGCTCGACCTGCACCTGGAGAGTGTCACTGGGTCACCTGAGGGTGAGGTGGATCAATGCTGCATGTCCTGATATCCCTCCCCATCCCAGCAGCCTGACCTGGATACGGGGAGAGTCTGATCCCAGTTCTTATCCCTGTGTTTGCTCCCTGGTCACTCGTGGTGCACACTGCAAATAAAGCTGCTTGCAGAGAGGCAAATCCCGATGAATGCACAGACATCCTCGGGTACCAGTGGAATAATGAGCACGCTGGGAACACCCTGCAGTTGCAGAAAGCCCCGTGCCTTGGCTTTGTGAAGTGCTTCCAGTTAAAAGATCTGAATGTTAAATCTCAGTGCCTTTGATACCCTGCATTGTACAGAGTGTTGATTTCTCCTGTTGATTATACCTGAGGGAAAGGGGGTTTTTAGAACGAGTGTAAAGCCACAAAAAGTGACACCTTCGAACAGGCACAGAAGCGACACTTCTTTTAAATGTTCTTTTTCAATCTTTGGAAAAGTAAATTAAAATTTAAAAAAGCAAATCCAGAGGCTGTGAGTATCTTCAGTGGTTCTGTCATAGCTTATTTTGACAATTTTCCAGAGGGATTAGCCAGGCTGGCCCTTTCCTGAATTCCTGGAGGTTGGAAATCACAGAGTGGTTTGGGTTGGAACCCAAAGACCTTTGAGGATCATCTTGTTCCAACCCCTTCCACGGGCAGGGACACCTTCCACTAGCCCAGGTTGCTCAGAGCCCCATCCTTGGACACTCCCAGGGGTCCAGGGGCAGCCACAGCCATTCCCCCTTGTCCCGTGGGGGGGATCCTTTGCCTGCTGCCCTCCCTGGTTGCTCACTCGTGGCTTTGTGTCTCCCAGCTCCCAGGATGTCCACGGATGGCGGGTTCGGCACGGCTGGGAACAGCGATGCCCAGCAGAGCCTCCAGTCCTTCTGGCCGCGGGTGATGGAGGAGATCCGCAACCTCACCGTGGTGAGTGGCCCCAGGGACGGCTGTTCTGGACAGCTGACAGGGAGAGGGTCTGGCAGCAAAATAAACCTCAGTTATTAACATAATTCCTGCTGCTCTGGGACCCAGTAAAAGAGTTTACGCTGGACAAGGAGGCCTTAGGAGCTGATAAATCATCACCCAGAAGGGGCTGTGGGCTCCAAATCCCAAAAAATCTGGAGATACCAACAGGGTCATGGCATGGTTTGGGTTGGAAGGGACCTCAAAGCTCATCTTGTTCCACCCCCTGCCACGGGCAGGGACACCTTCCACTAGCCCAGGCTGTTCCAAAGCAAGCCCAGCGTGGCCTTGGACACTCCCAGGGATGGGGAGTCACAACCTGTGTGGGCAGCAGAGCGGGTGGAACACTCAGACCTTCAGCTCCTTCTGGGCTCAACAAGAACACAAAAGTGATTTAAGGGTTGTTTGAACAGGCTCAGTGGCTGTGCCCTGGAGAATCCCAGGGGAATTCTGCTTCTGAGGGAAAAGAGAAGGGATTCTAAAATAGCCACAGGTGGAAGTGGAGCTGCCAGAGGCTGTTTTAGCTGACAGGAGGTTGAGGGATTTGAGGATTCACCTCACATTATGTTCCTGTTCACATTCTGAACTGTAAATGTGTGACCAGCATGTCAGGCATCCCTTGGCTGCACCAAAGGACAAGGCCCTGGGGAGTTACTGTTCCAAATCCAACTTCCCCCCTCCATAAATTACCTTTGGTTTCCCATTTTGTGAATGAATTTTTGTGTTTAGGCTTCTATGCCCTATTCCAGAACCATCTCCTTTGACAAGCTGGAAATGCTGCAAATCTTGGATGCCGAGCGTGTCGTTATCAGGTGCTTTATTAATTTAAAGATGCTGGATTAAGGAAAAAAAACCCTGTATAGGCTGAGAATAAGAACTGGACTAAGTAGCTTCTATTTTCTTCCATCCCCAGAAGAGATGTGGGAACAAGGGCATATAATAAAAATGACTTTTTAATGGAGATTGATACATTCCTGTGATCCAGTGGGCCTGAAATCACTCTCCTGTGCCTGGAAACAAAAGAACTCCAGTCCAAGACAGGCTCTTCAAAGTAACACCCCCCCCCCCAATCCACTAGTCTGAAGATAAGCTGCTTTTTTCCAGCCTGTGTGCAGATAGTTGATTAAAGAAACAGATGTAGAAATTTGTATGCATAACCAGAATTAATTACTTTCCTCTTTCAGCACAGTGAATTCTTGTGTTGAGGAGCTGCAGTTTGGCTTCATCTCCACATGAAAGGGGTTTATTATGCAGCTTATCAAGTATGGGCAGCTTAATTTTTAACTGTCCTAGGATCTATTTATTGCTTTGCAAGTTAGGGATTCACTGGAAACGTTAACTGAGGGCAGTGGAGTTGGGGGGGGAAAAAATGGGATATCACGGGAAAACATTCCAGTGCTGTGCGCCCTGATCAAATCCTGGGATTTATGGTGGGTTTTACTGAGTGGATGTGGATGTCAGTAAGCTGTCAGTGGGTGAAAGCTGATGGTCACCTGCTTTTTGGGGCTGTTTCTGCCTGGTTTTGTGCCTTTGAGCTGAAATTCAGGTGAGATCCCGAGGGGAGCTGCTGGAGAAGGAGCCGGAGTTTGGAGGGAATGGGAAGGAGGGGCAGCCCAGCCTTGGGGAAAGAAGAACCAGGCTTAGGCTGGGTTTAGCATTTCAGCTGCACTGTGAGCTACAAGAGGCCTGTGGAAACATCCAGACCTAATTTGGAGAAAAGAAAAGATGAGGAATTGGTGTCTGAGGCTTGTCCCGCTGGGTGGGGGCCAGTCCTGCTCGGGCTTCCCTTCCCCTCCACCGGCCTGTTGGTTTTGATTTGTGTGTCGTGGCCTTAAAGGAATGAAGGAGCTTTAATTTTTACAATTCCTCCCATTCTCTCTCTCAAAAATCGACAGATTTTAATAGTCTTGTACCTGGGCACAGTCATCTCTCCAGGGGAAAATCCCAGCAGGACATGTTGGGGAAACAAAAGAGGAGGGGGGGAAATGCTGAAAATGGTGTTTTCTGCTCCAAATTTGTGTTCTGAGTTTCTTTGTAGTGAAGGAAAAATTCAGGGCTTTGCCTGTTCACAGGAGTTGATATTAAAATGTTACAAGTGTCACAAATCAGAAGTTTTCTCCTCATCTTCCCATGAGTCCGAATCAAAGCTCACGAGGCCCTTTAAAAAGGAAAGAGCTCAAGGAAAAAAAACAAACCAGAAAAAAAAACCCCAAAACAACAATAAAAACCCCGCTCAGCAAACCCTGTGAGATGTTTTTCCATGTCTTAGCAACCCCCTTAACTTGTTTTTGTGCTGGTTGCAAAGGCCACCCTGAGTGTGTGGGGTGTTTCCAGGAGCAGGTCCCAACCCTCTCATTGCCCCATAGCCTTCCAAAATCCTTCCAAAATTCCACTTTCCTCGTCAAGATGGGACAGCCCTGAGCACTCCTTGCAAGGACACCCCCACCCCAAATTAATCCTGATTTTCAGCATCTCACAGGAGAGCCACATTCACTTTTCCCTGCAGAATGAGGCACAGAAAGCTTTTTTAATATATATACACATAGACAATAATGTATCTAAATATCCATTAAAATGTTATAGATGAATTAAATAAAATGCACCCTGCTGGATCCTGCCTGGGCCACGCACAACATCCAGATTCTTCTTCACTGGGAAGAAATTTAGAAGAGGAATTTAGAACAGAAAACAGCATTTTCAGCATTCCCCCCCCCCCTTTTGTTTCCCCAACACGTCCTGCAGTGCTTTTTCCCTGGAGAAATGACTTTCCTATTATTTTTCTGTGGCATTTTTGTTAAGAAGAAGGGAAGATGATTTTTTATTCTTTTTTTTTTTTTTTTTTTTTAAGAATCCCTTTTTGAGCAGGAATTCTGCAATCCTAATGCAGTGGTATGTACCCTCAGCCCTTATACCTTTTCAATAGGTTCCTGGCAGCGACACGTGGGATTGATTGATTGATTTTAATTCCAGTTTTTATCCTCAGGAAGGGGAGAAGCTTCAGGGAAGCTTGGTTGGTTTGCCTGACCCGAGGAACACACACGTCTCATGCAAAGTTTGCCTCCTAAACCACCATTATTTCCTGGAAAAATAGGGAGAAATCCACCTGAAAACATAAAGACATCTTTTGGAATGAGGTTCTTACAAGGTTTTTAACCCACAAATTAGGATTGGGCAACAGGGAAGTACAAACAAAGCTAAGTTTTCCTTGTTTGGTTTCATTTTCTCTCGTGACTTTTTGGAAATTCCAGAGTTTTGTGGGGCCCAGGAAACTTCATTGAATTCGTGGCTTCAAATATAAATAGGTGGAGAAACGGATAATATTGTATTAGAAACAGTCTGTTCTGCAGAAACTCTTCAGCTTGGGGGTGAAATGGGGAAACCAAGAAGGTTTGAGTGGAATTAAATCAGTGTAAAACACTGACAAGAGAATTCTCAGCCCTGAGGAGAAGCTGCCACACCTGAAAGGAAACACTGATTTTATTCAGTGTCATTCCAGGCAACGCAGACTTGGTTTACCTTTTTTTTTTTCCCATATTTTTTCAGTTAAATGTCAGTTAAGAGTGTCTCAAATGTGAATCTCTCTGCAGAAAGACTTCAGGGTTCAGGAGCTGCCCTTGGCTCGCATTAAGAAGATCATGAAACTGGATGAAGATGTCAAGGTACACTCTGGGTTTTTTTTTCCCCCTAAAGTATTTCTGACCCTTTTGATGGATACTGTATCCGTAAATTCCTTGAACTTCATTATTCCCATCAGCATTATTATGATTTTTAAAGCATTTTTTTAGCAGCTGAATGCAGAGTTCCCTGGCCTTGTATAATTAAAAAGCTGGGAGCTCTGCTCTGTCAGACCCACGGACACCCTGCCGAGAAAACTCCCCCAAATCCCCGTGTAGCACTCGGGTTTTTACCAGCACGCTGAAGCTCCTCTTTGTGTGAGAACACCTTTGAAAGAAGCTGTGTTTTAATTGCAGATGATCAGTGCAGAGGCCCCTGTGCTGTTTGCCAAGGCTGCTCAGATTTTCATAACAGAGCTCACCCTGCGAGCCTGGATCCACACCGAGGACAACAAGCGCAGGACTCTGCAGGTAAAGGAGCTGCTCCTGCTCCAGCTGCTCCCTAAATCTGCTCCCCAAACCCTCTGTTTCCACAACAGGAGGCATGTTTTGGACACAGGAACTTGAGTTACCTGTGTTTGCCCCTGCAAACCTGCGTGCAGAGCACGGTGTGCAGCGTGACTGGGCAACTGGAAGGCTTTTTGCTTCATTTAATTTAAAAAAAAAACCCACCAAAACACTAATCTAGAGCTGTCAGACTGTGCCTGTATTGATTAGGAATACAGGGATAGTCATCTTCCTGCAGTGCTGTTTTTCAGATACATTTGGGATCTTTAAGTGATTTTTAGAAGAATTCCCCCTTTTTTTAACGTGCTGAAAGGCTTGTGGTGATTGCCACGAGCCCTCTGTGGTGGGAAGCCTGGTCTGGTGGGTGAATAAATGCCTGCAAGAGCCCCTTAATTCACATCTTGGAGGCTTTGCTGAGCACCCAAAAGTGGTGTTGGTTCCAAAACCTGCCACCTGGAGAAGACATTCCCACTCGACTCAGGTATAAACAGCTCCAGCTTCATTTATCCAGTGGCAAACAGACTGCTGAAGCTGAGGAGTGTTTCCCCCTTGTTGTTGCAGAGGAATGACATTGCCATGGCGATCACAAAGTTTGATCAGTTCGATTTCCTGATCGACATCGTCCCCAGGGATGAACTGAAGCCTCCGAAGCGACAGGTGAGGCCTGAAAATGAGTCAGTTCTTGTCCTTTCCCTGCTGGGATTTCAGTCTCTGCTTAAAACAGAGCAGTACAGAATCAGAGGTTTATGCCTCTCTTTTTCACATGGTTATTTACTGTAGTTTTCAGGTTCCTAAATTGGTTTCTTATGGAAATAAAACTTGAGTGGAGATTTACAGAAGCCTGACCTTGAGGGGGTGACTTAAAACCAACAAACCAAACAAACCACCGAATAGTTCTGACCCCAAAGGCGAAAAAATTACCTTCAAAAAGCGTGTTTTGAGTTGCACCCTTTGGCTTGTAAAGGGAGAAACAGGTTTGCTGGCTTGGAAATCCCCCTCCTGCATCCTTTGGGGCAGCCAGTGCTCCTGTAAACATCCTTGACTGGAAGCTGGAAGGTGCTGGAAGGAGCTTTCAGTCGGATGTTTACAGCAGCAGGCTGCTGCTCTCAGCTCAGCACGAGGGCTGGGGGGCCACTTCAGTGATGGCCCTTCTCTTTTCCTGACAGGCTGGCTGATAAAAAAGTCTGGGATACCATCAGGGCACCTCTTGCAGGGAGCAGCTCTGTTTGGGTGGAGCTGCTCCTTGTTCAGCAGCTCCTGGAATTGTCCAGCAATTAAAAAATGTTAAAAAACCCCCAACACTATAACAACTCCCTCCAGCTGCTTTTCTGATGCTTCTGAAGGTCTGCAGTGTGTTGCCCTTTGAAAAAATCCCAGCTGGTCCTTAAAACAGCCTCACTGGGGAGTTTGGCATAATGTGAAACACCTTCTGGCAAGTTTGTCTTTGGCATGGGTTTGTTTTTTTTTGTATTCCATATAAATCCTGGATAACGTGCAGAACTGTGTCTGCTCTGAGTGTAGAGACCAGCACTTCCACTGTGCACCTCGATTTTGGAGGCTGCTCTTTTCCCTCCCCCATCAAAGTCCTCGTGGTGAAGTGCTGGGCAAAGGGAGGGAATCACCAGGGATGCTTCTTCCAGCAGGAGAAGTTGAAGGGAGAAGGAGCCACCCCATGGAATGTAGGTCAGGGCTCTGCAGGGGAAAATCTTCCTGTCCTGTGTTTTTTTTATGGCTGGGGGCACAACCTGTGTTTTATCCCTGCCACAGAAAAGGCTGTTTGACAAGTCGCTGTTGGATCTGTGGAAGAGCTGGGAGGGCAGCCCTGGCGTTGTGTGGGTCTGGGAACCCCAGCTGGGGCT
The DNA here is from genome assembly GCA_036023395.1 of Myiotriccus ornatus. Classification (NCBI taxonomy): domain Eukaryota; kingdom Metazoa; phylum Chordata; class Aves; order Passeriformes; family Tyrannidae; genus Myiotriccus; species Myiotriccus ornatus. Next base: position 144,380,779 of record JAYRBT010000082.1, on the reverse strand, counting down.
GGAAAATACAGGGTGGAAAACGATGGGATGGAGCGTGTTCTGAGCAGATTTGGATTTAAAACCATTCCTGCCTGTGGCAAATGCAACTGAACCTGGGAGAGGTACTTAGACAAGTACTCAGTTGCCATAATTATTTCAGGATTCAGCCAGGAATTGAGGATTGGAGCACTCCAGAAATAACCTGCCCGAGGACTGGGCTTGAGAACAGCCCCAGCTCCTGAGTGCATGTGGTTTTGTGGTTCACTGGAGACACGCCCTGGTGAAAATTTATTTGAATTTGGTATTAATCCGTCCCTCGGAGGAATTAATGAAGTGAGGAGAGGTGAGCTGCAGGAGGAGGAAGTGCTGTGCTTGGTTGTGGTGGTTTGCAGCACCGTGGGATCACGCTGGTGAGGGCCAGGCTGACGAGTCGTTCCTGTGATCAGTTTAATCTTTGGGGAGTGATTTTTCTGGTGAGAAACCTCCCAGTAAAAACCTTGAGCTGCTCTCCCTCTGAAAAAGCAGCATCCCAGTGAACAGGCTCTCACTGAAGCCCGAGGCCCATCCAGACATCACCCACTGCTCCCATTTAACGTGAATTTTCCTTTTCCTGCCCAGTTGGATCTGCAGAAGGGAATCAAGGAGCAAGGTTCAGTTAAAGCAGGGGGTCCAGCAGGCTGGTGCAAGTGGGACTGTGCCATGTTGTAGCACGTGTAAACATCCTACACTCTCAGCTGTGAACTCGAGGTGGCTGGGAGAGGATTGTTTACGCCTTCTGCCATGGAGTGAACGTCTGGGAGCCGCATCTTCCCTTGGGGCCACATCCAGCTGCTCTGGGGAGCTTTGGAATTCCGATTCCTGAGGGTCAACAACTCACCACTTACCATAACCCCTGAAAATCCACTCCTTTGCCTGAAGTATGTTCAGTGACCAGCGATTTTTGTCTCCTGAGATAAAACAAAGCAGCAGCGTCGCAGCCTGTGCTGCAACAGGGAGTTAGAGCAGAGCCTTTGGTTCTTCACACCAGCAGAAACAGCTGGAAAGCCACATCAGGAAACTGTTCTTAGTCTGGAAAAACTGGATTTAAATAAATAGCTAAAGGCACAACAGCTGACATCAAGTCCATGGCTTTTATTCCCGAGGGTTTAACAGCAGAGCTGGACTGAGGTGTGTGATGGGGCACGGAGCTAAGGAGGGGGTTTGGTGGCACACCAGGCTCTGTAAATCCTCCTGGTGCATTTGCAAGTCTTCCTGTACTGAGATAACAGGTGATGATGGAATTTCCTGATGAGGAATTGCGTGGTAATTTTATTTCATTTCCTTCTCACGATGACGACAGTGTCTCGTGGTGACTCCCTTATTAGCCACAGCTCACTGGGAATGGCTTTGATTTCCATGCAGCTGAATAAACGAGGGTCCTGTTGGGCTTTTATCATTTCAGATTGGCTCAGTTCAACTGCTCCAGGCAAGGTGTTAAATGCCCTTTGTTCGGGGGGGATGTGTGGGCCGTGGGGTGGGAGGGGTTGGGCGCTGCTGTGTTCCCACTCCCCTGTTCTCCCTGTGCTGCAGGAGGAGGTGCGCCAGGCCGTGACCCCGGCTGAGCCCGTGCAGTATTATTTCACCCTGGCTCAGCAACCTGCTGCAGTGCAGGTGCAGGGGCAGCAGCAGGGCCAGCAGACCACCACGTCCACCACCACCATCCAGCCAGGACAGATCATCATCGCCCAGCCTCAGCAAGGCCAGGTGAGCCGGGAGCTCTGGGAAACCCTGGGGGATGGAGCACTCAGAACAGGCAGTACCAGCGTGGAAATCACGGAATGGGTTGACCTTAAAGCTCATCTTGTTCCACTAGCCTGGCCTTGGACACTTCCAGGGGTGGGGCAGCCACGGCTCCTCTGGGCCGGAGGTGGTTTTTGGTCGTGCCCAGGAGTTCAGATCCTCGAGTTCTGAGCTCCCCCCGGGTGGTTTCAGCCTCCCCAGGCAGCAGTGGGGGCAGGGGACGGGCTGTGGGTCCCAGCCTCGGTGTCCCAGCCGTGTCAGCCCTGGCTGGCTCCTCACCCCTGTTTTCTTGCAGACCACCCCGGTGACGATGCAGGTGGGAGAGGGGCAGCAGGTGCAGATAGTGCAGGCCCAGCCCCAGGGCCAGACCCAGCAGGCTCAGAGCGGGACTGGGCAGACCATGCAAGTCATGCAGCAGATCATCACCAACACGGGGGAAATCCAGCAAATCCCGGTAAGATTTTGCCAGCAGGAATGTTGGAAGAGCAGACTGTGAGCTGGTGTTCTGGCATGAGGCTGGATATGTTTGCTTTTTTAACTGGGAGAGGAAGTTTGGATTGAGTGGTGTGTTTCCTGCACTTGGGAGAGGAAAACTAACCAGGTGTGACATGAAGGGGGATATAAATCCAACCCATCCAGTGCAGACTCATTGCCCACCCCAGACACCTTCCCCTGAGGGAAATGGTTATGATTAGGAAGCAATAAATACAATACTTCCTGGCCAAACCTCAGTTCTTTGCTACAGCCTGGTTTCAATAAACCAGAATTCGCTTCTTTTGCCTTTACTTGGTTCTGCCTCTGCAATCTGAAGTCATGACCTGGCAGGCTCAGTGGGAAAGGTGCCATCTGGGAGTTATTAATAAACTTTGGTGTTCTAAGAAATGTTTCTACAAGTGCTTAGAGCTGCTTGGAGGGATGGCTTTGCAGAACCAGAAGAAATCTCCTGGCCTTCACGTCAGCACAGACCTGCTGTGGCTTAAAAATGGGATTTTGTGTACCCAGCATCAGCAGTAACGTCCTGACATGTCCATGGATCAAAAAAAAGTCCTTTTCCCCCCCCTCTCTGTAACTTAATAATCACAACAAAGCTGAATCTTTTGCTTCCCATCTGGAAAATTTCACACCTCTTACAGAAAAAAAAAAAACAGCCCAGTTCAGTGTTTGCAGAACCCAAAGGTCACCCCAGTGACAAGAGACAAGCATTTCACTTGGATTTCTGTTGCTGAGTGTCCCCACAGCTGTGGCAAAGCTGAGCTTTCACACAGGTTTGGCCCTTCAAGGTTGGCTGCACTTCCCCCTGCACGTTTGGCAAACGTTGGGGCTGTGCCAGAGCATCTTGAAAAGGGCTTGGACTGGGGGAGTTGCCACATTTCTTCCAATTTACAAGTTCTTTTCATCTCTTTTAAGTCTTCAGCTGGTACGTGTTGGTCAGAAAGGAGTTGCCAGATAGGTTGTTTTACTACAAGAAGCCTTTTTTCTCCTCTGCATTCTCCACTGCTCTCTGTGACATTCTTTTCTTCTTCTTTTCCTTTTGGAAGTCTCTCCAAGAGACTTGTTCCTCAAAGCTTTGTGGAAGGAGATCTCCAGCTGGAGTGAACCCATTACACCAGCTCTGTCTTGGATCAGCAGCAGGAGAACGGTTCAGACTTGTTCCCAGTTGTCTCTAGTGAATGCTGCAACTACAAGAAGGGTCTTGGACCTTTGTTAGAAGAAAGAATTCTTGAATTCTTTATGACATAGCCAAAACCTTCTGCAGGTGGATCCTGTGGGAAGTGCTCCCGTGTTTTCAGAGTGAGGCTGGAGGTTCAGTAATTAGGGTCTGATTTTTAGCAGGAACATGCCTCTACCTCCCTCTTTCCTGGAAGCCCTGAAGAACAGGGAGCTGTGAATGGTCCTCAGAAGCTTCTTGTGCTGCAGATGAGAGACAGGAGCTGCCCAGGGCCCGGAGTGTGGCATCTTTGGGAACACTTGGAGCTCTGAAGCTGTAAGGCTGCAGAACAGCAACACTGGAGCAGTGTTGGATGAAACAGTCACAACTCACACTTCTCTGTCCGGCAGAGATCCTGTTTTAACTGTGATTAAGAGGGTTCTTCTTGACAATGACCAGTTGAAGAACCACAGCTGGTGCTGAAGGAGCTTCCAGCAAGTGACATAAAATCGAACATGGAACCACACGTGAGAGGTTTTTTCCCCAGCCTGGAAATCACTTTGGTTTCACACAATTCCAGTCCTTGCTCTCTGGTCTGTTCTGCTCTTCCTGCTGTGCTTTTCTTATTTTCCCCTTATTTCCTTTCTCTCTTGGCATAGTTAGTGCCATCTTGTGATAGTTCCTCTTCGCTCTGGTGGCTGTGAGAGTTCAGCAAAGAATCTTTCATCACCCAAATATGACGGTTTGAACCTCTCATAAAACTGGAAGTGCCTCTGGAGTGTTGGGAAGAATCTTCCTCGTGGACTGTTGGTTTTCCACATGCTCCTGGTACCATTTGCTCCAGGACCACAGCTTGCCTGTAGAAAGGTGACTTCTCTTTTTCCATACCCTTCCTTCCAGTTTTTCTGCTTGTCCATCAGTTAAATGATAATCACTTGTTTGTCCACGTTAATTTTGTGTTTCATTTCATCTGTGTCTTGGACAGACCTCTTTGGGCAGGTTCCTTGGAGCTTCCTCTCACTTCTGGAAGAACTCTTCCTAAATCTGTTTCACCTCTCCAGTTGTGGGGTTAAAATCTCAGCCCCCAGCGTGGAAAACACGATCTCCCAGGAGACCTCAGTGCAGGAACGAATTCTTTATTGAAATGCTGCTCATGGGGAGTTTATTTGCTCTGGAAGTTATATTGGAGCTTTCAGACACAGCTGGTGGAGTCGGTGGCATTTGTGGAAATGCCAAGACCACGTTCCAGGCACTTGAGCCTTTATCAGTCAGCAGTTTTTAAAGTGTTCTCTATGCTCTTCTTTCCCTTTCTTAAAGAGAAGGAAACTCCAGACATTATTTGCATATAATTAACCTCAAGACTGTGAATCTAAATGTAGAGGGCAAAGAACACAGAATGAAAAACCCCAGCAGTAGTACCGGTCACACTGGGATCTTTTTATTGCTGTCAGGTGTGAATGAACAGTGTTACCTGCTTGTATCATGACCTGTGGTAATATTGCCTTCATATCCCTCACCCCCAAACAGCCAGCCTTGTGAGAGCAGGGTTGTAGGGAGTAAATTTGGGTTTGGATCCTACACAGGGAGTGTTGACCCAGAAAGGCTCAGCCTTTGCCAGGTGGGGGTTGACACACGTTGGCAGAGAGTTGCACTGAAAGCTTCCAAAAGGGTTTTGTCATCTCTGCTTGCTTTATTTATGTGAAAAAAAAAAAAATCCCATATATTCTTTAATATTTTTGGCAGGGTGTGACAGGAGTGTCATGTGCAGCCAGCTCGTAACAGCTTTCTTTGTGTGAAATGATACATCGAAGGAGTGACTTGTAACCAAAAGGAAAAACAAGTGTCCTCAAAGCTCTGAGGAGTTGAGCCATTAGCATGCTTTAGCTCCTAATTGACCACTCCCATCCTGGAGAAAGGAGCAATGTGGGGCTTCAGGGAGGTGCAGGAGCTCTGTGCCCCCCCGGTTCTTGCCTTGGCAGGCTCTGTGGTGGTTCCTCCCGGGAACTGTAAATCACCTGAGGCTCCCCCCGGGGGGGTCATCCATTACTCCAGCTTCTGTTGTGGAAACGAGCAGGCAAGTTTGTGTGTGTTGAGGTTACGCAGTTATCTGTTTAATTTTCTTTCCCTGCCCCCTCCACTTGTCTCCAGGTTCAGTTGAATGCTGGCCAGCTGCAGTATATCCGCTTAGCCCAACCCGTGTCAGGCACCCAGGTAGTCCAGGGGCAGATCCAGACGCTTGCAACCAATGCACAGCAGGTATGCACTCCACAGCAGGCCTCACCTAACTGGTAAAGTGTTGTTCCCTAGCTCCTGAAGCTGCGAATTCCAGGGGAACTGACCCGCTCTTGGGCTAGGATTCCTGCCTTTCTTCCCTCCCTCTTCCTTCCGGCAGAGTGACAAAAAAATAAAGAGCGAGGAAGCCGCCCGTGCAAGGTGCATGCAAAATGTGTGTGTGTGTGTCTCAGGGCAAAGCTCACGCTGCTTCTGAGCTGATGGCAGGTAACACTTGTGCTCATCGACCTTCTGTTCACTTCTGCTCCTTCTGCCTGGGCGAGGGAGGAGCTGTGCAGCCTCTCAGCAGAGGTGGAACACGAGGACCGGCGGTGCTGCCAGCGGGTTGTCTCCTGTTCTTGTTGAGGCTTGAGGGGTTTCTTCTCTGCCTTCCTGCTGCTTTTCGGGATCCTGGAGGCCACGTTCTCCTCGGGAGAGTCAGAGAGGACATGGCTGTGTTCGGTTTGGAAGGACTGAGCGCCGTGTCCTCGGTTCTTGAGCGCCAGCCTGGCCGTGGTCGGCGGCGCGAGCCGTGCCCGTGGTGGGGTGATGGAGTTTGGAAGAGCCTGAAAAGCTCTCGAAAGGCAGCAGCAGAGTGTTGTTAGTGGGGTTGTGACCCTCTGGGAGGGGCTGTCAGTGATCAGACTGCTCTTGTCCCTGTAGATAACGCAGACAGAAGTCCAGCAAGGGCAGCAGCAGTTCAGCCAGTTCACAGATGGACAGGTAAGAGCTCGGGGTTCCTTGGGGCTGCATCTCGGGGGTCAAGGGGCAGGAACACTGTCCTAAACCTGCATGTCACAGCAAATCAGCTCCTCCCCATAGAGCACTGCTGCTGCTCCCAAACCCTGAGCTGGAGCAGGATAAGGGAATGTTGTGCCAGTCTTAATTCATGTGGGTTCTCTGTGTTCTGCTGCCTTTGCTCCCAGTTAATTAATCCAGTCCTTCACACTCTGTGTGGGACCCATTTTAGTCTTAACCAGTTTAGGATGTCTGACATCAGGCTATGCCTGTTGCATAAGTATCGTGGAAGGGTTGGGTTGGGAGGGACCTCGAATCCCATCCAGTGCCACCCCTGCCACGGGCAGGGACACCTCCCACTAGCCCAGGTTGCTCCAAGCTGGCCTTGGACACTTCAGGGATGGGGCAGCCACAGCTTCTCTGGGCAACCTGTGCCAGGGCCTGCCCACCCTGCTGGGGAAGGATTGGCCTGATCTCAGTCTGGGCATCAGAATTCACAGAATTACTTTGCAGTGATTGAGCAGCAAATGTCTGGTGGCAACTCATGGTGTGGGTCTGGCTTTTTTGGGGCCACCTGAGAGGTGCTTTAAGAGCCCTCCAAGGGTGTTGTGGGTGTGATGAGCACTGACAGGCATTCCCTTCCCAAATGCTGTCTCTGCAGCAGCTGTACCAGATCCAGCAGGTGACAATGCCAGCGGGCCAGGACATCACCCAGCCCATGTTCATCCAGTCCACCAACCAGACCTCGGACGCCCAGGCCACGCAGGTGACGGGGGACTGAGCAGGGACCTGGGAGCGAGTCCTGTCTGTGTGCAAACCAACACAAACCACCTTCACATTTGCCAAACCAGCCTGGTCTGATGAATACACCTGCTCTGTGTTACCTGCACCTGGTAGTAAGCCTATAGTAGGCTGCAATCTCCAGTGCACTCTACACCTTCCTCTGGTGGGTATGAGAATATCCAACAGACTCTGACAAGAATGCAATATTTTTATTTTTAAACCAATATTTCAGTGTATCCAGCTGCTTGTTTAAACCCAGAGAACTGAGACAGAACTGATCAAAAGGAATTTTGTAGCGTCTCGTCGAACAACGTGTAAAATGTTTTTATTTCCAGTCACATTTGAGGGTACTGCTCCTGGTTTGTGTCACAGCTCTATTCCTGATGTTCTGTTTATATTTTTTTTTTTCCTCTGGATAGAGCTAGATTTGGTCCTCCCATCTCAGTGGGCTTTAGGGATGTTTGGGGGGAGTGTGTGTGTGTGTTAGATTTTCCTCTCCTGCCTCCTCTTTTGGAGCATTGTCTGTATACAGGGGAGGAGGGGGAAGAGTGATTAAAGTGAAAACAGCAAAAAACATTCCTTGTGTTATGACTGTATTTTCTAAGGGCAAAAGATTCTTGAATTTGGCCTCTTTGTTCCAGAAAAGCTGCTGGAATGTGGGCAGACCCCAGCCCTGCTGTTACCTGTTGTACTGGCTTTGGTCAATGCATGTAATATAAGCTTCAGAAAAGGAAATAAATTGCTTTTGTCAGATCCTGTGCGTGCTGTCTGTGGGATCCAGAGCCCAGCGAGGAGCATCGTGAATCCCTGGAAATATTTCACCTGGAGTGGTGAAACAAGCCCGAGGGTTTAAGGGTGGCCTGGACAAGGGGTTGGACGAGGGCTCAGGTGATGGGAGTGGGGTTGGGTCACGTGTGTGGAATTTGGCAGAAGACACCCTCTCTGTTCCAGCTGGGCCCGAGATCGGGGGCTTGGGGGGCTCAAAACCTTGGCAAGGGGAGGAGAGACAGGACAGTCACCTGCCCACTGTCTCCAAGGTCCTTTTGGGTCTTCCTCCCAACCAGGTGGAATTTTTGCCCTCACAATAATCCAAGCTGGAAAAGCCCTCCCAGCCCATGGATCTGCCTTGTCCCCCAGCCCAGAGCACCGAGTGCCACAGCCAGGCCTTCCCTGGACACCTCCACCACCTCCCTGGGCAGTGCCTGACCACCTTTTCCAGCAAGAAATCCACCCTTAAGCAGGCAGAAGTTAACTTTTTGGTCACGATGTCCCTCAAGGTTCAGGTTCCACACCTTTGCTTCACTCTTCAGCGCCGAACCAGGACCATCCTCCATCCACAGGACCCTCCTTGGGCCGACTCAGCCTTTCCTGGTGTCACCTCTGCAGGTCTCCATCCTCCCCCAGGTAACTCGGAGGGTGGGGTGGGAGGGCTGTGGGACGGCACCAGCGCTGGTGTCCACTGGCACACCGTGGTCTCGCAGTGAGGGGACGAGGCTGTGACACGTGGGGGGTCACCTGTGCCAGGGGGAGGCAGCTTTGGCCCCCGTGGGCGCTTCCCTGGCGCTGCCAAGCCCAGAAGTCGGGGGGGAGGAGAAGCTCAGCCTGGCACGGGTGCCCCCCTTGCCGAGAGCTGCTGCTGGGGAAGGAAAACTCCGCCTCAGCATTTTGGCTGCTGCCAACTGCAGCATCTTGGGCCGGGTTGTTCCAGCCCGGCACAGCATTCCCTGCACCTCCCGGGCTTTGGGAAAACCTCAATTCCCTGATGTGTATCAAGTTTTCCCGCAGCAGCGGAGGGAGGGGTGTGCAGGCAGAGCCGGGATGTGCCCGGGCGGAGGAGCCGCTCCTGGGCACGGAAAGGACGAAATCGGGGATAAAAAAGGACCCCGCGGGAAAGCTCCGTGCGCGGGGATCGGCCACGAGAGGGCCCCCGTGGGAAGGGCTGGAGCGGGACGGGGGAACTGGGATGCGGGAACTGGGATGGGGGCTCGGAGGTCCCTCCTCCCGGCAGCGACATCCTCTGTCTCCACTCCAGCTGTCCCCGATCCCGACAGCTGATCCCACCCGGGGGAAGGGGCCGGGCTGGCGCTGCCCCGCCACCCTCCACGCAGCCAGAGGAGAGGAGTCCCCTCTGCCGCCTCCCAAACATCTCTGGCAAAGCATCCTTTTGGCTTCCACCGGGGAGCAGCGCCGGGAATCCGCTTGGCAGGATGGAGAGAGACCTGGAGGGAAGAGCAGGACAGCTGGAACAGGCACTGCCTTATCAGCCACGGGCAGAGGTGGCCGGTGAGGCTCTGCTGAAGGAAAGCTCTTTACCCAAAGCAGTTGGGTTTGCTTGAAATAGGTTAAATTTGAATGGGAATAAATTGCTTAAAGGACAGAAAATGGGGAGGGAGACGCTGCTCCTGAAAGGAGTGTCCAGCTGTTGCATTAAGTGAATGAAATTTGGCTGAAAATAAACCCTGTTGTGCCCCAAGGGATCAGGGGACTGAGGGATGGCTGGGATGAATCCCTGGTTATGTCTAATTAGGCACAAGAAATCTGGTCGTGTTCAATAGGAACCTTCTCGATCACAGATTCACAAATATGGGGTTTATTGAAGGAACAAAACCACGGATTCAGAATGGCCCAATCCTCTCCTCCTCCTCCTCCTTTACATACAGCACAGTCCAGGGGGAGAGCTGAGTAGTGGAATCATGGATGTGGTAGCAGGTACTTCATTAAGCTGATGAGGGTGCGTGTTTTGCTATTGAGATCACCCTTCATCGGGCAAGGGTTGTTTTCTGGCCTTCAAAGTTTCAGTCCTGTGATTTCGTTGCATTCTTCAGCACCAAACCAGGACCACCCTCCATCCACGGGGCCCTCCCAGCCCTTCCTGCAGGTCCCCATCCCCAGAGGTCACCCAGAACGCTTGCTGGGGAGGGTGAGCCTTGGCTGTTCACCCACAGCAGGTGAGGTGGGAGGGCTGTGGGGTGGCACAGAAGGAAACACGTGTTCCCTGAGAGGCCCAGGGAGCCGTGGCAGCCCTTCTCTCCCAAGATCCCGTTTCTCCTGGGGGTGATGAGCTCAGCACTGCCCTGTGTGGCACAGCGCTGGCTCTTGGGCGCGGCCACACTCGATGTCCTGCGGGGTGGGCTCCTGGCAGCTGTCCTTCCCAAAGACACCCTGTTCCAAGGAAAACTCCCTGCGGTGAAGGTCACCCTGCCACCCTGGGGACCAGGGTCCCAGAGGGCCACCAGGTGTGAGAGCCAGGGAAAGGCACTGTCCTGTCACGGGCTCTGGGGTCACCACCTGCAGCCAGCGCTGGAGAATTCTGTTCCCTCGGGGATCAGCTCTGGCTCTTCTCCCCTGTGGGACTCGGATCCATCTTCACAGGGACCTGCTGCCACTGGAGGAAACTGGCTGTGAACTGGAGAGCCCAGGGGTACACAGCTCTCTTGGAGCTCCCTGTCCATTCTTCCTCCCTCACCCTGGGAGACGGGAAAGGAGCCGAGTCCCTGCTTTATCCCGCCCTCCTCCCGCTGCAGCAGAGTGGGGTGGGATCATCCCTGTTCCTCCTGTGGGGCTGCTCTGGGGTGTGTCCCAGCTCCTGGTGACACTGGCACCACTCCCAGCTGGGGGCCAGGGCAGTGAGCTCTGTGATGGCCCCACAGCAGCACCGGGACCTGGACTGGGGGCTCACCCTGGTTGTGGGGCAGAGCAGCCCCCACCCCAGAGGGTCCCCCATCCCACAGTGGGCAGCAGGAAGGAGGGAGTGGAGGGAGGCCTGGGTGTCCCAGACGCTTTGTCAGAGCGTGTGAGCACCGATGCCAGGAGCTCATTGCCCTGGGACGAGACCAAGCCTCCCGAGAAGCAGGTGCTCTGCAGCCCTTCCCAGTCCCCCTTTGTCCCCAGTGCTCACCCCATGGACTGTGCCATCCCTGGGACCCCTGGAGTCCCCAGCTCTGCCCATCCTGCTCACCCAGGTCAGGCTCCCTCACACACGGGGGCTGGGTTTGCATCTTCCCCTTTCCAATGTCACCCCCAGGACCCCCCAGCACACCCAATTTGGGGGGGCCAGGAGGGGCTTTGCTCCCATCCCTGCGTGAGGGGTCCCAACTGCCCCGGTGCCACCGGCCCCTCTCCCCACCCCGCAGCCCTGCAGCTGCATTCCAGGCCTGCAAAACTTACTGGAAATCCTGTAGATGCAAATCCTGGCCTCCAATCCGTGCCAGGAACTTGAGCTGCAATCCCAAGAGGGCAGCAGGCTCCGAGGACTCAGGCCTCCCCCTCGCCATCCCCTGGCCTCTGGAATCCTCCTGAAGGTCTCACCAGAGTGGGGAACACCAGTGGCTCTGTGGGACCCCCACAGCTGGGCAGGTGAGGGGCAAAGCCAGCGAATCCTGGGATGGCTTCCCAAAACCTCTGCTGGTTCTGACAGTGGCTGGGGTTGGTGCTGTGTTGATTCAGACTCCCTGGCTCCACTCCAAGCCCTCCCAGCTCCAGGCTCGATGGAAGTCCCCAGGGTTTGGGCAGGTGGTAAGGTGTGGATGGGACCTGCCCACTGCAAGCAGTGACTCACAGCCCCGGGAATGAACCACCTCCCGCCTGCCCTGGGTCACCTCAAGGGAGTGCCCACCTTGGTCCAAGTCCTTCCCAGGTCACCTCAACCCTGCCCCCTCCACAGCCCCGAGGCTTTAATCAATCCCAGGTGAAACCTAAACCTCCTCCCGAGGGGAATACGCTGAACAGAACGCAGCAGGATGAAGGTCAGGAGCATCTGCTGGGGGGTGAGATGGGCTGGGGGGATGCTCAGGGGGCTGTTCTCCCTGGGGAGCACGTTTTGGGGGGTTCTGCAGGGGTTAGGGATGGAGGGGAGCACAGAGGAGACATCGGGGTTCTCCAAAGGTGTGAGAGCATGTGAATGCTGCCAGGATGGGGCGTTTGCCTCTGGCTTGCTTGGAAAGGGGAATCCCAGCAGCCTGCCTCAGTTTCCCTGCTGCTGGTGGGAGGTTGCGTGGAGCCGAGGGGAATGAGGTGGGAGAGCCAAGGGCTGTGGGTGTTGGCTGGGAGAAACTCAGAGCCTGGCTCAAGGCTGAGTCCGTGGAGGGTGGGTGTGTGTGGATGTGGGATGCTCCATCACCTCCAGAGGTGCTCCATCTCCTCCAGAGGTGCTCCAACCCGCGTGGGTTGGGCAGCTCACTCTCACTCGGGGATGCTCCACACCCCACTGCTTGGGATGTGGTGTGGGATGTGGTTTGGGGTGGGATTCGGTTTGGGATGCAGTTCGGGGTGCAGCTGGGGTGTGGTGTGCGCTGCTCACTCCCGGGATGCTCCACACCCCGTGCCCGCCCGCAGCAGGACACCCCCAGTCCCCAGAGACCCCGCGGGGTCCCCTCGCCGGACCGGGGGGTGCCCGCGGCTCATCCACCCCCGCGCCATCCCCTCCACGCCCCGGAGGTGCCGCCGCCTCTCCCGCATCCCCGCATCCCCCTCCCGGCGCCCGCCCCGTCCCGCGGAGCCCCGGGGGCGGGGGCCAGGTACGGCGGGGCGGGCCGGCCCGGCGGGGGAGGCGGCGGGGGAGGGCCCGGCGGCGGCGGCGGGCAGCTAAAGGCAGGTGATCCCGGCAGCGGCCCCGGGCTGGCTCGGGGGTCCCGCGCTGGCCGGGGCCATGCGGCGGGCGGCGGCCTGAGCGGGGCGGCCATG
>JAYRBT010000082.1:144328708-144358887 GCA_036023395.1 Myiotriccus ornatus | reverse complement strand
GTACATTGGTACAGGACCCTCAGGTCCATGTTGATCACATCAGGACTGTCACAGAAACTGCACAGGTTCTCAGGTCCAGTGAGCAGCAGTGCAGCACCACCTCAGAGGAACAATAATTTTCATTTTGGGACTCAAAATGTCACAAGGAAACTCCCAACCAAAGACTGAGATTTTATGTGTCTAGTTGGAGCACCTAGAAGGTCCCTAAACTGCGTGTATCTAAGTGGCCTGTTCAGCTTTCAGCTCCCAAGGTGCTCCAGGTGGTTTGTCCAGCATGAACTGCAGTGACATGGAAGACCAGGAATGTGGACAATCAAGTCTTCACCATGTCTTATGGGTTCTTCATGGATTGAGCATGTAGTGATGTGTTTGGACACGATCTTTTACGCCCTTTAGAGCTGAGAGTAAGCAATCTCCCCATACTGTCCTACCTGCTTTAGTCCCTGTCCTTTTGCTCTCAGTCTGGATGTCCTAAAATGTTAAAATGTGTCATGTAGATTTGTGCTGGAAGCCTGATGACCTGCTAGCTTAGGAACCATGGCCATGCACCATTCACACCTGCCACATTAAACCTCTTCCCACCCATTCTCCACCCAGACCAGTGATCGGTGCATTAATGTTTCTATTCTCTGCAAATAAGATGCACTGGAGCACAGTTGGCCAGGAGCTGACTCTGCCCTGACTGTTTCTAGTCACTGCAGACACTGCAGTGTGCTGATTCATGAACTTGAATAAAAATAAGTCAGACAGCTTTTAATACAGATTTGTGTGTTTGTTGCTTTTCTTAGTGTTTTCTTAGTGTTCCTACCTTCTTGTTCAGTACAGTCAGTTCTCCTTGGGAGGAAGTTTATGAAGGACTCTTATGAGGACCCACCTGAGTTGTATTAGAAACCTTGACTGAATTCTGCTTTGGCTCATGGATTTTAGCCCCTTCTTTTTGTTTTCTTTCTCTGATAAAAGTTTTAAAGCAGTATTTTCAGGTGCAAGGTCAGGGAGCTGCAGACTCTATTGGAAGCACTTCTTTTATTTTCCCCATATCTACTACTACACTGCTTGTGATGTGGCATTTTCCCATGTCTACATCAAGTTAAATACCAAGGAAATTTCCCTCTGCTACCATACAATCAAAGAGCAAGGAGATACAACACAGACTGGTCATGGCTCTGTACAGAGAAATATCATTGTACATTGCAGGTTTACTTGATTTAGATCTTTCTTGAACACTTTTTGTCTCTCTGTGTGCATAGTGTACTACAGAGGTAGCTGACATAGCAGGTAAGCTCTTGTTGAGATCCAAGAAGCATGGATGGATCAGCAAGCTCAGAGCTAATTCAAAGTTTTACAGGTCTATGCATTGTACTCCACCATGCAAACAAAAAATGCCCTCTGTTGCCTGTTATTTAAGCTAAAATAATTAATTGCGGGGGAGGGGAGGAGAGAAATCAAGCCTGAATCGAAGAAAGTCTCTGATGGGGTTGCCATCTGATAACATTAAAAATTACTTTGTTCCTCATTAAAGAAAATTAATCTTTGTTCATACAGCTGACCTGATAAGGTTGTTAAAATCATACATGATGTGTCAGTTCTGTAACTCACAATGTAATGCTAACTTTATGCAGATCAGCCTTCTCTTAAAATTGAAATGAAATGTCTAGGTTTGCGAGATTTTTTTTTTTTTTTAATTACCAGGGTACCTCAAACATTGGTAAGCGTTTCTGCCGCATAAAGGAATGCACTTAACTTGAAATGTTATAATTCATGCAGGTGAATGGAAATGGGTCTTAGTTTTCCCTGCAGCAAGACTGCAGACAAGGAGAGTTCCACAGACTTTCATTTTGACCCAGGGTGGCTGCCCTGAGGTTCTCATGGTCAGCCCTTCCCCTGCCATTTTTGGAGATCTTTTTTTTAATTTTTCAATTAAATTTCAGATATCTCAGAATATTTTTTACTTGTTGAATACTATATGAAAAGTATTGGCACAGCTCTGTGATATTGGACAAATGGGGCCTGATTTGATCATTGAAGCTGGTGGAAAAGGTAAAGGCTGTGAGGTTTCCAGGAGGTACAAACAGAGTTACAGAAGCATCACATTACTTCCAGTTGCATTCAATCAATAAGCACTCTACTCCTTCTACCACAGCCACTCAATTAACTCTACCAGGAAAATACTCTTAGTGCAAATTGTGTGTTTAGCTTAATAGTGCACTGCACTGAGTTGCAGTGGGTGGCTGAGATGGCAGAGTTATGGTGTAATATGTGCTAAAAGCTCAACTGCACACCCACAGAGGAGCTCAGAGAGACAACAGTGTGAGGGGGAACCTAAAGAATGCCCTGCCCCAGCTGTTCCCATTCCAGGAGCCATCAGCCCAGAGGAGTCCAGGGGCACAAAGTCAGGTGGGAACCTGCATTAAGGACTGAAGAGAAAGAGACACCCTGTCTGCTGGGCCTTTCCCAAGCACACGTTGCTGGCCCAGCCTCTCCCCTCTTGGACTGTCAGCTCCAGCACAATATGTTGCATCAACAGTAGAGTAAGCCTGGGAGAAGAGTAGAAAGATGGGTGGAGTTTAGTATTGTAATTTTTCATTTCCTTCCCTTTGTGGGTTGCACAAAACTACTGCACAGCAAATAATCTTTTTGTTCTACTAATATTGTAGAATCTAAAACCTATTGGTCATGGGGCTTGGGGTGGGGTGGGAAATTTGAGGACCAACAGGGAGGGGAACCAAAAAAGCTATATATATATACCCTTGTGTGTGTGTACTAACTAGAATCTAGCACTCACCTATAAAATATTCACCAATGCTCAAAGTTTATCCATCAAATGCTTGTGGAACAGTGAGTTTCAGATACAAATAGTAGTGATTAAAAAAGAAAACACCTCCAAGTCTAAACATGATGTAGACACAATATATTTTAACTAAACAGGACCTTCAAAAAAGCAGTCCTTCCAAAAAGCAAGGAATTGTCCAAGCTTGGAATTACCTTCTTCCTGTTGAGAAGAATATGAAAAGAAACCAAAACTACGCCCAAGGAGTAAATTAGTGTGTGTACAGAAATTCTTCTGTAGGTGACCTAGTTTTAAAGATCACTGGGAATTTATATTCATTGCCTGTAGAGAGACAGGGTGGCCAGGGAAATGCTGCTGTGATGCATCCATGGAAATAGTGTTGGACTAAATTTCCTCATTGGCATAATTACACTACATTAAAAGAACTGATGCGAAGATTGAATATGTTCCTGTGTTTTCACGTCTGAGCAAAAGGACCATAAAATGTTCATTTTAGTTTAACTCCCAAACAGAAGGTCTTTCACAACATCCTAATTGCCTAATTCCTATTTTTGTTTCCCTTTCTGTGAGGTGAGATTTTTATATTCCTTTTATCAGTGGAAGTATTTTTCCTTCTTCAAGGGGAAAAACCCCCACAAACTATCATTAAATCAAATCAATTATATTTTACTAGATTTATGTTCTCTTCTTTTGTCAGTGATACATAGATACATGTAAAGACATAACTAGTAGAATATTTTATCTATTTGGAGATGAAGTTTTACCCCCTAAGGCTGTACAATTCTTCAGTGTCAAGCAACTGATTTATATTACTTTTGTGTGTAATAGTTCTACAGCCAAACCCTTTTGATTGCCAGGACATCTTATTCAGGCTCCATTTCTCTTATGTGGATTTGACTTTAGTTTTCTGTACTTCAAGGTATGATGGATTGATACCTTACACAGTATGAAACATATGGAGTACAACAATAAGTATGTTTACAAGTGGCTTTATTCCTTTCTCCTTTCAGTGGAATTTATATTAACATTGCATGGTATATATTTGCAATAACGTTTTTGATCATGAAACTTAAACAGCTCTGAACTCCCAGCAAATGCATCTCCTGTACAATAGTGCTTTTGCAAAATGTCTCGTTACCGTACATGGATTTTTTTTTTTCGTAGCAGGATCATTTTCTTACATCAAAGCCTGTCAGGCTCACAAGTATTTCAACAAATGGAATGATCTGGATACACCACTTGAAAGTTTGCTGCGTGAGGTAGAAAAGTAAACTTGAAACAGAAATGTGTCGCTTTTCTTTATGAGAAAAGGTTCTGTCTTTGTTCTCTATATGATCGTTGGAGTGAAACACTATTTGTAGTGTATCTCCTCTTTCACAAGAGCCTGCAAGAGCGTTCACTGGGCTAATCTTAATCTTCAAAACGAATGCTTCTGATGGGAGGCTACTTCACAGGAAGCGTGACCTCATTCGGTCTCTGTGCCGCTGATTGCACGGGGCTGTTTTCAAAAGGAAACAGGGGACTTCATAACCTGCCTTTCCAAAGAGCCAGGGCTGATCTCTCCCAGGAAGCTGCCGAACGAACACCCTCCACCAACCATCCCACAGGCTCTCGGGCTGATGATGAGAAACTTTTTTGCACACATGTGTTAATTGTGAGATGGATTTTCCAGGTTTGGGAGATTTTAGACTTATTTATCTCTTAATAGATTTGTCAGCTGAGGAATAACTAAGCTTTGGAGTCATTTCTGTGCTGCCTCTTCAGGAAGTTTTGCATTCTTGTGAATGTTGTTATCATTACCTGCAGGGAGAAAAGACTAAACTGCTCTTCAAAAATGACTGATATGTGTGAACAAATAAAACTCCCTTTGCAGACACTTGTGTTTGGTAGGTACAATAGAATAAAACTGGTTGCCTGGGCTTCAGCTATTTTGATAGTTAGAACTTTATTTTGGCAGTTATTAATGTAAATATTTAGACTGTAAACTGATGGCATCATTGGCTTGAACAGTAATTTGATTTTTGGAGGGAAAGGTATTTAAAACTGACTGGCTTGGACTGTGACTTTTTGTTTATACTATAACATGAACTTTTGTGTGTTTTGAAATTCAAGGGGAGTTTTGCCTTACATTTTTATTTGAGTTCTTTACATAAAATATTGCCACATTCACCTCAGATTCACTTTTAGTGAGAGTTGATAGAGCTGTTGGTCTTTTCTCATGCCATAGTTTAAAGGTTCTGTGTTGATGGCTCGTTTTTTGGGTTACAGATACAATACTAGTACTTCACTGTACAGTGGTGGTTGAGATGCTTTGTTTTGGCTTGCTGATGTCGTTACTATAGCTTCTCACGCTATTAATAGCCCAGAACTAGGACTGAATATTAAATGAAAGCAGAACACTGTGCAGCATTGTCTAAAACATGATGTTTCCATGTTTTCTCCATCACTGACTGAATTATGATTTTCAGGAACTCTCATTATTCATGAGACAAAAATTTTCATGATCAAGGGCAGCAAAAAAATCTGTTGGACTGCCTGTTCTACGACTGTTCACAGAAACTTGGTATTATCATTACTTAAAATAGTTTGAAAGCAAATTACAGCTGCTGATTAACTGTTCTTGAAAAGAGGGAAATTCAGCACCTCCCAGTAATATATTTGCATGTGTATATTATTCACTTTCTTTTATAAATAGATGTATATACTCTATTCTATCTTAAACTTTATTTCTGTGGAGGGTGGCGGATAAACCAGCATCCTGCAGAGACACACCGTGCAAAGTTATGAAACAATTCAAATGAGTAACAGAAGGACTGTGGTTTGTTCTGCCACTGTGATCAGCATGTGTCAACACTTTCTAATGAAAGCACTACCCATATGAAAGCTGCTACTCTTAAAAATTTATTCTTTTTTAGCGGTTGCTACTTTATATTATCATACCGTGAAACAATCATGTGCAATGCACCTGTGTTGTGGGTTTCAGTTGCTGGACAGTTTTGCTCAGATCATTAGAGAGTTGTAGTAGGTCTAACTGATCATGAGATATACTTCTATATCCCTTTTCTAACAAATTTGCCCTAGAATCGATCACTTTTGCCCAAGAATACATTATAAATAATAATGTGATACATATGGATGATAGTATCTTACACATCCTAATTTTCAACAAGGCAAAATAAAACATACTTGTGTTTGTTTTAAAAGTCTCTTCCAGATAATTTATATTCCCTGTTAACCCAGGATGTATGAAACAGTCCTTTTCAAGGTGTGTGGAATATTACATGTGGCACTGACACCAGAAGCAAGTACATTTGGGCACATTTATCAGAGCTTTTAATAAAAAAAAAAATATCTTGTGGAGGGCATCTTGTTTGACTGATAAGATTTGGGATTTTGCTGGGTTTAGTTTATACCCAGACCTACAAACTACCTGTTGAGTTCTTACCGTATTTTCTTTTAGAGTTTGGATGGATTTCTTGGTTTGAATATAATATTTTTGCACCTTTAAAAATCATGATTTTGCTTAAAATAAGAGAAATTATTTCAGAAGGTGGTTTTATGTGAAAAAAGTAGCTCTGATATGTCAGACTACAAAATACACCACTGCTCTTACTGTTTGTACAACTTGCTCTGTGGTGTTCTGACTGATGCTATTTGATCTCTCTGTACCTCCACCAGATTTCTTCCAGTTGTCTCCTCCTTTTGGAAGCGTTATAGCATAATTTTTTGGGTGGTAAAGTGATTTTTTTTTTTTTAAGGGTAGGAAAACAGTACGTAATGGGAGCAGGGAAATAGGACTGATTTGTAAAAAATACCCTGAAGGTTTTACTTCTCTTTTTTTTTGGTGACCCTGCCTGGTCCCAAGGGTGTGACTGACAACTGAGGATGAACAAGATACCAAAGTGTAAACACTGACTTTTGTGTCTTTTCTTTGCCTCAGCTCATAACTGAACATAAAAAAAATAAAATTCTCTTAGACCTATCTCCTCTAGGAGGTGAATGATGGACACTTACTAAAATGTGTTGTAAGTCTGAAGCTCTAAAGATACAGGAGAGGCAAGGTAATATAGGGGAAGATCATATCTTTTATCTTTTCATGTAATAACAAATATAAATTCTCCCTATGGATAGCCATTGCTCATATTTCATAAAATTGATTCTGTCAGGTGCTGAACACCCAGCAGCACCTTGCAGGCTTAAACCATGGTAATCCAGACAAATCCTATTTCCTTAGTCTCCTGCCACAGTATTACTGTCAAATATTTTTCATTGTCACAATCTCTGTGCCTGTTGTGCTATGTCTGCAATTTTCATCTGAAAATATAACGTAATGGTAACAGTGGCCTTTCCATTCTACTCTGTGTCTATTGCCAGTACATGTACTGGTTTTGGCATGATCTCTGTTACTCAGATTTGAAACACCATTCAAATTACTGCAGTTGTTGTATTTGTGCCCACAATTATTTCTCTGAAGTCTAATCTGTGCAGAGCACAGGTATCTAATTTAGGCCTCTGATTCTGTGTTGTCCTGGTTCAGATGAGTTTCTTATATACACTGTCTTTTCCCCATTCCTTCATCTGTTTTATCTCCTTTAATCCCACTATTAATTTCCTTTTCATTTCTTTAGCTTTTTTATGATCTTTTTGATATACACGAGGTACCTGCCAGTGAATGTGATAACGACTCCATATTTCACCTTTGCCTCTGCAGGTTCAGCAGCATTTAATGGAGAGCATAGACGCAGCCTCTCACAACATATTTTTCCAAGGTACTGAGGAAAATCACACTTGCTTAATTTTATTTTGTTGTAGATTTTGTAAAAATCCCTTTTGGGCCACTTAGAATTGTAGTGCTGATATTAATTTAATTACTGCTTTAAATGAAAGTTCAGAAGTACTGCTGTGGAGGTTGGAAACACTGGCTTTGCAATTACAAGGTTTTGGAGTATCTCTCTTCCATCTGCTTTTCCCTGCACTGAAATTATGGTATCCCTCTGTGACGTGCCATATGGGATGGTTAAACCTGCTGCTGAAACGCAGGTCAGACACTGAATCAATCCAGTGTCTTCCTTTCTTTCAATGATGTCACTGCATGGCAGTTTGGAACTTGGAGGTGTTGAGGAGAAAGGACTAACCATAGATCCAATTTTACTTAAGCTAAGTAAAATGTCTATGGCATTTAGAATCTTTCACCTCTGTCACTACTTACTTCTATTTTAAATACCACATACTATGTTTTTTTTTCTGCGCTAAATTTCATCTCAGAGTCAATCGTGTTTCAGTGCTGGATGAAGTTACCACCATGTGTAGACTTCATGTCGTGTTGTTCTAGCTGCATGGTATTCTAGGATTTGTGAGAGTTAAAAGTCACATATCCTCAAATCCTCTCCAAGTATGGAGGTAGGTGTAGGTAGGTGTAGGTGTGGCAGGACTGCTTGGCCAAGAGCACTGCCACAGAAACACACCATGCATGTCTCAGCTCAAGCTGGCTCCACGCAGGCATGAAATGCTCCTCTGGCATGTATCCCTCCTGTAATCTGAAGCTCTGGAAAGTGTGATGCAGGCACACTTCACCTGGCTGAAACCCCCTAGTATGAAATATTGTTACATCCACATATTTTAAATCTATGTCATTACCAGCCCGCGTCAGCTGGGAATGGAAATTCATTGCTATTAAATCGTGGGTTTGCTCTGTCTAGACCTTCACTAAATTAGAAGCTTTCATTTCTCCTTTTCAGTTGTGCTTGTGCCTTTCTGGAGGATGATCCTGCCTATGAGTGTTCCACAAGCCCTCTGACGGGCTCCCTTTCCCCGTGTCGCCGCAGCCCTCGGCTGCTTTCTAATGGTTATTACGTTCTGACAGAAGACAGTTTTCTGTCTGATGAAGACGGCAACGTAACACTGACACCATCCCACACACGAGTTACATATAAAGAGAATTTAATTCGGTAAGTGAACTATATGCAGATTTTACTCTGTGTTGGCAATTGCTTCCACCTCTCCGGCCTTATCCAGAGGCATCTGTGTCCCTCTATGTTCTGCTTGGCTTAAGATCAGCATTGCTTCTGAATGGGAACACCTCAATTGCTTTAGTTTAGAGAGTGCCATGATTGAAATAACCTCATTTTCAGTCATGTCTTACTACCCAAAAACTCTCCAGTACACAGTTGCTGCTATAACTGAAGTTGTTTCCAATAACAAAAAAGAAGAGCTACAGCTCATTTTGCCAATGGGGTGTTGCTCTGAAAAGGACTAAGAAAAAAATGTACATATAAATGTTTTTTGGATGTCTGTATTTAAAAAACATATGCACAAACATACATATATATAAAGATCTTGTCTTGGAATTGTTACTCAAGGAAAAATCTCTGTTGATTTCAGAAGAACATCAATTTAGTCAAGTATATAAAATGTAGTTCAAAAAAAAATTGAAGTTCAATGGATTCACACTGGCCCAAATAGGATACGGCAGTGTGAAACTCATGAGTAGTATGAGACACTCACAGCAGTATCAGAGACCAACAGCTATGATATCATTCAGTATCACAGATTCCAGAATCACAACAGCACGATCTGCCCTCCTGCCGCTACATTCCCTGACAAATTGGTGTGCAGGAGTCATTCCTAGTGATACACCCAGGGGCAAGAATGGCTAGGAGTAGCACCCAGAACCTGGTTCTTTCATGTCACTCCTGCAGGTTTTAGAGCTCAGCAAGAATAATTAGCTCTATTCCTTGATAACAAATCTTTTCCTTTCAGTGTATTCAGGCGAAGGAAGAAAATCCATCGCTCTCTTGACAGCTTGTTCAATCTCAGTGCCTCCAGCTCATGGCTCAACTCCACCATTCCCAGCAATACGGATTCCTCCCATGTAGATGATCCTTGGCCTGATGGATGCAGTAAACTAGAAGCCAGTCACAGCGATATTGGTAAGCCCTGATCAGGTACCAGGTAATCAAACTACAATATTACAGATTTGGGTATCTGTTTTTTTAAGTTTTGCAGGGGTTGTCTGCCAAGATGTGCAGATAAAGGAGAGATGCTCAAGAGAATTCAAAGTGGGGAATAAAGCTCCTGGCATTAAACCAGCATTATGAGTTTGTAAAGACCTTTGTTTCAAAAAGGCATTTTTAAACTGAATTTGAATCCGAAGTCATCATCAGTAATGTTTATTCTGGTGTGATTAATATCTGGCACTGTCTGCTTTCACCTGGGTCTTTCAATAACTTCATCATGTTACGCTCTATGCAGTTTTGTCTTTACTCTGCATATTTTCTCCTGCATACATTGGGCCTGCCAATTCCCTACCCATAACAATTTGGAACCCCTCCTGTGATTAAGCAATTAACCCTCTCCCCAGTTCATTAACACAAAGTCTCAAAGCTCTTCTTTTGTGCAATCTCAGTTATATGTGCACTTTTTGTAGGTGATTCAGACTCTTCTTATGGATATTATAACCATGTGTCACAAAGGCAAATTCCAGCATATAATGGAGCATCTCCCACCAAAGATGATGAGTTTCTTCAGCCTGAGAAACCATTTAGTGCTTCAAAACCTTTCTCACCATTTATGATGAATGCAAATGAAGAAACCTTGAGCAATGGAGGTATGTTAAGTTCTTATTCTGACATGCCTCATTGTTGAGTGAACTGAAAATACATTAAAAATATGGATCTGGCCCCTTGCAGAATAGAATTTATTTCCTTACACATATATTTTAAATTAATTACTAAAATTAACAAAATATTGAAATTGTTATTTATTTGTTTACTCCCTTCTGCTCCCAGCTTTTCCTCTCCCATTTTTTGTAAAAAAAAAAAAAAAAAAAAAAAAAAAAGAGGAAAATGGAGGAAAGGGCATGGGAACAAAAACTGAAACAGGCAATTATGCAGAAAAGCTTGTTTTCTGGGAGCATGGAGGGCATAGTGTCTCTGTGGCTGTGGGGGAAAAAGACTCCTGAGAGACACCCAGAGCATGAAAATTAGGTTTCTGCTTTGAATCACTCTAGGCAAGTTCTCTTAAAAAGGAACTGAGGAGACTGGTCTCACAGGCTGAAGGTAGTCTTTCAAAACATCTCCTGTCATATATTTACTTTCCAGAAAACCCATTAAAATTATTTTTCTGATTTTTATTTTAGAATCCAGGACCGCGCAAAATGTCATCTCTCAGATGGTTGCACTGATCGTGTTTTTAATCATTTCAATGGGTACAAGGTAATTTTTATTTCTTTTATTTGCTGTTTCTGATGTTAGTGATTATTCCATTTCAAGTGGTGAAAAAAAATTAAGAGTCACACGTTCAAAGTTCCATATATCTTTCTGTGAAAATATATTTTCACATGATGGTCGATGCAGGCAATTATCTGAACTATACAGATGCACAAAACCAAGAAATGTATGGAGATATGAAAACTACCTTTCCAGGTGTGCTTGGAGAGGGGTTTTGGCAGGCTGAGAAGAATCAGAATGCATCCATGTCTTTTTAAGTGGATGTTTCAGTCTGAGAAAGCTGAGGTCTTTCTTTCTTGGAGATTATCCTCAGTAGTTTACGTGATTTAAAAAGTTTCAAAATGCAGTTCACCTACCAAAGTTCAGAGGGTTAATCTGCAAAAACCTTCTCTCTTCCTCCCACCCAGGCTTCACCTCTTTTAACCCAATATGCATCCTGTGGCTTTTTCTAAACTTTCTGGATAATTTTATGCTTTCAGATATTTTCTGGGAGGACTGCCTGCCACTTTGTTGCTGATAATTTTAGTTTGTAAGTACAGAATTTCTTTATATACAGAACAGGGGTTTTTTACTAAAAAAGAGGGCGTTTCTACTAAAAAATATCCAAGAACCAAAATCCATCTTTGGATGTATATCCATGGCTCTTACTGATGCCAATAAACAGCAGAATGTGGGCAAATGGGGAAAGAATGTAACCTTTAATCTATTAGAGGATTTTGCATTTGGATTTCACAGGTCTTTTCTCTCAAGATGCTGCTGTGTCATCTTTCTTCAGTCTTGACACATCTTTCAAACCCACAAAGTTTTGGTAAGTGGCTCCAGCGTCATCTGGTGAATACAGGAATTTAGAAGTTTTATATTAAGAAGAGAAAGGAGAAACTCCTGTTGTTTTCATGTCAGAAGACAAGATCTGAAGTTACTATTGAAGCATTTGGCTTTTCCTGTCACTGATTTGTATTCATAGAAACTTCCTGTGTATTTTGAAAACTTGCCTTTTCATAATGTGCCATAAATTTTGTAGCACCTATTTGTTAGCAGAAAAGGAAGATAAACCTAATATGTCATAACATAGACAGAGACAGGCCAAGAAGAGTAACTTAAGAATCCAGAGGTGTGCCATCAAGCCTTGCACTGAAGTCCTTGCTCTCTCAGGCCACCAAATGGAGCCTTTTTTTTTTTTTTTTTTAACTGTGAAAAAATAAAACCAGCTAATTATGGTGCCAGCCCCATCACCACCTTCCAGGGACTACAGAATTGACATAACTTGGGCCCACTAACCCAATGCACCATTAGGTTCTGGAGAGCTTTTCCTTTGGCTGATACCTCAATCTGATAAATGTCTTAGAGAGAAGAATTAAATCAGCCTGATCAGCTGAATAAAGGTGCTGATGTTGCTGTTTCAGACTGCATTATTTCTGTGTTTCAAATGTTGCACAGAGATGTAGCTTTTAAACCCTTCTGGAGAAAAATTCTTACACGTTTAGAGCATCTGAATTATATCCTTAGATGAAGCTCACACACAGGCCTTCATGCTGAAAGCACGTATGGATGTGCTGGATTTATGAATTACTGTTCTTTTACTTTTTATGCATCAGAAAACTCTAAAGGTCTAAAATCTAAAATGCTGTTAAGACTAAAAAGTTTGGGCTTATCTGAATTTTTATGGGGTGAAAGTGAAGCTCAAGAGGATCTTGTTTGTTTCTGACACTATCAGCGTTCAGGAGTTCAGTGTATCCCAAGGGCAATACGACCATGGGACAAACCTTTTAGCCTTTGAATTGATTATTAGAAGTTGGAAGTTAGAAACAGCAAGGCGTATTTTGGAGAGCCCTGTTGCAATCATAGTCTCACTTTTTGAGCACCCAAGAGTCTTAGCACACCACCCTGGATACTCAAGGATGTTATTTCCCACTTTTTTGCTATGTAATTAGTCTCTAAAACTTTGGTTTTACCAAGGTCACCACGTTAGGACCAGTGTGTTGCAAACATATTCTCCAGAGTGCTTTCTGTCTTCCTGAATATTTCAGCCCTGAGTCATAAACAAAGCTGTTCTTCACAAGGGAAAAACACACTCTGAGATCTTTTCAGTCACAGGTATACAGAAAATAACCTCCTTTATGCTCATCACTAGTGAAAAGTTATCTACTCAAACAAGTAGTCCTACAACTGAGCTAAATTTGTCAAACAGGGCCTACAACATATACTGATTGTAAGAAACTGTGGTTTAAATCAAGACATACAAAAACTTATTCTATTTTTTCCCCCCACAGAAAATAATAAGAAAGAAAGAATCATTGGTGAGTATATGTTTAAGTTTAGGAAAAATTCCATATTTTTAGGGATGAGGTCTATTATGAGACAGTGTTCAAGCAGGGTTCAGAAGGGTTCCACAGACTTATTATTAAAAGGTTTAGCTTCAGAACACTTGCAGTTTCTACTGCAAATTACTCCACTTTGGTGTCCACAACTCCTTTTTTACTTCATTTAGATTAAATATTTTTTTTCAATTGTTTGACAACAGTGGCTAAATAGTGTAAACTGTTAACAATTGCTGTGCTTCAGCCCAGAGCAAACATGTTTTTCAGTAACAGGCAAAACAAGTCTTCCTTTTTCCAAGTTTGAACTGAACAGCAGGAGCAGGTGTTGTGCTGCTCTGACTTGGTAGCATTCCACAGAAGCAGTGAAGCAGCATCAACATGAATCAGTGCAGAATATCTGAAAAACACTTACAGATTCTTCCATTCCCTATGCTTTTTCACTAAAGCTTCATGCTCAGACTGCAATTTCTATTTTTCAAGCATTTCTAAGCCTTGCTGCAACTCAAACCCTTAAAACAGGAGCACTGATTTACGAGTATTTGGAGTTGGCCATCCCAGTCCTGGCTCCATTATTTCCTTTATGTCTTTACTTTGCGAGGAAAAAAATGAAAAGAAGGAATTAAGTGGAGCTGTGCCCAGGTTTGTGTTCCTTATAGTGTGGATAGAACAGCCTTGTTTATCAGTTTCCTGGTTGAGTGCAGTTCAGCTTCTGAGATCTAAAGGCATCTGCACGGCTGCAGACACAACCTGGAAAACCTTGCAGTCAGCCCTCAGAAGGAGGGTGGTAATCCTGAGAACAGCATTTCAGAAAGGAGAGGAGGCATTTGATCACTCTGCAGACTTGTTAAAGCCTGTAGTTAAAATGACATCCTATTCACAGTGTGCCAAGCTGTGGACGCTACATATGGCACTTCTTAAAGCCAGTGGAGCTGTTTGTGTAAGGGCTGCAACACCAGAGCTTGAGAGCTGACTCTCATTTTGAAAACCAGTATCAGTGTTAACCAAAGCAGGTACTACAGGATGGAGTAAAGAACTTGGCACTTGTTGCCTAGCAGGAGTAAACTCAATACAGACTGGGGTAGATTACTGCGAGACAGGACCTCCCACTGTTCAAAATAAGGTTGTCTCTTGCATTTTGTGAAAACTTAAAAGCAGAGTTGTTACTTCTGTATATTTTGAAATGAGTTCACTAAAAGTTTTAATTTTTCCTCCTCCTCAAATTTATTTTCCTCAGCTCTTCAGCATCAAACTCCTGTGTACCTCCTTATGGCCATTGTTACACATGTTCCTGTGGAAAAAAAAGAAATAAACAACCAGAATCATTAGTATTCTTCCTCCAAATACAATTTATTGTAGCTTTATTTTTATTCTGGTCAAATGTGAGTGAGGCCATACTTCTTTGTGACTGAAAGCAGTCATGCAAAATACTGCTGTACATATAGTCTGTCATGTCAATGAAATCCTATGTAGACATGGGGTCCTACAAGCATTTTGACAATAAACTGATGGTAAAAAGTGTTTTCTAATCCCCGTGAAATAATTTTGTTTATAAAAATTTGTGTTATCACATCTTTTATCTATAGATTTCTTGTAAAACATGCTGTCAAAGATAATGGATTTGGATAGTGGCTGAGTACATGTAATAACGTATTTCAGAAGCTTTATTATATCATTTATATGAACTGCCTTTTGGCCTTTATGCTGAGCATTAAGAAAAGAGGGGGAAAAAAAGAAAAAGAAGAAAGAAATATTACTGGAAGGAGAGCACTCTTCAGAAAACCAGGAATCAGGATGTGGAAAAACCAATGAATCTGCATTACCTGGAATCATGTACAAAAGTGTGAGACCTGCAGGTATTTACTCTGGAAACACTGAGCCCTGTTTTTCAGCTTTTATCTTTGCTACAGCAGACTAAACTACAAATAGAGCCAAAATCTGTTATCTTGTGACTCCTAATAACCTGCTTCTTAAAACAGCTCCCTGTGTGCCAGTTTATCTAGAACAGCGTGGATTTTGTCTGGCCGTGCAACAAAGCGATGATAACGCGTGAAGATGCTGTTGCCCCCGAATCGTTCTGTAACTCCTGTTGCTTCTGGTCTCCTTGTCCCCTGGTGTGCTAAAAGCAGTGCTAGCACTGACTTGAAATGCTGCCTGTGGAAGGGCTGGGTCTGCCCACGAGGTACAATCAGGCTGGCAGGCAGAATGACAGGGATTCAAAAACTCTGCAGCGAAACTGCACAAGCGACAGCTTCTGGAGGAAGAAAAAACTTACATAACTAAAACACCACTGTCTGTCCAACACTGGGTCTAAACCAAACTCAGGGAGGTTATAACGATTTCTTACATCAAAAATCCAAACAAATGATGCAATGAGGAAAAGAGTACTTGAAGTTAAAATGTGCATTTCTCTTCCAAAGGGTAAATATATGCTGGTTATGTTTTGAAGATAAGCATCAGTAACTCAGCATTAAGAGCTTAAAGAGTAAAATTTCACCCAAATTACCAATTTTCATTGCCATTCACTTTATTCTAGTCCATTAAATGGACTGCACAAAGACAGATCATTTGATATAACAACATCAGGAATAAATGGTGACAATAGAATGTTCTTCATAAAACTGATGTATTATGTAACTAAAACAGTATTTATAATACTCATCCTCATATCTACTTGTAGTTAATGCAGGTGAATAATTTTGTCAGTATTAAATAATTCCTTATTTAAACTACAGAGAAAACTGAGAGTAAACATCATTCTGTAAAATGTATAAATATTTTGTTACCTATTTTATGACTACTTATAAAAGGTCCATTACTAAATGCACTTTTAGAACTAAAGAATTATAAAGATCTTTAGTGTTTAAATAATCTCCTGGAATAATAACCTGGAAAATCAAATCCCATATTGAGAGAAAAGTCTAAGACTGCAATTACCCTGCAGTCATCAAAGCAATTATGCTGAAAACTAGAAAAACAGAGTTCACTGTAAACTAGTCAATTCCCTCTAAACTAGTGGAGAAAAAGTTGATTCAGAATGAAAATAAAAGAAGAAAAAAACTGGTCTAAAATGAATGGCTATAATCTATTAATAAATACAAACTGTAAATTAAAATTGTTTTGATCTGGAGAGAGGGAACTTCAAGGGTAATTTCCCAATTGGAGCTCAAGAACTAAAAATGAAATGCTCAGGCTCTGTTAAGACCTGCCCTCCATGATATTCATTAATGTTGAATTAACAAAGTTCTGTTCAGTTACCAGACTGGTTGGTTGTAACAGTTCCCTTCCATATATTCCGATGGACATAAAAACAAGCCTCGTCTATTTTCTCTGAAGTGAGGAGCAATTATAGGTTCATTCCTGTTGGATGAAAAATTGAAGCCAGGGTCTGTCTGATGAAAAAGTGAAAATAACATTTTGCAGCCTCAGTGTTTAAATCCAGCCCTTCAGAGGCAATTAGTATTTGCAGGTTCTGTTAACTGATAATTGTAAAATGTAATTCTAGCAAAGTAAAACCATTTATTGATTAATGATTAACTGACACATCTACAAACAGAGAAAACAATGAGAATTTTATGGTTTTCTCCCCAGTGATTAAACTCTTACTCCAGTTTAACATAGCACCTTATTTAGAAAAACAGAATTAAATAGAAATTTCAAGATACAGATTTATAACTCCCTGGGTATTATCTCAAACCATTTATTACTTTTTTTAAATTTATTTTTGTCATTACACCTTGTCTTAACGCTTTCTTATTTCTTGTTGTGTTCAGCTGAATTTCAGGGTCATTCCTGAGTATATATCATGTAATGCTTTATAGCAGGAATGTTCATGTTGAAGATGATAATATTGATGGCATCTCTTACCTTATAATGTTCCAAGTTTGTGAGCAGCTCTGGTTTGTAGTTATCCTGAAGCATTACTCATAGAAGCCAACCCATACAAGGATAACATCTTTTATTTAAGTGATATGGAATAAACCACACTGGTACAGAATACAGATTATGACCATTTAGTCCAGTTCTGCAGTCTGCTCTTTGATGTATGTTTTTGTGAATTGGCTGCACTGTTTTTTAAACCTCCTTGCACATTTTAATATACCCTGAGCAAAACTGTTATTTCATTTTATATTGAGGGTTTTTTTAATGGTTTCTCATGATGCTTTCCCCCTCTGTCTCTGGCATTTCCATATCAGTACAGTTGTTCCTGTTCTCATTTATTCCTGTATTTGAGGGTGTTGTGAGTAATGCAGATTAATATCATTAGGAATTTTATATATTTCAGTGAATTTGTTATTTGTGAGCTTATGCCCCACCCTGTAGATTGTGTGCTCTTTGGGGAAGGATTTATTGGTACTTTTGTGCAAACATAAAGCCTTGGTTTGTTATAGTTACTAAGTTACTTATCACCACAGAAAAATGAAATAAAAAGTAATATTTTAAAAATCAATAATTTAATAGGAAATAAATTGAAATATATAGGTTCAGATTCTGAGTATAAATCAGCTAATTTACACCAGCAGAGACTCTGAGCCGCATTTCAACAGCTAAGATTCAGCCATGGATATCAATGTGCTGGGGCTGGAGCACCTTACCTGAGGATATACTGATGGAGCCCACACGTGTTCAAAATACTTCTGATGCACTGTAATAATGCTATAAAGTTTATTTCTGTCATAGCATAGAAACATATTTTAAATTGCATTGTTTTGTGCATTTGACAGATAAAATTGTAATGTATTAAAGCCGTAAAGTGAATTTCTTCAGGAAAGGCATGCCAGATGCAACCCTTTTTCTTCCTTCTCTACTCCATTCTTCTGTTTGAAATGTAGGTCATTACATTATCTCTGGCATGTACTTTTCTTCATGCTAATATTTCAGGCTTGTGCTAGTTAAAGCTCTTAGTACATAATTTGAGTGAAAAATAACTGTGTCAAAATAGTGAACACAAAAAATAACCAACTTCAGCATCTGGCTTTGCCCTACGTGTGCCAGGCCACCAGGTTAGGACCAGTATGTTGCAAACACATCCTCCAAAGTGCTGCTTTCTGTCTTCCTGAATAATTTAACCCTGAGTCATAAACAAAACTGTTCTTCACAAGAGAAAAACAAACACACTCTGAGAGCTTTTCAGTCACTGGTGTACAGAAAATACTTCTTTTGTGCTCATCACAAGTGAGAAGTTACCTGCTCAAACAAGTAGTCCTGTAGCTTACAGGACCTACATATATACTGATTAAAACAAACCATGGCTTTACTCAGGACATAAAGGTAAAAGGGTCTGGAGTGAAGTTGATCTGGAAAGAAGGGACGAAAAAAATAAGGGTGGGTTTAGAGTTGTTATTATTTCTCACTATTCTACTCTGTTTAATTGGCAGTAAATTACATTAATTTCCCCAAGTTGAATCTGTTTTGCCCATGATGGAAATTGTTTTGTCATGTCCCTGTCCTTACTTCAATCCATAAGCTTCTCACCATATTTTCTCCCACTCCTCTGTTGAGGCTGGGAAGTGAGACAACAGCTAGTGGGCACCTGGCATCCAGACGAGGCCAACCCACCACACCTTACTACTTGGCAATTTATTTAATCGCAAATTGTATATTTCTTTCTTCAGAACTATCATACAGAATGTCAGCAAAAGAGATGAACACCCTCCCCCCTTGTTTTTAGCATAACAAATTGACATAGGTACTTCCATGTAATACAGTGCAGGCACAGCATTTTAAATACTGCACACAGCAAGAACAAGATTTTTTTTTTTTTTAATTCTTCTACTTATTGAAATTGATTACCTTGATTGTGATCTCTGCTCCCAAGTAAAAAATTAATAGTACTAGCAAAAGGAGTAGCTATAAAAGTCCTTATTTGAAGAGGCCTGCAATTTGATATAAACCGGCAGGTAGTGGAACCAGTGGCCCTCCTTTAATGTCTGTGGCTCTGTGGAGGGGCCCTGGGACACAGCGGTGACTCCAGCCAGCTGTGTAAACATCCCTGTCCTCGGCGCGGATTTGATACTCAGCCAGCCAGACACGCCTGGACAAATACTAGGCAGCTATAATAAAGGGCATAAACTACTTCTGGTCCTTCGTGTCTCATTATCCCCACAGAACTCAGTAGCCTTCATACCCCATCCACTAATCCGCAATACAGCGAGAAAGTTGAGGAGTGGCTGTGGAGAGCTGCATTTACATCAGAGGCAAATGACTTAATAAATGAATTTGATACCTTTTAAAAACCCTACAGCCTTATTTAAACTTACATGCGAATTTCCTGTTAGTAGAAGATGACCTTTACGTTGATGAAGACCTGTGTTAGCAGAGCGCTGCCCAACGAAGTGGTGGAGTCACGATGTCACCATCCCTAAGTGGACGTGCAGATGTGGCACTTGGGGACACGGTTTAGCGGTGACTTTGCACTGCTTGGTTAACAGATGGACTTGATGATCTTAGAGGTCTTTTCGAACCTGAACGGCTCTACGATTCTAAAATTCTGTGACACTATGGATCACGGGAACAGGCAGCTTCCATCAACATGCTTCCACCCCCAAACGCGTGAGGCAAACTGGCTGACGAACACACAGGGCAGGAGGAGGACAAAAGTGTCACAGAAAGGACAGACGTGACATCTATGCCTGAGGAAGAGGCACCTCTACTGAGCCTTCCCAGACAACGAGCGGGGGCAGGAGCGGGTAAAACTCTCTTATGTTTGTACAAAAGCCTCGGCACCTCCCTCAGCCCGCCCGCCCGGGCCCGTTGCCGCGGCAGCGGCGGCGCCCGGTAATGGCGGCGGCGGCGGCGGGGCGGCCATGGTGCGGAGTGAGTGTCAAAGCGCCGCTTCCCTCCCCTCCCCGGCTCCTTCCCTCCTCCCCAGGACGTGCCCCGCGCCCTTGGACCCCGCCTGCGTGTCCGCAGAAGGGGCAGCGGAGCTGGGGAAGGGTCTGGAGCGCAGCTCTGACGAGGAGCGGCTGAGGGAGCTGGGGAAGGGGGTCAGTCTGGAGAAGATGAGGCGCAGGGGGGACCTCGTCGCTCTCTGTAACTCCCTGAAAGGAGGCTGTGGCCCGGTGGGGGTCGGTCTCTTCTCCCAGTAACAAGTGACAGGACAAGAGGAAATGGCTTCAAGTTATGCCAGGGTATAGATTAGATATTAGGGAAAATTTCTTCACTGAAAGGGCACTGGCTGCCCAGGGAAGTGATGGAATCACCATCCCTGGAGGTATTTAAAAGACATAGATGTGACACTTAGGGACGTGGTTTAGTGGTGGATTTGGTAGCACTGGGTTGATCTCGATGATCTCAAAGGCCTTTTCCAACCTGAATGATTCCAAGATTAATGTTTCCTCTTCCCTGCCATTCCCACACTCCCCTGGCTGCGCCCTCCCCTCCTGCCTCCCTTGCTCTCCTCAGGTTGGCTTGATTATCAGGTTTCCCTTCTCCCTGGCAATAACAGCCTATTTTATTCCACCAGATACAGCACAGGGGTGCTCTTGTCTCCTGAAACAGCCCCTGAGAGGCCTCGCAGGTGGCCCAGGTGGGGACCCCTGTGTGTGGCACTCCCTGCAAGGGGAGACGCTGGACAGGATGGGTTATGTCTGAACCTGGGGCTGTCAGATGTGAAAAAATGCCCCAAATGGGGCTAAAATACTGACCGCTATTACTTATGAATTGATTAACTGTTACAGGTACAGCAGCATGATTTAAAAGACTGAGTGCTCACACCTACCACTCATAAAAAAAGCTACTGAGGAGTTCCCTTGCTCTGGGATTTTTCCTGTAGTCTGTTTTGATTGTATATCATCACTGGACTGCCAGTCCCGTGCAGGGCTAAAACAGTGCTTTGGAAAGGAACTCCTCCCTGCATGAAGCTGGCAGATGCCTTCTCTGAGCAGGCACTGCCTGAAGGAGAATGGCTTTATCTCCTGAACAGCACAGTATGAATTTGAGTCCTAAAATAATGGTTGCATACTTCACCTTTCTGAAATGCAGCTTCCCCTACTGTTTCGTGATATACCTGCAGCTGTCCACCTGCTTATTCTTCCAGTTTCTTTGATGTTATCCTTCATATCTGCTTCCTTTTTTGAGTAAAGTATGCAATTTTTGGAAACCCAGTTGTTAGATCTTAAAAGATCTGTTATCTCCAGTTGAGTGATGCCATCCCTTATTTCCTCCTGTATTCATGGGAACTTGGGAGTAGCTGTGATCTCCCAGGTCACTGGTCCAGTCTCCTGTTACTCCACACAACATCAGAAAATCTGTTTAATGACCTTCTCAGTGAGTTCAGTGTGTCTTGTCAATGTCCTGAAAATGCTGTTATTTAAAATTTTATTTAAAATTTGTTGTCTCTTACAAGCTTGTTTCCCTCATTCCTCTTAAATGAACTAGATCATATACAAAATGTCAAATATTCACCCAGTTGCCTACAGCAGGACCCCAAAATAGGTCCCTAAAGCTCCACGGTAGCTTCTATGTGAATGATTGTCTCTGCTTTGCAAACCATCTGGTAATGGAAGTGGACAGTTTTGCATAATAGCTGCAACAGTAATTTCAATTTTCATCATAAAAGGGAAATCTGGCTGTAATTAAACCACCAGGAACAGTTTGTATGACTTCTTTTTGTATAAAGGGCATAGACCATAGTATTGCCACAGCGTGTATGTATGCAGATTAAGGAACATTTTCTTGCTCAAAATTACTTGGAAGTAGTGACACTGAAAAATCTGCTCCAAACACAGTAGTAAGAAGGACTTCTTTTTCCCCTTTAATTTCCAGCAGATTTACCAAGTAACTTAATCAAAATGCCAGTGTTTTTCATAATTTCTGTGAAGACTGAAGTATTTAGTCATGATTATTTTCCTTTTTTTTTTTCTCTTTTCTCTGTTACTTTAATCAAGTTCAATCAGTGGTCTATTAGAGAGAAGATGGTTGTTCAGTTGTAGCAAACCTACTCAAGATGGTTAAAAAAGACAAAGACACTTACCTTTCCCAACATGATTTATGTGCAGACAGGTTCCCCCCTTCCACCAGTATCAGTATCACCACGTTTAATTCTGTAAATCATGCCACATGAAAATCTGTTGAGCAGAAGGGAAATTTAACCCTGGTCATCTCTAAATCGTATAATATACACAAAACCAGTTTCACCCCTTTCCCCCAGACTGTAAATACAGGAGCTGCACAGACATATGAGAGTTTGGGCTGTATTGGTGCATAGTTTTCCCAGCTTGGAGCAGACCTGTCTGTGTGAAAATGTGCAGCCATTCCAGGACCACTAATACAACTGTGTAATTTCACAAACCCTTCCTGAGATAAAGAAGTGAAAGAATACTTTTAGTTAATGCATACTAAGTTTGTTTTCACAGATCTCTCTGTAATTTTTCTTTATACTTATTTTTCTGCAGTCTTTTTTAAAGGATTCATTAAAGGAAGAGGATTTGTTTTCAGGCTTTTTGTGGGTTTTTGAGGGTATTTTGGCATTAGCAATCCTGAAAATACCTATGCTAATTTAGTAAACTGCTGTTTTTTTCATCAGTACTTCACTGCTTGTCAGGGAGAAGAAAACACCAGCACTTTTTGGTGCAGTGGGCTGGAAACGAAGTACTAACATCTAGCTCAAGAGTGAATATTCTCACAGAATTTCTTTACCTTCATTATCCAGAGCCTTTCCACTGTTTGAAAGATTGCCTGGCATTAAATATTACTACATGATAACTCTGAACCCAGGTCTCTGGTGTTTTTCAGCCACTGAAATTCCTTTGCTGTCTGCTAATGAGCTGGTGGTGCCTAAGAAATGTCCAGATACACATTTCAGTCTAACAAACATTTATAAGCATGAGTTGGTAATGGCTTTGCCATAAAAAATATCTGCCCACTTGCAACATTTATCCTACTTATTTCTGTGCACACTGTGCCGTAGAATATGATGACACACTGTAGTCAGTTTACTTCCCTTCCACCCCCCCACTGCTCTCTGTGATGTGAACATCTGGCATCTGGAAATAAAACAGCATAAAACACTCCATTTCTTGTCTATATGAATCAATCTGCAACCCAAGCTATGCAGAAAATAATGGCTGCTGGATTAATTTCTGCAAGGGTTCTATCACACTCTCATGGAACACTCAGCAGTTTTCATATGGATTTTTCCAAATGTTACAGGTGACCTGAGTGTGTTTCACAAAAGGTGTTTCCTGTGGCAGAGTGGCCCGAGGTTACTTGGGACTCGATATCTTTTCTTGCAGTTTTTATTTTTGTTGGCATTTCTACTGGGCTGTTTGGTGTGGTGGAACAAAATATTTTAATGAATTTATAAATTGTTTTTAAGTCAAATGGCAGAAAATGAACGAAGGGGAAATATGACATCTAATGTTTCTTTCAGTCACTGAAGATCTTGTTAGAAGACGTGCAGAACATAACAACTGTGAAATTTTTTCACTGGAAGAAATCTCTTTACATCAGCAGGAAATAGAAAAACTAGAGTATCTTGACAAATGGTGTCGAGATTTAAAAATTCTCTATCTTCAGAATAATCTCATTCCAAAAATTGGTAAGTGTTTTCTGGTTATGTTTATTTTGAAATGGATTTACATGCATAATTTTGAAATCAGGAAAAAAAGAGTGCTTTAAGGGAATGCACAGTGACTAACTACAGGGGGGTTCTTTGTGGATGTGCTCCTACATGAGTTCCTTTCCTGATTTCTTTATTAAATTTCTAAGAAGCTCAGAAATTTGCAAGAGAAATTTTAAGTGAAAAAGATACTACTGGGATACAGATACTAGAATATGAGTGTGGAACACCTTTCATTGATTAAAATCTCAAAAGTCAAGGTATAATTAAATGTGCCGTCTTTGTGGCAAACAGACAAAGAGTTCAGCCATGGACTGTGCTATCGTAGGATCAACTCTCTTCAGGCTCATTTTTAAATAAAGTTTTTATTCCAATCATATTTTTTTGTTGACGTTGAAATAATTTTCATTAGAATAAAATACTTTTATGCATAAACCAAACTTTTTACAACGCAGTCTCAGTGGTCTTCCTGCAGCACAGGAGAGGTTATAATTTCATGTGCTCTGCGTTTTGTGGCTCGTGTTTCGTTGGTGTTCTACTGAAAAATGCAACAATCAAGCCTATGGCTGGAAAAGCTTAAACTCTACACACAGTGTGTAGATGAAGAGTGAAAAGCTGGAAGTGTTCAGGAATTACATCAGCATATCTGTTTGAAGTTCCTTAAGAGCTACAAAATAATTACTGAAGTTTTAAGATGAAATTCTGTGCTCGGAACTTGTAGGCAAGTCCGTTAAGTTCTCTGGAGGGGCTCATCGTGAAGCTGTACTGCTAACATCTGCATTTCTTAGAGAGAAGGAATCTTCTCCCAGAGAGAATAAGGTTTTTGAAACTACTTTATGCTGCTTTGGGCCATCAAAAACGGGACTGAAACTTAAGCTGGTTTTCTCTCTGTTACTGTGTCCTTATTAAGGTGCAAGTTTTCATCTTGTGGTTTTTCTGTCAACACTCAGGCCTCCTTTAGGTTAGTACAGGATATCATATTCCGATTGTTGCTTTTTGGATGCAAAGTTTTCTCAGCAATTTCGTTTTTGAGGCATGCAGTTTTTGTCTTGTATAATGTAGTGGCTTTCCAAGATAAGACCTTAGTAACTAATGGGATAAAAATCCAAAACAAACACACACCATCCCTGCACTATAGTGGGTGACCAGAAGCATTGCCAGCAGGGGTTATGTGACAAAGTTTTGGATTTGAGAAGTAATTCTTCCAGTGGATACCAACATGTCCTCGCAGAGGGCGCAGCAGTTCCAAGCACCCTTCTGAATATCATCCTGGAGTGGTTTATATTGACTTTATTGGGATGTGTCCTTTCTCTTCTTAAACAAAACCTTTCTGCAGCCCTCAAGATCAGACTTGCCTACTGAGCAAGGTTGTCAGGCACCCACTGTGTGGACAAGTCCTGGTCCTCTTCTATAAATGAAAAAAACCCAAGATATCACTGGCTTCAACACTCAACTCTCTCACATCTTTTTGTGTACAGGCACTGCCATTACAGAAACATTGCAAGAAAAACATCCAACCTAAGGTGCACAAGTTCTTGCTGAGAAATTAATGTCATCATTTGTTTGTGAATTATGGAGAAAATACCTCTCCAAGGCCTTAGTACTAAGTGGTAGGATTCATGTCACCACATTTGTAGACATCATTGTCTACAAATTATAGTATCTGTTACTGTATCTTCCCTTTATAACCAGTTGTGAAGAAAAGGCATATTTTTGTGCATGATTTGATTCACTAGTTCTAGACAGCCAATTTAAGGTAAGACAAACTGCACCTTGAACAGCCTAGTCCTCTGTATTGATCGTAGAAGAGTCTGGACAACTAACTGAGCTGCAGACATGATCTGTGGTTATCAGATGAAGCTCCCTCTGCTTGAATTACTTTGTTTGCCTCAGCAGGCACAGTTTGTACAGCAGTTACTCAGCTTGTGAATTAGAATTTGAGGTAAACTTTATGACTTCTTTGGACAGATTTTCTGATTTTCCAGTCAGATCTTTGAAACGTGGTGATTGGGAAGAAATTGGTAACTATGACACAAGTTACCTTCTGTATCTTGTCTCAGATTGAAGTCTGACCTGTGGGTCATGTATCTCAAGTGGTCTGTGCGTTTTTCAGGTATTTTTGGGAGTGATGAAGATTGTTCCTACCTTATTCCCTCTTTACCTCCTTTCTGTATTCCAGAGAGGAAATGTTTCCCACTCACTGTGAACCTGCTAATTCCAATAGGTCATGGTGAAAATAATACAGGTTAGACTCCAAGCTCAGGGAATGTGTGTGTATGTCTTTGTTTTGTTCATACTGAACCCACAGAAATCCTTATCTGTCAAATTTTTAAAAAGGGGGAAGAGGAAGTTTCTTGAATTAAAACTGTAGATTAAAAATCTCAAAAATTTACATATATACTAAAAAAGCCAATATTTTCTATATAAGGAAGTGTAAAATTCTAATTTTATAACACTTGTCTAAGTATGGCCTGATCCTTTCTGAGTTTCACAACAGTTGCTTTTTGCATTTTTCATGCCCTCACCATGCTTTTTGGACAGTCCTCTTGCACTGGATATGTGTCTTATGGATTTGTGCTAAAAATGTGTTTATAAGATTCCTTAATGCTTTTTACTTTTTAATTTGTGTTTTCAGATAATTTTGTTTTGTCCTTTAATTAATATTAAAATATTAATGCCCAGTAACGTGATGTGTGTTCTGATTTGTCCTTCCTATTTGTCTGCTTTATTGTTTCTTTGAAGTGAGCAAGTAAAAGGATAATTCTGAAATAATGGATCTGTGTTGTGTTACAGAAAATGTGAGCAAACTAAAGAAGCTGGAATATTTAAATGTAGCTTTGAACAACATTGAAAGAATTGAAAATCTGGAAGGTCAGTTTTTGTACAAACCATTTTGCCTTTTCATATTAGAACATTAAATTGTGGCTTTGTGTAAAAGAGGATGGAA
Organism: Myiotriccus ornatus; assembly: GCA_036023395.1. NCBI lineage: Eukaryota > Metazoa > Chordata > Aves > Passeriformes > Tyrannidae > Myiotriccus > Myiotriccus ornatus. Next base: position 144,332,048 of record JAYRBT010000082.1, on the reverse strand, counting down.
GCCATTAAGCATATCCACCAGTGAAGGTATTTTGTTGATACTCAGAGTCTTTTTGTGTGCAAGGTTTCAATAAATGCTGCTTTGTAGCAAGTGCTTCCTACTACTGAAGTTTTCTCGTTGAACTGTCTTAAAACTGAATATTGAACTTTTAAAAATGTCTCTGTGTAATGTTTCAACAATCATCTTCAATTCAGTAGTCAAGTGCCACACACAGGAAGGTTCTGCTCTGAGCACAGGTTGCATTAAGGGTGTGGGGTATTTTTAAAGAGATTTTCAGATGATTTTTTTTCTCACTGCATGAAATCCAGTGTGTTTTATCTGTGTTTAATCCTTTATCCTGTTGCTTTTGCACATTTTGTGTGCAAAGATCTGACATTTTCCAAGATTATAATCTAAGACTTAGAGCCACCCATAAACACATATCACTGGAATAATTTATGACTTGATTGTTTTTTGGTTTTGATTCTGATTAGGCCAGTTGCTGACCCTTTAAGATATCCACCTTGACAAAGGAACAGTTATAAAAAAAAGGCAAAAAAAAAGCTGTTTTTTTGATTGGTTTGTTGTTTTTTATTTGATTTGGTTCATTGGGTGGTTGTTTTGTTTGTGTTTTGAAGTCTGCAGGCTGATTCAAGAGGATGGCTTAAATCAAATAAAAAATGAGCAAATACTCTAAACACAAATTTGTAAAACTTGAAGAAATAGGTACTACATCACATATTTGGCAATTTATTGAAAAACCTGCATTTGTTTTCATGCCACTAAATTTCAAATTCATCTATCAGGCTGCGTTATTTTTTTACCATGATTTCTTATTTACTTAAAAGTTAGAACCTTTGGGAATCACCCTTGCATAAACTTGGGTTATTTCAATCCCCTTATAAATTGTTTTGCATTGTTACTTTCCTTCAGCTCCAGTGTGAGTAAAACTTGCCAAATAGACCAGCAGAGGAAAAGAAGTGATTACAGTGATGAGCATCAAAGCTGAGCTTGCTCTTACCTGAACCATTTTACTCTTAGAGTCAAGGTTTCATGGACAGATTATGATAAAAGGAGAGACTGATAAATTTTGCATCGAGATTTTCCAGATCATTTTGTTATCTAATTTAGAGTTTCTGTTTACAATTGTTTTAGTTAACATTTTCTCACTGGTATTTGCAGTTTAACCAATGATAAAGTGTTTAAAACCCATGATAGCTGAGTCCATACAGTGGAACCTGTGGAAGACCTCTTCTTAACTGGGAGTGCATTTTTAGAATACCTTGACTTTTCAGTTTAATCATATTACCAAGATTAATCATATACAGGAACAAAATCCATATATGATCCTGCTGTCCTGAAGCAATTAAATTGTATTTTACCAACATGGTTAAGACTTAGTTGAGGAGGGGAATCAAGGCAATCAGACTGTTAAAAGTGAAGTCCATCTTTTCTAGAAATGAAACATTTAATACCTCATCTATAAATGATCACAGTTTTGATACTGATAAAACCAGTAATGTTTTGATATTTTTTATTTTATTGAGTTTGTTTCCTTCCTATAAATATTGTGACCTCATAAGCTTTAGCTGTGAGTCACTCATTTCACTCAGAGTCTCAGAAAAGATGTTTTCTGATAGAATAAAAGTAGTTAACAGAACACAAATGGAGACAGTTTTACAGCCAGGTGTGTGCATGTGTGTTTGTATGTCATGTGTACATTTATGTGATGGACAAACTGAATTAAGGTTTTTCCAAACTTTAGGCTGCGAAGAACTGAAGAAACTTGACCTGACAGCGAATTTCATTGGTGAACTCTCCAGTGTTGAATCCCTAAAACATAACATACATCTGAAGGAACTGTTTCTAACGGGTAACCCATGCACTGAATTTGAAGGCTATAGACAATTTGTAGTGGCAACACTTCATCAATTAAAAGTAAGAATAAAAAAATTAAATCCAAATAAAAAATGAGCATTGTTGACTGAACCTACTGATCCTAAATAAAATAAATATCTGTGCTGGGAAAACTAGTAGCATTTTTTTTTACTGTCCACGGGAAATTAAATTAAATTATATTCTGAAGAATAAGTGACTGCAGTAAATTAATTCTTATAATGGGTTCTGTTTTGATGGAACCACACACATTTGTTAACTTTTCTGTCCTTCTTATAGGAGATCCTTAAAGTTTTGAAGAAATAAATGTACTGTTCTTTTTTTTTCCCCATTTGTTTATATATGCAGTGGCTTTGTAAATTATTATCATGATTGCAGAAAGTTACCAGGTTGTTGGTACCATACCAATAATATGTTCTAAACCTGGAGTGCAAGGCAGTAGAAAGGCACAAGTTGGTGTAAAAATGTGCTATGTTACACTGGCTGTAAATAGCTACTTTGAGACTGAGGTTCTGTGCCAAAACTACCATAAACCATTTTCACTGAATAGACAGTTATTGTTAATTCTTCTGAATAGATTATAACCTAGTTCTGTGGAGGTTTGAAAGTTGCATTTCTAATTCCATACAGAATTTTCAAAATTAACCTACAGTTTAATAGAATTATTGATGTGAATATGTTTATCATTTCTCACGTATCTATATTGATGCTTTTCTTCTTTGGGAAGTATTTGGATAGTAAAGAAATAGAACGTTCAGAGAGGATTAAAGCACTTCAGGACTATCCAGAAGTGAAAGAGAAAATCAGAGAACAGGAACAAGTTTACCTTCTCAAAAGGGCCAGAGAAAAGGAAGAGGCTGAAAGAAGGATGCAAGAAAGAAAGGACAAGAAGCAAAAACAGATGGAATCTAAGCTTGGATTTGACAGGTAACAGTAAGCAACAATAGTTTGTGAGCAAACATCTTCTTCTCTTTCTTTATTAAGAAGTTTGGTTTTCCTCATTGAAAAGTATATTATTTCACTTAAATATTTGTGTTCATCTTTATTGTTGATTCAAGCAGAATTATTTCTCCTTGTGCATGTTATCTCTAATGAAAAATATAATTAATTACAAACATAGTTTGTTATTGACTTGCAGACAGTGCAATAGAGTTTTTGTCCCAAAAGTCAAAGCTAAGTTGTCTGGGTGCCAAAATACTGTAATTGATGGTTTCTTTCAGGAGAACAGTTGGAAATTGTTATTTAAGGTAATGCAGAGGTTCCAGAGAAAGCATCTGTTCACCTATAGCTGCTTTTGCTTTAGCATTATTAGATCTGAAGACTGAAATGGAATGTAGCCCATCTTTGGAGATGTAAAAGGCTGTGCACTGTTCATTTTCATACTTCTTCCACTTCATATCACTGATATTCCCTAGACAGCAGCAGGATTTTTGTCTGGGGTCATCTTACACAGCAGTTGCCATCC
>JAYRBT010000082.1:144309147-144323399 GCA_036023395.1 Myiotriccus ornatus | reverse complement strand
TGTGCACATTGACTGTATCAGAATACAGGAGAGAAAAGAGTAAAAAGTACATGTGGCAAGTATTTTTATTGCTAAAAACATTTACTCTTTTATCTCTTATCATTTGAGCATCTTTCCATTACCTGAACCCAGTGTATGTAAGTATTTTAATGTCAGTGAAATAGTCCAGATAAATTAGTTGAAGCAAACACCTCTCATTTTGTACTATTAACTGATTTATATATGACTTTATTCTGTTTTTTCTCTACTTTAATACATTGGAAACTTTTGAGCATATGAGCAGAACTTGTAAGTCTAGACTACATCTCCTTAGATTGTAGCAATAGATGATGTTTTCAATTTATAACTGGTAAGATTTGTTCATAATTTTAAGAACTCCGCCAGCAGATCACAAACATGCAGCTAATACAATCTACAGGCTCATTTTCAACAAATGTGAAGCCTATAGTACCAAGGATATTATACAAATCATGTTTTACTTTGGAAATGCACAGACAGATATCTAGGAAAATTAATTGCTATGAATAAAATTGGGTTTTTTTTTTTTTTAAACATACCATAATGTTACAATTGCCAAGTTCTGGGCTTTTCGTTCATTTTATATCTGGACTTTTTTCTCTGAAGATGTAACAGAGCAGACAGGTTTCACCAGCAGATGTCTCTCGTTCTGCATTGACAGAATGAGCTTAATTTTAACTGACCTTCAGCAGTGGGGTTTTTTCTCATTTTCTTGTGGATTGAGTGGGAAGAAGAGAAAATAAATGTAAGAATGACTTCAGTTCAAATGCCAGTATTTTTTTCTGTTCATGGGGCAAGTTGCAACTGTTTCTAAAATGATCACGTGACATATTATCTAGATGGTATTTGTATTCATCCAAAATTGCTAGCAGTTGAAGTGTGCTGTAATGTTTGCTTGTTCACTCCAGTTGTATTTATACTGGAAGTGTTTCTTATCATTGTTATTAGGCTTCATTTCTCTTTGAAAGATGATGAAGAAAACAACCAGTTCATCTTGGAACTTGCTGTTTACAGGTCAGATTTTTTTTCCCTCTTAATTTTTGCCATTCGTAAGATCTAATACACAGTCACTCAGTTATACTCCTCTCTGTACTGAGGCCTTTTCAAGAGGAAAACAAAAATCAGAGAGGTGATGGAATAAATCTTGAAGCTGTGCCACAGGAGTGAAGCCAAATAAGCTAAAGACCTTCAGACTGTTCTGTTACTCCTGAATGAGGACTGAATCCTTTTGGGAACTGATGTTTTCTGCAGTCCACAGGCAGGTCTCCTCCATGCCTGTCCTTTTATACTTATGTAAAATCTTCTCCATTCTTCATTTGCAGATCAGGGTTGTAGGGAGTGGGTTTTTTTGCTCATTCTGTGACCCTAGAAGTGCTCTAGTACAATTCTCATACTTCTACTTAAATTCTTCTCCTCCCTGAAAAAGGGTAGGGTAGCCTTGTCCTACTTTTCTTGCTTATTGGAAAGAGTCCATGGCTAATTCTTGAACTATACCTGCCTGGAATAAATTTGATTGAACCAGGCCAAAGTATCATGAAGAGAACTGCTAACTGTTTGATAGTTCTAAGCAGTACAATGATCTTTTCCATTCTTCAGGAAGAGGCTGGAAACCCACAAGTTTATCTACCCATAATAGGAACTTGTTAGAATAAAGCTTGAACTAGTTTTGCAGCACAGAAGTGCTGTTCTTGCCATGTGTTTGTCCCTTAAAGCTCATTAATTTCCCTCAGAAGAGGCCTGCTCCATGTTTCTGATTTATAGGACAGGCTTTTTGGAACCTCAGAAAATCTGTTCAGGTGCACTAAGTTATTTGGTGTATGACAGAATCACAGAATCATTTAGGTTGGAAAAGACCTCTAAGATCATGGAGTCCAACCTTTGACCCATCATCACCTCATCAACTAAACTAGGCATTGAGTGCCATTTCTTGAACACCTCCAGGGATGGTGACTCCACCACCTCCCTACCAGTGCATATTGTAATATTCTGTGCTGACTTGTAAGAAATGCAGACTAAATAATCTGAAAAATTCACCTGAGAAGTAATGTTATTAAAGAAGGGAAATGGGGAATACACACCTATGGAATCACATGACTCACATCAGGTGTCACATGATGAAGAGCAGATGTTAAAGTGGAGCTTTTACAGGCCACGAATTTTGTCTGACAGTACTGAAATTTAAAAGTATTGTGTTTTCTGGGAATGTAAAGAATTTCTGTCCATTGTTTTCCAGCAAATTCTATGCAAAAAAGAGAACTCCTATTATAAATTTACTAGTAAAGTGTTCAGAAAGAAAAGTAGGGAAATAGTTTTGAAATTTTAAATAGAACATAGATTAATTTTCTTATTAATGTAAAGCACTACACTAATAGATGAAAAACCTTTTTGTTCTCCACAAAGGTTTTGAAGTTTTGCAGTTATACAATAGCTAATGTGGTGGATTTGACAGAATTTAGACATTGTTTTAATGGACATTCACAGGAAGATCCGTGTTTTTCTTCCAAAGACTTTAAATTCTAATAATATTTTATATAACTTAATAACTGAAATTTAATTTTTTACTTTATAAGCTGTGAAATCATCACAAAAGAGGTATATGGTCTACTATAGATTGATTCATTTATTTATAATTCACTCTGAAGGTATTTGGACACTTCTCTGATTGATGTTGACGTGCAGCCAACTTACATACGAGTGCTGGTGAAGGGAAAGGTTGGTGTTTTCTTACTACATTCGTTTCAAATCAAGAGTTAATATTCACCATAGTTGTTCAGTGGGCTTTGGATCTGATTTTTATGAGTTCCCTATTGTTTGTATCTATGCAGAAAGAATGTTCCTTAAATACCTGCTTTATTTTGGACCACATATAAACTGTGGAAGCCCCAACCAGAAGACTTGCAAAGCCTGCAAATTTAAATTTTGCTTTCTCTCCTTCTCTCTTCTTGTTCCCCCCACACAGTGTACCATAATTCACTTTAGAAGAGAGCTTCCTGGTTGCCCTAGGCTAGAATTTAGCAATTTCACAATCTGGAATTTATAGCTGACAGAAGCCAGTGGATGTATATTCTTCTGAAAGGGCATTTAAAATGTCATTCCAGTTTTCTCTCTTCTCAGTGGTTTTAATTTTGTCATCAATTTTTTTAAAAATTCAAAGTTCTTTCACAGTAAACCAAAATCCCTATTTTTGACTGTACCAACTGCATAAACAGAACTTCAGAATTGCTTTACTTCCAAAATAGACTGGATAATCTTTCTCATTTAATTGCTAATGTAAGTCAAGCATCATTTCATAACCTTCTTTAGAAATGTCACTTCAGGAATGGCAGCAATTCAGGAATATACATCTGACTATAAGTAAAAGCTGTTTACCATGCTAATAATTTATTAGGATTATATAAAGTGAGAGGATTTAGAACCTATACTGGCCTTAAAATCAAAGGATGTGAGAGATGTTTTAACACGTGCTCTGTCCATATCAAAGGAAAAAAAATTTAGCATGATATACTTCAATCCCATATTTTCTCATAGCCATTTCAGTTTGTGCTCCCTGAGGAAGTGAAGCCAGACAGCAGTTCTGCTAAAAGATCACAAACAACTGGTCATTTGGTTGTCACCATGCCAAAGGTATGTAAAGTACTGAGGAGACATCACACGAAGATCCCTAAATGTTGTGAGTGCTTTGGGAACGTTTGAGTTACAGGTAACATCTGGCTTGCTAAAGATACTCAGTCTAGCCTTTCCCATCGGGGCATATTTTCCAAAAAAGGAACACTACATAAGAACAATTTCATCACAGACCTTAGTATTTAAAATTCCTTAAAAGGAACATTATGAAAATCAGTATTAATAGAACTGTTTGTATTTATTTTAAACAAACCCAGCTTTTTATGTGCTATAAGAGACTCTGCAAAACATGCAGTCTTATGCAAATGTATAAGAAGATAGGTTTTTTAAAATAATGACAATAGGCAACATACCTACTTTCTTTTGCCACTGGTGAAACAATAAAAACAATTTGGTTTTTCAAAATTTGTGTGGCACACATATGTAGGAAGGTTAGAGTGTTGTTCAAATAGAGACACTCCTGTCACGTCTCATGTTTGGAACAAGAGTTGCCACGAAGTTGAACATGAGTCAGAAATGTCCTGTTCTGTCAAAGACCAGTTGTATCCTGAGCTGCATTAGTAGTGTTGGCAGCAGGTTGAGGGAGCCAATCCTTCCCCTGTTTGGCACTGCTGAGATCCACATGGAGCACTGTGTCCAGTGCTGGGCTCCCCAGGGCAAGAGAGACATGGACATACTGGAGAGATTCCAGCAAAGGTCCATGAAGATGATTAAGGAACTGGAACACCTCTCCTGTGAGGGAAGGCTGAGGGAGCTGGGACTGTTCAGCCTGGAGAAGAGAAGGCTCATGGGGAGCAATTCATGTAAATACCTGAAGGAAGGATGCAAAGAGGCAGAGCAGCCTCTTTACAGTGGTACCAGTGACAGGACCAGAGACGGTGGGCACAGACTGGAGCACAGGAGGTTCCCTCTGAACATCAGGAAACAATTTCTTACTGTGAGGGTGACCAAATGCCTGCACAGGTCACCTGGGGAGGCTGGAATTCTCCAGCCCTGGAGATGCTCCAAAGCCATCTGGAAGTGGTCTTTGGTGACTGGCTCTAGGTCGCCCTGCTTGAGCAGGAGGGTTGGGCAAACTGACATCCACGGGTCCCTGCCAATCAACCATTCTGTGATCCTGTGAACTTCATGGATTTGCTGACCAAAGATGGATTTGTTTACTCACAGCAATTGCATGTAAAAAATACCAACCTATTGTTCTTTGTTCTATATTGTAGTCACAGAGTGTTCTCTTCCCCCAGGGCTGAATTACAGTTCTCAGGTTAAATTTTTGATATACATACACTTTTCAGATGTTTTCTGTCCATAAAAATTTTATTATTATTATTATTAATAGGATGTAATCTAGGAAGCAAGGTGTAATGAGTAATAATTAACAACTGGAAGGCCAATATGTATTTTTCTTGCAGAATATTATGGCTGATTTTATCAACAATGCTTGAGAATACTAATTTGAGATCACCAACCTAATGTGAATTCCTTTTAGTAAAATAATTGGAAGACCAGAGTTTGTGCAACTTCTTTCAGGCTGTATCAGTGATAAGACAAGCCTAGTGACTATATTGCACTATATTTAATAGTTTTATTCCTCATAAAAAATTATCAAAATAAAATTATTTGCAACTACATAAATGGTCTAGCACATTCCTTAGGTAACTGAAACATTAAAAAATGCCACCGACCTAAAAATAGTGTCCTATAACATGCTGCTTGCAATAGTATCCTAAAAATATCTCACTCTTCTCAGTAACAGAACAGAGATCTAACTGAATTCTGAGTGGTTTTCACTTCCTTTAGTGAGTTTCTGATCAAGTTACTAAACCTTTCACCATTCATCATCCAGCCTGTTCACAGTTCCCAAGACTTTAAAAAGAAAAACAAAACCTCTTTCCTTGTCTCTCCAATGACCTTGCCACACCACAGATGCTGGAGATAGTAAATTCCACACGAAGTAGAAGAAAGCAAATAATTTTCACCTTCTTTTCTGGGAACATTTTTTTTTACCTGTGCCGTTTACTCCACATCAAATCCCACAGAGTGGGTGCCTTTCTAAGGCAGTGTCGATATCAACATTTTTTTGGAAGGTCATCAAAAGAAACTGAAGGACACAAGGTTCAGTGAAGTGATGCAGTGACACTTTTAAAGTGTAGCGTTCGTACTGTAATAATCATCTGTACAGAGATTTTTGCATGACTACACTGGACGTGCTTCGTATTCTGGGAAAAATATTTGTGACTTGAAGCTTTTGAAGTCTTGAACACCTGTTCTCTGGCAGCATCATCTTTGCAGATGATTCAGGAAAATTAAAACCTGAGGGTTTCTTTAACAGACTTTGGCCAAAATTGACATATATGACTTCATAAAATGTCATCATAGATTACACCAGTAGCATTTTAATTAATGTCTGAGAAAAAGCATCAAAACCCAGCGCTGTTAGCAAGCAGGTTTAATTTAGGGCTCTGAGACATTCTGTGTCATGTTTTAAAACTTTCCTTTTCTTATTTTAGTGAATCAGAGAGCAAAATTTGGACTTTTGATTAATTCTTTATTATATAAGTGGTCACAAATGAATTCTGACAGCTTTTTATTGCCTGGGCCTTCAAAAGCATTTAGAAATTAAAAGATCAGTGAGAGTTAAATTCCTTAATTAATCTAAAAATAGAAGTGGTATGTATTATGCATGTCAGTGTGATTTGATAGAATTACGTTATATAATTCTCACTTACCTAGGTATGGTAAATGCAGTAATATTTCATTACCATCAAAGGCATGTGGAGACATACAGCTATGGAGCCCTGGAAAACTAATAATCCTTCAGAATAAATGTGATTCAGTGAAACTCTGTTACTCCATGGAATTCCCACTGTAGAAGAAGAAAGCACTGCAGGAAAAAAATGTGGACTGAAAATATGAATAAAAATATGGTTTTCACATATTCCTTCTGTTTTCTCAAATATACTCCAGTTTCTATTTAACACATCTATTTCTAGCATTCTCTGGTAATGTTCTTAAAGGGGGTGTCCTTTCTGTTTTGTAAATAATGTAAATATTAGAAATAGTTTCATAGAATAGCTTCCAGAAAGCTTCATCATATTAATTTAGTCCATCTTCCTGTATACCACAGGCTTTAAATGTGACACAGTTGTCTTTCTACTGAGCCCAAAGTCTTACCTTTGGCCACAGTTGAAGCTGTAGCAGTTCTGTTTTTCAGAACAGTTTTCCTCAGTGATCACTGTCACTAAGAGATGGACAGTCAGTTACTGGGTTTGCTTGGTTTTTTGTTGGTGGTGGTGTTTTTGTTTGTTTAGGGGTTTTTGGTTTTTGTTTTGTTGATTTTTTTAATTGAACAGAGGTAGGAGGACATCTTTTGAGCAGAAGAGCTTTTATGTCAAGTGATATTTGATAATTGATAGATGTTCTAGTAGGCAAATCCTAAGCCTTCCCTGAGATGGAGGATCAGTTCTTGTGAAGGAAGTATCTTCTGTTGAGTGCAGAACCAGCACATTTCTTCACCATCCTTGATGATGTTCTGAGGGCAAAGTAAGGAACATGAGTCTCAAGGGGATCAGTGGAATAAATTATTTTAACAGAACAGAACACTTGAGGGCCTCCTGGGAAAAGAGAGTACAAAGAAACAAACTTTGTTTCACCAGAGCATATACAGAATGAGAGGGCATCAGCCTCTTCACACTGAATTCCAGAAACCAATGACAGAAGCTACAGGTTTTGTCTTATGGGGTTTAGAGTGGAGGCTCTAAATTAACAGGGCTTCTGGAACACACTGCTCTCAAATCTATTACTCAATTAAATAGTCAATACAATGAACTATTTGGTATAGTTTCTGTTCTTCTCCTTCCTTTCAAATGCTTAAGGGATCCCTCTCCCATGATGTTGTTAAGAAGGGAGATTCTTTTACATATGAGATACCCTTTTGTCAACAACACATCTTCCAAAAAATGATGGCAGACATGTTTTCTTTGAGAAGGGGAATTCACCTGGACTTTGAACTTAAGATTCTGCTTTAGCAAAGATCTGAGAGAATTTGTGGTCACTTACCAGTGAGGAGAAGTCCAGACTGCAGCTGATTCTGCAATAAAAATGTCTGAACAACAAGCACATGGACACCAGAACTGAAATGCAAGTGAGAGGCACATCTTGAATCAGTTAGTTAGCTATGGAAAAAATAAGTAATATGCATTATTAACATGATACTAAACAAGACACCATATATTTAAATATGAATAGATGTATATATTTAAATTCTCATATATATATACACTTTTATAAATGTTTGACTATAATTCCATTCAGATAATTTGGTTAAATTTGCCTTATGTCTGTGCTTCATGCTGAGCGAAGTGTTAAAATCTAACAGAAAGAGTAAATGTCACTTGAGAAAATTTATGCAGATGCTCTCAATTTTCTATTTTTGAGAGATTATTTTAAATGCTTGTGAGCAAAAGTGTCAACTGTTATGAGAATTATTCTTTGTCTGTTTTTATTTCAGGCTAAAGAAATAATCCTGGCTAAGCAAAAAGTTTCAGCTTCAATTAAACATTCTGACTGCGATACATTGCAAAAAAATGCAAGAAGGTAATTCCTTTTTGTCTCCCGCATTTGTTTTATTTTTGTCAGTGTGTTATTCACATGCCAGAAAATGTGCTGCTTATTATGTTGTTGTTGAAAATATGAAAGCATTGATCTGTGTAAAGTAAAACTATTTCTATAAGCTTTAGACCAATAACCTGTCTGATGCTGTTTATAAAGTGATCTCCTCCAATAGCAGAGCCAAAAAAGCACTTATTTCTGCCCATCGGTTTTGTACCATCAGCTCATTCAGATTATTAACTGGTATATACTAAAACTAAATCACCTACTGAGAACGGCCTCTGCAGAGCTCCTTGCTATGGAACCTGAGTCTGAAAACCTTTTAGCAAGCAATGATTTTGAACCTCTCTCAGGAATGTATTTTCTCACTGATATGCAGGTTGAGCTACTGTGCAAGTAAATAGGTTCAAACAGCGATTCTGCAAGGATTTATAACATAGATCCATCCTATTAAATGTGGTCTAAACTCCAGCTCTTGAAATCTTCCAGTTAGTGACTGCCAGGAGCAAGGATCCGTGATGCAGGATTTTATGGTTTTACCCTTAGCAAGTATTAATGTAGATAGACACTAGGGTTGATGGACACTTGGCCTAAGTAAAAATAACATGATATCTCTTTTAATCCTTCCTTTTCCTCTTGCTGTAGCCAATGCTATTTATATCAGAAAAAGATATGAGAACAACAGAGTTTGTTAAGCTGTTTATCTGTTTATATTTGAAGTGTTGCACTTGTTACCTTGTTTGTTTTCATTGTGGTGAATGTTGAAGAAAAGACTAAGCAGATAGTAAAAAAAATGGTTCTGCAATGGTCAGCTGTAATTAATGCTGCTTGTTATTTCTTATTTCTAATAAAAATCAGTCATTAACTTCTTTTATTGAATGACCTGCATCATGAGGAGAAGATAGGGCAATGGTAAGAATTTACTGAGGTTACTAAAGAGCCACAAGGACTACACCCTTTCTTTAGGCAGCAGTCATCACAACAGCGCATCGTCTTGATTACTGAGTATATCACAGATTTTTAGAAGGTCCAATATAAATGGTGGATTCTTACTCTCCATTATATTTGCAAAGTCATGACAGTCCAGGGAAGCCCCTGGTGACTGGAAAAATGGAAAGATTGCACCCATGTTTAAAAAAAAGGAGGGGAAAAAAGAGGACACTAATGACTAGATACCTGTCAGCCTCACCTTTGAAATTTCTACTTTGTCTGGGAAGATCATAGACCAGATCCTCCTAGAAGCTGTGCTAGGGCATGTGGAGGACAGGGGGCTGATTCAGGACAGCCAGCACAGCTTCCCCAAGAGCGAGTCCTGCCTGACCAACCAAGGGGCCTTCTGTGATGGAGTGACTGCATCAGTGGATGAGGGAAAGGCAGTGGATGTCATCTGTCTGGACTTCTGTAAAGCCTTTGACACAGTCCCCCACAACATCCTGCTCTCTGAATTGGAGAGAGATGAATTTGATGGATGGACTGGTTCAGTGGATGAGGAATGGTTGCATCTAGAGGGGAGTGGGCAATGACTCAATGTCTGGAGGGAGATCAGTGACAAGTGGTGTCCCTCAGGGGGCAGTGACATACACAGTGGAACCAAGTGCACCCTCAACAAGTTTGCCAGTGACACCAAGCTGGGTTGTGCAGTTGACAGACCTGAAGGACAGGATCCCATCCAGAGGGACCTGGACAAGCTTGAGAAGTGGGCCCATGTGAATGTCATGAGGCTGGACAAGGCCAAATGCAAGGTGTGCACCTGGGTCAGGGCAACCCCTGGTGTAAATAAAGGCCGGGGAAATAAGGGATTTAGAGCAGCCCTGAGAAGTACTTGGGGATACTTGTGCTTGGAAAACTGGACATGAGCTGGCAATGTGCACTTGCAGCCAGAAAACCACTTGTATCCTGGGCTGCATCAAAAGAAGTGTGGCCAGCAGGTTGAGGGAGGGGATTCTCCCTCCCTACTCCACTCTGGTGAAATCCCACCTGGAGTACTCCATCCAGCTCCGGGGTCCTCAGTACAGGAAAGACATGGACCTGCTGGAGCCAGTCCAGAGGAGGGCCACAAAAGTCATCAGACGGCTGGGACACCTTTCCTTTGAGGAAAGGCTGAGAGAGTTGGGGCTCTTCAGACTGGAAAAGATAAGGCTCCAGCCTTGCATACTAAAGAGGATCTTGAAAGATGGGGGACAGATTTTTTTAATAGGGCTTGTAGCAACAGAACAAGGGGTAATTGTTTTAAGGTAAAAGAGCAGAAATATATAGGAAAGAATTTTTTTATTATGAGGATTTCCCAGAGAGGTGGATGCACCATCCCTGTAAACATTAAAGGTCATATTGAATGGGGCTCTGAGCAACCTGATCGGGTTGAGGATGTCCTTGCTCATTGCAGGGGTGTTGGATTTCAGTGCAGTTTTAAGTAATTATGAATATGCTTCCTGCAGATTTTGAGGGTTAAAATATTGCAGGAATATATATTACAAAAGTAGAAGTAGGAAGAGAGTCTCTGAATTACAGCTCTTTCTCAAAATAGTAAGTTTTGACCTCTTTAGCTGAAAAGTCGCTGAGTAGCCAGATGTTAAAAAATTTGCTGAATAGTTGTCTCTTAGATTACAGAAGAACATTCATTACAGTGATTGCATTTGACAGCTACAGATGTCTTAGCTAAATGCTGTCAGACATATAATCTGCTAAACTGTAATGTAGTGTTTAAATCTCTTTAACTCTTGTTAGCTAGATTACATGATGATACTGTCATTACTTCTGCCACATATGAGGGATTTCTCATGTAACTGTGTACAGAACTGTATTTCAGACCTTCAGAGAGGCAAGTGTCTGTGGAAGGAATTTGACAGAGTGATTTATTACACTTACAAAGCCCCTATTAATGCAGTAGCTCAGTATTCCCTTCCTTACTGGAATTGGCCTCACGGTTCAGCTGCGAGGTACTGAAGTTGAGTTCTCTGCAGCTGCGTAGATGAAACTCGGCAGTAGGTAGGAACTGACTTTTCTGAATAATACTGGAAATGATAAGAGTAACAGTTATATAAAGTCAATAATCCTTGTCTCAACCTTAGACTATTCTTCCTTTGGCATGTTGGAAAATTAAAAAAAATGGAATAAAAAATAGACAAAAAATAGAATAAAACTTAAAATGTCTCTAAATGTAAATATCCACACATTTGAATTCCTCCAGTAAAGAAAGATATATAAGAATACAACTTTTTTTCTTTGTTTTTTTGGGGTTTGTTGGGTTTGTTTTGTTTGGTTTTGTTTGGATTTTTTTTTTTTTTAACTGTAGATCTTAGTATATGGAGGTTAAGAAATGCAGCCAGAGAATGGATTAATTTGAAGAGGCAAAGAAATGGAGTGGAAATTTCTGCTTCACAAAGCAGAATTAAAAACAAATCAGCAAGTTCTGATCTATGCACATCTCTTATAATGAAATAAGGAATGTAAGGTAAAGGTAATTTCTATTTGTGTAGTTCAGGGATTGCAAATCTGACTGATTGCTCCAAGTGTCTTTTTCCTCTTAGCTAAGCAGGAGTGCACTGGGTGACTAAGCCAGCAGGTGCTGTTGAAAATATTGTGCAATACATTAAGTTGGAAGTCTGACTTGCATTCTACTGGAATCAGTTCTTGGTGGCAGTATGTAATGTGTGCCTTTTTGCAGAGTTTTTGTTTTGGTGTTTTTTTTGTTTGGTTCGTTAGTTGGGTTGGTTTGGTTTCTTTGTCTGGATTCTTAAGGGGAAAAAATCCAAAAAATATACTGCTGGAGTATCCATCTCTGTCTGCTGGTACACCCATAAATGCCTTTGAACAGTTTCAGCCAAATTTCACTAATTGTGAGAGACATAAAATACATAAAATTGCTTCTAAGTTATGTTGAACTTGGGACCAGGAAAACTTGAATATTTTTAATCACTGTATTGGATTTTAATTCTAACCTTTTTCTAGCAAGCATGTCATGATGATACTCATTGGCAGAACTTCCTTTATGGTTTGCAGTTTCATGGTCGTAAACAAGCATTACTTTACTTTCCTTGGAGAAGTTTTTGGTTTTAGTTGAGCTTTATGAGTAGAGAATAAAAGACTGATTATTTCAAAAACTCTCCACAGTTGTCTCACTTGGGATGTGGCAGTGTTGCTGAAGATGAGACATACTGAGATGTAGTTAAGTACCTGGGAGTACATCACAAATCTTGGGAGTTGAATAGATTTGCTGAATCAATATTTTCTGGTTACAAATTTTGCTATCTGTCATGAAGACATTGAGAACTTTCAGAATGCAAGTTATATTGTCTGGGAAAGGAGGAATCATAGGAACTGTAATTCAATTGACTATTTAACTAGACAGTAGAGTCAGGTGTGACTAAGCAACATATTAAAAAGGCTTTTTACTCATTAATCTTCAAGTATGGACTCATTTCCATTCTCGTGGAAGCACGGAGCCAGTCAAAGCAGAGGGTATACACCTCTATCATTTGACCAATGAGGAGAACAAAAGGTGGGGTGCCTCAGAAGTGATTTGAAAATTAATTTTCACACTCAGGCCTCTGGTAATCCCTGACTGTAATAAGGGCAAGGAGACTTCAGAAACGTGCCCTTCTGGAGAAGAGCATTCTCAAGAACACTGTTCATTTAGGTCTTGTTCACTACAATCTGAAGTTATCTACAGTTGTGTATATGTGACAAGGACAAAAGACTGAGGGCAGGGATGTACTTTAAAGTCAAGTTCTAACATTTCATAACTTTGCAGACAACTTTGTTAGAATAAAGTGTGGTGTCACTATAAGCTTCCCTTAATGTTTAGCACATTAGGGACTCAACTTTGGCTGACAAATTGAACAGTGAAAGGGGTGAAAACAAGATGGTATTACAGCCACATGCAAAGATTCAGAGTCAGTTTGCACATTGCAGGTATTGGAGCATATTTTTTGCTAACAGACAAGGTCAGTTTATTTAGTGTCTTGAAGTGATTGTGCAAAAGAAGGTAAGGGATGGAACAGTGAAGTTGAAAATGTCACAGTGATTATGATTTTCTGTCTAACTTTTAGAAACTTGGGCTCTGGTATTATATACAGTCTCAGTCTGATGAATCCTATTTGTGAGATGTATTTGTCTTCTAGAACAGAATGACCCAGGCATCGTCAGCCTTTCATTTGTCAGAACTTCTCACCAGTGATTTGTTAGTTCTTCTTGGTTGTAGTTTAGTCCCTGAAAAATGAATTTGATTCTACCAGCATTTATATTTTTCCAGTGATCCAGTCTGAAGACTCCAGTTATCTATGTAGAGAGATTTGAAAGGCCTGTTATACAATGAAAGAGGTATTAACCATAATTACTTGCTTAGATTACCTAGTAGATTTTTCTATTTTCAAAAGTTGAGAGCAGAGTATGGCAAAAGTCAGACATTCACCATCAGTTTTTACGTACATAAATAAAGATTTGTTTCTCTCTCTAAGTTCTCAAATAAGGTATTCAATATAACGGAATCATTCTGTTTTCTTATTCAAGAAAAGGATTTATTAGTACTTATTTCTAAGATGAAGTTATTTTTGTGCTGTTTCATTCATAATGTTAAAAGACTGGAAAAAGTTTCTCTTCAAAGCAGTTGGTTGTGACTTGACAATATCTTTGGATATCCTGGTGCCAGAAACAAAACTTTCAATTAAATCTCAAAAATTGTATATTCTGGATCAAATATATGAGAAATCTTTAGCAACCTAAATTTTATTGAAATTCAGAAGTTGAAGCAGGGGAATGTAACTGTCAAATCATTAAAGTATCAAATATGTGCATTAAGAACTGTGTGAACAAAACGTGTAAATTATCAAGAAATATCGAATTATCAGATATGTGCTCTGTCACACACCAGATTGTTCATCAGGCTGCTATAGTTACGCAAAATGGAGAAACTAACTTTCTTTATTGTGGTCTTTTCATTTGTACTTTAAAAGCGTTATTGAACTGTGTGGAGTTAGAAATAGCTTTTCAAAGGGACAAAAATA
>JAYRBT010000082.1:144288782-144309047 GCA_036023395.1 Myiotriccus ornatus | reverse complement strand
TGGTCTTTTCATTTGTACTTTAAAAGCGTTATTGAACTGTGTGGAGTTAGAAATAGCTTTTCAAAGGGACAAAAATATCAGGAAAAAAGAAAGTATTTAATCCAGTATTATATATTTTTGTATGGTGCTCTAGTCTTTAGACCATAATTTTTTGAGTAGAGAACATGGAACAGCAGGTAGTAGTGACAAAAACTGTGACCTTCATCTTCTTTTAAACCTGAACTTGAAGCATTTTGCGAACACTGAGATTTTCAGATCTGTGCTGTAGCTGGTCCTGCAAGGAATATCACAGTTGTCTTACCATTGCTCATGGAAGAGCTTCAGCAACAAGATGATTTTATTTCTGCTAGGTAGAATTACATGGAAAAACCCCTCATTCTTTCTTCCAAAAGTGTTCAGGTGGGTTAGTCTTGATGTCATGAATACCCAGGCTGTTTTTGCATAGATTGCATGATGAGAGGAGCAGATGTTCAGCAGATCACTCCGCCATAGCTGCACTGACTCCAGCATAACTGAGTCTTGTCAGCCAAAGCTACATCATGGTAGTTGTGATCCCACTCTGAAGCTTTACTAAACAAGTATAGAATGTTTGATCATGTTCATGTAAGTATGTAAAAATCCACTTCCTTTCTGGAAAAAAATCACCTCTGCTTGATTCTCAGTCTTACCTGTTGTCTGGTGCTAAGACACTTCCAGATTACGTGTCGATGAAATTTTGAGAATGGCTGATGCATATAATTCCCTCACAGCTTGTTGGTGTGGATTGTTACTTATGTAACTACTGTTAATTTATTTCTGGTATACTGAAGTTTATTCTGCTACTAAACAAACTACTCAAACTCCACAGAGTTTGTTGTATTTGCGTGACTAACAATTTGTGCAATTTTAGAGCTGCTCAACAAATGTGAAATACTACTGCTAATTAAAATACTTCTAATCAAGGAAATTCTTTTCTAATGTGATGGAAACAAACACTGACCCTGATTTCTTTTCATATTTTCAGCTTTATGTGGTGCTTCAGATTAGTGGTTAATGATTAGATTAAGATTCTGGACAGGGTCTGCTCTCTTTGCCATCTCACCAACAGCTACTGATAAAGTGATTGCAGGTCCCAAAACATTTCATAAATTACACAAGAAGCAAAAATGTCTGCTGATTTGATGAACATTTTCCAGAATGTTGCCACAAATAGAATCCATTTTTATTTCATTAAATAGCATAATGTAATATAAGGAAAAAATTCTAGCCTTATAAATTGAAGAACATTCAGGGTAAAGGAATAAGACTTTTCTTGTATTTGTTTTCATTACCCAGAAAATTCTACTCTGAGCAGTTTTTGCTTATGCTGCTGTTTGGAAAAGGTTTGACCAGGTTATTAAAGCAGGTTGTTTTCCCCTCAGCAAAATGATCAGTTGATTCCTGTAGTAGAAGAGAAATCCAGTGGCAGAGGGCTGAGAGGTGGTTGGGCTGGGGACTGCCTCTGCTTTTGTCAGCACAGCAGAGGAGAAAACCTCCCATGAACTCTTTTGCTTCCTCACTGGGACAGAGATCCTGCACACAGATGTGGGCTGGAATGTCTGATGACATCCCACAGAGCCTTGGTGGAGAAGCACCGGCAGAATTTGGAAAATGCTTTGCAGAACTCTCCCTGTTTTAACAACTAAAGATGGTGCATTTTCAGTTAAAAAGCTTTTAATATACTTTATTTACATGCTTTTGTCACCTGTGTTGTGATCCCAGAAGTGCATTCTCTCATGCAGTGACTTTGCCTCTTTTCTGTTTGTCCTAGTTCTGATCTCCTGGGTAAACACACAGTTTTCTCACATCTGTCTTGTGCAATGCTGAGCTTGGAACTGTGACCCAAAGTACCACTTAGTATGCAATGGAGTAGGAAGATGTACAAATCATGTTGTGATTGGAAGAAATTAAACATCATTGTACTATTAAATTTCCATTTTGCTGTTTTTCATGTAAACACAAATTGCATGAAAGCAAGCTAGATTTTTTTCCATTTAATCGAGCTCCTCTATTAGAAAAGAACAATGAGATTAAATGCTGAAATTCAGAGAGTATATTTGAAATCTTTGATCATCGTGTCATGTGGGTAAGTTGCCTTAATGAGTGGCCTGTACACATTTCTAAGTGTGATCTGAAGGAGTATCCTTAATAGCAGTAGAATCTGAAAATTTTCTTAAAACTTTGACCTTTCTTACACATTTTTTTTCATAGCACAAACATGGTGAGGATTGACATTACCAAAACATAAAAATTAATGATCAAATAAAAAAGTTTATGCAATTTTATTTTCTCTCTAAATGAAGTATTTCTGTTTTCCACAGATGAATCTGTCACATAAAAATTAATAGACAGCCAGTGTGTTAAAAATGAGCAGAAAGAAAAAATAATTAAAATACAATTAGGTTAAAAAATGGTCTTGTATCAAAAGCCAACCATTTGTAGTGTGATACCAGCCGTCACCATGTTCTGATATAATACAAATTACAGATATGAAAAATTAAATTACGATGTTTGTAGACTAAAGATTCTTTTCTACAAAATCTTAAGAGATTTTGTAGTACTTTTCTGGGTTTACGTTGAGGTTTTTTATAGCAATCAATTTTCAAGTTACAAGAACTCTTAACCCTGGTTTAATTGGACTTAGTAACAACCCTCACGCTAAAGTCAAGGTCTTTATAAACAGGCACTCAAAATAGAATCACAGAATCACAGAATAAAGTCAAATAGTTCTCTTATATTTGACACTGAAGTTAAGTTTTTCCCATTTGTTCCCCTCTTGTTTCAGGAGCGGAAAAGTTGAGAAGTTAGAAGTGGATCCTAGCAAATACTCATTCCCTGATGTGACAAAGATAATCCAAGAAAAGGAACGAACTGGACAGGGACCTATAAAGCTACAACCAGAGAAGATCACAGGGGTTAAGAAGAGTTGTGTTGATTTTGAAAATGATGAAGATGTTCCTCCCTTAATTTGAAACATTCTTAAACAGTCCCTCTATAATATATGTCCCTCTATAATGTGTCTTTAAACAGTCCCTCTCTTTCTAGATATATATTTATATGTAGTGTGTATGCTTGAGTTGGTTTTGGAACCCTATGTGTAAAGCAAATATAATAGAGGTGGAGTTGGAAATATCATTACATTTCTTATCAATAACTTTTTTATGCTTGTGTTTTTTGCTGAATTTTCTGTTAGTATATTGCTATATAAATTCATTTTTCTATATTGCTTGCTTAGTGTGAGATCAGAATGGGAGTCATATATCAGAGATTGTCTTTTCTTCAAAGAATTTACTGTCTGGGTTGAAAGATGACCTATTACTGTAGAAAAAGAGAGAAGGAAGGAAGAAAGCAGTAGTAACCAGATTTATGATTATTCTCATTAAACTAAGGATAGGAAAAATCTCTATGCATTCCTTCAGTGTTTTCATTTTCATGAAGGACAACAGTAGAAGAAAATAAGGTATTAGGAGAGTGAGAGACATTGCTGCAATCTGTCATACATCAGTGGATGTTTTTCCTGCATAATGCACAGCTCCTGGATTCTGGAGCTGGTTTAACAAGGCCACTCCTTGAAGGTTTTAGGAGAGAATAAAGAGAAACTTCAAGCAAAAGGTGAGCTATGTTACCTTGCTAATGCTCTTGAAATTGTTTCTTTATAAAGGAAGACTTCATTTGGTTCTGCAGAAAGAAAATGCTTCAGATTCAAATCAGCTTTTGCTTTTGGTCAAATGGGATAGGGCAAGTAAATTTAAGTCAGGAAGAATCAAACCGTATTATCTGGTTAGAACTTGTTTTCATCCTGAAGATAGAAAATTAATAAGTTGCAATTATAACTGAACCACTAAAACTCCACTTAAAATACAGTGTTTAGGTAGCAGTCCAGATTCAGATAGTGCCCATAATACCCTCAGCACATAGTCCAGTTCATGACACATTCTGCAAAAGTCTTGTATCCCTAATTGTGAAAAACATCCTGCAAAAAACTCAGCAGTTCGAATGAAAATATTGCTATTGAATTCTGGGAATTTTTAGCCACTCTAAAGTGCTTTATGATTCTTCACAGATGTTTAATGTAAGATAAAGATAAATAGTCTATCTTAAAGGGCACTGAAGAGAAGCAGAATATACCCATCAACTCAGGCTGATGGCTTGGACTGATGCATTTTCTTCGGTTGCAATTTGAAACGGATATGGGATTAAAAAAACGAAGTTTCATACTAATGCTGCCTATACTGAGAGCTGAAAAGAAAGTTTATATATTACAAAGACATAGACCAAAGTGGAATTTGAGCATTATCTGATGCACTGTCATATATATAATCTCATATTTTTCTTATGAACTGACTCAGTTTTTCCAGTTCCACAATATTCTTCCATGATACAAGCCTCTCGGCCCTGAAATCTATTTAATTAGCTCTGCTCTGGTTAATGGAGTATAAAAACATGAACTGCTTTTGCAATATGTCCCTGTTCACTGTAAATGGCTAATTGTGCCGAGGAGGAGGAGCCAAGGAGGGAGCAGCAGCAGAGGCACCCTGAGGAGAGCTGGAGGAGCAGGAGGAGGGCAGGGGGGAGCTGCAGGTCCTGGGCAGGGATCACCCCCTGGCAGCCCCAGGAAGACTTCACTGGAGCAGAGACCCCCCCTGCAGCCTGGGAGGTCCTAAAAGCTGGTGCTATTTTATGTAGCTGTGCAGCCCTAGTAGGAAAACAGGCAACAGACAATGTAATTTTTACCAGTCAGATGAGGAATTCATGTTTTTGTTCGTTTCAAATCTACTTCCTTCTGGTTTGTGTGGGAGTATGAATATTGCTGACCTTGGGATGGGTGAAGAGGAAAGGCTCCACCACCTTTTTGAAGATAAAAATCAGTAGATTTTGGCAGCACATCCAAAAATTTGTCTTCTGGAGTTTCACTGATTGCTGTGGGGATTCTCTGAAGTTTCTAAGAGTTGAACCCATTGCAGGCTTTCCTATTTTCCTTCATTGCTTGTTTCTGAAAATCACGTAGGGACACTCCACCTTTCAGACCTTCTGCCAATTTGGATGAACCTGTCAAGGATTTCAGAAGGTTATAGAAAACAGGCATCTGGTCATGTGTGATTATTTTATTATTTTCATAGGCAAAGAGCTCTAAAAATTGGTCTCTGTTGCCAGATCAAAGGATAACACAGCTGGATCTTTCCCCATTCCAACTCAGTTCTCTTTTTAATCTAGTTTCTAGTAAATATATTTTGCTCTGTTTTGGAAAAAAACCAAACAAAAAACTGCATTGAGCTACAATTACACCTCATAGGAGAATTAGTAGCAGGTACCAAAATATACTTGGAACTACAGAAGAAAGAGTTCTTTCACATGGTACCATAATTGTGGGTACAGTCTGAATATGGAGTGTGTTCTGAGAATCAGCTTCAACAAAACTCTCAACGTTTGTATGGGCCATGGAGAATAGGAGCAGAGGTTGATCACAGAGAAATGAAGTCCACAAGCACAAGATGACACCAATGGCCCACAAAAGCATAAACACACCTCACAAAGTATCAGTTACTGATCCCTGAGGTAATGCAACTTTGAGAAAAGAAAGCAAGGGAACAAAGGACATGTGGCCAGTGTAGATAAAATATCCCCTGTACAGCAAAAATGCAAAGAAGATAACAAAAGGAGTAAAAGATGTTCACAGCCCTCACCAGGAAAAGGAAGAGGAAAGAAGGAAACTCCAACACTGTCTCCCCCAGTTAAGGACGTGGCAGCTGATCAAAGCCATTGTGCATCTGCAGCACGATGCTCCTACTTAGAGCAGGCAACAAAGAGCTGCTTTTTGATTTGCCACTTGCCTCATTCTGCCACTGCAGACTCAGCAGTTGTATGTACAGCATTATCTCTTACTATGTAATTGGGTTAAGTAGATTAAAATTTCAGAAGGCTCTGAGTGTGTGTTGTGATATTTCACCTCTAACTAGGTGGCTGGATGAATTTTAGCAGTATGTAGTGGATGGGCCTGTTCATCATCCATTAGACAGGAGATGGATGGGGTTAATGACAAATTCTAGCAGTACTAAGAGGAAAGATGTGTAATGTTTCAGGAGTGCCCTTGGATTTGCCACAAAATCTTACTCTTGTTCTATAACTGGGATGGGATCTGCAGTCAGAACAAGAGGAGTTTGTTGATGCACAAAACAGAAGGTGTCCAGTTCCCTCCAGCACTAAATTGATTCATCTTGGTCAAAAAAAAAAAGGAAAAAGCAGAAGTGAATCTGTGACGCTATGATGGGGTAAAGCTCTCCTGCACTTACAATTACAGCTGTATTGTAAAGCAACAGGCAATAAAATAGCAAAGCTTGGTTCAAAACTGCCTTTTGTCCTACAGTCTTAGAGGTATTTGTGAATATACTCAGTGTGGATAACAGCGTTGGACATGCAAAATGTGCTTTCCCACTGCATGTTTCAACTGATAATTGCCATAAGGGGAAGCTGGTGAGGAGCAGATAACATTTCTTCCTGGGTAATGAATACTGAAAGAAAGCTGCAGGGTGGCCTGAGCATTAAGCCTTTTCCTGAACAGTTGCTGAAGACCAGGTGTTTGCTGTCAGAGCTAGACTGGGTGACTAACTTCACCCAAACAAAAACAGCATCACAGAATGTTCAAAGTTGGAAGGGGCCTGTGGTGGTCATCTGGTCCAACTTCCCTGCTCAAACCTAGAGCCAGTTGCCCTGGACCATGTCCAGATGGCTTTGGAATATTTCCAGAAGTGGAGAATTCACAACCTCCCTGGGTGATCCATGCAGGCACTTGATCACCCTCACAGTAAGAAAGAGTTTCAGGGAGAACCTCCTGTGTTTCAGTCTGTGCCCACTGCCTCTGGTCCTGTCACTAGGCACCACCTATTTATTGTTTAATTGTAAATTATTTGTGAATAAATGTATGTCTTCTGTTACAGAGTCCTCTGCAGCACACTGAAGCTTATTGTTCTGATTTGCATCACTTAAACAATACTGACAGAATCCAGCTGTCTCCTTCCACCTCTGATACACCCAGGCAGACTAAAAGCTCAATGAAGCTGAAATCTGAGCAAACAGCATATAAATTAACAAGGACAAAAGGTATGACATAATTTAGGAAACACAGCTTACTCTGAGAGTGACAGTTCATGTTTTACTTTTTAAAGAGCAGAAATGATCAAACAGATTATTAGTGGCAGAAGTGCTGCTGTTGGTTGCACAGTTGTGCACTGAAATTACCTGATAATCAACTGGGATCTCTCTGAGGCAGGTTCTGTACAAATTGTTCCCGCATCAAACCTATCACAGTCAAAACACTATGAGAGCCACATCAGGCCTCAGGACTATTCACTATATCGTTTTCTGAACCACCACAGATTATCTGAGCTAGTTATAAAACCTTTAGGCATTAGAAGGAACAGGGAGGCAAGGGAAATAATGTCCCCTGTTAACCCAGCCATTGGCAATGTTACTTTGTTCCTTGTTTCCTTTAATATAAAGCATGTTAGAAAGTCTGGGCATAGTCTCTCCTGCCTTACAAGCCCTTCCTATAGGCAACAGCGACCAACAGGCTCTAAGACAAAGCTTAAAAGAGAGCCACACATTGGTTTAAGAAACTACTCTACAGCTCCTCCACAGGGAAGTCGTGATGTGGTGGGAATTGGCCAGCCCATTCCCTGAAGGAGATGGTGTAGTACAGAACCAGCCCTCTACTTTGTCTGGGTGTTGGCATAATAAATACTTTGCCCTTGGATGACCCCAGATCTGCACGGTGGCAATTTTTCCATATAGGCCACTGTCTGGAAGTGTGTCAACCTATAAAGGATTCTTCTCATATTTAACAAAAGCTTTTCTAGCGTAGAGTATTGGAAAATCATAATCACCAAGTCCACGGTGGGGGTTGTACTGCTGTTACTGGAAATACAGCTTTCAGTGTGGTACAGCCTGAGTGTCTGGGGAAAAAAGTCTCAGAACTTACAGCATGTATGATATGAACAGAAGCACTTAAAGCTCCACAGCTCTAAAATCATCTTTAAGCATCTTTCTCCTCAGAAACTTCACAGGAAATCTGTGTGTAGAAGAGTTGACTGGTGAACATTTGGCTAGAAAGATGTGAGCTCTGGCTAGGCTTTGACCCTTGTTGTGCTCTCAGTGCTAACCATCTGCAAGTCTACCAGCAGCATAATTATGCCTGTTTGACAGTGTACATAAATTAGTGTTGGCTCTTCTGGTTTTGCAACAAGGCAGGCAGCCATCTGACTTTTTAGTTAGGGATTTAACTGAGATTGATAATAAAGTTCCAATATGCTTCCATATTTAAATGAAAGTGCATCAGCAGTATAAAATTTTCAAAGGGAAAACATCCATGGAGATTTATCAGTCACCTGTGAAGCACAGCTGAAGTGAAGCATGACGTCAGCCATGGAAGATATCCAAGCTGTCTGGTTTTCCTGCACTGAACTCCATTCTGCAGTGGAAATCCTCTAAGGGAATCAAGTCCCTTTTTTTTCACTCATTTTATTTTAATTTCCATGAACCTGAGACTTTGTACTGTACTTGTGAACATTTAAAGATGGTGATATCCTGCATCATTTTCAGAACTTCCTTATGTGTGCTTATGCTCAGTAACTAGTTACAGCTTCAGCTACTTAAATGCTTAAAAAAGTTCCACCCTTCCTTATGTTTGTAGTAAAAGCTATATTCATCTCACTAAAATTATTTTTCAATATTCTAAATAAAAATATATGTCTGTTTAAATGTATGCTTACAGTTTAGCTCAGTCTGGAAATTCATATTTGAAACTAAGCTGACGTCAGACATTCTTAAAACTTTTCCAAGTGCGCCTCCAGTACAGGTCTACAGTATCTTAGATCAATCAATTAAACTTTTTCAGTTTCCTTCCCACAAATCTTGAGTGCAGCCTGAACATTCTCAAAGTGGTAGTGAAGTGTCAAAGGCTCCTACATGTTAACGTGTACCTCATAGGTGTGAATGTGTCATCAGATTACCTGGTGCTGACTGTGCTGGAGGGATTTTTGTGGGGCTGGAGGTAATTTCTCACACTTTATCAGCTGTGATGAGACACATAATTACATGCCTGTGATCTGTAAAGCAAATTCTCCCTCTTTATCAGTGTCTGACATTGGATGCTTAACAACCTGGTTAATCAAAACCAGATTATGCTGCTAGAATTAATGAGGCATTGAAGGGGTTTAATGACTGAAGGAAGCTTTCTAAAGTCTGTGTCTAAGGGATTTCTTAGTTTAAGATTTGCTCATAAGCAGTAGAGAAATGTGTGGCGTGGAAGTTGCAGTTATTCAGATAAATGAATTTCGCTGAGTCAACCTAACCCTGATATCACTGAAAATCTGAACTCTAGTTCATGTTGTTTTGATAGACAAAGAAGCTCTTTCTTCTTTCCCATTGTATTAGTTCAGGGTTCAGTACAGAAGATTCAAGGACAGCTGGCAAAAATGACCATTTAAATAATTTCAGGACTGAATTAGAAGAGATTTTATTGTTGGATATAATATCTGAATCACAGGGTTAAAACAAATTACTACACCTAGAGATACAGAAGTCTGCCTGTTAAATGAGCTACAGAATTAGTTTCAGCACCTGACAGCACTTGAATTTGTCACTGGGCCCTTCAATCAGGAAAAAAAGCATAGTTTGATCAGATAGACTGAGGTTCCAGGTGTTACTCTTTGATTGTAAGAACTTTATGTGGTATTCTTTGACCCAGAGCTTTTTTCAGATTGGGAAAGAGAATCCAAAATGTTGTTCAGTGTGTCCAAGGAATGAACACCCGTCTGTGAACACAAGTATGAATGTTCTTCCCACTGCTTGTACTGCAAAATGCTCTCACTGCTTCTGTACTTCCTTGCTCATACAGGGACATGACAGTGGGTCCTTTCAGGTGGTTCTAGGAATTATTGCCTGACACTGCAAACAAGAGAACAGCAAATGGAGACAAGCAGGACACCCACTTCAAAAGTACCATCCATTCCTGAACTAAGCCAGACTCCACTGCTCCATTTCCAGGCTACTGCTTCTCGTGAATGTGGGGCTGGTTTGGACCTTTCATGTTGATTTTAGAGTTCCTGGTTTATGTTCATAAGAACTTGCCATTTGCTTTTGCCAAAGAAATTTTGGTAAACAGCTTGATGTGCAAATTAACTCTCAAATTCTGCATCTATCATGTTTTATTGTCAGGATGAGTCATTGAAGGAAAAATGCCTTT
Source organism: Myiotriccus ornatus (assembly GCA_036023395.1). Lineage (NCBI taxonomy): Eukaryota > Metazoa > Chordata > Aves > Passeriformes > Tyrannidae > Myiotriccus > Myiotriccus ornatus. Next base: position 144,298,789 of record JAYRBT010000082.1, on the reverse strand, counting down.
GCAATAAGAAATTCCCAGCACTCAGATCCCAGGTCCTTTACTCCAGGACCCCATGCATCATTCCCAGAAAGGGCTGAGCTCTATTGGTTTATCTAGTCTCTACTCACTTCCTGAGGAGGCCTGAAAGCTTCCCAACATATCTCAGCTTAATAGATGCTGAAATTACAGGTAAACCAACAGTCTAATCTGGGAAAATATATCCCCATCCTGTGAGTGAGCACGTGAAGAATTTTAGATAAAATGACAAACCTCAGTCACTCAGTCCAACAGTGGCAGAGCTGAGAACATAATTCTGAATCCCATCACTTGAGGATATCATTCAGAAGACCATCAGTTGAGGGTAAGAGGCACAAATACACCAATAAATTTCTTATGCAATGTCTCACAGCAGTAGGTGTAAGCAAGACCAGCTGAAGCCACATCAGGAGTCCATTTGGCCCAAGATGTGGCTCAGTGCAAGCAGGACTCTTCATAGGCCAGCAAATACAGTGAATAGCAGTGTAGCCCGCATTCTGGAGGGCTGTGTGTGACTGCCCCATCACACCTGCTAACCCTTGAGGGAGGCAGGATTGAGATTGTGGTTCTCTTGCACACTCCAATATAGCCCAGCCCCTTCCTCCTCATCCTGGGGGAGGCAAAATTCAATTTTGCATGCCCTGCTGGGAGCACTTGACCCTGTTCTGTGTAAGAAATGTTGAAAAGAGCGATCCTTTCCTGATACAATCTCAGACAGTCAGCAGCTGTAGGAAAGCCTGACCTAAGGGCTAACATGCAATTATATTTGATGGAACACTCCTCTGTGAATCTGTGTTGTCATTATTTCACACTAACTATGCTTATAAACCTCCATTCTGTATCCTGTGGCTACAAGTTTCATGCTTTAATTATGCATCCTGCAAATATTGGCCTTAGTTTATTTTAAGCCTATCAGCATTTCCTTGGGGATTCCTAGTTCCTTTGATTCATCCTGTTGTTTTCCTCAGAACCTTTTCTACTTCTATACACTGAGGAATGACCAGCACAAAATCTAAGAAATGTTTGTTTTGTAGTTTCACACAGCCCCATGTTATCTCTCATTTTCATACAGATTTGTAGTGGTCTCTTTTCTTTTGAATACTGTCAGGCACTGAGCCCACATATTTATAAAACTGCCTACAGGGAGCTCAGATTTTATTTCCTGAGTTTCAACAGCTAGACACGAACCTGCCATTATGTACTGACAGATCAAGCTGGTTTAGGTAGAGTTATTTTCCCCTTTGTATTTAAAGACATTAAACTATTGTTTCCTTCAGTCACTCAGCTCCTTGGGATTTCCAGACATTTTTGTACTCTTCTCAAGCAGTTTGAGGTATGATTCCTGCAAACATCAAAATTTATTTTAGCAAATATTATCATCTCTTTGTTCATCTCTTTGTCTGGACCATTTGAGAAGCTCAACTTCGAGCCCAGGTCTCTCTAGGGATCCACAGATAATCCTCCACTGTGAAAACTGACTATTTATTCCTACTCTGTCCTGTCTTTAAGAAATTCTTAATCCTTGGGGTGACCTTCCTTCTCACACCGTGGCAGCTTAGTTACCTCCATAATCTTTCAACCTTGTCAAAAGCTTTCTGAAAAACTGAATGCATTATATCAACTAGAACATCCTTTTCCATACACTCATGGCAAGTATTTCTAGTTGAGTTGAAATATCGGCAGAAAAACTTTCAAGTGACTGGTCATTTTAGTTGCTTCTGTATTTGGTATCTAATTTGAGATGCCTTTGGAGGGCAGTGATTTTTCACTTTTTCAATAAGTGACCAAGCCCTTTAGTCGTTACCTTGGAGAAGTTTAAAGTTGAACATGCTAGTTCTTGCTTAAAAACTTGCTTAGGCTGTGTGGAAATGTACAAAGAGAAAGTAGAATAAAGTGGCATTACTGATTATGCTGAAGACAGAGACTGGTCACAAAACACAAAGGTGAGAATTTCAAAAACACATGTCCTTCAAAAAACACAAAATAGACACTCCTTGCTTCCCATCCAGCTTTTATACAGTTAAATGAGTTAAATGCACAAGATTTTTTTCCCCATGAAGGCAGATAGGATGAAAAAAAGACATCACTATTTGCAGAGAAAGCAGAGCAGAGAGAGTCCTCCCCTCTTCTGGACTGGAGTTGAGGAGGAAGCAGAACATGCTGAGATTCCAAAGGCACTAAGGGCAAAAACCCTTCAAGCACTTTTGTCCATGTCACTGCCTGAGAGTAAATTGCTGGGGCCTTTTCACTTCCACAGCAATCTGGCTGTACAATGATTTTCAAAAATGTCATTCTCAATTGGAAGGTCATTCCAGCAGAAAAGTTCTCCAACAGCTAGCAGAGCAAATTTTGACTTTCACCTTTAGAAATCCATTTCCAAATTCCTTTTGAATTTTTTTTTAAAGGTAATGAACTCTTATTCTACACTAGAGCTTGAAAGAGCTGAATGTTCTTGTTCCCTTTAGAATTGAAAGAACTTACCATTTGCATGTCTATAGTCTTTAGTAGATCCACTTTGTACATCATTTGCATGCCTTTGACTGCATGACAATTAACAAATTAATGTCTGCATATGATGTATCTTTCTGGGAAATGGTAAGAGGTTAGTGAGAAGCTTTACCATATTCAACATATTCATTGGCATTTCAGGGTGAAGCAATTACAGTGTCTCCACTAAATTTATTACTGCACTCTGAAAGGGGATTCAGACCTTGACAGTTTAACCTTGGTTATTCTGATAGTGTGATATAGAAATATGGCAGACCATAAAAAATGCAAGAGTTGTTTAGAACTTAGTCAAGAAACTCATTGTGAATTCCATTATAAAGAGTTTTGGAGTGAAGCATGACTTGGGAGTCCAAATATAGCATTTTAAATTACAAATACATCAATGAACCTGAGAACATCAGTCAGGAGAAGGAGTTATGGTCTGAATACAGGAACTGCAAACAGGTGCTAATTCTTCTTCCACTAAATCCTTATGAAGTTGGGTAGTTTTTATTGGTCTCCTCCTTCATTCTGGCATTTCAATACAAGAAAGGCTGTGAAGAATTCAACTGCATCTCCATGCATAGGTGTTGAATCCTTGTAAACGAGGTCTGATAACGAATTTTTGCAGACCTTATGCGTATAAATCCACTGATGCACCGCTAAGGTTGTATGTGTAAAACCCTGCAGAAGTGGAACAAGAAGAATTAACTTGACATACACCCTGAAGCTTCCTGAGATCACTTTTACCTGCCTCTTTCTCATCAAGGATTTCTATGATCCTCGCAGGGTTGATGGGGTTACCTGATCATGGTCCTCACTCCCTCTGCTTCCTGTTTCAAAGTAGGTTATGAGGCAACAAAATTTGTTCCTGCAGTGGTGATAATGCACTGCAATACCCATCCTATGGCAGTCTGACAAATTACCATGTTCTACACTCTGCAGACACTTAGAGGATGAGGGTGCACAGAAAGGTTGAAGGTGAGTGGGAGGGGGGACTTCTGGAGAGTTGGGTGTGCTGGCAACCTTTGGCTGGCTTATGCTGGATTTCATAAGTAGGATACAGCTTAGACCCATGGCTTTCCATTAACTTCCCACTGCAATATCCATAGCCTCACACTCCAGTGATGACAGCCAGCCTTCTGGTTTGGAGTGCTCATATAGGAGAGCTGAAGAGAGACTGCAGCATCCCAGGCACTTGTTTGAAGACTTCTGGCTGGTAGTAGTGGATGGAGTCTGACAGTGGGTGCCTCATCCTGACCTCTCCAGGCAGTGGGAGTCGGATGGTGAGTGACACCAGAAGGCTGAAGGCAAGTGATCCCCAGCATGTGGTACCCAGTCACCCTTAGCAACCCTTCCCTTTGATAAGACAAGAGGATCTGCATGACTTTTTGGTGAAATTAGCTCATAGAAAACAAATCTTTGCTTGTTAAATGCATGACATGTCAATTGTTTGTACATGCATCTAATTAGCACGAGATTTGAAGACATCTTTGGAGGGAGCCAGAGGGTAGAGGAGAGGCATCACATTCTTCTTGTTTGTCACTTTTTTGTTGTCAAAACCATATAATTTATGTTAAATGTCTTATTAACCAGAGCTTGACTTTCTGACATGTAAAAATACATCCCTTTGAAACTAAGCTGTCCAGATTATACAAGACCCAAGACACATTTCCTCCAGCTTTGCAATGGATTAGTCTCTGTTACCAGCTCAGTGAACACTGACATCTTTTTTTGTTTGATAGCTCTGCATATGTAGTTGCTGAGCAAACCAAGATCCCTTTTATTATTCTTTTTTTTTTTTTTTTTTTTTTGCCTCTGGGTGCCTTGCCAAGGTGCAGTCAAGCAGCAGAACATTTCAGTGAAGTATTTTATGAGAGAATTTGAATTTGGTTATGTCTTACATGAATTCATCCCAAGTCACCCTTGTTAGTTTAAAATACCAAGTAGCCTTTAAATTGGACACGTGCAAACACTCCATTTTAATTGAGGACCTATTTAACTGGGTGCTGGAGCATGTTGCCCAGAGAAGTTGTGGATGCCCCACCCCTGGAAGTGTTCAAGGCCAGATTGGATGGGGCCCTGAGCAACCTGATCTAGTGGGTGGGATCCCTGCCTGTGGCAGGGGCGTTGGGACTAGATGATCTTTAAGGTCCCTCCTCACCCAAGACATTCTATGATTTTTCAAGTATCTTTCCCTACCTCAGCTAAATTTTACTAACATGAAACTTAACAATCAGCTCTTTGCACAGGCTGCAGCACATCCCAGGAGCTCTCCTGCAGAATGGCCATGCACAGAGCAGTCTCGTGCCTTATGCATGGCCTACACAAGGTCTCTTCTCCGTATGTCCCCATTCCTCAGTATGTTCTAATGATGTCTGATCTGTGCGTTTCCAAAACTGACAGTCATCACAGAATCATAGAATATCCTGAGTTGGAAGGGACCAGCTCCTAACAGTCTTACAGAAGTAAAATATCTTCGAATTTTTATTTTTTTTTTCTGCTGGGAAACTGTAAAGGGAGTTCACTGACATTGAGAGCAGCTCTTGCAAGTTCCACTGGCAGTTGCTTTTGCACAGGAGCCAGGGGAGGAATGTACAGAGGAGCCAGACTGGGAGTGTGGAGAAAGGCCCTTCAAAATGCCAATCACCTTTGAGAACACAGCCCCAGAGAGATGACAGTGATCCAAGAAACTGAGAGGTGAAGATGTGCTGTGGAAAACTCACCAGAAAGACCCAGACACGCTTGCAGAAGTTGTTCAAGGAGCTGATCTAGTCAGAGGGGTCCTTTGTGAACAGGACATATGAGGAGGTCCTGAGTCAACAGATCATTGGTAAAATACCTTCCATCTGTGGATCTGTGGGTACAGCCAGACATTAATTTATCCTCAGTCTGTCTAGAAGCAAGGCTGATTTACTTCACTCCTGTCCAAATGCAATGTGGGGCAGAATATCACAATGACTGTGAGGTTTTGTGTCCTTTGGATCAGGCTCAAAAGATGATGGGAAGAATCAGCCAGCCTGAAGGAGCTGAGGAGCAGTGTAGTTATGGTTGATACCACGGGGAGCAGGCACAGTTTTTGGGTGATATGAAAAGCAGTGATATCAGTAAAAATTTTCAATGACTCCAGCTCACTGCAAATGTTGTGCTAGTTCCAGATGTCTGGTTAGCACCAAATTGCTGAGCAAATGAAAAAATGCAAAATACAAAGAGAAATAAATGAGATATTAAGAACTCCAGAGACAAGGAATACCAAAAGACATGGTTGTCCTCAAAAAATCAGCTCTTCTGTAGTGCACACACCTGGCAGTCTTTATTCATCTTTCTCATCTTTATACAGAAAGAGAGCGAATGAATATATGCATAATTAAAAGATAGGGCTGATTTGCACTGTAATGAACCATCCTAACTGTAGGAATTCCTGACTTTGTATATGCCTAAAATATCTTCTTTGAATAATATTTGTATTAATCTTATTTTTATTTTTAATTTATTTAATGCTGAAAAAATATTTAAACTCCAGAGATGCCTTGAAAGAAGTCACAGACAATTATATGCTCCTGCTTAATATTCAGAAGAAAGAGAAAAGAAGCTGTTAAACTATCCATGGTCTGTGCCAGATCTCCAAATGTCTTCTCTGAAAGCTAATTACATCTTGGCATATGGAGTCTTGGCAAAAGTGTTGCAATAAAAATAGAGAACAAGAAAAGAAATAATTCTCTGCATTTAAAAAAAAATAATTCATAGAGCAAAACTCCTTGGTCTCCTGCTGCTTGCAAGCTGTTAATATAGAGCAGAAAGGAACGTTTCCTAATTTAGTATGGACTTTCTTGTAAGAACTGCCAATTCTTCAGATGCTGGGGGAGAGCTAGAGTAGCAGAGCTGTCCAGAATACCAGAGTTATAATTGTTTTTGTCAGTCTCTACTGCCTATCAGCAGAGACACTGGCAAGTAATCCAATTAAAACAAGCATCTCTCATTTGGAGAGTTGAATCTCAGTAAGGAAATCCAAGCTCCACTGAGGAAAATGGGAGTTTGCCCTCAGCTTCAGTGAAACCAGGACTGAAAGAACTGGCCTTGATTTTAGAAATTATTGGTGGGCAAGAAGGACATTTGAAATGCATGTGTAAGACTAAACTATTAATTTAGTGCCACTGACTTTAATGTAGAACATTATGTTCCAAGTCCAGCTGTCAGACACTTTAGTCAGATTCATCCCAGCTACCTTTAGATTCCTACCACGTAGATGTCTATCTCTCTCCTAGTCACTTTTTACACTTCTAAAGTCAGAGAGAGAAAAACAAGCTGCTTAAAGATGTAAATAATCTACTTTTGGCATTTGTGACGAAGTGCCTGTTTCTGAAGTCTGTCTGGACGAGGACTCTCAGGCTACATCTGTGCTATTAAGTTAATGGTGTTGATTCTCCACACAGTTTCTGGAAATTGTTCCTGATGCATTTTCTGCCTGGGACCAGCTAACATGCTCCCACGTAGTCCCCAGACTCAGCTGAGGAGCTAACACGAGCCAGGGACTATGGATGCAGCTCTTCTGTTTCCCAGTGGAAAGGATTTGTTCATACAGGTGCAGGCAGACACCCCTTGGTGTCAGACAGGGGGATGTAGACACAACCTGAGAGACTTGGTCCAGAGTACAGATCAGCTTTGGAAAGGTCTGCATTCAGCCACGGGAATGGATTTTGTGTGTCCAAGTAGATGAAATGGTTTTTTTCTTCCTAATAAAAAAAACATTCCACGGCACAACATTTCTTTGATGGCAAAGGCAAACACGGCAATCATCGCGTGTTGTAAAGTGAGATTAACAGGAAAGTACTGTCAGCAGCAAAAAGAACTGAATTCCTCTGCAGTTTTGATGCAGTGTTCATCCTCTCTGAGCCTGGCCTGGCAGGCAGAAATCTAGAAAGCCCAGAAAACAAGTTCAATATGTTGCAGCTACTGTGCAACCCTGGATCTGCAATACTGAGAGCAAATGGGAACCTGATTGTGTGCTCAGTGCATGCCTGTATTAGAAATTGCAGTGTTTATCTTACTACATCTGACTTTCACACACTAGCAATAGAATTAGGATTTTGACCTGCATAGAGAAGGAAAGAGAGTTAAAGCTAAATAGATACTGACCTGCCACGTGGTGACAGCACATTCCTGGACATTTCTCAGTCTTCATACACTTTGAGCCTTTTCGTGCTCAAATATTTCTCTTCCGAGGTTTATGAAAAGAAAGCTAATCTTGAAACACTTGTGGCTTTGGGTATGTGTTTGTGAAATTCAGTTTGACATAGGATAGAGATAATATTAGTTTACCTAAGGCCATGGAGAAAATCAGCTTCAGTGACGCCAATCCCAGATCAGTTTAGAGGAGTGTGATTTTCCTAGGGTCTGAGTAGACATGCTATAAAAAGATGAGAACATTTTAACCATCCAAACACAAATTTTATGGGAGATATTTTCATAATCAGCCAAGAGATTGTAATCCAAGTGCCACTGAAATAAAAAATAACAGGATTTCAAATCACCAGGACTATTTAAGAATTTTAAATAGATTGCATTTTAATGTTTCTTACCCGTGTCACTTCTCACCAGGAGTTAGTTGGGAAAGATCCTTCTGCATCTTTAAAATATTTTCATGATATATAATTAAAGTATATAAGGCAAGCATGTTACTGCTCATTTTAAGGCTAATCAAAACACATTTCATTAAACTATTATTGACTGTGCTCTTGGTGGTCAGAATCACAGAATCATGAAATCATAGAAAGTCCTGAGCTAGAAGGGACCCACAAGGATCACTGAATCCAATTCCTGGCCCTGCACAGGACAACTCCAAGAATCACTCCATGTGACTGAGATTATTGTCCAAACACTTCTGAACTCTTGTCAGGCTTGGTCCTGTGACCACTTCCCTGGGGAGCCTGTTCCAGTGCCCAACCACCCTCTGGGGGAAGAACTTTCTTCTAATATCCAACCTAAACCTCCCCTGACACAGCTTCAGGCCATTCCCTCGGGTTACCAGAGGTTACACAGATCTCCACTGATACTTTGCTACTTCAGATTTTGATCTGTTACACAGAGTTATTGAATGAAGTTTTGGACTCATTTAGCCTAAAATTAAGAGGCAGAGTCATACCTGTTATGAAATTAAGGAGGTGTTTATTTAGCTTTACATCTTCTGCATTAATGAGGATGACATGATATGTAGGAACACTGCCCTGGGGAAACCACCAAAAAACTACTACCTCTTATAGATTACCTGCCCCCCCCTCCGCCCCAATTATTCAAATTTACTGTAATTTTTCAAGACCATATTATTTCTACAGCTTCACCTTGTATTTCATTACCAAGGACAACTGTAGCAAACAATCAAAACGCTCTCATTTATGCTAATGTTTTCTTTTTATTTTGCTTTTCATTCAGCAAACAGGGTTGTACTAATCTTCCTCAGCAACAGAAACACTTCAGTCTATTAATAGAACTAGATGTTCAGTGCTCAGCTATCAAATGATGTTAAGCACATTTCTTATTCCAAAATTAAACAGTAATAAAGAGGAATAGAGGGTAAAACTTAATTAAAAAAATAGATTTGCGCTAACACGATGACTGAAAATGATGAGATTTATGAACATTTCATATATAACTAGTGGTTTCTCCCACGTTTGCAAATCAGTGATAATAGGGAACCAATCAAAGTCAGAGAATGAAATACCTGTGTTAGACCCACAAGTCTATGAACTGTGCTTTAATGAGGGCTGCATCTGGTTGTTCAGAGAAAAGAAAGGTGCCCAGCGAGGCTTCTGCGAGAGGCAGCAGCCCAGGCTGAGTGAGGTTTGGGCTCTGAAAACCACAGGCTGCAGTGAGAGCCCCAGACCCAGCCTCCCTGTGGGACCCCACAGGCACTGCTGCAACACTCCCTGCAGTCCATAAGCAGCTCCTCCAACAGATGTGGGACAACCACGGGCCCTCTGTGGCAAAGGTACAGAGACCCAGGGACTGTAAACTGAAGCCACATTGCCAGGAACGGAAAAATGAAGCTAATGTTTAACTAAGAGGGCAATTAACCAACTTCATGATTATTCAAATAAAGTCTTTTATCATTACAGGCCTGTAAACCATGGCTGAAAGCCCTCTACTGTAAAAATTATAGGTCCGCTCTAAGTTAAGTTGTGGTCCCTGCAGTGTCTTGTGATTGACCCCTTCCCTCTCTATGCATTGAGTTAAATTGCTTCATTTTTGAGGGAGGTGATTTGAGGTTCCCAATAATCTGAATTTTGTCCTTTCCCTGGTTTCCCTACTTCCTACCAAGGATTCCTCTTGAAGACCACCATGAACTTCCCTGACTGGTAGTGCAGACAAGTCCCACTGCTCTTGTCCAGTCTGTTGTGGGTGTCACTTCCATGGGCAGAGCAGGAGAGGAAATCACTTCCATTCAAACAGGGAGAATTTCGTCTACAAATGGATGTCAGGTCAGCCATGTTACAATTCTCTGAGAGCCA
>JAYRBT010000082.1:144249146-144288682 GCA_036023395.1 Myiotriccus ornatus | reverse complement strand
TCACTTCCATTCAAACAGGGAGAATTTCGTCTACAAATGGATGTCAGGTCAGCCATGTTACAATTCTCTGAGAGCCACTGAGTCCTCCCACTGGAGTCATCTTGGATTATTTAATCTAAAGAATGGGAGAGAGATCTGCTATGAGAAAGAGATGGGATCAGTACTGAGTGACATGATCACAGGCCAGGACTATGTGTCACTTCTGAGTTAAAACTTAGATTGTCAGCAATTTAGACTGTCAGTGAAGTCAAAGACATCATGTCTTGTTGAGAGCGAAATTAGGGCTGTTGTTGGTGTTCGGAAATAGCACAGTATGTAAATGCAATTAAACCAGTATCACTGATGACTCTGAGAGACTATGCCAGCAGAATAAGCCTTGGCAAAGCTGTGACTGGCTCTGAGGCCCCTCTTCCACTTCCCTTGCGGAGCAGCTACTCCCTAGGGAAGGAGGCATCCCTTTTATGCTGGATGTAGCTTTTAAGCTGCATCCCAGTGTAGTTCTGCTGTCAAGGCCTTCCTGTGCCCACCCACAGACCACTGGATGAGCTTGGCACCTGGTTCCCAGCACTGCTGTGGGGTCCCCCAGAGCCTTAGGAATTAGAGCACCAAGGACACGTTAGAGAATGTTTCAGTTCCCCAGGATCAGAACAGCAATACCCAAACTTTTCTCAGACGTTTGCCCAATGTGCCTTTAAAAGGCCACCTTGTTTTTGTGCTGTAGACAAAGGCAGAACTATTTCTTCTGCCCTCACTAAGCAGAAAATATTGCTTATCCCTTCCACAGCCACCTTGCCTGTATGCCATGACTCCTAAAACGCTCAGCTACACTTTCCCACTACTTCCCAGTTGATCCTTTCTCTGAAACACTGCTCTTCTCTGGACATCTTGATCTAGCTACTCTCTCTTTCTAAAAGCTTGTGTTAGAACTAAACTTGAATTAAATTTGAATTTGAGATATTATTTTTCCTAAGGGCTGTGCAAATGTTTGTGGAAGGTAATCTCACCTCCAGCAGCTGAAGTCAGCTATGTGCAATTTTCTTCTGCCTAGCACTAAGCCTTCTTCAAAGACTGTACCAGGGAGATGAGTGAAAGGTTTGCCCTGTTAAAGAAGGTGAAATCAAGGAGTGGGGTGGTTTATGGTCATTGCTAGTATTCAGTCACCGTGTGGGAAACAAGATTTCCCAAACCACAGGACTAAGGAAGGTTCCCAATCACTTGACAGCCAGTACAGAGAGAAGGGCAGCATGGGAAGGTAGTGATATTTTAATAGTCAACCTTGCCAAAGATAAAGATCCAGACTGAAAAGAACTGTCCTACTTTGGAAATGTCTTTTCAGTATACAGAAGGAATGTAAGACTAAGTATTTCAGTTTTGATGCTCTACTTCTGTTGCACTCTGTTTGGGAAATGCAGTGCCAGAAACTGGAAGTGCTGATGAGATACAGAGGAAACTGTAGAACACTGAGGCATTTGGGGCCTTGTGGATCCCAGTAATGACAGATGATGGGCTACAATAGGCACAAAGCACAGACCCTTTGCTGGGTAAAGCCCTTTTAGAAGTTAACAACAAGAGCAGGAAATAAGAAAATTGGACTTGATGATAGTGCAAGAGCACATATGTGCGGAGAAAGAAATCAGGTGAAACACTGAATAGGAGAAAGACTCTGAGAAATCAATGGCGATGAGGGAGACATAAGGGAACTGCAAGCAGTGAATCAGATATGAGCCTGAAAAGCAGTAGGGGAAGTACAGGTTTTTAAAGAAGTATAAATATAATATTGGACTGGAGACCCAGGTTTCTACTCCAGATTGCATGGTAAGTAGTTGTGAAGCAGCAGCTCCCGACTTTACTATTTGCAAGCTTTACTCTCTGTAATATGTTCCTTCTTCCATTTACCTGTTTCTGGGCTCATGAGCCTATTATTATCAAATAAAAGCTTGTGTCCCTCTGTTCAAATCTAATGATATATTGATTTCACTTTCATTTCAGGATTCTTTAGACATTTTTATTCTAATCTGTTTGAGTAAAAGGGCAGAAGCCTTTCTTAATGATCTGCTAGCATGCAGGCCAAATTCTTATGAAGCCTACATAACTCATGTTAGAAATTTTAGCTGAAATTTGAAGGACTTTTATGCTCACGAACTATGTTCAAAACACTCTCAGAAAGTTTCTGGCCTCTGGTGCCAGCTCTAATGGAGTTCTCATGGGTGCACTTGTGGGCTGAGATTGGTCTAGTTTGACCTTTGCAGCATGCAGCACACTGAGAAAGGATAATGTTGCTTTTTCTTGCTCATTGATTATGCTCTTGTATTGCTTAAATTCTCGAACTGAACTGCATCCAGTTAAACTCCAGAAATTTAAGGCAAGTTGGAAACAAGTAATAACATAATGCTAGAAAGATTTTGGCAGGGAGAAGTGAGTTTTGAAGGACAAAGCAATCACAGTAGGGCTAGACTGAAATTGGTGACTTAAAGGCAAACAATGTGAAATAATAAGGCAAATCCTAAAATAGCCTGGTCAGTCCTTATCCCTGCAGAAAAACCTCCAGTGATATCTCAGGCAGCTGTTTTAACAATGGATGCTTAGAAGCTTTTAGAAAATTAGTTTGCATTGATTTCAGTAGTGTCAGACACCTGAACTTCTTCTAGGAAGTTTACCAAAAATACAGGTTTAAGAAAATATGTCAGTATTTGGTTTCATATTAGCTTAAGTGGGAGGGAAGTGCTGTCCCAGGGGGATGTAAAGGGAAACAGTCCAGAAGCACCACCTTATTGCAGTCTGTTTTGAAGGGATGAAAAAAATGTGTCAGATCTATTTTGATTTGAGGTCGAGTGGCAAAACCAATAAAACCCAGTGATATGCCAAATCAAAACAAGCCTGGCAACAAGATTTGTCCAGACTGAGGTGTTCACTCTACCTGACAGTTACTCTGCATAGTGTGAACAATCAAGTATATATAAGATTATATACATATATAAGCATATAAATACACAAATCTATATGTATTCTAAGTCACTAGCATGCTTACAAAAAAACCTTCCCAAATACAAACACTGTTGCAGCATTAGCTATTTCTTCTGCAGGCAGACCAAAACACCTCCTCTGAATGATGTCTGTGCCTGCCACGCACTGTTATCCTTGTTGAGAGCAGCTGCACTATTTTTCTCCATCAGGGTAGTTCCAGTATGACTTGCTATCACTCACTTTGCCCGGCAGGTACAGGACCAAAACGTGGTCCCTGTGCTAAAGAGCATCAAAGGTGTATAAATTTAATCAGACATGTTTCCTATTTAAGGCCCATAGCTGACTAATAATTGTAAAGCCTAATGTCAAATCTACAAGATACTATTAATAAAAGCTCTGCTAATGACTGTGTTGCCAGGTGGGGCAGCCAGGGAGGTTGCAAGAGAGACAAAAAAGGAAAGAGGCAAGGGAATCCGAGTCAGATTGGAAAGGAGGACAATGCAAGATGCTGTGGTGCAAAGCATATTGTCCATTGCAGCAAGTGCAGTATGTTAGAAGTGATAAAGATGTTTTCAGAGTTTACTCACTACAGGAACACTTTATTCTGCCCTTGATCTCTGTGCAAGTTTCTGTTTCACATCAGTGGGAAATTCCCTTGCTGTCTATCAGCCTGAGGATCATCACCAAAAAGGACACTGACAATCACCTCCCAGTGTCAATCACTGTCCAAACGAGCACTACTCTATTTACAGATTACACTCTTTCTGCCCACCCACTGTTCCCCACTTCTTGATACATCAGCTTAATGACAGCAAATGTTGTCAGACCAGCCTTGAAGGCTCCAGCTTTTTAGATTTTTATTTATTTATTTATTTTAACCCAGAAAGACCATAGGCAGCAGTAGTAGAGCTTACCTCTGCTCTTCTGCTAATATTCCCTATTCCCCAATGCCAGGGACCTGCAGGGAGCAGAAAGAATTGAATTTCTGCCTCCCCTGTGTTTATGCTGCTAATGAAGGAGGCTCACGGACACATTCATTCTGGGACACAGACAGCTACTTCTTGAGAAATGGGACTGAGAACACAGCTCATTTTGTCGAGGAAACTCAGCAGTGAAGACAATCACACTTGTTATTGAACTTCCAGGCTGCTTGCAGCCTTCCTCTGGGGGTTTCTGGGAGGGAGTGGAAGCTGTGTGACAACATTAATTAATGCAAGAGCTGTGCATGACTCCCTGTCTGTGAGGGGGACCAGGTGGAAAGAGAAGGTGCTGAGACAGATGAGCATGCACTGCAGAGCTAACCAGCGTATATATACTGTATGTGGTACATACCATACAGCTGGTGGCTTTTTGTCGAGGTCTTTTGCTCACACAGAAGTTGTTAGATGTTTTCTACTCTCATGTCAGTGTGCTGCATCAGCCATGGCAGTGGGAGGGCACTGGGACAGAGGCTAAACCCCCTGAAACCAAATTCTCCTCCATACAAGGCAAATGGTGGCTTGGATCCTTCTTTTGGGCCATGAAAAATCCCTTTGCTTTGCTGCATGACTGGGACCCTGCTGTAAGACTCCATCTCAGCTGCACGTTGGGTAAGCCAGTGCCCACAGTGCTCACGCAGGGCTCTGGGTTTATGGAGTGGAGGCACTTCCTAACAGCATGTGGAAAGCTGTGGCTGTGAATACAAAAATCTTGTTTTCTACAAAGAATATAAAGAGGAAAAAATCCATTGAGGTATTCTCGAATCTTTACCCCTCAACTTCCTAAAAAAACCATGAAATTCTGCTAAAAAAGGCATTTGCCAAAAATATACATGAAAAGTAGATCACTGCCTAAGTATGCCTGTGACTGGAGTGGAGAGGTACTGTCCTTTGCTGGAAATCCAGAGCTGGTATTGTACCCAACATGGCACTGCAGGCTTCTGTGAACAGCCTCTGCCAGCAGCATCTAGGAGTAGTTCCTTTGGAAAACTCTGGAACACATACCTGTGATAACCTAACCAGCCACTGAGTGTCCTCTTTGCTCCACAAACCCAGCTGGAAAAGGACTTGTGTGAGGGAAAGGAGAAGGGATGTTTGGCTATTGAGGAGCACTCAGATACAACTGTTAGGAGCAAGACACAAACCTTGTGGTAAACTGGAGAGAGTTAATTAACTCACCTGCATGAATAGCACAGCGTTCAGCCTCTTTGATCTGCAGTTTCTCTCTGATGTATTTGAACTTAAAGATCACAGCTTGCTTCTGGAGAATGGAAAGAACAAATTTCTTTCCATTGTCTCCAGACATGCTAAACCAGGGAAGGATTTGACCCAGTGAAGCATAAGGCTGAGCTAGTGAGCACCAAAGCAATGCTTTTAGATCTTCCTCTTCACACCCAGGGGCTGAATCTCACAATGCAGCAGTTGTTCTCTTTCCTTCCTCATTAATTAATTGCAGTATATAGTTCTCCTGAAATGTCCCATGCATTGAAACAGATAGCCTGACTCATATCTTCCACTGAACATTGGCCAGGGTTTCCTGTCCAGGGATCCAATGCTATATCATTTGAGCCAAGGTTCTCTATTTAATGACCACAACTCTTTTAATGGACTCAGTCTCCTCCTCATCTCTTGCTGGACAGGCTTCTGGGGGCTCCAGGTCTGTTCCCTGCCAGGTCAGAGAATGCTGCCAAGACCTCAGGGACCTGCAACACATTACATGGCTTGTCATTAGACAAGCTGTGACAGTTCAAATCACTCCCAGATGACTTGGGACTGTGGGCAGCCACCAGCACATCTCTCTCAGACTCTCCAGTTATGGTCCTACATAGGCAAGGTCATGCACAAAGCCATTTGCAGCTGTTCTGAGATGTTCAAAGTAATTTTCATCTACCATTAATCTGCTGACTGCAAACACCTTTGCCTTTGCTCAGTCACAGGATTCTCAGCACCTTGGTTCTCACTTCCTAATCCCTCTCCTTTACCATCTCAAGATGATTGCAGACAGCACCTCCTCTTTGTTGCTGTATGGAGGAACAGCTGAGCACCACTGCAGTAATCAAAATGTATTTATTGGTTTCTTCCTACTATATATAGGCTGTTAGGAAGTTTAAGTTTGAATCCCTGCTGGGGCCGATCAGGAAATCATTAGGCAGAAGTAGAAGAAAATTAAATTCTAGAGGATACTGTTCTTCCTAAACTGTACCATAAGGATGCAAAAAATTATGGCAATTCTTGCACGAGGAGGGCCATGGATGCCAGAGGAAATTCTCTCGCAGAAATTTTTGATGGAAGGAGAAACATGGCAGTGTCTGTGGGTATATTTGCCACTTCAATTCCATCTGTGTATCTTTTGTGCAGACTTATAAGGAGTTACTGTGTTGAGACACCAAATGAACAGTATTCTGTTTCCCCCAGCAATTTATCCTTATCCGATTAAAACCGTAAACTCAGAATATCCTCTTGCTGTTCTGCAAGAGGGCAAATCTTGCTCAAGTCTGAACAAAGGCACCTGAAGATACCCGAGTTATGGAGCTTCTATTTCAGCCAGCTGCCAACAGAGTAATCACAAAAGCATATCCCAGTGTCAGATATATTGTCCCAGTTTCACAGGTGAAGCTCTGACGTTAAACTTGAAGGACTGGCTCTAACTCCTGGGTCAGCTGTTGACCCACTGTCTCACTTGTTTTGCCCACCACTGCAGTAGAACCAATGAATAATCTCATATTTAAGAATTAAGTAGCACTGTTGTGTGTTCTAAAGGTTTAAGTGTGTCAGATTGGTAGTACAAGTCCTCCGGTCTTACCTGGGATGGAGGCAATGACCTTCAACTGTGACTCCAGAGAATCTGTTTTACTGAAGCACCAAGCAAAGTCCCCCTGCCACCCCGTTTATATATCTTTAGAACTTAAGTTACACAGTGACTGACTTTCAGTCACAGAATATGTGAATAACTTTTTGCATCCAGTCACTGGGCGGGTTGGGCTTCACAAAATTACATAGCAGCTGAGGTTGGAAGGCACATCTGGAGCTCATCTAGGCCAATTCCCTGCTCAGAACAGGGTCACTTATATCAGACTGCTCAGGGCAATAACCTGTCAGGCTCTGAGCATCTCCAAGGATGGAGACTACATAAACTACCTGAGAAACACATTCCATTTCCAACCACCCTCAGAATACAAAGGTATTTTTGTATTTTAAGTGGAATTTCCTGTATTTCAATTTGTGCCTATTGCCTCCTTTAATGTGATTGAACACGAGTGAGAAGACTGTGTCTCCATCATCTTTACTCCCCCAAACAGATATTTATAACCAAGGATATGATCCCCCTAATCCTTTTCTTCTGGCTGAATAACCTGAGCTCTCTCAGACTCTCTCTGCGCAAGAGATGCTCCAACCCCCTCGTTATCTCACAGCCCTTCAATGGATTTGCTCCAGTGTGTCCATGTCTCTCACACTGGGAAGCCCAGCATTGGATACAGAATGCAGGTGTGTCTCACCAGTGCTGAGCAGAGGGGAAGGATCACCTCCCTTAGCCTGCTGGCAATACTTTGTCACTGCAGCCCAGGAGGCCACTGGTCTTCTTTGCTGCAAGGACAGATTTCTGTGTCATGGTCTACTTGCAATCCACCAGGGACTCCATGGTCCTGTTCTGCAAAGCTGTTTTCCCGCTTGTTGGCACCCAGCCTGTTATGGTGTGTGTGGGGTTGTTCCTTGGCAGATGCAGGACTTTCCACTTCCATGTATTGAATCTCACGAGGTTCCTGTCAACCCATTTTTCCACCCTGTTCAGCTTCCTCTGAATGGCAACATGGCCCTCTGGTGTATCAACCACTTCTTCCAGTTTGTGTCACTTGAAAATCTTCTGAGGCTGCCCAGTCAAGTCATCTATGTCAGTAAAGCACATGTTAAATAATATTCAGGCCAGGATAAAAGCTGTGTTACACCACTAGTGACTGACCTCTGGTTGGGCTGCTGCTGCTAACAGAACATTGAGCCTGGAAGTGGATTGTTTGTGACCTGCTGTGTTGCCCCTTCAGAGGAAAACAGAGTGATTCAAGCCCCCCCCACCCCGCAGACCAGAGTCTGTGAACGTGAGACTTCTTCCAGTTGTCTGAAGAAGCATCATCTGCTGCTTTTATCACCTCCATATCAGCCATGCTTTTCTGACCACTATTCCTGACTCATAAGCTCTCAGATGGCTTATCATCCACCCTAGACAGAGGTTCTTGCCTTTCTGCTGCTCTCACACACCGGGAAACTTGTTTGACCTTCCAGCTGGTCCCTCCTAAAGAGCCTTTACTCATCCACTGTAGCACTCCAGCCATCTCTACTATCCCACCACAACTCTCTGATCCAAATGAGACTGTATTTGACAAGTTTTCTATTAAAAGTAAGCTATTTTTATTGTATTAGAGAAAAATGGTCAGGGTTAGCAGCCTTCAAATGCATATCTCCCTGTTCATATAAAAACTTAATGAATAACACTCACACTCACAAAAAAAAGCACCTTAAAATGAGCTATATTGATGAAACAGAGAAACGTGGGAAAGATGAAGAGTCAGCAGCTTAGAAAACTAATATTCTCCAATAAAATATTAATAGAGTGGGAAAGATTGTGGTTTAGTGAAACTTGGACCTCATGAAAGCCAGTGGGATCTCAAAATCCCTTTCAGGGCAGAATAAAGGTTGTAGTAGGAAATACGGGCAGAGGAAGATTGTTGTCACCTGAGGAGACAGTCCTTATCTTAGGCTTGGGAAACAGCAGTGTGTGTCTCCAGCAGGTATAAGGGTTTGCCTTGCTCGGACAGTTGTTTCTCCACTAGGACTGGCTTGTAAAAGCTGTGCCAGATGGAGATGTGTGGCTGTTTTTCATGTTCTTAGCCAGTGCAGCCAGCTGGTGAAAGTTCTGCCTAGAGGGGTGTGTTTCCTTGGTGTGGTGCTCATCTATAGGCCTTGCCACAATCATTTAAATGATTTCTTTTGCAAATACAGATGTGCTAGAAAGCAACTCACATGCTGTGATGGTTTGCAGTTTTTTCGTGTTTCTTGTATTTCTGCTCTGTAGCCACACATCTGTTCTTATTCAAATTATAATGCATTTCCTTCCCCTTTCTTCTCCTCTTCATATTTTCACATTTTCCCTATAGAGCTTGATGATTTTTTTTTTTTTTAGCAGCGGTAATTATTGAAGGTTTGTATTAATCATATTTGTGTCAGTTTATACCCAGGAACACAAGAAGAATGAGTCCTTTCTGCATGCAGCCAAAACACTTCCTTTGATAAAAACTGTCAACAGAAGAGATCCCCCCAGACAGAGAGAGTATATGACACATTAGACAATGCACTGCCCACACATGGTATGTTAGAATTCTATCTGCTTTCATTTCTCTGCAAAAATTATGACCCAAGTCCAGGTGTGCAGCTCAGAGATAGAGACGATCAGCTGTAGCAGATCAGAACGAGATGGTGACACCTTGAAGAAAAGGAGTGAAGGATACAGAGAAAGTGCTAAAAATGTGGGAGCAGCAAGGGAAAAATGAAGGTGAAGTGAAGGAAGGAGAAGGTTGAAGTGAGTCACTGTGAGGAGAAAGTAGTGTCAGACCAGATGTCACGGACTGAATGGAAGCTTTGGACAAGGTTTATCAGGGAGACTCTCCTGTTGAGTCATGAGGTGCAGAAAGGACCCTCTTGCTCTCTGAACTCCTCAGAAAGGAGTCTGCATGTCCAAGACTCGGTCAATGATTTGTGTCTAAAGGATTATATAGATGTAATTGAGCCTCTATATGACTTCGTTGCACAGGATTAAGGATGGCAAGCCAAACATATGGATAAAATAAATGATTTATTTAAACTGATGATTATAACAATCAGACTACAAGACTTTAATTATTTACTACACAGTACAGATAGCTAGAACTATTAGTATAGTGCACTATTTGTTAAATCAACAATTTCAAAGCTAGCTTAATAATTTTTAGGTAGAGATTGATGTTACTCACACATATCAATGACTTTGGGCAAATCTCTTTCACTCAGCCTTGAGAGGAGTCCCCAGCCAAGGGAGGAATCTCCACACACTCCTAGGAGAGGTATGCTAGAAATCCCCACCATTAAAAAGTGGGAGTGGGCTTTTATAGGATAAAGTGACTGTCAGTCAGATATTTCCAGGTGAGCTGTGTCAGCTCAGCAGCCTTTGGCTCAGCAGCCTTAGGTAGGTCCTCAGTACTACCACTTGCTGGTTCCTTTGTCAGGAGCCTTGGGGGCCACATCCTCACCAGTGCCAGTTTCTGCTGGAAAACATTGTTCTTCACATCCTATGAATGTTTAACTTTGGGGTTGATGGGTCAGGCTGGTCTCAGCATTCTTCAACACCAAAAGCAGGACAACCCCACTCCTCTATCCACCAGTAACTTTTGCAAATAGAATCAAGTTTGAACTGTTTTACCCCCACTTAGGCAGAGTATCCCCCAGAGCTTTCCAAGGAGCCAGACATCTCCACTTGGGATGCTCTTGGAAGTGCTTTTATCAGCAGGGCCTCCCCAGGCCTTCATGGCAAGGGTTGAAGGTATAGGTGGTATTTGGGATGAGGAAGCACACAATGTTCCCCTAAATTAGAGCTGAAGAAATATCCTGTTAATAAACCTGTAGTTTTGTTGTCTATCTGCCCAGCAACAAGAATCCAGAGTGCTGCCACGACCTCTTTTTTCATTCAAGGTCTCTGGATATTTGTCACTTCCAATTTTTGCATTCCTCCCAAACATGGACACAACACTTGGTGCTTGTAAGAGGGCAGAGAGCTAACACGGTGCGATGTGCAGGCCTGCTTCCACTTTCTAGATGTAGTTTCCTCTTGCATAAAGCAGTTGTTGGAAGAACTCACTGTCTTTAGGAATCCTTCCTTCATGGAAGTTTGGAAGCTGATGAAGCATCATTCTGTCATTTTTTTTAAGATGAGACCCAGCATCATGTCAGTGATCCAACGGCTACAGGACAGAACAACCCAGTCTGCACTTAAACACCCCTTGCCTTTGCTGTCAAGCTGCTTCCCTTGGAGCAATTTTTTCATTATCTCTGTTTACTTGGAAAGATTTAAGGAATAAGGACGAGAATACTGTCTTCTTGATAAGAAAATTGGTACAGAGCTTGCAGTGCTGATATTATTAATGGATTGCAACAGTTCAGCTATTAATACATTTTCTCTGGCAGAGCTTAGCAGAATATGATGAATTCTGGGTAGAGTATGTTATGCTAATTATCATAAATATAGGAAAGCCCTTTTCCCTTCTGAATATAAGAATACTCCAAGCAAATACTGTAGTTAACATATGCACACAGGATCACAAGATTATATGTATCACTGACAACATCAGCTTATTAGCTAGAAACATATGCTTTGTACAAGGAGGGGCTCTTACTATCAAAGGAAGGGCAGGATACTGGCAGATGAGGTGAGGAAAAGAAGTAGATGGTGGAACTCTTTAGGTACAGTTCATAGAGACAAGCTTGGAGACTTCTTAGACTGAAAACTGCCTGTTTCTATACAAACATATTTCTACAGAACAGCTCTTCAGGGCCTTTTTGGGGAAAAAAACCACAAATGATCCAACCCTTTCCTTCCCCTCACATTTATATCAGTTAATTAATGTGGACTGGGTTTTTTTCCTCCTTTTAATAAAAGCTATCATGCAAAGATGAAGGGGAAAAAAACAAGACCCCCAAACGGTATCTTTCTCTCAATAGTTCAAGTATTCAGCTGTATGGAAATAAATAATGTTGTCTGAAATGCTTCCTTATATAATTTCCAAAACTATAATAACTCCATAGGAATAAGTGGGTGGTGGTGGGGGCAGCTTCCTTTTCTTTTTAAATACTGTCTTGACATAAGAAATGGAGAAACTTCCAAAGCTTTTGTAATCAATTGACAGAATTGGATGCTGGTATGAAATATTGCTTTTGGAAAGATAACCAGGACTGTGTCACAGCGAGAGCTACAGTAGGATAATGAAGCACAATCCTCCTAATTACAAGACCAAAACAAAACAAAATGCTAATGCTTCTCAAATCACATGTAGTGCACAGACACAGTAGATGTTGCTGAAGTGGAGGTCTTTATATCTTTCCCCTTTCTTTTAGCACCACTTTAAGCCAATAAGAATTTCTCTGCTGTTGTGGTTGCTCATATAAAGCAGAGCTTGGCTCATGTCTATTGATGGCACTGATATAAAGTGACTTCACCCCCTGAGCCAAAAGTGGGGATTTATTGAGCAGCTGGAGCTTTGGATTTTACAGCATGTGGGACATAAGGTTGGGTCAAGGGTATCTTACAAATGGCCAAGGGTCTCTACCAAGCACTGCTAAAATTAGCACTGAGTTTACAGTATGTTCTGGTCAAATTTTTTCGGGCATCTGATGGAAAATCCACCAGGAATGAGAGAGTTATTAGGTGGCCTTCAGCAACCTGGTCTCGTAGAAGGTGTCCCTGCCCATGGCAGTGGGCTCTCACTAAGTGATCTTTAAGGTTCCTTCCAACCTGAACCATTCTATGATTCCAAACTTCTAGTTACCTGAGGTTGAATTGTATTTTCTGTGAATGCTTATGAGCAATTTTATATATAAGAGTAACAGGAGGAAGTAGAAACAAACGCACAGAAGAATTTCCTTTCATTTTTCATTCAGAAACTGTTAAGAGCCTGATTTCTTCATCTCAAGTCTAGAAAATTACTTCAGATGCCATACTTGAAGAACTAATAAGGATATGAGCAGCCTGATTTAACAAAGTTTACAAAAGTCAACACAAAGTTCCCCACTGCCTTCCTAGAGTTTTACATTTTGGGGCATTTTGTTTTGTTTTGGTTTGGTTTGGTTTTTTGAGGAATAAATGTTTCTATTTGACCTGTATTGTGGTGCTGCATCATAAAAAATTAAGATGATACACAATATCTTCTATTATTCAGTACTACTCTGAAGATGCATCAAATGGAGTATGTTTTCCAAGCACAGGATGGCCCGTCTGCTGTTACTTAAGCTGCAGTAAATTCTCTGGGGGATACATTATACGACTCAGGATCAGGTTGAAATAACACAGTCCCCCTTGGTTCCTGGTAATCACATTGGAGAGGCACTTTTGCACCATCCCATGCACTGAACGTGTTGTATTATTCAGATCCGTCTTTTTAGCCTCCGTTTTCTTTCAAGTACACAAAACACAGGGTTGGGTCATCAGAAGTTCAGGTTTTGGTGAGACAGCACTTGTGATTATGGTTCTAGCCTGTGTTCATAGTAAAAGGAATATATATCTATATAAATAGCCACACCATAAGCCTGGTTGCTCCAGATCTTTTGCACGTTGAAGGATAAAGGAAAGACAAGGCAGAACTGAATCCTGCCATTCAGACACAAAATGCTAGAAGTTTTTTTTTTGAGGGGGATTGTGGGATTTTTTTCCCCCCCTATTCAATCTTAGATAGCTTTATTTACAAAATGCCTCTATCACCTATTCTCTATCCAGTCAGTATAGATGTTTACATTTGATAGAAACATAAGTGTAATAAAGGTAAAAATATTCTCCAAAATTATGTGTGGGTTAAAACGTGTTTGTTAACAGAAGTAGTAACAATTTGCAAAAGGCTTTGGCTATTGAGACAGATGCTTCAGAGAACAACTATTTCTCCTTCTATCCCAGCAACAATTTATTGAAGGTCTGTATTTAGAAACACGGATCGTGGACGTCTTGGAGAGGGCTGCAGAATTACAGCTGCTCCAATCATATTCTGTATAATTTTGATCACCAGGATCCAAGAATAAGACCTGCAATGCAAGGCTGCAGTTCTTTGAGCTCCAGGGTGGACTCCTGCAGTCTGAAAATTAAGTGATCTAAGCTGCCTAACAGTTCTTTGGATTTAATTGCTCAGAAGCACATGTGGATATTTTACATGTTATAGAGATGTTTTGAAAAAATTACCTGCTTTTTATCTTTACATGTGTTCTATGTCAACCAGGCAAAGTTAAGATTTCCTCTGTCTCATTGGTGCACTTTAAGCATTGGTTAAGTGAAGAGTTGGAAGTATTTAATTACTGTGATAATATGAGGCCATTATACCCCATTGATTGTAGGTAACTGGCTCTAGGGAATGCACTGTATAAACATCTGAAGTGCTTTCCAGATACTAATTATTGCCACGTCATCTCCATTTGAAGGTAGGGAAATTAAGGCATGGATCAGTGAGCACTGGGGCTTTCTAACACCACAAATCCCAGGCTAGACACGGAAATCCATACTGAAATTTTCCAGCCAGTTGCAGAGTTTTGCTCCTTCCAAGCTTGCTGGAAATCTGGGGTGATACACAGGTGATACACTCAGGAGATGTGAGTGAGGCCTTTTGGTTTGGCCAAGCCTCCCTGCTTGCCCTTGGCTTTCCATCACTTCTGTTTGTGCAGAGCTTCTGGTGGCTAATACAGCTTGTGCCTGGGTGAACTAAGGACGTATTTTGGAATATGGGGGCCAAGAGGTTTGCTCCCTGTTGTGCTGGGAGCTGCTGGGGTGAGACTTAGAAATTCCAGATTCAGCTTCCCAGGTCTCCTGCCCTTCCATCTTTCAGTCTCCAGCAGCACAAAGTCACACCTCTGGTCCAGCACAGCCCTGTCACAGACAGAAATGCTGAGAGGCAGCTGAGGAAGTGAGGAGGAACGTGGGCTTCCCTCCAACATCACAAATGTGCAATGTCTCATTAATGCATTTAAATTAATGCTCTGGTAGCTTCCTGGTTAGGACAAAAATATCTTGTGGTGCAGGCACTTTCCCTTTTAGTGAACAGTGATGCCTCCAATGAATAAGGTCTTGACAGTCTGAAAGAATTAAGTCTCTTTTTGAGCAGAAAGGTCAGCCACAGGTGAAGGAGTTGCACTGAGAATACCTTTAAACTGTTCTGTCTCTTGCCTCCGTGATGAATTGCTGGAAGCTCTTTCTCAAAGCCTAGATATATTTAGACTTTCTTTGATAGATCATTCTTTTAACAGTGGATTGATTGGGCCAAGATAGGAGCAGATCAGCTGTAATTTGGCCTTAAAGTAGATAGTGATCTGGCAAAATGGATCCTCGTCTGCATCTCTTCCTCTGAGCTCTTATGTTTTATTCACTTACTGGCATCTGTGCTGAACTCTGCTACATTCACACGGGCCACCAGGACTCAAAGGAACGAGAAAATACCCAGGAAGGCATTTAAATACATTTCAATCTCCTAAATTCGTGGGATTCAAACTTCAAGAGGCTGCAAGAGGGTGCTGAACTGGAGGCTCTAACATTGCTCTTCGGCAAACAGTAACAAAGTCTTAGGATGAGCTCTGGACTTTGCACTGTCCAAAGCCTCTGCCATTCAAGGGACTAATTTCCAAGACCTTGCATTATGGCATGAAAAGAAAATGGAAGCTCATTTTTTAACCTGCTTCTTTTCCCTCCATGAAATTGCAAAAGTGGGTTTGCAGTGTTCTTTTGAAACTACAGAAAGGTGCCCGAACACTGGTCCAAGAAAAGTGTCCCCACTAGGATCAAACATCTGGAATGGCAAATCTCCATGGCAAAAAAAAAAAGAGGCCATGAGATCCCCCAGGCTCTTAACTTGTCTCTTATGTTCTGCAACCAAAAAAAGGATGTCTTCTTATCTTAACAGAGCAACAGCAAGCTCAGGTAGCCAAAATCTATGACTACACCAGCATTAAAATTTATTTCTCTGTAGGCAATCTAAATTGCTTGTGAACTAGGGAGGAAGGCACAGCACCCTGAACTTCAGCTGCTTGAGCAATGCCCCTCAGCCCTCATCAGTCTTTGCTGGGTGGAGTTTGGGGTGTCTGAGGCTGTCACGGTGGATGGATTACACTACAAACACAGGGAGAAAGAGGTGTTGCTCTGGAAAGGAACAATAAATGTGTTCTGGCTGCTGTTGTGTTGCTGAACGCAGAGCAGTGCCATAAAAAAAGTCACTGCAAATTCAACTCTGTTAAAGAACCTCATGCAACTACAACAGTACTGCAAGCAACCTCAAAGCTCAGAAAACAGTGGGAGAAGTTTGGTTTTGCCTGCTCAAAATGCTGCATTTTGGCTTTGGCCAAATTTCTCATTTTATTACTACTGGTTTGAACCTCTAAAAAACCCCTCTGAAATTGTAAGCCATATACTTCAAACAAATCTTCAAAAGAAAATTTTTTACTCTGTTTAATCTTCTGCAAAAGAGTTAAGAACCCTCCACCCAATTTTATCTTTGTTATCATTTTCCTGTTATTATTTTTTGAGTTTGACAAAAACAAGTTTCCCCTCAGCAAAACCTAAAGTCCCATCGTGAATTCAAGAGGTTGAGTCCATTCATCTCACAACGCTTTTGTTCTCGTAGCTTGCTAGAACTGTCTACCAAAGACTTCAGCATGGGGTTTCGTAGTAAACCTGAATATCACTAATGATCTTCTGCCTAAAAAAGAGGATCAAGCTCGAATTAAGCTTAAATGTTCCTCAGTTTGATTTCAGCCTCCAACAAAACAATCATGGGATCATAGAATCGTAGAATGTTTTGGTTTGGACCTTGAACACCACTGAGTTCCAACCTCCTGCCATGGGCAGGGACACCTTCCACTAGACCAGCTTGCTCCAAGTTCCATCCAATCTCCAGCCACAGTAACAGCCCAAACATTTCCTGCTGTGAAAATGGGATGGGACAGCAAGATAAACACACAGCCATGCAAGGAAGAAATATTTTCTCTTTTCATCAGAACAGAACTGATGTTTAGCTTGGGAGCCCAGGAGGTTATGACACCTTCTTTACAAGGTGAAACATTACAGTGAGTGTGAGTTCAGGTCATCTGAAGATTCAAATAAACATGGAGACATGTGGCCTTGCTACTGAACCTCAGTTAAAAATGTATCAAATCTTCCCAGTTTACAGGGTCCCAGGTCAGCAAACAGATCTTTGTCTGAGTGGGAACAGCCTGTTCAGTCCCTGCCATTCTGTGCTGCTGCCCTGCCTGGTCACACATGTGCTCAGTGTCCAGCCCAAGAAGAAAATAGTGCCCTGGTTTAAACCTCCCTGAAGCTCTGAGCACAAGGAACTACTGAGACACTGAAACCTTGAATTATTGCTTGCTTAACCTTTTAACAACTTCTTGCCAAACTTTTCCATTTTGATGGTTTTATTTTGTTAAACTGAAATAGAATCAGCTTTCAAACTATTTTTAGTGAGCCAAAACCTTGCTTCCCAAGCAAGAAACTTCTAAACCTTCTTTCCAAGAAAGAATAATAACAAAAAGGAAGACCTTAAGTTAGCACATTTTGATTAAAAAAAAAATTTGTTTCTCTTTTTTTAATCAGTTGATCCATTCAAAAGAAAACTCTGAGAGTCTTTAACTTAATGCTGAAGAATGTCCATGGGTTTATGTTCCTATCAAAGTTTTCAGCTGTTAGACCACTATTCTCCTGCCTGGAGTGTGTCCACTCCTCAGCCAGCCCTGAACTAAAACACAGATTAAATAAATTACAGTAACTTTGGGCACTGAAAGGAACCATCTGGTGGAGATGGGGCTAACAGATGTGCTTTCACTGTCGGTACCTCAGTCCACACACCTAAGAACTGCATTGCCATCCACCTCCTTGTTCACCTGCCTATTAATAATGTGGCCCGTCTGTTCTTGCAGCGCTGAGGGAGCCCATTCATCATGCCAGGCCCTGTGTAGCACCAGACGTTGCACTCCCAAAGCACTAAAGCCCTAATGCTCCACTGAACTGTGTGCACTGGCCTTGGAAGAAAATGAAGCACAGGACCAAA
The DNA here is from genome assembly GCA_036023395.1 of Myiotriccus ornatus. Lineage (NCBI taxonomy): Eukaryota > Metazoa > Chordata > Aves > Passeriformes > Tyrannidae > Myiotriccus > Myiotriccus ornatus. Next base: position 144,270,936 of record JAYRBT010000082.1, on the reverse strand, counting down.
GCCTAAGGGAGTGAGACAACTGCTCCCTGAATGGTGCACGGAGTATTACTGATCACAGCCACACAGGGAATAAGTAATAGCAGAAAAAGAAAGCAAGATCTTTTAAGTGCTACACCTACATATTAATTTCCAATTCAACTCTCCTCCTGAACAGATGAGAGCAAATCCTACTCCTTCCCTCTGTGTCTTCTAGACACACTGTCTCTGCTCGCAGATTCTTTGAATCTTCCATTATGAAATCAAGCTAAGAAATAATAGTGTTTAAGGCGCACATCCATATTGTCACTGCTCAGGTACCCTGGACTCTTCCAAACCAACATTTGCAATTTTCTTGCAAGGGCAGCTTGCTGGGTAGGCAGAGGGTTAGTCCAAAGCAGAGCCCTGCAACCGTGTTCTTGTGGCTACTTCCTAACCAGACCTTTTTAGGAACAGGGAAGATAATTGTAGTAGAACGAGTTGCTTTGATAGTGCAGGGTCCCACATCCTTCAAGGTTGGAGGTATGGACATTTATTGTTCAGAAAAGGGGACTAAATATTCAATTTGGCAGATTCCCAGTGCATTCCTTCCTCACTAAGCTGTAAGAGTTATGCAATACCCGGAGCTGCAACAAAGTTATAGCCACACCATCACTTGGCTGAAGTCAACCTTGGTACTGTGCAGGCTGATCAACACTTATCTTTGTGCAATAAATTACAGTTACATACAATCAATGATTTTCCCTTTCTCCTTCTGAACACTAACATAGAGGAGGTGCAAATTAAGAAATAGAAAGGCAGCATTTGAGAACAACTGAAGCCATAAATTTCGGACCATCATTCAAGGGGAATGTGTGTGTTGGGGTGGGTCTGGTCAGCTGAAAAGCAGGTAGAAAAAAATCTGTGAGCGCCTGAGCTCACTGTCACTTTCATCATGAGGAGACTACATGAGTTGGAGAGCTGTGCCTGCCTGTGCAGGAGAATGTTCACCCTCAGACGAGCCATCTGAAAATCTGGATATGTGTGTGGGGTAGACTTGGAGGCTTTTGCTGGTCCTTCACAGCTGCAGTGTTCAGAAAGCTCTGGAGAAGCTTGTCAGAGACTGCTTTCAATGGGAGAGGGAAGTATCATCTTGGAGATGGGGGGGCAAGGAAGAGGAGATGGGAAATAGATTTTCAGTTTTACATTCTTCCTCTGTTTGGGGAAGTGATAAGTGGCATCCTTGGAAGACTGGAGTGAAATCTTACAACTACCAAAGACAGTGGACAGAAATTTTGCCCGTAGGATCATCGCCAGCCCATGGGGTGTTCTCCTCTCAACAGCTGAATATAAACCCAACTCTGCAAACCAGAGCTGAGTTCCACATGTGAAGGACTGATAGCTGTCAATCATGGTGTAACTCTGCATTAAATTCCTTGAAACTAAAATATATGTCAGGTGCTTCAATCCTTTGTGTAGCTGGGAGTTCAGAAGGCAGAAATGATGTAATATTTAATTGGGGTGTCTCCAACCTTGGAGATAGTCAAAAATCAGCTGGATACCATCCTGGGCAACTGACTCCAGGTGGCCCTGTTGGAGTAGAAGGATTTGACTAGATGATCTCCAGAGATCCCTTCCAACTTTAATCAGTCCTTGAATCTGTGATTCCATGAATATCTGAAGACTGCTGCCTATCCATCAGAGATAGCTCCAACTGAATTTATCAGGAATCCACTGGAATAGGACTATTGTTGTAAAGCAGACTGTGCCATGAGGACTCGACAGACAACATCTCCGTTTCACGTTGTGTGGTGTTTCATACAACCAGTGATGGTCCTACCCAGAGCTCGTGGTGAGGCTGTACCAGTTATTTAATCATCCTCATATATTTTACCTTCAGTGATGGAATCCACGTAATGGAGAAACACACAATTCTAGCACCCAAAGCAAAGGCCTCTTCTGTCTTGCTCCACTAGAAGGGACTTGACTGAGGAGTTTGCAGTGGATCAGTTTATAGCAATTATAAATTGATATTCAAAGGTTTCTGCCATATGTACCAACCATTCCTCTGTCTTTTCTATTTCAAATTCTGCCACATGGACATTCCTACTCTGCATAACATTAGAAGCACTAGGTAAATATTTCTAGAAAATACCCAAAAGAGGTACTGGTCTGCTAAACCAGGCTGCTGCCTTGTATAAAAATAGGCAGATAATGAAGGAAACCAGTGGGTAAGTTCCCTGCAAGACACGTTGTTTCAAGTGTGACTTCTTTAGGTCTAAAGGCAAAGAGGGAATTTGATGGGAGCCCTTTGTAAAACCAGTCATGGGCTGCACCTCCTAGTAACTCTGTACTAACTTTGTTTGATGTTGAATCTACAATCAGATTTCCACTACTGACATTCCAATTGCTTAATCTGATGTTAAGTAAAAATATCCAGTTGACAGACTCACTTTGGCAGGGGGAGACTGTTTTATATTAGACACATTATGAAACCTTAAAAGTTATCAGAAGTAAACAGAGAAATCATTTCAGTCAGTAATGATTCCAATACATATTCCTCAGAGTTGCCAACTGTAGTGATAAAAGTTCAAATGTCAGTATTCTGGGTTGATCGTGTGATGTCCCAACTCCTGGAAGGGAGACTCTCACCTTACTTTCATTCACTTATAGTCAAGAAGGAAAGAGAGAAATTCCAAGAGGCTCAGAAAAGATTGTAGAACTAGGGGAGAGGAAGCAAAAGACCCATGAAAACCCATCTTTATTTTCTTACTCTCCTTCTCTGAAGAATTTTTTCAGGCAGTGCTTTGACTTTCAATGCTTTAGTGCTGCCTTGCCTTGTGTGCTAAAACACCATTCCTGAAAATGAATCAAGGTAAGGCAGATCCAACCACGTGAAAGGGTTAAGCTCAGTGGGCTGAGAAACAAAGAAGTTTAGGATGAACAGTTTTTTCAAGGAAGTCAAAGACTGGGATGGTCAGAGCTCAGCAGAGCTAGAACTCAAGGTTTGAAGGCACTGATACAATGCATGAACCTTGCTGCTGAAATCCCTCCTCTTGTCTCAAAGACAGGGACTGTGCAAAATGATGGGACAAGATTATGGATGCACACGTGCTTCCTGACTGTGACGTGCATTCAGTCAGGTGAGCGTGAGTGAATTATGGATGCCCTTTTGATTGGTTTTCAACGATCTTTTAATGGCATTGAGACGGTGTGAAGTTACAGTGTATTGATTTTCTTTTGCCCATGCAGTAATTTGTAGTGGTGGAGAGTTATTTTCCACTTTATGTCTTCCATGAAGCTGGTAGGCAGCGAGGCCAGTGGCAGATGGAAGGTGGTCTCCCATTCCTATGGATGGCACTGAGGATCACCGAGTGCCAGGGGACTCGATGCTTAGGGAGAGCAGAGTTTGCATGGGGGATTTCTGTGGCCTTATTAACACCACTGTCTGCTAGGGCAGAGCTGCTGCAGTTGCAAACCAGGGAACACTTGCCTTGCTATATCCTGGGCAAGGGGACCTGTCCTGGCAAGTACTTCCCTCAAGTGAGCACTGTTTCTATAAAGTTATTTGACTTGGTGGGGTTGGTGGGGTTTTTTTTGCCATTTGTTTGGTTTTTATGTTTTGTTTTTTTTTTTTTTAATTTTTGTTTTAGGTTTTTATTTGGTTTTTGTTTGGTTTTGGAGGTTTTGTTTGTTGTTTGTGTTTTTGTTTTGTTTTTTTTTGTGTGTGTGTGTGTGGTTTTGTTGTTTTATTTTCTTTTAATAAATTTTGCTCACTTTGGGACTATCAGCCCCAGCCCCACAGTTATTCTGACCCTGAACAGGAGCTAGAATAGACTTCCAGCCAGACCTTGTCACTGCAGAGAAAACATTTTGAGGCAACAGGTTAGGGTTAGGCTCATCAGCAGTCTGGGGAAGGAAGAGCTGCCTGTCATAACTAACTTATTTTTCTGCACAGCTTTGAGATTTCATGGACATCTCCACCACTCTTCCATCAGCAGATTTAAGGAAAAAACAGTGCTTTCAGTCTCCTCAACATGATTCTTGTTTGCCCTTTTGCCTGACCTGTTTTTGTGCAGTTCATGCAACGATCTGAAAGCCGGAATGTGACGTTGTTATCAGTTTGACCACCTGCAGATCACAGACCATAGCTTCAAGTAAAATTAGGCCATAGATTTTAAAAAATAAAGATCAAAACTGCAACTCTGACTTAATACCAATCTGAGAGGGGCTTCATGCTTGACTAGGCTGTTCTGCCTTGTTCTTGCTAGTTTTTCTGACTTGTTGGGCTTCACTTTGTGTTAGTTTAAGCCACAGCTTTGATTCCTTCTATACTAATGCCTAAGCACAGCAGTGACAGTACAAGATTTAGGTTGGGTGCTTGAACAACACAGCTGTGGCAGCACAATCTGTGTCTGCGTTAGCAACCCCCTAAATCAGCCCCTGTGGGACCTCAGGTCCCTTTTAAAGCTAAACTGCTCCTGCTGCCTGAATTAGCTGTGGTGTCAGTGCTGGACTCTGTACTTGCACTGTCTCATTTGGCTTTCGGCAGTAGGGGCTTCCAGACCATGCCCAGGCACACTGGTAGATTTTGTGGGCATCCAAGTAGGGAGTTTTAACCACGATTGAAAGGGATCTTGAGGTAGTTTTGTCTGTGGGCAGAGTCTTCCTTTGGAGCTTCAGAAGAAAGAGCATGAGGGTGCTTGATGGAGCTTATGCCAAAGGTTGAGTGGAGGTTGGTGTTATATCCCCCAGCTAAAAACGGGATTAGATCTTTTCACCCTAAATGATAAACTAGAAGCCTTGAAGTACTGCAAATATTTTGCTTAATGAAATAGAGGAGCCAGAAGAAGGATAGAAAGAGAAGGGCAACAAAATTCAGCATCAGTGCTTACACTGAAACTGAGATCCCACTTCCTTCTATGGTTATATAGCTTCACCCTCCATGTGCTGGGTCTTGCTATATATAAGACTCCTGGGTCAAGAGGTCCTCAAGCTTCAAATTTTTCATCCCAGGAAATGTTCCCTGTGGTTCTGCTCTTCAGCACCTTTCTCCAAGCACGCCCTACTAAAGTAGGACAAGACATTTTAATGAGTTTCACTCACACTGTAGACAGTGTTGCTTTCTGTTCCTGGTTCCTAGAGAGCCCCTGACTATTTTTTCATGTACCAAATCTCTCTTCCTCTGTCACTGAAGCTCGTGAGCATCTGAGCTCATGAGCAGTCCATTTTGCTCCTGAAGTCTTTTGCACAGTAACTGATTTTCTGTTTGCACTTTTCCTTCTTGTAAACGTGATCTAGATGTTCCAGCTGAATGTTCATGTTGCTGTATGCATTTGTGTGAGGTTTACCAACCACTCCTGTGCTTTGTCATTCACAAGAATCCAGATAAATCTATGAAAAAATCCAAGATAAAGGCATAATATATTGGTTTTCTCTGATTTTAGATATAAACTCTTTGACTGAAGCAGTTTCCTGTTTGACGAGGGCCAGCACAACCTACTGGAGATGCTCACCAGCAGTTCCTCTGCACAGTCCCGGCAGAGCCTGTTACAGCTCCTGGCTGCAAGCTTCAGCTCGGCAGAAGCACTTGCTTTTGATTACAGAGCTCTCCAGTGTCAGCCAAGGAGGTGGATATCAAACCTGTGCATGCCGGTTGCTGCCAGCAACACATCATAAATAATAGTAATGGAGTGTAATTGCTCATTAAGCCAAATCATAGCCTGGAGCCCTCCATCTGGCCAAACTCCCTTCGACATCAGCGGGAGCTTTGCCAGCAGGTGTGCAATAGGACTGGGGTCCCAAGCAGTGGTACTGCCAACCACGTACAGTAGCACCGCTATTGGGTTCTGATTCAGATCCCCTTGAATCTGCTGTGTGTCTTTGGATTGATCTAGAAGGATTTAGCTAACTCCCCTTGCGTTACACTGCTTCTCAGCCAGCACGGCTACATCTGTGCAACAGTTATCCCAGATGGAGTATGGAGGAGGAGAATTCCTGACACTGAGCTATGGGATTTTAATTTTAGAGAGGGGATGGAAACTCTTTCCTATTGGGTCTCAAATGGTGGTTTGCACAGGTGTAATTTGAGCTTGAAAATGTCCCAGAAGCCTGCAACTGAAAACCCCCAACATGAAATTGATATTGAAAAGTGTTGTGTCCCTGGTGCAAGGGCTATAAAAGGCACACCTGGTGTGCCTGCCTATCAGTCATCTATTGCTATTTGACATTGGTATAACCCTTTGCAAGAGAAAATAATTTACTGCCTTCCCCCATGAAAATTATTTACCATTCCCATTTTGGTTTGAACATTTACTGTTGTGGTTCAAAGCTATGATGAATTGGTCAGCTATAAATTTCCTTTCCTCTCCCATTCTCCTCCCACCTCTTCCTAATGCAACACTGGGATGAAGGTTAAGGCATAGGGTGTTATCTGAAGGAAACGCTCCACTCTCAGTGCCCCATCCATCCTCGCTAATGGTTATAGCTCCCCTGTGGTATTGGGAAGTGTAATCGCTATTGTACTGAGGTAGAACAGGAGCTCGAGAGAGATAAATGGCCTAGTTATCAAAACTTCCTAGCCTCCCACAGCCCTCCTTGGGAATACAGCTATAAATGACATTCAAATGATGCTGATAGATGTGAGCTGAGCAGGCAGCAGAACGCGTGCGGTCCCGGTGCTGCGCCCGGGCCAGCCCCTCCTCGCTGATAATGTCATGGAGATCTCAGCTATCCCGACACTGGCTGCAGACACCGGGGGGGTGTGCGTGAGATACGGTGCTGTCTGCTCTCAGCTTCTTGTAGACAAATCCCATGGGGTTGCAAAGGCTCAAAATTGAACGGCGACTGAGACATGTTAATGCTGGAGCTTGCAGAGCTGAAGGCAGAGGGTTTTTTTCTTCTTTGGAACAGATTCTGCTCAAGAGAATCATCTCAGAGGTGAAATATGGTAGGGAAAACAGCCCTTTTTCCACTTGGCACTGCGATGACAGAAGTGTCACTTATAAGTGACTCGGGTCCAAAACAGTATGGCCTGCGGTGGGTCCAGAAATCACCTCCAGGAGCTCCCTTTCCATCTGTTGTCCTTCCTGGTGTGTGAAACAGGAGGACTGCACATCCCTCAGAAATGGAACAGGAGCAGCTAGAGTAGGTGGCAAATCTGCTTCTCTTGAGTCTGGAAGAACTCTTGGGTATCTTGGCATCTCTTCAGGAGATACCAGGAAAACTCCCCCATCTGGAGGAGGAGAACCTCCCATGAAAACAAGCAGCAATCTGTAAGGCTTTGCACCTTATTTTATTATTTTAATTTAATAATTTATTTAATTTTATTGCATTTTATTTTATTTTTAGACCCTTTGTTCCTCCTAAGGTGCAGATATGCGAATGCACTGCCCTGCAGACAGGTTTTTAATCAAGAGCACGTCTCGGAGGGGTTGCTTCTAGTGCGTTGTGGCAGAAATCCCAGGGCACCAAGAGTGTAGGGCAAACAAAAGCTTGTCCCTTCCCGTCTTCCTTGCAGCCCAGAAACTGAAAGGAAAAGGGTGCAGGACTGTCAGTCACATCCCGTCAGGTTTTAGGTCCGAAGTCAGGACCAGGGTGCGGGTACACATGGCAAAGAGGAGCGAGGGGAGTTCTTGGGTCCCACCGTTCGGAGCGGACCCCTGGGGTTCGCAGCCGGGCTCGGGACCGGCGCTGCTCCCTCCAGGAGCCACCCGGGAGGGGAGAGAAGCAGCATCTCCCGCGAGAGCCCCATGCAAAAAGGGGCTCCCGGGAGGGGCCGGGGCTGCCCGGCTGAGCTGCCCCCGAAGCCCCGCTCGGCGGGCGGAGGCTCCGGCTCGGCTCGGCTCAAGTCGCAGCGGCAGCAGCGCCTGCAGCCACCCACCCGCCGCCTCTCCCGGCATCCTTCATCCCCATCCTCCGCTCCTTCCTGCTTCGGCGGTGGAAGCAGCCCCCCGCCGGGGGCCGGGGATGCCCTTCTCTCCCCTCCCTCCCCTCCAGCCGCAACGGGGGAGGGGGGCTGTGATGCTGCAGGGGGATCCCCGGGTGTCGAGCGGGGTCTCCCCTTCCGTCGGCTGCCGGGATCGCCCCGCTCGGCGCCGGCGGCCCCAGCGGCGAATGCGGGGGGCTGTCAGCCGGGGGCTGGGGGGGCGCAGGGGGGGCACTCCCGTGGCGGGGGGCCGGGACCGGAGCCCCCCACACAGCAGATGACTCGACAGCCGGGGCTGGGGGAACGGGGGGCGGGCGCCCGGCTATTTGCTGGCTGCATACAATGGGCCACTCCCTAACGTGAGGGCTGGGGGGAGGCAGGAGCTGGGAGGAGGAGGAGGAGGAGGAGGAAGGGAAGGCGCGGGGGGGGTGGGGTGGGGGAGGAAGGGGCTCGGGCATCGGGCTGGTAAATAAACTCCGCGATGATTCCCCTCCCTCCCGCCGGCCCCAGGTGCGCGCCGCGCTCCCGCCTGCCCGCTGCCCGCCGGCGGGAATGACCTGACGGGGATGTGACCGACTCCCCCAGCCCACCGCCGCTTAACCCCCCCCTCCCTCCCTATATATATATATATACATACATACATAGATGAATATATATATATAAATACATAGAGAAGTCGTTCTGGGGGGAGGGGCGGGGAGCTCGGATCATGGCCCTGGGGCTCCCGGGGCTGCCGCCGCCGCCGCCGCCGATCCGCAGCTCGCCTCCGGGGCCCGACCATGGGGCTGAAGGCTCGGCGCGGCGCCGCGGGCGGTAGCGCGGCCGGCGGGGCGGCGGCGGCGGCGGGGCGGCGAGCGGCGAGCGGCCGCGACCCCGAGCAGGGCTCGCTGGCCCTGGGCGCCGGCGGCGACCGCGACGGGACGCTGCTGCTGGAGGGCGGCGGGAAGGAGGAGGGCGGCAAGCGGAGCCCGCCGGGGCTGGGGCTGCTGGCGAAGACCCCCCTGAGCCGCCCGGTGAAGCGGAACCACGCCAGGTACCGCCGCATCCAAACTTTGATCTACGACGCCCTGGAACGACCCCGCGGCTGGGCGCTGCTCTATCACGCCTTCGTGTGAGTACGCGGTGCTCCCCGGGGGGATGCCGGGGGCTGCCCCGGGGGGGATGCGCCCGGGGACACCGTTTTGCTTTATCATTCTCGGCGTAAGGCGCTCCAGGGGCTCGCTCCGGCGCCGGGTGTGTGTGGAAGCGAGGGTCTGATACGGGGTGTGCTGCTGAGCGGCTCTGTTTCTTTCTTTTTTGTCGTCGGGTTTCCCAAAAAAGAGCAGCTGCTTTTAAGTCTGTGTCCCTGTCTTGTCCGTACCCCCACGATGCCTTCGAGTGGCATTCCCGAGCCTCTGTGTCTGAGACGCTGGGAAAGGGATGCCAGAAAGACCAAGCTCTGAGCGGTTTTAAGGCTCGAAGTGCTTCAGGGGAACGCGGCCAGTTCAGCTCAGCCCAGAGCACCGTGTGCGGTTCAACTCGCTATTATAAACCCCGAGCGAACCGGCTCCTGCAATAGTTGAAAGTGTTAAATGAAAATCGTAGGGTTTTGGTCCGATAAGCATCACCCCGCAGTGCATGAAACCTGAGCGTTGCAGCGAAGTCGGGCGGAAAGTTACACTGACCACGAGTGAACTGAGAGGAAACAAAACTCGTTTTGTGGCCCGAAGGTGATAAGTGAAGTAAATGACGGCTGGTTTGCACTCCTAAAAAATTCTGTACCTTTAAGTTTTCATAAGAAAAGATAATTCTGGGTACTGCACAGAATGGAGTTGGCAGAGTCCAATTAAAATAATGTGAGGTTTAGTGTTGTGAATGTTTTTGGAAACCCAAGGGATTATCAGTGATCACGGTGGTACTGTTTTTCTTTGATGCTATTAGGTGTGCACAGCTCTATGTGACAGAAGATTTAAGCAGTGATTTCTGAAACTGGTTTACTTGGAAAAGACAAACAAAGCTCTCTGAGCTGCATGGGCTGTAGCCTGGAGCTGGATCTTGGGAAGTCCTAATCATTGGCATAGTCTTAGCACCTGCAAATAAACACCTTGAGTGTAGGGCTGTGATTTTACCTTCAGGCAACTTTTTCATGATGTTGGCAAGGATCTAGCCCTGGGCAAGAATTAAAATGCAACGTTCACTACTGGCGTGCTTCTGTGTGCCACTCACTCATTGCTGCTACCCCCTTTTCAGTGTTTCTTTATAAAGTACATCTTGGGACACAGGTCCTGTTTTACAGATTAATTTCTATGAAAATGTGGATACTGGATGCTGTGACACTTTTTTAGTTCTTTCGCTCCTTTTTGCCTCAGGAAAACTCATGCTGGCAGGCAGGGAGCGACAGCTCTTGGAATGTGTTACTCTGGGAAGGCTCTTTGGTCCAGAGCTTGCTGTTCAGTCATGCTTGGTATTGCATAATCTGCTTCTTGCTGGGGAGAGCCATGTCTGGACAGAGGGGCACCCCTTTCATCCTGCCTTGGTCAACCCACACACACACCCCCCCCATCAGTGAGGCTTTGGCACATGGCAGAGCATCGTGAGCAGTTGGCATTCCTCTGTGGCAGCTGGGTCAAATCTGTGCCCAGGCTTGTGTCTGGATGTAGGCAACAGAACAGTGGATGTGTCTGGAGAGGCTCAGTTGAGCTGAGAGGTTCACATTTATTTGCAGCGCTATGAGAATTTCCAAGTTACAACGTTTATTTTAGGTAGCTCTCTGCATGTGTGGTTTACCTTAAGATCATTATGCAATATGGCTCACAGAATGGGAAAAAAATCAGGATGTTTGGAAGCTTCCGTCTTTCTTAGGAGTGGACCTGACCCTGTGTGGTCAACTTTGCTTTGGTGACTACTTAGTCCTGTAAAACTGAAATGTGAGTCTGACCTGCTCTCTCAGAAGACAATAACAGTCTTGTTAAAACCATTGATGCCAAGTTCAATGTTAATGAAAATGAAACAAAACACTTTTAGAAGTCCTTACTCTCAAAGCAAATAAAACACACAAGTCTGTCAGCTGAGCACAAACACCCTGTCTCTTCCCAGGGCACCTCAGGGGGGTCAGCAGTCCAAGTTGGTCCCACTGGGTTTCTGTTCAGTCTCAGCTCCTTCTGAACTCATTTGAAGTTGTGGGGTCTTACCTCAGTGTAGGATCAAACCCTACAAAAAGGAATCTGGTGAGAGTGACGGCCAAGTGTGCTGAGATCTTGCTGACAGGCTTCAGAGTTTGTTCCTACCACTGGAGAATGAAGACCTGCTCGAGAGCAGGAGAAGTGCTGTGGGAAGCAGCATCTAAGTTGGTATCCAAAGTCTTTGCTCTTGCTTTCAAATGAATTGTCTTTTAACCTTTTTTCCTTCCCTAAAGGAGTCCCTCTGATGTTGGAGGTGTTGTTGTGACAATTTGTAGTGCCATCCCAGCAGTCCCCAATGACACTTTTCATACTAGAACAGTTTTCCTTGGGAAGGCAAGAGATTTGCAGTCTTTCCATAAAATCGACAATTTTGATCCTGTGTTACTCTTCAGTAAAAGTCCCATTTATCTCATCTTAGTTGCATGTTACACTTTGTCTCATCTTCTGAGTAACTTTGCAATAAATGCCATTCACTCAACTACCAGTGAGATGGTTGCTCTCATATACAAATAACCAGACAATGAATAGCTGAGGGCCAAAAGGGATTGCAGCATGGATGGATGTGTGTTGCAATATGCTTGTAGATCCAAGCATTCAGAGGTGTTTAATGAAGAAATGATACATAGGACTCCAGTGCTGTGTATATCCCAGGGTTTGGGAAGCAGGAAGCTGCTGATGGAAGAGGGTTGCAACTTTCAGGACATGCTGAGGATGCTGTGTGGGGCTCAGGAAGGGGCTTTGCCAAGGTCTTTGCAAAAGCTTTGGATGCCAGAACTTTTAAGAGGGTGGTACAGATTGGATCTCATTAAATCATATAGTGATGCACATGTGGCTGCCAAGGGGTCATGATCCCTTGTGTATCTCACTCCTATAATGTGCACATAAATAAGGCTTGAGCAGTGCCTGTTGTAAACTCTTGCTTTAGTTTTAGGTGGTGTTAGATCTACTGAAATGATTCAGTCTGTTGACATAATTCAAGGAGAATGCATGAATGTGATCAGGCCAAGCCCTAGGGACAAAGATGCAGGGGAGAAAGGGAAAAGTTCCTGATGGCAACTTTAACATTCAGCTTTCACTGGCAGTGATTTCCAGAAAGTGGCACGAGATACTTTCTTTGTGATTCTTCCTTCTTTCTTGTTCTGCAAAAGTGAGTTTGTCCAAGCCTATCCTTGGGAAGTTGTTCCCTAAAGAAGCTGACTGTTTCCTTTCCTATCTGAAAATTTATTCTCTGGCAGCTCTACTGGACAGGAGATTTATGTATCACCCATGAAGTTCTGCTTTGCTAGGACACCAGGGTTGATGGACTTCTTGGCAATATGGCAATGTCTTAGTGGCATAGTTGGTAAGAGAAATTTGGTTTTCCTAAGGAGCTTCACCTCTGTAAGGCTAAGCTCCTGCTGAACATCTTCAATAAAATAAAATTAAATAAAACAAAATAAAATAAATCTCTTTTAACCTTTGAGTTATTCCATTTGGAAATGTCTCTTGGGGGTTGCAGGTCAGGCTACAATCTATCCCTGCTCTTTCCTGAGCTCCTGTCACTGTAGGAATAACTGATGTTCCCATGATGTACTGTATTTCCCTTTGTGTTAGGCAGCACAATATATTGTAGGAAACCCCTGTGGTTGTGCCTCGTGGGATGTGTACTTTGGCCAGGGAGACAGACTTGAGACCTGTCCGCCTCCACAAACCATCCAAATGCTTTATATATGCACCGAAGCATTAATGAATAGAATGAAGAATTGAAAACAAGATTTTGATTTTTCCAGTTTATTTTTAATTGTAAGCCCAAACTATTTTGGGTAATGAACAGAGTCCACAAAGATAACATAACACAGATCAAGTTTGGAATTACAATTTGTGGAACATTTTCAACCAGACTTAAAGTAAAGAGAGGCTGAAGGAGAGATATCTAGGATATATTCTCATTTTCATACCATCTTCTGAGACAACTGCAGCCTTTACTTTCACAGAAAAATAAGAGCAGGGAAAGGTTTGGGATTAGATTTTTCTTTCTGGGAAAGTGTGCAATATCAGATGGACTCTGCAGGCGTAGATCACCATGGTGTACCTGCTGATGAGAAGGGGAAACCATGGGGAACATTAGAGAACCCTTCTCTATTTGCCATGTAATCTTCTTTCAGTACTGCTTAATACCTGGAATAAAAAGAGGAGGCAGAGTCACGTGTTCTGTCAAATCATCAGCATTTCTGGGAAGCACCAGCGAGCACCTCCTGCATGACTGATCGTAGGTGTGTTGTTTGCAGAGAAGAGTGTCATGGGACTTGGTGAACAGGTTGAAGGTCTGGAGGCTTTCTATTATTTTCTTCCTCCTCTTTTGGGAGATGCTCTGTAAGAGGTGCTCACCCACCTCCAGCCTGTGTATAACACCTGGGGTGAAATGGGAACAGCTTTGGGGTAAAAAAGAAGGACAAATATGAATCCTTCCTTGGCCTGTTTGGCAAGCACTTGTATCTAAGTGAGTCCCCGGAGCAGCAGAGCGAGCCTGGTCCATTAGCGAGTGCCCTTTGCTTATGTGTTTGCCAATCTGAGTTCTGTTTTTAATTATTTATGCTAATTCATCATAATGCACAGATAAATATTCTGCAGTATACTTTGTAAAAAATAATGAAGTCTTAGTCATTGGAGACCTTACCACACACCTCTGCTGTTGCAGCTCCAGGCTTGCGGAGCTGCCCTGGGTTTGTGTGTGGTTTAAGGAGATGAGACTGTGCCTCAGCCACTGAGATCAGCCCACATGACGGGCTGTGGTCACCGGGGGTTTGCTGGGAGGAATGAGAAAGGGCATCAGAGCCTGGGGAAGCCACTGTCTGGGTAACATGCATGGCTTGTGTGATTCCCAGCCACAGCTTTGGAGTCACTTCAACAGCTTGCAGGTGCCCAGCGCTTGTTGAAGCATCCAAACTGCCTCTGACATTACAGACCTTTGGTGTGAATAGGTGTATTTTCATCTACAGCTTCACATCTCTGTGCTTGGGCATTGGTGCTGACAGCAAATCCCATTCCGTAGTGGTACCTGCAGGTTGAGTTGGTTTGCCCACGTATTCCATGTTGCCATGACTACGCTGGTAACTTGAGTTTTGGCGCTGCTCGTGCCTGCTCAAGGGGCTCGTGGGAGCTGCAGGCACATGATTCCATGTTGCACAGGTGTGTGCCTCAGTGTCCCCTAAACCCCTGGGGATGCAGGTCCCTGAGCACTCTTTTGGCATATCCAGTCCCCAGCTCAGACCATGCAATGCAGCCTCACCTGGATGGACGTCGAGGTCCGCCGTGGTCAGCGATGCACAAGGGAGGGCGTCACATCTGGGCGAACATCAGCACTGCCAGTGTCAGCAAACATGCACCAGCTGGTCTTTCAGTGCTGTCAGCTCGGCCTAGAAATAAGAGCCCTTCAAAAAGAAGTCATGGTCCCTGCTGTAATGTCTATAAAATGGAACAGTCCCAAATTTCATCAATTTGTTGAGCAGTGATACAGCAAAGCCCCTCCAGCAGCCAGAAAATGAGATTTTTCTTCTCCTTTATGAACTTGGTGAGAGGAGCAGCACCATCTCAGTGCTACCCCAGCAGTTCTGGACACACTGCCCAGCAGTTAAGCCCAGGACTAGATTTACCCCAGTATATCCAGCCTGGATTCTGGTTGGAAGCACCACTTGGTTCCTAGAAGCCATCTCAGTTTCCTCACATGCCTCTGTTTGCTCCTCTCAGCAAACATTAGACCATGACAGGACACAGCAGGTTCTGGGCTCCTCTGGAACAGCTGCTGGGTGGAGAGGGGACCTGGATTTTACTTACTGTTTTAACGTGAGAGGGAGATTAGGAAAATGGTACAAAGAATAAAGAGGGAGAAACTTTCCACGCCTGTTTTGCTCATTTTGCTGTAAAATGTAGAAATGCTCAAAACAAATCTAATGGGAAAAAATAGTAACTAAAGACTATTAACAGCTGGATTAGAAAATTAATACATATATATAACACCAGTCATACATCAAGGTGTGCTTGAATGTGTGCAAGTGAACATGAAGGTGCCCCAGCAATTCCTACTTATCCCAAAGGTCACCTCAGCAGCTACTCACCCTGAACATTTCTGTTCTTTTTTTGGGACTCCCTGTCTTCTAATATCACTTGAATAAATCCTCTTTAATTATAGGTTACCCAACAAACCAACCTGTGCATGTATTTTGAACACAATTCTGTGTCTCTTGGTCATCAGAAAGTCTTTGTAGCATTGAGGTGCATGTTCAATATTCAAGGACGAGGTCTGAACTGGAATAACTTGAATCTAATTTAACAGCTGTAATAAACTTTCTAATCAAAATCAGTCAAATGAGTGTTAAGATCACTTATATTCTGTATAAAAAAAATAATAGATTGTTCACCTTAGACACAGCCAGGTTGCTGAGTGTCTGGGTACTACCATGATCAGCCTTGCATGGTATAAATAAATTATAATGTTTATTCTTGTATTTAATAATGCTATATTCCCTTCTTGTATTTAATAATGCCACGCTCTCTTCTTGTGCGTGGAACTTTACAGAAGGAATGGAGCCATGGAGACATTGTATCTGCTATTGCTTCTGGCAGATACTATATTAAATAGGATAACTTAAATATTAATAGCTTTGCAGGGAATGTGGTCTGCAAGAGCTGTTAAGTGTATGCTGACTTCTGTCTCGGAATGGTAGCTGGGAAGCTTAGTGTTTTCTGTGGAGAGAGGGACACGCCTTGGGATATTTAGGTTCATGGTAACCTACTTTGGAAAAAGGCAGTTTGGGAGAACTTCCAGGCTGGAAATCCATAAATTGCCTTCCCCAGCCTTTAGTGAGCAAAATACTTAAAAGTCTGTTTAACTTGGAGCAAGTGATGTCAGGAGGAACCTCTCCGAGGCAGCACTGAGGTGATCCGAAGCAGAAGATTGTAACTGAGATTTGGTGGGAAGCAGCACTCGGTATCGTCATCTTCCTCTGCACAACCAGCTCGCTGTTCTGTTCAGGCCTGGCGAGATCCTTCTAATCTCCACTTCTCTACAGGATCCATCAACGTTCTTCATCCCTTCCAGAGCTTAACAGCCACCTCTACTTGTAGTCACCAGGATAACACCTTCTCCTCCTGAGTGGTGCAAACCATGCTGAGGTGGAGGTTTAATATCTCTAACACTGCTAAATCTCAGTTTGGAGAGATGTGAGACCCTGGCATGAGAGGCCCCCAGTGTCTCTTGAGGTGCCACGTGCTCTCACTCCCTCCTCCTACGTGCATCAATCTTGCCAAAGTCTTTCCCACTTCACTTTTTCTTGGGTGCTGGTCCATGGTGGTGGAGCAGCACAGATCCATTGTATGGCAGCAGTGGAGGAGTCCTCATCCTCTCTGGGTTGAGAGAGGCTCTTGTCATTTACTTACTTTGGGTTCAAACACTTTATTTTATGGATACTTACATCTCACTTTTCCCCTCAGTTTTCAGAGCTGTGGCTGGAGCTGTATGAATGTTCTGCATTACTTTGCCAACCTGTGTTAATTTGTGATTGTCATGTTGACCCTCCAGTGCTGTTTTTTAATCTTAGGTGCTTTTTATATTTACTTTACTCACTAGTGTCTTGATCACCTTCTAGATTAGTACCTTGTAATTTTTTGCTAACATTCGAAATAGTTCTTTTTCTAGATCATTAAGGAAGTGTTTAATAAGGCCAGAACTAAGAAACTTCATTCAGCATTTCACTAAATAAAGACTTCCCCCCTCCCTGGTTAATCCAATACAATTTTGGATTTGAACCCAGTTTTTAATGACATCTGAATTTTAATGGTCATCTGAATTAACACTAAAACAAAGATTTTATGAGATACTGCACCTGTGTCAAAATTGGGAATACTTCCTAATTTATTTTTATTCAAACATGAGTTTTGTTTATGTATTTAGTTCTGTGATGTTCATTTAATTGTTGTCTTCCTCTCTCAGATATTTCATGCTTTTGACATGGTGTGTATCTCATATAACAATGTAATTCATTATTCCTAGTACTATCCACCTCTAAACGAGAGCTAAAGCAATGCTGAAAGCTTAAATGTCCTAATCCATCCAGGTCCTGGTTCTTCTATATTTTATAGGAGCCGTTAGATTTGGGTTACATCTAACTTTAGGTGAGTGACAGAGATGCTAATACTAAACCAGAAGACTCTTTACAGGGAATTCCCCACTGACTGTAAATTCAGAGTCTAAAATTTTCTGCTTTCGGTGGGGATGGAGGAGAAGCAAGTACAGCTGTTGAGGGACTGATAGCGAAATCCCCAAAGCGCCCCGTGGGGAGCTGCCCACCAGCTCTCAGCAGTGCAGCATCAGCTCTGCTTATCTTTGCTCCCCTCATGCCTCCCCAGGCAGGGGCTCAGAGCGTTTATGAGGAGGGATTACACCCTGAGGAGGGAATGTCAAGAGCAGCTGATTGAAATTGCAGGGGAATTAATTTAGGAAGGTAATTACACGAACTGGAATTTGCTCTTCTACCTTTGCTAACACTGCTGCTCTTGTGAGACGTGCTGGAGGAATTTCAATGCACGCAGCTGGCTGAGGCTCCCTGATCACACCTCAGACACCGTCTGCGCCGTGGCACCAGATGCACAGGGCCACACTCAGGACCAGCCTTGCTCTGCAGCTATGACAGCAGCTTTCCTCATGCCATTAACTATGTCTAGACTAATTGGCAGAGCCATACCAGGGGTGTTCCCAAGCAGTGACACACACTGACTGATAGCACAACGCTGGATGACCTGTGCCGTGGGTTTGTTCTGAGTGACTGAGCACAGATCAAGTCCCCAAAGACCTGGGACCACTCCCAGCAGGAATCTGAGTGGGGCTTTGGAGGCAAGTGAGGTCAGTGATAAGGACATTGGTCATGCCAGCTGGACAGAGGGCAGGGCTGAGCATCTTTGGGTTACTAGAAAAGACATAATTCTTATATGTGAGATCTTACAATTAGGATATCCTCCTGGTCTATGCAAAAAAACACTTTTTTGGGATAGAATCTCAGAATAATTTGGGTTGGAAGGGACCTTTAAAGGCCATTTAGTCCAACCCTCCTGCCGTGGGCAGGCACACCTTCAACTCGAGCACATTGCTCAGAGCCTCATCCAACCCAACCTTGAATGTTTCCAGGGATGAGGGAACCAACACCACTCCAGACAACCTATGCTAGTGTTTTGTCACACTCATTTAAAAAAAATTCTTCCTTATACGTAATATAAACGGACAGTCTTAGTTTAAAACCATGACCCATGGAATAAGACCCTTCACTTAGATAAAGACCCAAGAAATCCTAACCCACCAAAATAAGGCAGGTTTCACTCTATGTGTGTGTCCAGAAACACATTTTATATTCTATTTTATATTCTATATCTTTTCTTCTTCCTGTTCATGGGACTTTGCCATGGCTTCTGCCTTTTCTGTTTCAACATTCCTTGTGCTGATCAAACTCCCGTGGAGGTTCAAACACTTCACCCCCACAGCTTGGCATATTAACAAAAGAATACGTTTTTGTGGTACAGATCCAGGAGGAAGAGCCCACTGATCATTCATTACCAAACCTCTTACTTGTGTAAAACATAGAAGAAGATATTATTAGTTGCTTTGCTGCTGATATTTGGGTATTTCTCCTGATTTTGTCTCACTCATTATTGTAGATGTTGCTCCATTACCTTGTTGGGTCCTGGGTGCAGAGGTGGGATCTGACAGAGGCAGTTCCTGCTCTCAGAGTATGGTGCTATCACATAGTGCATTGTCAAATACTCTGCTTTTTTCAGTGTTAAATTACTTAAACAAACTGCATTTCCCTGCTTTTCCTTAGGGCTTGAGCGTCAGTCTCTCCACAGTCACAATGGGATCCATCCATCTATCACATTATCCGAGGAAACTGTCTGGAGTCCTTTTATAGATGCTGAAGAAAAACAGGAAATGGAACTTTCTGGAGTGCAATTAATCTCATTCTAAAGACAGTTCTAAAATAGGTGAGATTAATCACCTCTTGCAGCGCCTGAAACTTTCTGCTGACTACAAAGGAGAACTCATGCAACTAACTTAAATTTGGGTATTTGCACCAAAAACACCTGGGGAATGGGAAACTTTTGAACTGAAAGGCAAGGATCAAAGCCACAATGAGACAGCTGAATTTAGACATGTTCATGTATGGAATTTAGACATGTTCAGTAGGTATTTAACTTCTCTTTATAGTCAGTGGAGATCTACTCAATACAGTCAATGGATTTTTTGGTGCAATTCATCCAACCAGACATGGCGGTCTGCTTTACATGGAGATAAATTACACCTTCAGCTCTACTGAGCAACTCTCTGTTGTCTATAGCAGGAGCTGAGGTGACTTGATCTCTGGTAAATGTCTGCAGTAAAAGCCACAATCAAACAGAAAAGTCACACCTCTAAAGGCAAGAAGAATATGACACTTATTATTACATGGGCTTTTGTTAAAATTAGACTCAATTCTAATTCCCTTTCCTCAAGAGTTTTACGTATGTGGCTACCTATTATCACAGGCTGTGACAAGCCTACGGTCATCCCTGACATGATGCCAAACAACATATGATTTCAGTAGCTTTAAGATCTTTCTCTATTTGGGAGTCTTGGGCTTACCTTTCCACTTTCCCTTTGTTCTCTGTTTTGCCATGGGCTTTATCTCCCTGAGCCCTCCCATATATTTGCCCTTGGTTTATGATCACAGTTGCAGTTGATCTTGAGGTCACACTCAAATCCAGACATAAGTACCTTTTGTACTGAGCTTCAGATCCAAGCCCGGGATTGACTCTGTTTTCTCTCCATCTTCTTGAGGCCATTCAGGATTTACCTGGGCACAGGTGTTACTGTGGCGGGAGTTTGCCAGCAACAGTCCAGCTTCCTCCCATTCCTGAATTTCTGTCCATTTACATTGCTTCTCTTGACTCCATCACTCAAAATTGCCTCCCCAAATCAGGTGTCCTTAAGGGACCAGAAGATACTTTGTGAGTGGCTTGGACATTGCCCTTTTGAAGCCTGTAACAAGTGCAAAAGGTCAATTTGAATGGCCTGGTGTGAATGAGGGTGATTGTGAGGGTCATTCATAAGCTCAAAGTGTTTTTATAAGTGCTAGAATTTTCTCTGTAAAGTTGGAGACTTCGCAGATATGTAGGCACCACTCAGTATTTTCAAGGGTGTACTCAGTTTCATAGATCAGCTGAAATCAGAAAACCAGCATAATTGAACCTAATACTGAAATCATCAGAGAACTGTAGAAAATCTGGATGCATGCAAATGCCCTGACATGAAGAAGTGTTTTTGGGTGGTGGCGTGTTCCTTTTACAGCTGCTGGTTTGTGTTTTGCTTGTTTTTGCAGAAATACTGAGCCAGCAACCTCTTTTAGTCATGTCAGTGCAAATGTAGAGCAAATCTATTACAGTCAGAAGAACAATTGGATTTGGCTGCTGCACCACAAGTTTGTTCTGGACCTAACACAAAATCTTTTCATTTTTTACTGCTACTCTCTGCTAGTACCAAAGGCCAAGATGAAGGTTCTGCACCTCTGGCAAGGTGCTTCCCTTCTACAGCAGACTTGTCCTCTCAGTAAGGTAAGACAGCTTAAGGAATGGGATAAATGGGAGAGACGGAGATCCCCTGGCAAGATCAACTGAGCGCCAGCCTGTCCCAGAGCTGCCTGTATTCACACCATGGTGTTCACAGCTTGTTTCCTTCATGGTGGGAGCTGGTTTATGTAAACATGGAAGCTTTCCTTCCCTCTCTGCTCCTCAATGATGAAAGAAAATTTTTACTCCCTCATAAATCCAGTTACTTGGTTAATAAATCCAGTGCAGATAAGCTGGGGAAGTTAAGCAAGTGAAGCACTTTCTGCCTGTTTCTTGGTGAAGGTTTTGTCTGATCTTGGGGCTGTAGGAGGGATTGACAATTGCAACCATAAAACCTTTTAGTTTGCAAGGTTTTAGAGGCCTTCAGTCCAGTCCCCAGAGCAGGGTTAACTTCACAGTCAAACCAGGTTGCTTGGGGCTGTATCGGTTGAGTTTTGTACATCTCCAAGAGTTGAACTACTTTATATTGTGAGGAGTGATAAGTTTGGTTGCTCTTCACAGTTATGTTGTTTAATACATTTCTTATAACAGGCAGACTTCTAGGCCAGGAGTCATGGAGAGTTTTCTTCCCTCCCCACTCCATTCAGTCTTGACTATGCATGGACAGAAGTGAGATGTAACATCTGGACAGAGATGCTGGGCAGGTCAGCCCACTGTGGAGGAAACAATGCTCCAAATTTTTAGCTACAAAGAGAGTTGTGTGCTGCTAGGCTAACTAGCACCAACACTGCCTGTGTTTGCAGTACTGACACTGGAGAATGCTAGGAATAACCTTCGGTGTCATCAGTACAGGTAATTGAAAAGAGGAAACCTTTCCCGATGACTTCTCAGTTTTATTTATTTTTTTTTTTACTGTGATTTGACATTTCCACTGCATTTTCATTATTCAGAAGAATAATTCAGTCTCAGCTCTGCAACTCCTTCGTACTTTCCCAACTCTTTCTCCTTGTTCCTCACTCCCTTATTCTCTTCTTCCCTTGGTGGCATTCATCGCCTTATTACTGAAGAACAGCACCAATCCCTGGATCATCCAGCTCTTCTTTGTGCCTTTCCTCAGCCTTTCCTACTTTGACTATGACAGTAGAGTTCAGTCTGACTTAAAATCTGTGGACCTAAGTGC
>JAYRBT010000082.1:144209885-144236216 GCA_036023395.1 Myiotriccus ornatus | reverse complement strand
CCATCATCTCCCTTATGATTTTCTCCAAACTGTTTAAAGATGCTCCAGGTATAATTCTGGTGATGCTTTGCTCTTTGCTTAATCAATTTCTTTTAACATCTCCTCTTTAGATACATCTGTCCTTGATTCCCACTTTTCCATGTTCCTTAGGAAAGATTAGTATTTCCTCTAAGGGATAACCTTAGTATGAAAAATTACCTTTTTAAAATTATTTTATTTTATTTATTTTATTTTATTTTATTGTATTGTATTGTATTTTATTTTATTTTAAATTAACTTCACCTCTGAAGGATTCAGTGCATAGAATTGTTCAGTGAAGGTAAGCCCTGGCTTTAGGAAAGGATCAGTCGAATAGATTGTCTTTGTACAGATGTCAGATTTATAGCCTTCCTTTACCATAAACTGCAGAATTAATCACAGACATGGGCTAAGGTGTGACTGAGATCCACTGATGATTCATGGTCAGAGCAATCCAGGTTGTAACTGTGCTGCTCTGTCAGTAGTCACTGTGTTTGTGACAAGGCTGGGCACTGATTTTACAGCATTGATTTCAGACAGTGGAAATGCATTAATTACAGCCTCCTCTGTGATTTCTTGTTCTTGTCACAAGGTAGTTGCAGAGGTGGGGAAAATGCATAAATTATTTTGCGGGAATGCTGAAGACTCCCGTCAAAGATTTCACAAGAGGAGTGCGACAGGTGATGGGAGAGATGCACAAAGGGGAAGCATCTGATGCTGCCTCGTACAACTTTTGCCTTTGGAGCTGTGCAGATAAATGATTACAAGGAGATCAGATAAAA
The DNA here is from genome assembly GCA_036023395.1 of Myiotriccus ornatus. Classification (NCBI taxonomy): domain Eukaryota; kingdom Metazoa; phylum Chordata; class Aves; order Passeriformes; family Tyrannidae; genus Myiotriccus; species Myiotriccus ornatus. The sequence goes on along the minus strand of JAYRBT010000082.1, from coordinate 144,235,416 downwards.
ATGGCTGTGATTGACTGGCCCCTTTGTGTTAAGTTTGGGGCCAGTGATTTAATGGAGAAGGAGGAGGAAGAAACCCCAAGTAACTAATAGGCATTCAAGATACATTAATCTTTTTTTTTTTTTTTTGAGTAGCTTCTAAAATTTCATTAGGATCCAGTGGATGATTATCCTGTGTTATTAATGAGCTTCACTAGATGTCATGTGGAGTTTGGGAACATTAAAAAGCCACTGTAGTGATGTAAGGCTGGGAAAAACATATGAAAAGTAACCTTTTTCTCTCCCCTGGAGTCTGGTTTTATTAAACCAGCTTGAGGGTAATTTTTCTACCTTGTAAGGGAGGGGGGAGGACTTTGGGAAGAAAACTGTGAAACCTCTTATTGTTTTACTTTTTTAAAGTGCTTCCTTGAACTCCTCCCATTCTTTTCATGTTCTTCTGAACACCAGGAGTAGATGTATTCAAGACAACACACTCTCCACTATATGCAGCATAACCTCAAAAGGTAAGATTGGGTGGGGCCTTAGCTGGTCACCTTGTGCTCTGCTAGGCCAGAAACCAAAGCACATTACCATATCCCTGTCATTTGTGAAGGGTATTTGTCCAATCTCTTCTTAAAATTCAGAAATCATGTTGAGTGAATAAGCCTCAGACCATCTACCTCCATTTCATTGCCTTTCCTGTTGGACAGTTTTCCTCCAGGTCTGTTTGAAACCAATTTCTTCCCATATTTGTGTCTCTACTCACTGTTGTTTGATATCCCTCTTATAGATCACACGTCCCCCACTCATTTTTATTACTGCAGCAAGAATCCAGGAAAAATTTCCATCTGAATCACCTTATCTGAGTTCATGGTTGATTTTGCAGCTGTGGCAGATGATGTATTTTGTAGCAGTGACTTGTTCTACTTTCTTCCTACCTGCTGATCTGTGCACCACTGCAGACTTCCCTGGTCAAAGCACTCGGTCAGTGATCACAGTGCTAGACCAAGGACCAGTTCTTGGGAACAACTTCTAAAAATTGTCTCTTACTGACATCAATCTTCTGAGTACTGTCAGTAAGACAATTGTAACCCATCCACTGTATGTTACTGAAAGATTTTAAAGTCAAAATGCTGCGTGGTACTAATATACATGCTTTTAAATACAAGCGTTATAATTAATTGATAATTGTTCTTTAATACAAAAAAAGGGAGAGTTTAAAAAACCCACTTGCTGTGAGATTGTGCTGAAGGGCTTAATTACATTTTTTCCTCAAATTTTTGTTGATGTAGTCTAGAATTCAGCATTATATTATTTACCCAGGATCAGTATCAGCTTTGTTGGTCTATAAATCTCTAGTTCATCCCTTTTATACTTTGTGGTATTCAAATGATGTTGACAGTCCTGTGGTCATTTTAAATTTTCTTTGTTTCCCAAGATTTGTTGAACTTAACTTTATGGAGAGAGTTCCTCATCCCTTAGAGGCTCTTGGTGCAAGATATGTGTCTGTTGTTTTTAAAAAATGTTTAATTTTAGCAAATGCTACCTCACATTCCCTTTTCATCACAGATGGCAATCTTTCTGTTCCACCCTCGGTATAAAATTCCTGCTCAGTTTGATATAAAGACAAAAATATCTATCCTTTGAAAATTTCTACTTCTTCTACTTGCCTAAGAACAGTTTTTCTGTGTGCCTGTAAGCAATAACTCACAGTGAAAAAAATGCTATAATTATTTCTATCTGTATTGGTCATTTCATTGTTCCCTTCATTTCCTCATCATCAGTCAAGTGTTTTGTAAATTATAATTACCATTTCCTTCCTGACTCTACAAATATATAAAAATTTATGCCTTACTGCCATTTCCATATGCCTTTTCAGTATTTCAGAAGATTTTTTTTTTCCCCACCAGAGCTCTGCCATGACTGTGGGTTTCTGGCTTTTGGACCTTCCAATAGGAAATTTGAGAACAATGCTCACTGGAGTCTCCTATTAGGATTTCTACCTTTAAATTTCTGTTGCTGTCAGTGATGCTGAAAATCTCACTAATTTGGCAAAACCTAGAGCTTTCAAAAATTCTTATGCTGCTGGTCACTGGTGTGTTCTGTTTGCACACAATAAATGTAAACAGATCGTCATCATAATCTTGAGTACCTAAGCAACCACTCATTTTTAGCTCATCAATTGATTTTCCTTTGTCCATCAAAATGAGGTCTAGTATTAAGTTACACTATGCTAGGTAGAAGATTTCCTCTTCCAAGAAATTACCTGTTATTTTTAGAATATCTGGGGAACTTCAATTGCTGATTGCACTCTCCCAAAAAGGGGATCTCAAGTGAGGTCACCTCTAATGAATATGAGGCCTGTGGATCAGGTCACTTAATTCTCCAGTGAGCTTTAGATACCGATAACAGGTAGGAGCCAGTTCTCCTGAATCAGTGGAGTTATGATCCAAAGTGTCTTTTTTATTGTCACTCAGAATGTTGATGGCAGATTTAGGAGAGTTTACTTCTACTCTGTTATCGTGCTCCACCTGGGAAATATCAGAGCACTGAAAGCAAAGGCTGTGGGTGCCTCTGGCTTCAGTGGGGTGACCTTCATCCGTGCCCCTGAGTGAGGCTCAGCAGGCTGAAAGACTTTACCCCAGCTTTTAAAAGATTTTAGGGGCCCATTTTTCATGGCAGCACATGGCTCTTTAGCTGTTTTTCAGTGCCTGGGAAACCCTGAGAAGATGAACCCCATAAACTTCCAGTCTGAAAGTCTTCTTTTCAGCCCCCTGAACATCAAGCAGCACAGCAGCATTGTGGTGGTGCTTGTTTTCTTTGCAGAGTGTTACTGCAGCAGCAAATTAGAGCTATTGCAGACACTGGAGAACCTGCTGAGCTATTTCACTCTTGGGTGACTCTTCACATTTGATGTAATTTCTGTATGTTGGATAAATATTCACCTGGGATGTGATTTTGAAGATGACATGCTTCTTTGTGAGGTGACAGCAAACCACCAAAGGATTGAACACCATGAGCTTTCGAGGCCTGAAGTCCAAAGATAAAAGCTGACACATGACATGAGATAAAGCTCCAGAGTTGTTTTCTGATCTTGAGATTTTTTTATAGGAAAACAGGAAAAATGGAACTCCAGACTTGTTTTCCTGTTGCTGGGTCTCTTGGTCCACATTGACATAATATAACCCTGGAGTCTGTCTTGTACATCTTTTGTTTTGCTCTGCCTGTGGTACACAGCTCATAAAACCGTATCTGTGCTTGCACTTGAATATGCCACTCTGTCTTATCCTTGGCACACCGGGGGTGGAAAAACGGTTCTGCTCCTGAAACTCCAAATGAATACTTAAACACACATATTTTTTAGTAGATGCTAATTAATATTATGGATAAGGGATTCTTGGGGATTTGGGGATGGGAATGATTTTAAATAAGCAAATTATTTCATTTAGAAGTACATTTACTATACACAGTAATGGATAGCTTTCTTATGGTGCTTTGCAACTTCAAAGTACTTTGCAACTATTAATTAATTAACATGCGTGCTCTTTTGGAGGTAGGGAACTAATTATTAACAGCCCAGTCTTTCACACAGGGAACTGGATGATAAACATTCGTGTTATTTAAACAATTTAGCCATTGTATTGCATGCTTAATTTGTCTCTGCAAGTACCACTTCTCCATACATAATGCAGAGTAATGCATATGCAAATGAATAGCTTAAACAGCTGCATTCATGCAACGCATGATGATCATCATGCATAATGTCTGCCCAGTGCCTTCTACCTTAAAATGAGAATGAGTCATCCTTCCTTGTGTTCCCCTGGAAGTCATTTGAGATTCATATTTGTCCCCAAGTGGGAGAGGAAAGACGACATGGGCCAAGAGTTGTCTGGGAAGATGGTCCTTGATGTAAAAGGTTCTGGAGTGAATCCTGTAACATGGTGGGGAAACAAGCCTTAGACTGTCTGGAGCTAGTGCTGCACGTAGCTTATATGGTGACACTCTTGTTCCAGTAAAGAACCCAACTCAGTCCCAACTAAGACAGAGGGGTAAAGACCAGTAAAAAATTCAGCCTCACTTTGTTGGTGGCAGACCGGAGACACAGTGGCTCAGCCAGCATTCTGTACCTAAGCTCCTGTCACCTGAACCTTGTGCTGCAGTGTCTGTGGGCAGCTAAACTAACCCTTATGTTAGCCTGTGTCCAAATCCTAGCAACCCTATGGCAGACAAATTTCAAGGTAATTTAGGGAGCCTTTGTCTCCACCAGAAATCAGTCAAGAGGACGGTGCTGTAAAGACGGATGGGACAGATGATTCTGCTAGAACAGGAGCTGAGCACCAAGCTTGTTCCTTAGCCAGGAAACTGCTCCTGTGAATCATTTGAGGAGGGTGAGCTTATATTTTTCCTCCAGGAATACTAGGTGATCACCCAGGAGTATGTGCAAAGTGTGGACAGACAGCAGATCTAGACTGATGTTGCACTGTGCAGCAGCACTGGCAAAGCTGAAGAAACAAAGTGACCTCCTCAGGGTCCAGCACTTACACACCTTCACATGTTATTTAAGGCATGTCCATTTGGGGTTTGAGATGCTGGTGGTGGGAGGCGATTTGCATCACAGACATGAGCAGGCATCCAGTTTATGTTGCAGTTCTGCCAGGAGCAGAAGGCAACATGTGTAACTGGGGATGAACTTCCCACCTCCCTGTGATGAGAGGAGAAGCTGCACCGTGAGATTTAGGGCTCCCTGAACAAAACAGAAAGGCCATAAGGAAAGCTGAGAAAAGCATCCTTGGGAAGGCACAAAAGGAGTGTGACAGCTGAGGGAGGAAAAGCAACTGCTAAATAAGCAAAGTGTTACCAGGCTCAGACACATGGAGAGCTTAAAAAAGGCAACAGGAATGAAGCACCTGGGAGTGTGTGGAGAGCCTGCGGGATCTTAGCAGAAGTGAATCTGTGCAGACCCTCCTCAGGCTCCCAGGACATCCAGTCTGTGGGCTGGTAAAAAAAATTGCCAACATGGTCTTCTGATCTCTGCGTGGCTCTGTGTGTTCCATAAGGCTTTGTGTGCTGGAACATGGACTGTCCTTATCGCAGCTTCTGACTGTTCCACTAACAGTTCTCTTCAATTTTTCAATTTGCCAGTAATCCCCTTTCTTTCCTCCTGGTCTTTTCTAACTCAGCATTGCCCCTCTACCCTTTGGGTTCCCCTTTGCCTTCCCAGCAACTTCCACACTCTTTCTGTTTGAGCCACCCCTTAGAAAAAACCATGCATAGACAATTCATGACCCTTGGATGGCACTTGCATCTCTCCTTGCAGCTCTCCTGCTGCCTTCTGTTCCTTCCCCATACTGTTATGTCTCTTCTGATATTCTCAGCCTGTTGTGGTGTACATTGCCCTATTCTCTATTTTTACAGCTCCTGGCACGCTTGTTTCCATTCTGAGATGATGTCTCTAGGCATTGCCTTCTTACTATTAACAATAACGACCACATAGCTTTTTAATTTCTTGATACATTTTTAAGAAAAACTATGTTTAGCTCTTAATCCTAACGTAGACAGCGTGTTCTTATCAATAATTGGCCTGTTAAGTTACAGGTACAGCTGAGTAAATTCCATGCTTATAAAAGTGCTTGAGCAGGCAGTGCATTTAGCTGACTGCAGACTGGTATTTATGTAGTTCCAGCAGAGTAAATAAAGCCTAGTTGGGGGCCATCAATATAGCATTATTTTATCTCCCTCCTTCCTTTGCCCTCAGTTTGATGCCAAAGCCCAATCTCATGCACAGAGTTGTGCCTCCCAGACAGTATTAAATTTCTTCAGCTTCTACTGAAATGAATGGCACTGGGGACAGTCCCTGCCCTCCAAGACCAGGCTCTAAGTCCCTGAATAAACCTGAAAAGTTATGAGGCTGTTTCTGATGTCCATTCCCATCACAACTGATGATGTTCAGCGCAGGACTGATAGTACCTTTGCCTGTCCAGCTCCTGTTATGGACTACACTGATCACCCTCATTCTCCGAATAATAAATTAATATATACACCATGTAGAGGAGTGTTTTTGAACGCTAGGCAGAGTCAAAATTCCACAGTTTTTTCTTCTAATATTTATGCTTGGAATAACTTTACTGATTCTACTTTCCTTACATTATAAATCATTTCCAAAACAGCCTTCTACAGGAAATGCTTATTTTGAATTTATTAGAAAGATAGCTACAGCCCCCTGTATCCCCCAGGAGAAGTTTAGGTGCTTGTTGATATTAGTGTTTGAGTGCCAGCTCTGTAAAACACTCAACGTGTGCATTGCTTCTTTCAATTTTAACAGCTTAAGAGAGTCAAATCATGTAATCATGGAGTGGTTTGGGATGGAAGGAACCTTGAAGATTATGTGATTCCAACCCCCTCTTATGGGCAAGGACACCTTCCGCTAGACCAGGTTACTTCAAGCCCTATCTAACCTGACCTTGAACACTCCCAGGGATGGGGCATCCTCAGCTTCTCTGGACAACCTGTTCCAGTGCCTCACCACCCTCACAGTAAAGAATTCCTTCCTAATATCTAATTTAAACTTACTTTCAGTTTGAAGCCGTTCCCCCTTTTCCTGTTGCTACATGCCCTTGTAAACAGTTCCTCTCCAGCTGTTCCTTTCCAGACAGTCTTTCTGACATGCATGAATAGACCTCTTCACACTTACATGTAAGTTTAAAATGAAGCACACCCCTGTAATCAGTGTGTTCTAGGTCTGAGTCTCCAAAAAGATGCCCTAGGCAAAAAAGTGATCAGGAGGTGGTTCCTCCCCCACCCCCCAAAAAAAAATTTTAATCTGTTTTTAAAAAGGCCACCATTTTTTATTATTTAGGACTTATCTGTCTTGATGCTCAAAATAAGCTGATATAGGCAGAGAGGAAATCACATACATGTACTAAAATTCCTTAAACCATATTAGTAATGGCACAGTTACAAAGGCCTGACTCAGAGCTGGGGGGGGTTTCTGAAGGTAACGAGACCCTGGCAGCTGCTGGCACTTTGGAATGACCCTTTGCATGTTCCCCATGGACACCAATAACTTACTGCCTTATACCAAAGCAGTTGCTCAGTTTAGAGCTGCCAAGTACCAAACTGCAGACACACCATTTCGTTGGACAAATAAACAGGAATTAGGTTGTTGTCTCACGTAAGGTGCTTGTGAAAGAGTGTGTGGACCCTAAAGAAAAATGAGAGAGTCAATCAGTCCCTCTGGAAAGAGAAGCACAGCTGGAAGGAGAGTGAGCCTGCAGAAATAGCCAACAAACCAGACAAATACATGACAGCATGAACAGCCTCTCTGCTCTAGATTACAGACACTGGAATTTATGGCCCCAGTGTTTCCCATCCCAGCACATCCTTTTATGAGAGTTTCCTCTGCCTTTTATCATGTTGCACCAAAAGTGTTTGTTGTTTTGTTTTTATGGTTTTTGGGGGTTTGTTTTTTGTCTTGTTTCTTTGTTTGTTTGTTTGAATTCAAGATTTTTCCTCTGCCTTGCAACAGCTGGTGCCATCTCTAGGGGGGAGAAGTCAGGGGAGAAGCACTATGCTGAAGTAAAACCAGGATAGAAGTGGGGAGTCAGGCCCTTGAACACAGAGACTGACAAAGTCCTGTCAACACAGGTTGGACTGGAGGAAAAGTCTATATATTCAGTGTGTTAGTGATTAGCTGCTAGGAGAGATGAACCAAGTGAGCCGAAATGCTCTCTGCCAGCAAGTCTTTTCACTGAGAATAGCTTCCTTTCTATCTTCTTAACCAAAATAACACAATGGATTGTGGAAAATTTGCACGTCAGTTTCTGTGTTATACCACAAAATCGGGGCAGATAATCCTAATGGCCCCTCAGAGATTTTCCTGTGTTCCCCCCATTATGATCAATCAGCCTGACCTCTCATGTCGTTTGGATCAAGGATTTCACTGTGGAGATTTTCCAGCACCAGCCCTATCCCTTCTGATCTCCAGATTGGTGCCTCTGACTCTCCCAGGCTGACACACGGAGCCAGTTGGTGCTTGGAACAGAGTAATCCAGATCTCCCCACTCCCACACCCCTGCTGTGGTGCTGCCTTTGCTGTCCCTCATACAGAGCAGAGCCATGGGCAGCAGAGCAAGTGCACGGATCAGCTCTTCTGGCTCCAGGGAGCTGGTGGTTCCTCTTTGGCTGCACAGGCTTGGAAAAGACAGGGAGAATGTTTCACGATGAATAATTTAAAATAAGCCTTTTTGACCTCATTTTCTATATGCATCTCCTAGCAGAAAGTTGAAGCTAAAGTCATTTGTCACGGCTGAGTGTAAATCCAAGGGGAGCAGATGGGGGTTTCCCTGCCACGTAGCCGTGCAGGCAGTGTGTGCATGAAAATGGACTGTCTGGAATGAGGCAGGAAAAACCTCCACAAAGGAAAATGAAGCTGCAGTTAAATTTTTCAGAATCGACCCCCTGAGTTTAGTGGTGGGGCTTTGTTCTCCTGTGAACCTAGTCCAGGTTTCAGTCAGCTTGGAGGCAATGTCTTCGTCAATTAATTCCACGTCTTCACTTATTTTTTACACTTTGAAAAAAAACTGCTGTCCAGTAAACTGTTTTTCTTTCTGGTATCTGCTGGTAATGGCTTTGTGGCATACCGTGGAAAGGGCTGAGGAGGTTTCTGGGGCTTAGTAAGAGTGTGGAAGATTCTCTGTCATTTGAAATCTTTACACGCAGTTTAGTGTCTCCTCGTGTTGTAGTAGTGCATTTATGGGCTTGGTGAAGAAATTATTATCATATTGTTAACAATCCTTTACCAGTGGGTTCCTAATGGTGATAGAATAGCCTTCAATTTTCCAGGGAAGCCCCAGTTATCTTCTTTCAGCTTTCATTACTGTGCATAACTGCACAGCTTGCCAAAGAGCAGTATCGATTCCTGAGCATTGAGCAGATCAGGGCTGGGTTTGTTGTGCAAATAACAACTCAGCAGCAGCACTGCAGACAGAGGAGCAGAACGAGACAACGCTCTGTCTCAGGCATTTGGATTTGTACATTCTGCCTGGTGTTTGTGATGCAGTGTGACGAGCTGCCTTGGTCTCGATGCACGTTTTCCCTACGAGCTTGATGCACTGTGGGGACTTCTGGCTGTCAGCTGCAGGAGGCGGCTCCCGGTGGAGCGTGCCCTTGGAAAGGCTGTCATGAGCTCTGAAAAATGAATTATTTAGACAGCCTCACAAACATCTTTGAGCCAAAGCTGAAGATACATCTGCTTGTGATGGGCAGCCATGAATCTGTGACGAGAGCAGAGGGGTTTCCCTGTGACACAGCCCAGCCTGTTGCTCGCTGCTGAAATGCTGCGCAGTGGAAAGAACAGCAACGGGAAGAAAGGGAATGCTCTCCCCGTAGGAGGGGTTTGCTTTTACAGTAGCCTATATCACAACATGATCTTCAGCTGGATCAAAATGTTACACGACCTGACATGGGTTTTGCTCAGGTTCTGGCTGATCAAACGCAGGACTGGTCTGGTGGGGTTGGTGCTGGGACCTGTCACTTGTGCCACCCCTAAGGCAGTTTGCACATACGGATGATGTATTTTAATCTGAAAATAGGCTCTAGTGGGGTTTGCAGCAGTTTAAGCCCTGCCCCGAGCCAATGCAGATGACTGCATTATGGATTTTTCACTGATGTGGTCACATTGTAGGGAGTTTCCTCAATGCAAACACCTAATGCTGTAGGCAAATCATTTAGCATCCCTTTCTCTTTTAGCTGTCAGATTGACAAGGTGCTGTCTGTCTGCCTTGGATGAGGAACAATGCCTTATCATTTTAGCTTTAGCTTCCAAGTAACACGGGGTTAGAAGGAGAATTTCCTTCAGGTTGGATTCCTCTGTTCTGGGTAGCTGAGAGATTTCTTATACCTTCCTCTGAACTCTCCTGTGGCAGATGAGATGCTGTAACTACGGAGACCTAAGGCTGAGCTGAACTGGCAGTTCCTCCCCTCCTGCTGGTGTGGGAATTAATTAATATTTTTGTGCTACGTGCAATCATGCAATGGTAAAGCAAAGCGTGACGGTTAAGTGGTTCATCACTGTGCTAGTTTTAAAGCGTATTTCTTGGTGCAAAACCTCTTTTTTTACTGCTCAGTGCTGTATTGTGCAGTGCTATGAAGGCTGTCTGGGGGATTTCTACTAGTACTAGTAATAATAATGATATTTTTTAGCTCATATATAACCCTCTTTTGCAAGGTTTCCCAAATTCATTTTCCAAGGAGAGTAATGTGTTAACAGAGAGAGAAAATTATTTTCCTTGGGTCCTTTGAAACTCATGGGATGCAGGTGGGAGTGGAAGTGGATTTTTCAGGCTTTGTATCCTTGCAGGCACCACCTCTCAGGATACCAGTACTGTAGGTTAAACATTGAAACGAGGTATCTGAATTGCTTGTACAATGGGTTTGGGCAGTTTGTGTAGGCTGCAGTTTGAAATTGGGGAAAATGATTACAGATGCTTCACCTGTAGGACTATGGCTTTTGGGAAGAGAGCAGAAGCCTTTCTTATGTCTCTTTGCCCATCTCACTCTCTGTGCCCCAGTTTCCTTATTGCACAGGTACTTCCATAACTCGAGTGATTAACATCCTGGGTGGGAGGCATTAAGTAGAGCAGTAATGCCTGACTCAGTTTGACGTTGAGTGCCAGGAAATGGTGAATATTCACTGGGAAATAAGGAATTCTTAGTCACAGTCTTAAGTAGGATTAACTATGAGGCCATGTCCCCACCAGTGTAAGGACCCAGGGTTTAGCCCTGCCAGTGCTCCTGGACTGAAAAGGCCAGTAGATTTCAGGACTTAGCCAGTAGATTTCAGCTTTAACACCAAGTACCTTCAAAGCACAAGCCCTGAGTGAAATAGCTCCATTCCTTGAGGTCTGAAAAAGAGACTTTGCCAAAAGCTGTTGGGAACCTTGAAACTACAATTATGAGTGTCATGGCAAAATTCCCTAAATCACGTCTAGAGGTGCGCCCTCCCAAGGGCTTGGATGGTCAACTGTGAGCTCCCAAAATGCACCCCATTTTGTTTTAATTTTAAAAGAGAAATCATCGGTCTCATTTGGGGACATGATAGTTTTTCATTTGTTGTGGCCCAATGGAGATACATTGCTGGTGTGTGTTACAGGAAAAGAGGGTGGGAAAAGGAGCAGTACTGAATTGTCCGTGCTGGGACTGAGATACAGAAATTCTTCTAGGGGGTATTATTCTGGGTACATTTTGAGAAGAACATCTTAATTCAACTTTCAGTCATATTGTCTTGTTTTCGCTTTTAAATATTAAATGCTGTGTACATGGCTTGTAAATACATCATGAGTCAGCATTACCCACAGATATGTTGCAGAATTCATGTGGAGCTCTCAGGTTTTTTAAGAGCTGTTGGTTCTTCCTCGAGTAGTGCATTCTGGGGAGATAGATTTCCTTCCTGTCCGTTGACAGAGGAAAGGAATAGAACTGAAGATTCTAATTTATTGGGAAGGTAAACAGTTTATGGCTAGCATCTTAAAGCTTCTTTCCTATTCAGTAGCAAAACATACACAGCAGCTTTTGCTCTTTAGAACCAAAGATAAAATAGTTTCTGGGAAGATGGAATATGTTATTTTCATGTTATTTTGTTTTTGATCTTTTTAGGAACAGGGAATGTACATTTGAGAGGGGTTTAATTTTGTTATGTTTTTGTTTGCTTGATCTTGCTTTTTGTATTAGGTTATTTCTCAATCTTTTTTTATGCATTATTAAAACAGATGAGATAAAATTCTTGCTCTAGGGAATTTTCTGTCCTTGCAAACAAAGACTTTACATCCAAAGAAGCTACAATTAACAAGACAGACAAATGGTGGAAGGAAAACATTATTGCCTCTTAGTCTTGAAGTGGGGAGTGATTTACAAGGAAATTAAAGTTTTAGGTCAGCAAAACTCTTAAATGCATGTAACATGTGCCTAGATCTGGCCCGCAAATGAAATAAGGACGTCTTTAAGTCCTGCTGACCTTGTGTGGCTTCTTAAAAGAGCCATGGAATCCAAATAGCACGAACAGTCAGACATGAATTTGTTAGTTAAAGAGATGCTTTTGGACATTTGAACTTTATTATGTAGCCTATAATTAAACACACACTTGAGCTGGGACTAGACTGGGTAAAGGACACTCAGGTGGGGATTAGATGGAAGTTGATGGAACATTTCAAGTCTGATGCTATTTCAGATAGTGACCTTGTGAGTGCTTCTTCCAGGACCTCATATTTTCCAGGCTCATCTGCCAATAAACCTGGCGATTGCCCATCTCAGTAATGTTTTTATACTGATCTAACACTTCCTTTGTCCATGGAAGGATGCAGTTTCATACTTTAGAGATTTGATTGATTGTGACTTTAAAACCACTATTGATACAGGTAGATAGTCCCCTTTTCAGAATGAAATAATCTCTTGTAGACTCTTCAAACACACAAAGTGTAAGTCAAGCTTACTGATCTCTTCACTTTGTCGATCCTAGATATGTATTCTGTCTACTTTCGTCTTCCAAAGCCTTTAAATCTCCCTGAATATGACTTAAAAAGGGGTGGATTATTATTTTTTTACGTCCGCCAAATGACAAAGTTTCTTCTGGATGCTTTCTTCTCTTGCAGTCAGAGTCTGCATTGAATTTTGCCTTTGTTGTTAGCTCCATAGACTTATTTTCTAAGCTTTTATCTTCTATGCAGAGGATACATCAGCTGCACAGTCTCTGCTGTGGGACTGGCTGAGTCATTCCTGCATTCTCAAATAGTCTCAGTCCTGCTGTGCATTGATAATATCGGTGCTCATTGATGACCATCACTGGAGCCCCTGGATCCGTCTCCTTTTGCTGTTCTCTCGCTTCCCTTTCAGGCACTGCACAATACATCTGAAATTTCCTGTCCCTGTGCACTTTGGGGTCTGAGCTCTGAAGGATTTTCTTCTTCAGGGGGTGGTCCTGCAGTGGTCTCTGTGTGGGACCCGTGTCTGGCCAGATGATGGGAGAGTGTTGACACCTCTAAGCTGTCACTGGTGGTGATGTTGAAGTGGGGGAAATGGTCCACCTTGGAGGCATCTCCTGAACATCAGGTCTTGCACGTGCCATGCTTCCCTCCTGCCAAAAACACCACTTCTCTTGAGGCCTTTTGCCTTGCATGCTGGAGACAGGTGGCAGGCAGATTGGCAAAGCCCTTTTGCTTATTCTGTGGTATCTGGGGGCATGAGAGAGGTCATAACCATGCACTGCAAAGTGTGTAAGGTGCAGGCATTGGTTGGAGAGGAGGAAGCAGTTGTGTGAGCCCTGTGCTCGGTGTTTGACTTATAATGGATCTGGGGGTGCTGTAGGACAGAAACGCTTCATTTTCTGCTCGACCCCTCCGATCTGTCCCAGCATGCCAGTGCCCTGCTGGTGCAAATTACCCCTTACAGTCCCTTCAGGGCTCAGTTTGAGTGATGCAGTTCTTGTTTGAGTTCCACAGTGGCATACCCCTTGTTGTTGCTACCTCTGCTACTCTTGGTTAAACTCCTGCTGCCAGTGATGATTCCCAAATCTCCTTGTTAGCCCAGAGGAATAAGCTCCTGAGGATATTGCCTCAGCAGAAACAGTCCAACAGTCCTCCTGGATTTACCATCTGAATATCTATCCTTCACCTTGATTTTTCACCCTATCATGTAGCTTGAAACCTTCCATCATAGTGTGTGGCTTGGGCTCATGGCCACTCTTTTAAGATCTTTTATTAGTTTTTACAGGCTTTTATCTCCTCCTTTCTGGAGCTATAATCAATTCCTGAAGATGGAGTAAGTAAGTGAGGAAAGTTAATTTCAATGTGTCCTTCCCAATAACCTCTTTTGCAAGAAAATAGCTCAGATATTGTCATTAATCATTCTTTTATGCAATCACTCTGCCCAGCTGACTTTCTTCTGTTTTCCCGGTCAACAATTTTATAACAGGGCTGCTCAGTTGACCAAAGGGCTGTTTTGCTTCAGATTGGGATGGGGTGGGGAGGGCAGGGGCAGGGAGGGGGTTTGCCTTGTCACTATATCCCAGCTAAGTTGTCTTGACGTGTGAAGAGCAGGATGGTGAAGCACTCCATGAATGCTGTTTGCTTGATAATGAGCATTTCGCACCTGGAGATCAGACACCTGAAGACATATCTGATAATCTTGGAGGATTTGATAGAATCATAGAATAATTTGGGTTGGAAGTGACATTAAAGATCGCCTACTTCCAACCCCTCTGCCATGGGCAGGGACATCTTCTGCAGTAGCATATCCTGAGTGGGAGGAGACTCATGAAGGACATCAAAACCAACTCCTGACTCCACACAGGGGACCCTAAAAGTTAAACCATATATCTAAGAGTGTTGTCCAAATGCTTCCTGAACACTGACAGGCTTGGGGCTGTGACCACCTCCCTAGGGAGTTCATTCCAGTGCTTGACCACCATCTCAGCTCATATTTCAGAAGAACTGTGTGAGAATCTGAAAAGACATTGTTTTGAATTGTTCATTGCTAGCCACAGTGACAAAAAGGTTTCACAGGTCTGGGTTGGGAGAAAACACACAAAGAAATGCACAAGCAGGGCTGCTTCATCTTTCCATGTGATTTTTAAATGCCATCAAAGAGCTAACTGAGATAATTAGATGCTGGCTGTTTTTTTGTAATGAAGGTTTTTGGTTAGAGGGTCTTTTTTTCCAGAAATAAACACCTTTGGTTTGCTAAGGTATCCCAGTTTAGGTAAGTACAGTTGCTAATTGTACCCACAGTTAAATTGTATGCACAACAGGGCATGTTGCAGTTACTCTACAAAGGACAAGACTCTTTATCCAAATTTTTCCTGCTCCTTGTCCCCCACCAGGGTTCCACTCTTTCAGTATTAGAGATGCCTTCACCTGTTTGGTCATTTTCTTCCCCCTCAGTGTTTCAACAGTGGTCAACCCAAATTCAGATCAGGTTGCTCAACACCCTGCCCAACCTGGCCTTGAACAGTTCCAGAGATGGGATTTGCCTCTCTAGTTGGAGGGACACCGTTGCAATTAGTGATATTAATCTTGGGTAAACTGGGTGTAAAGTGTGAAGAGAGCTGGGGCAGAGCAGTCCTTGCACAGAGCATCTGAGGCCAGGGGAGCTGGCTGTTAAATAGGCAGCTCTTTGTTATTTTCCCAAGTGCAAGCACAGAGGTCTGTTTTCTCTCACTTATTTGCATAATTCCAGCATGTATTTTGACAAATGCCTTTCCCTCTTCCCCTCATTTTAATTAGCTTATTTGCGGGAAATGCGGAAGATTTCCCAGGCTGTTGTCAAATGACGTATGAGCGGAATAACCTCTGTATCTCCGTTCTCCTGTTCCCATTTGAAGCTCCTTGCTGGTTTCTATTCAGCCAAAGATACAATTAATTTTTAGTATCTGGCTGTAAATAGTGTTATGTGTGGCTGTGGCAGGGAGCCCAATTAACACAGCCTTGAGTATCTGCTAGTTTGCTTTCTGAGCCCATTTCTATTTTGTGTTAGAGGGCTTAAAGTTTAGAGGAAAGAGAGGAGAAAAAGAAATTTTAGATGCAGTATTGTCTCATTTAATATTAATTTGGTGAATACAGTATGATAAATACAGTTGAATTCATTAAACGACTCTTTGCCTCTCAGTTATACAATGGTGGTAATTACATGTGCAGAATGTAGTGAAATACTTCCTCCAGTGCATTACTTTCAGAGTCATTTGCTGGGAATTCTTAGTCAATCAATAGATAACAAGGAGAAAAGGATCCTGAATGTAGAATTAGGAGAATATTAAGAAGGCAGGACAGCTTAATTTGGTGGACACTACTGTGTCCCACCTTAAAAGAGATTGTTGAAAAAAAAAGGTTTGGGCAAAGTGTAGCAAGACATATTGGAGGTTTTCAGAATGTCTTTTTGAGAAAGACGCCTCAGATGGAAATATTTAATTTATCCAGGAAAAGATTTTATTAAACTCCTAAGTGTATTTAAGAGTAGTTTGTGGAAAACTACATGGGGAAGATATTGCTGAGACTTGACTGCTGTGGCAGGAAAAGCAAAAATGAGCCTGTTGTTAGAAACTGAATCAACTGCTATGAAAAGAGACACAGAAAAGCTATTTTGTAATGAAAAATGTGACACTGGTAGGTTGTCCCCTTGTTTTAAAGCTGGATTAAAAGTGTTTGTCTTCCACAGTGATATGCATAATGTCAGATAGGCACTGGTGATTGAAGCAAGCTCTGTGGGGATGGAGGGACTTTAATCCTGGGATTGTTGGGTCCAGGGAGGAGGGGGTGATGAAGCCAGGAAACTTGTGGGATCCCTTTCAGCTGTGGGTCATCGTCAAAGAGCTGGAGTTGGAAAGGGCAATTCAGTACTCTGACTTTTCCTTTCCAGCCTCAAAATTTCTAAGGGTCCATGACAGGAGAACACAGGATGTCCACTTTTCAGCCTTTCTCAAATATTATGCAAACATTCAAATAGATCCAGTTATCATAAACAAGATTGTTATTCCAATAGTCCCACTGACTTTTCTGAGGATGCTTTACAGTAGCTGGATCCAAAGGGCTCCAGGAAAATTCCTGCCACTCGAAATGAGGTCCCAGCATAGTAAATTATATCAGGACCACGATAAGGGCTCAGAAGGCGCCTCTCAGGCTTTGAGGGGTCAGGTCCCAAGTGCACAAAGTCATGAGATTTCTGAAAATCAGGAGACAACAAAATGAATGGCTGTTCTTTACCAGTCTCTGAGCCATCAAGCTGCTCTGGCTCCCTGTTTTCAAGAAGCTGTGACATAAGCAGCACAGTGCAGGTTAATCTCAGAACAAGGTTTGTCTCCATATATTTTCCTTGCAATCAGAAATTACAAAGTGTAATGGAAGGTGCTAATGTCACTTCTTTGGCACAGATAAGAAACTGCCTGTGCTGCAGGATCAGACTCTTTAATTGCAGTTTTAAGTCCCAGAGACACTTTTTCCATTTTGAACATGTATTGCATTTACAGCATGACCCTGAATACTCTCTGCTGAATTTTGTGACACTCATAGACCTAGTGGAGATATTTCTGAAATGAGCAATTTTCATGCAGCAGAAGGGATGTTTCATGGAGCATTTAATAGTGAAGGTCATTCTAGGAATCATATCTGGTTTGAACCTTTCTCAGCTATAGGTGAAAACAGCAGCTTTCTGTACACTGGTTGCCGAGAAGTGGTCCGTGCAGGAGTAAAATAATCTTACTGCAACATCTGCCCCACTTCCCATTCAGTGTTTCAAAGCTTTTCATCAGAGACTGAGAGCTGAGTCTTTTCCAGGTGACACTTCTTGAGGGAGGGGGTAAAGGCATCCTTAAACACAACTGAGTGTTTTAAATACAAATTGTTTTGTATGTTCTGAGATTGGTAAATTCTCCATCATCTACTTCTCTGCTCAGTTGCTAATTCTTTTTCTAGGCTTGTTAACTATTCCTTGGTCAATTAATAAAGTTCATTTACCTGAGCAAAAAAGCCTGCATATAATCCTCACTGGTCTTATACCAGATGATATCAGGAGCTGAGCTGAGACAAAAAAACAACCAAAAACTTGTTCTCTGTGACGGGTTTCATGTTTCTGTGTACTTGTCAATAACTGGAACTTGGAGTAAAAATAATTTTCATGGGTTTTTGGTTGTTTTGGGTTTTGTTTGTTTGTTTTTCTTTTTGTGTTTTGCTTTGGGTTTTGTTTGTTTTTTCTTTGTTGTTGGTTGGTTGGTTGGGTTTGTTGTTTTGTTGGTTTTTTTTTTACTATTTGGAAGTGTTCAGGGACATTTTGAATGGGAAACACCAAAAGAAGAAGTATCAAGTTCTTAGACCAAACAGAAGAAGATTGTTGACTCCTCGCTGAGTGTTTCAGATACTGACTTGCAAATGGCTTTTAGTTGGAACTGGTGTTCTTGAATTTAAATTTCTTTGGATCACTTGAGGGAAGAACATTTGAGGGAAGCCTAAAATGTGCTACCACATCAGTCTTATTTTGCTTGTGTCAGTGTTCTCAAAGGAAAGATTGTGTCTTAAATTTCCTCTTAAGACCTTAAAAGTAGGTCGTGCAGAGTCCCACCAGTCTCCAGTTGAGATGTCCCAAAGATAACCAAACCACAGCTGAAGGTAAAGTTGCCAACTGATACATCACCACTCTTACTGGGTTTCAAGCTGTGGTCAGAAACTCTAAAATTTGATCTTTGGCTGAAAAAAAAGAAAGTCACAGAAAATAACTGAAACACCTTGGCTGTGCTTTTTTTTTTTTTTGCTGGCAGGAGGGAAACTTTCCCAATGTGAACCAATCCACTGATGCTGCATTATTTCCGTGTGACTTGAGAGATCCTGACAGAGCTGGGTAGAGTGGAATGACTGCATTTATGTCCGAGTTTCTGCTCCCATACATTGTCATATCAATTACCTGTGTCAACCTATAATAATCAGCATCTAATATCTTATTTTGGCATCCCCAACTTCCTGCAGCTGAGAGAGTTGTACTGAATGTTGTTTTTCTGAGTGAAGAAGGAACCACACACAGGACGTTCTGCCCTGGAGAAGCAAGTCCCTAAGAGCTCCTCAGAGATCAAAGTTGAGCCAATCTTAAGGGCTGCATCCAGACTGCTGTTCCAAGAAGTGATCCCCAGGGCATGAAGTGTGATACTAAGCTGTCTGACAATATAAATGTACTCAAAGTGTCCAACAAAACAAGAACATTGAATTTTTTGGCAGTATAAGCTGCATTTTGTGTGTCAGTTGGGTGAAAGTAATGCCCAACCTCCCTCTCCAGTGCCTGCCTTCCTGCTCCATTCAGTCATGAACAGGACATTCAGCAGATGCAAACAACTGCCTACACACACATCCTGTTCAAGGTTTACAGTATAAAGCATTAACATATTTTAATAAATCAACAGATTAGACTTTTCTTCCCACCTCTTCCCAATCACTGACTCTTAGTTTTAACAGTTAGCTGTGAGATGATGGAGATAAAAACCTTAGTTTACAAAATGCAGGACCAAGTCTGAGGTCTTGCACAGGCCTCTTTTTTCCCCTCTCTGTCTGAGTGCCCTTCTCTCTTTACTACCTGTGAAAATCCCCCAATATAAATACAAATAGAGATGGTAAGAGTAAACAGAAGGCTCTTACTCATGTCAACTAGAGTACAGTAGAGGCACATTGAAATCAAATAAAACCAAACAACTCTATTTTAAATGAATCTCCTTCCACTGTATTATTTATCCCTTACTATCTAGGGAATGTTATTTCCCTGAATATTCTCCCATCCCTTGCTAGAGCATGCCACTTGCCTCCCCAGGTGGAAGATGGATGCAGAAGTAGAGAGGCACACCTTTGAAACATTAACACTCAGAAAGTTATAGTGCAGAGGGATCCACATGGGAATGAGTTTTAATTCATGAGAGGTGAGAAGGATGTTCTTTGAAGATTGGGCACTGCACAAATTTGGCACAGGTTCATTCTTACTGAATATATTCTGTTCAATTGAATGTTGATGTTTAAGTACTCACACAAAGCAGCCCTTAATGCAAACCCAGAGGTCCTCAGGCTCATTAACAAAAAAATTATAGTAAAAAAATACTGCCAGGCAAGCACTGCAGCTGTACATCACAGTTCAGTGCTTTTGCCTTCAGCCTGGAAGAACAGCTTGCAGTGTTCAGCTCTGCCAGTGCCCTGCTGCTTTGCCCAGAGCGTGCCTTGGCTTCCCCCAGGTGTAGGTGGGATATTGAGCTTTCATTTCATGAATGCTTCAGATGTGCTGATGGAAAGAGCACTGTGAGAAACCACAGAGGAAGCCTTGGCCCACTGCAGGAAGGTGGGAGTTGTTTGCTCAGCCCAAGCTGACTGTGCAGCAGCCCTTGCTAATGCACCATCTCAGCAGGCTGCTCAGCTCAGGTTTGAGGCCGTGCTGCCGCTACTCAGCTTCTGTTTGCCTGGGGGTGAGCAGAACTGTCTTGTACCTAGTTGGGCAATCTTCTGACAAACCCACACCTGCTTCATAGTCCTCTGCATGTTGCCTTTGCTTAGCATGTTATGAATGTACAGCATCCTGCAAACAACCAAATGCAAGCTTATCTAAACTCTTCACTGAAAGGGTTGTCAAGCATTGGTACAGGATGCCCAGGGAACGGGTGGAATCACCATCCCTAGAAGCGTTCAAAAGATCTGTGGGTTTGACACTTGGGAACATGGTTTAATGGTAGACTTGGGAGTGCTGGGTTAAGGGTTGGACTTGATGATCTTAGAAGTCTTTTCCAACCCTAATGATTCTATGATTCTCAGAGCAGGTAACTTCCATGAGTCACCTGACACTTCCAAACACATGAGCAGATAACATTTTTCGTGTATGTTAGTTAGCTCTTTTGTAGTCCTCTTTTCTACTGCAGTCCTCTTTTCTTTACCACCTACTAAGGTGGTTGAGGACATGTCCTTCCTGAACCCAGCCCCATTTCCCTGCAAAACCAGGTAGAGACTCTCCTTTGACTAAAGTGGCAGCTGGAAGCGATGCTACAGCTGTTAAATAATGAGTTGAGTCTTGACTGCCTGAGAAGAAAGTTACACATTGTATTTTGGTGTAATTGCATCAGCAGGAATGGTAGGAGCCAGCAGTGTCTGTGCACAGGGAGCTGGGATGCAGCGAGGCAGGAGCGAGGACACAGCCCCCTCAGTGTTGGTGCAAAGTCCTCCTTAAGTCTCTGGTACCTTAAAACTTCTGATCTCAGCTGTTCTCCTGCCTCTTGGCAGGTATTAAGAGAAACAAGAGACTCAATGAACAGAGGAATCTGTTTAAAAAAAAATGAATTGCTGCACTTCTGTATCCCCTAGTGACAGTAAGTGGGCAGGTCCTTCTGTATCAGATACAGGCAGGACTGGTACTGATGTCTGTCATTAACACTAACTGGACACTATTGGCAAAATTTTAACCATTGGCCGCATCTGAAAATCTGCCACCAGATCTTTTTAGATTTTTAACAAAAACAACAAGCCATTTCAGAAAATGAAATCAGGAGATATTTTTTTGTGCGTGGTAAAAAGGGATGCTACATCGAAATTTATGGCATCTTTATGACTGTGGGTTTAGCACTGGTAAGAAACATTGCCTCTATGTCTGGGATATTTAATTTGCTGTTCTTGTACAAGTTTCCATATGGCAGAAACTGTGAGTTTTGGAAAATTCTGGTATCTTCTCTCATTGAAATTTGGCAACTGACTTCTTCCCAGATTCTGTCAGCTCTGACTCTGCTTGGGGTGGGGGGTCTTGGCTGGACTTGTCCAGAGACAGTTTCTTCCCAGGGAATGTCAGGAGGCTGGAAGAGGAGAGTTGCCTTACTTTCGCCTCCTTGATGCCCCAGGGAGGAGGAGGAGGAGCGGGTGTGTATGTGGGAGGAAATGGGACAGCACATCTGACTTGCAGAAGGGCTCATCGCTTCTGGCTGCAGCCAGAGTCAGAGAGAGCTGTGCTGTGGACTGATAAAAAACCTTGAGGATGGAAAAATGAAATATGGTGTCCTTATTCTGAGATGTCAAAAATTAAATTGTTCTTTTGATCCAGTCCTCCCGGCCTCGGTTCTTCCCTCAATAAAATAAATCCAGGACTGCTCTGATGTCACAGCAGATTTATGGAAAGAAATTTGTGCGTCTTGGTGGAGCTTGCAGGGGTTTGTAGCGTTGGGTGTGATGAAACCAACAGTCTTATTTCGCTGACAGGGTTTTGAAGTGTGCAGCAAGGTTATACACAGTGCAGATACAGGGTGCAGCTATGAGGGAATACTGTTCAGAGGTTTGCCCAGTGTGCCTCGTTCTCTGCATTGAGTTGTGAAACCTGTAAAAATAATAATATATGTTCACTTATAATTGCAGGCTTCATCATAATGCATGAGCACAGGGGAGGCAAATGAAGGTTTATGCATGTGCAATCATTGAATATCTGTCTAAATTACAGCATCTTGCTAAAGCAGCAGAGGTTCAGGCTAATTTAGGGAGTCACGGAAAAGGTCTGTAATACTGCTCGGTGCAGAAGTATTCTTAACCCCTACAGCATGATTTTTTTTTCTTTACAAAGACTAGGTGTATTCACTTAACTTTTTATTTTCTGGATTCAAGAAAGGGAATGTGGAAAATAATCCTTAGTTTTTTCTGCAGGGCAGAGACCACTTGCTGCTTCAAATTTCCATACTACAGGACACCAGGGCCACCATTCTTGGTGGCTGCTTGGTCTTACCCTATCAAACATAATAAATAATGTTTTGAGCTCCAGATTGCAGTGTGATTGTATTTTTATGCATATATATAAACTCATGTGGTTTAAAAAGCCCTGTACTATAATTTATTGTGAAGTTTGGCCATATTCGAATGAAAAATATCCCTATTTTTTTTCTGTGGAAATTTCTAACAAACCTTTTCTCTGGACATCTGTACAAAATTTGATAGCGAGGCCTTTCCAAAATCTCAGAAGCTGATATGTCTTTATATCAAATAAGGACCATTTGGATTTAATTTCTACTTTTGTGTGAAGACACAGTATTGGAGAAAACAAAAAGAAGTGAAATCTTGACTCCACATAAAATTAATTTCTCCACAGCTTTCAATGAAATGGGAATTTTGCCTCAAGTGTAGGAAAGCTGTAAATATTATGCCTTTGTTTGCTGCAATTCATTGTATTGTAAAGGCTCATACAGATGTTTTTTAGCCTCACTTGTATGTTTTTTTATCTATGACTTCTGAAGTTGACACTGTTATACAAAAGCAGTACCCACCTTCCACTTTTCACACACAGAAGCCTCTGTGAGGCTGAGATATGCCTGAAAGGATAAATTAAGTTAGAAAGATCCAAACACAGTGGAGGGAGCTGGGCAGTTTATTCCCTCTATCTGTAGATAGACACTATAAAACCAGTTACTGTGTTTCTGGACTCTCAGTGGACACTGGAGAAGTCAGGCTGTACTCCCAGTACGAGGATGAAACATTACTGTTTTCCTGGACCATTTGAGAGCCCAGGGCAAGGCTGTGTCAGCATAAATAGTTCTGTTTGTCTGCAGTGACCTTTCCTGAGCCATAAGAGGAAATCACTGTGTTGAACTCTCTGGTTCAGTGTAGGTGAACTGGGTGCAAATGTTGTAACCTCACAAAAGCTCCTATTTGCTGCTGCAGCAGCTCAAGTGCCCCATCCCTACAAGTGTTCAAGGCTGGGTTGGATGGGCATTTGAGCAACCTGTTCTAGCATAATGTATCCTTAACTGTGGCTGGGGAGTTGGAATTAGATGGTCTTTAAGGTGCCTCCCAACCCAGACCATCCTGTGATTCTATGAAATCCATCGTGGGCATCTTTGCACAGTACTTTCAGTTTCTGGCATCCACCTGTCAAGTTCTTTTCCAAACCAGCTGAGACAGAAACATGAGAGAACCCTTGTGGGAAAAGGCAGTCATATGGACAAATTCTGCTGCACCACAGTTTGCCATTCCCAATATGGCAACAAGGCCCACGTAAAAAAAAAGATACAGATGTTTGGGATCATCTTTCCAAGGCATGTAAGGCACATAGCATGTTTCATACAGGTAATGTTACTACATTACCCTCTTTTCCTCTTATCAAATTAGAGGCAGGAAGAGCAGCCTATGGCAAAGAGGAGAGTGACATTAGGATGCCTGGCAGTGCTGCTTCGATTTATGGCAATAGTGCCCAGTGACCTTTCTCAAGGGTAAAGACCTTTTCCACTGGGCACTGTGCAAACAGAATAAAATATGCAGCACAGCCCCAGGGAATCTCACAGGACAAACATGACCAATAGTCAAGGCAGGTACCTGAAAGGTGAAGACAAAATGAGAAAATAAGATACGAAGAACTTTTCTCTGGCAGCTGTCCTAGCTTACAGGCCATTCCATAGAGGTAATTTTGAGAGCTTTTATGTTCTATTACTAGATGGTTGTTTTTTTGTATTTGCAGGACATGCAAAAACATTGAGTGAAGTTTGTTCCAAAGTGTTCCTTTGCTTGGCTTAATAAACCATTAGAAAGATAAGAAATGTAACAATAACATAATTTTATTTTTTGAGTTCCAGAGGCCCAGAATCTAATAAGAGAGGAACACTGCACTGCACGTTATTTATCTGTGCTGGACCTTTGCTCCAAAGTAACTCCAACAAATAATAACAGACCAGAATAAAAGCAGAAGAAACATCCTGCAGGAAAACAAATTGATGATCTGGGCACAAATCATATTTATTAGAATTATTAGGGTTATGGACTTTGAGAAAATACAATTTCAAAAGCAAATTTTAAGTCTGTGCAACTGTGGATGGTGGTCTCATTAGAGAGAGCCTGACCTTAAATTGTGCAAATGGGTTTGCTACAGATAGGAATTATTTTTAAGAAGCTAATTAAATGTATTAATGTTCCAACCATGAGATTATATTATTGTTGTGGTTTTGCCCACCAGCCCATCCCTGGGGCTGTGGATGGTTTTGTCCAGGTGGGTTTCCGGACAAAAACCCAATCAAAACTCTTAGTGACGCCTTTGCTAATTACATATTTAAGAAAAACGGA
The DNA here is from genome assembly GCA_036023395.1 of Myiotriccus ornatus. Classification (NCBI taxonomy): domain Eukaryota; kingdom Metazoa; phylum Chordata; class Aves; order Passeriformes; family Tyrannidae; genus Myiotriccus; species Myiotriccus ornatus. Next base: position 144,210,871 of record JAYRBT010000082.1, on the reverse strand, counting down.
AGAGAAGGTGGATTGCACAGTTGAAATTAGGAGCAGTGGCCATGTAGGATTGGTGGCAGGCCCCAAATGGGGGCCAAGCCTCCCTCCTCCCCCTGCCCTGGGCCGGGGGCAGGTGTGGCACTGAAGCCCCCCCTTCTCTCCTGTAAGAGAGTAAAGGAAAGTAAAAACTTTAGAGAATTGACTGCTTGGATGAAAACTGCTGCAGAAGAAATTCCAGCAGAGAGATAACGAAGTGTTCAAGGCCAAAGCTGGCATCTGGAGGAGAGAGAAGTTCGAAGGGGGGGCTGTTTTTCCCCCTCCTTCTCTCTCTCTCTCCCTTCAGCAGGGAAAAGACTGAAAAATAAATCCCTGCTACCTTTGGAAGATTGTTGGAGTGAGGAGACCCCCATGCTGCTCGTGGAAGAGTCTGCACTGGAGTAAGTTGATGCATGAAAAGCCGGGGCTTTATGAGACACCCGAAGTGAGTCAGAGTCCTACTGAAGATTTGTGACCCCGAAGAAAACCTATGCTGGAGCAAGGTGGCCTGGGTGGGATGTTAAGATCTCCGTGAGAGATCCATGCTGCTAGTGCTGGAGATTTGTGACCCTGAGAGAACCTCATGCTGGAGCAAGAACGGCTCGGGTGAGATGTGGGGATCCAAGTAAGGGATCCGTGCCAGACCCATGCTGGAGAGCTCTATCAAGGACTGTTCTCCTGTGGGAAGGGACCTCCACAGGGAAAACAGGGGTGGACTCAAAAGCCACTATCCCTTGTGACCCCGTGGAAGAAGATCCATGGTAGGCAAGTGTCCCCTTGCAAGTCCATGGAAGAAAAGACCCTTCAGGGCCTGGGTAACCCCCAGCCTCCAGTCTTAGCCCAAGAGAGGGGTAGCCCAGCCCTGGAGGCCAACACAGAGCAAGAAAGAGAGAAAAAGAGTTCCAGCTGCAACGAGAGTGCTGCAGAGTTACTGAAGAGAGCTGGAACTCCGAGAATGGAGAAAGAGACTG
>JAYRBT010000082.1:144191107-144209785 GCA_036023395.1 Myiotriccus ornatus | reverse complement strand
TATTTTGCTAGTAATAAATGTTCATACTATTTTCCCCAAATCCAGTCTCTTTTGTCTGCATAAACCTTCTCTCAACTTAGAGTAATTGTGTGGGGGATGTGCAAGCAAATTGACCCAGAGCAAAACCATGACAATTATGACGACAGTTTAGACAGCAGGATCTTCAAATGTCCACACATTCATAGCACTGCTATGTTTATTAGTGAATCATCCAAAAGATCATTAGGACATCAGTGATATGGAAAAGAAGTGTAATCAAAAAAAACCCTTGTCATTGAGTCTTTCATTGATTTTCTGAGTATAACTTATTTTTTACCTCTTTGGGCCCCAGTCAGGATGTGGAGGCTCATAGGAGCACTGTCACCAAAATCTCTGAAGTGCAGTGGGTCAGAGCACTCTGTATTGTATGGACCCTAGCAGGACAGTGACTTCTACCAATGAAAAGAAGCTTTTTTTCTCCAAACCTGAAAATTTTTCAGTCCCAAAGTGCCAAAAATTGAGAAAAAAAAGGAGCTCTTTTGTAGACTTGAGTTTTCAAATGAAAAATCAAATTTTCTCAAATCTCTTCTTCTTGGTTTGAACACCCAATTTGACATCAAAATGAGATGTTGACAGAAAACTTTTTACCAGTTGTAGCTCAGTCTCAGTGGCAGGTAGTTCCTCTGAACAGATGTAAAGGCAGGAAACAATGAGCAGACAATCAACCGTGGACTTCATGTGTTGTGCTGCCTGAAGGAAACTCTGTGCTTTTCTCCCTCTCCCGGATACCACACATATCCTGAGGCATGTTCATGTACACCGAGACCAGAGAGATAAATCAATTCTAAGGTATCAGACTTCACAGGTTCTGTTGAGCTCACTCTCTATAACGTTTTTTAAAAAAGGTCTGATGAAATTGAAGTATTATTTGCATTACCATATTATCCTCTTTTGCCTTAGTAAATTCAAGGAGTTCTTAGGATATGTGCATGGCTGAGAATGTTTTATTGGTTGTTTTATTTTGATGAATAAGATCCACCTGAACAGCAGCGCAATATTTATTTTCTCACAGGGGGATTAATAGGGCATAATATAGTAAAGGTTTTGTCACATTGCTATATTCACTGCCACTATAACCTCATTTGGGATAACATATAGAAGTACGTGAGGGAACATCTAATTTTATAGCTTTTATATTCAGTATAATATAAACTCAGCTCTGTTACTGAGATTTAAAGTCGTTGCAGGACAGAGGATTTTTGAACAAAGAACAAATCCATTATTCATTATGCAGAGTTCCAGTCACGGTGTTTTTCTTCAGACTCATTACCTCTGTGTAATGCTGCCTTTGACTGAGAAAGTTTGGGTTTTTCTCATAGTATGAAAATAATTTCTCTGCAGTAGAGTTTTTTAGCTTGATTTTTTTTTTTTTTTAAACCAAGATGTTTCAAAGAGATTTATTGACCACGTAGTGTGATATTGAGAAGTCAGAAGGAGGAACACATCTGAGTTGCAAAGTGTTTGCATGTTTGAGACAAATCACACGTTATGGATGTGATTTCCAGTGTCAAAGTCAGTTCCACCATTTGCTATAAAAGCCCTTTATGTTACAACCAGATGGGGAGTGGCCATTAAATAGGTAGTTCCCAAACAATGAGCAGTAAATACTAATAACCTGTGAATTAACTCATTCCTGAAAGAAATGGAGACCAAACACATTTTAAGCCTGACTAAAGACCAGTTTTTCAAAACATATCAGAAAAACTAAATATTTAGGAGTAAATACTAAATGCGGGAAGACCAGCAAGACCACTCCTGTTTGTGGGACGAGGGCTATGGAGCTCAGCAAAAGAAGTGGACGCAGGTTGTGAAAACTTCAGCATATATTAGGTACAAAATACTTCTGCAAATCAATCAGTTTCCTGTCTAGATCTGAATCAAGTAATTTTGATGACTGTGGTGCTGGTTTTGATTTCTTCTCTGGACCAAGGGCATGCTAGACCCCCAAGAAGAAGCTATGGACCTTGTTCTCCAGTCCTTAGCAAAGCAGTAGCCTTCCTCTCATCCAGCAGATGTTCATTTCACCTTACCTAAAGGTATATCCTAACAACTTCTTGTTAAGGGGAACACAGTGTTTTTCAATCTGCCTCATCATTCATTTTGTTGCAGAGGGGAAACTAACATCTCTGAGGAGAAATCTGTGTGAGGGAATGTGGTGTTTTTTCTGAGCTAACAAATAGCCAACAAGTTCCTTTATATGTTTCTTTCTTGGTTTGCGTGTCTTGCTAATGGGATGTAACATCAGCATTTGTTTTGCCTTTTGCTGGTACACCCACATTCATTCTACATTAGGATCCTCCTACATATTGCATCTTGGGTTTCAGCAGATATTAAGATATCTTCCCCTTTTAAGTGACTAATTAGGTGCACAGTGGCTTCTGGGCACATGCCTTTGTAGAGAGGCTGGAAACAGAGGCCAAGGTTAGAGGCTCCAGGTTCTGTTATCAGAGATTGCTGAGAAACCACAGAATGTGTCACCAGGTCCTCGACCTCCATCACACCCTTGTTCCTTTAGGTCAGAGAGCAGACATTGTGCAATATGCAATGCAATGGGCATCTGAAAAAATCAAAACATGGGAGTACGGAAGCTTGCAAGTGCCAAACCAGAAGAAAACTAAGTTTGTAATAAAAATGTGAACGTACTGTCTTTGGGTAGCTGCAAAGTAGAATTGGTACTGTTTTGGTATTTGCCAGTTGGTGGAAAGCTTCAATAATGGTTTTAAAATAATTTTTTTTCTATTGTTATTAACTACTTCTAAATGAAGTATCCTGGGACATGTTTTTATCTTGAAGGTACCAAAGGGAGGGAGAGAGATTTTGGTACTACACTGGAAGAAGTAGCCTGATACAGCTGACTGCACTATAAAGTCAGGAGTGCTTTGTGGACCAGTAGCTGACCACTTATAAATGTGCATGACTGCAAAGCTCATTATTTGGGAACTACCTGTTTAATGGTCAGCCCAACTCTGGTTTGCCGTTATGCCCATAAATACCAGTTGCAACAGAAAGGACTTCTGTAGCAAAAGGTGGGGCTGTGTTTGACACTGGAAATCACATTTGGGTGGTTGGTACAGATCACCTTGTCTGAATGTTCTTTTGGCTGAGCCTGAAAGTAGCTGAAAGTTTGTTAAAAACATTATTTTCAAAAAGCAAGCAGACGGCTGAAATCACTGCTGTGAATTCAGTGGGCTCCGGAAGGAAACTTTTGTTGTTGTGGTTGATCTAAAGAGTTTAGAAAAGCATTTGCTTTCCAGTTTCCCCCCTTATTTTATCAGGCGCTTCTATGTTTTCTCCTGTGATCCTGCAGTCTGTTTCCTCTTTTAGTTTCCTTTTCATCACTGGAAAAGAAAGGACGAGACAAAGAGAAAAGACATGACGAGTAAAAAGAGACGTTATTAATTTAACATTTTTTTAGAAACCTTTTTGATTTCTAATGATGTTTTTTTTTTTTCTTTTTAACACCCAAAGGAAATAGTGCATTTTTACCAACCTGTAGTGCACAGACTAGTGCTTTCAGCTTGTCCTGTGGAAAATAAATTGAGGCTCAACTACCTCCTTAATATGCAAATGCACGTAACTAAATTCACAGTGCCTGACATTAAAAGATGAAGGGACTCAAATCTCCCAAACAGAAATCTTTTGAATAGTTCTGCAGCTGGTCTCAGTTCTGACTCCACTGACCAATGATGCTGGGGATACCATTCAGCTCTCTGAGCCATCAGATCTGCCTAGGGGTATCCAGCCCAGCCTCCAGCTGCCTGTCCAGAGGATGTGGCTCGCTTAAAGGTCCTCAGACACTTCAGAGCATCTAGATGGCACTAGAAGCCTATATTTAGGCACATGAACAGAGCCCCAGGGGTACGATTCAGCTTCAGAAGTGGACATTTGGATATCTACAGTGTACTTTAGGTGTCTACACTCTCATACTGGATAGAGACCCAGGTCTGAATTTGTCTACCCACAAACATACAGTGGTATGTGAAATGCCCTTGAATGTCAGAAGCATCTCTGCAGGGCTGGCAGATACTGGAACAGGTGAGCTGAATTACTTCATAATCACTTCATAACGTTGCTTCCAGACAGACATCTCTGCTGTAGATGTTTGCATGGAGGATTCAGTCTGGAGCTGGCAGCCCCTGTGGGGCATCCAAGCTCTCCCACCCCGCTCGCTCAGCTGGGAACAGATGGGGAAGTACTCCTGGTGCACTTAATGCAAACCAGACCCTGACTGTCCAGGTGGCAACTCGGTAAATTGACAGTCTTGTCCCCTTGTTCAGCAGTCATTCTTGAGAAATCACAAAGGAGAAGAGACAGGGTGGCACAGGATGGCACAGGGTGGGCTCACTGTGTTGCATGGAAGGAACATCACTATTCCCTTTAATCTGGTGGCCTTTAACAGCTGTGACTGGGTGACTCCCACTAGCTCTGACTACCTTCCAGCCCTGCTGCTATCTGAGTTTGGCAGGCAAACCCTTCATAAAATTGATTTATAAGGGAAGAGGTCATAGGAAATCATTTTACAACACAGTTCATCTTCTATATAACAGAAGGCCAGGGCAAATTTTTGACACCTGCTCCTAGCCTACTTTTTGAAATGGTAAGTGGGCAAATCTGCATCATTCTTTGAAATTTACTGAATGAAGGCTGTACTGAACAGTGATCTACTTGTTGGGATACTTACCGGACTTCCTGAACTGTATCAAGGCCAGTAGTTTCAGGACCAGTCTTCCTAGAAACTGGAATGCCTTTAGGTGAAAAGTAAAGAGAAGTTGATCTTTAAGTATCTCAGAAAGTTGGTATTATTATATTTGCAAGGCAAAAAAGAATTACCTGGACATCAAGGTGACAGAAAACCTTGAGAAGCCATGCAATCCAACCCTAGATCACAATTACTTTCTGTGTTTTCTCGTAAAATGGGTAGGGAAACTGAGGCGTGGTACAATTGCAGGTTTTCCATGGAGACCCACAAACAAGAGAGGCTGACATGAGCCTCACACGTGGATCTTTAAATCTGTGTCTTCTGCCCAGGAGTCAGGTTGAAGTGGGAGTGTGTTATGACTTTCTTCTCTAGTAAACTCTGAAATGCACCAGGGCAGTGTGTGCAGTTAATTACTGAATTTCAGTTTAAACTTGCCCAACTAAGTCTCCTTAGTGAGAGTGCAGAAGCACTTCAGACTAGGAGCCCTAATGAAAGGAAATGCATTCCTTTACTCAGTGAGTGAAATGAAGTGGACACTACTTCATCTCTCCACTAAATTCTTGATGAGGAAGACTCAAGACTATGTTCCCTACTGTGAAATATTACACACTTAATATTTTTACAACATTCTAGCCCTCCCACACAGGGGAGGAATAGATTATGACCCTCCCTCTCACACTATTCCTGATTTATACCCATCTGAAATGAGAGACTCTGGAGTTTCATCATAAAAGTGCTGACCCAGCCACTTCTGGGGCCATGATAAATATTGCATGAGATACCCACACATGAAGAAATCTTTTATAGAACATTAATCACCGCTAACTTAATGCTGTGGGATGTTTTACTATTTTGTAAGTGCTAAATGATTAATTTTAAAAGCTGATTTACTCAGAACTTTGATCCAAACTTTTGGAAGGGTGAGAACACAGAGATTCAGGAGCAGCAACATTTCACTTTGCCTCTGATAGTTCCTCTTTTTTTTTTCCCTGTCTTTTTTTCCTTCCCATAAACTTTCTCTGCATTTCCCACCCTACAGAGTGTGGATGAGCTCACGTACCGCTTAGAGCTACACAGTGTGAACACTCACCCCTTTAATTTATAATGCTGGACCTCAGACGCTCCAGCAGCACTTCTCATTTTCCCTTAGTTGTGAATCTTTATTCCTCTTGGTACTTTTTGCTTGCCCCCAGGCTTGGACTGAGCCTTAGGCAATATTCGTCTGAGTGACTGCAAAGGCCTGACTCATCTCAGCAAAGGCAAGCATCTACTGTGACATGTATGAACTTGTGGCTGCACAACAAGCCTTTCTTCAGCTAAAGGGGAAACGCAGAGAGGAGCCTTTAGCTTTTGTAGCCATCCCTGGCAAATACTGCTCAGATGACACTACGTGCTTGCAAGTGAGAAATTCCACTTTTAGTTAGGCTACCCCACATCTGAGCTTCCCATCTAATCAAACAGGTCTTTTGGGGAGTATTTCTCTCACCCTAAAATAGGGCAGAGGAACTGTGAAAGCTGTGATCTACGTGCACCTGCTTCTCTTCATGGCGTGTTAAAAAAAAAAAAAAAAAGGCAAGGCAATTTGCTCAGATACAGAGATTTATAGATAGAATGAGGTGATCTCATCCGTCAGCATCAGGTTCAGCCACGTGGGCCATGTGAGCTGCTCTAGGGCATTGTGGCTGCCCCCAGTTGCCCCCTCTGGAAGGCTCTGGTCTTGTCCTTCATACCAGCCAGTCCTGTGGTTCCCTATTCCCTTGGACATCTCCAGAGGCACCTGACACCCATATGTGGATAAAAGAATTGAGCCCTTGGTATCATTTATTTGTACTCCTTCATGCATCTTGCAGGGTTTCTACTTGAAACAGGAAAGTAATCCTCTTCTCCATGTTTTAAGAACCCATTTTACAGGAGCCTGCTGCAAATACAGGAAATTAGAGTTGAAGCTGAACTTCTGAACTGTGGTCTTCAAAAATAAGGCTTCTTTTACCGCATATTGTCAAGCAGATCAGCAGCTCATGCAGTCCAGTTGCAGACCAGTTGCTGACCAGTTTATTTGCTTCACAGAGTTTGATTTCCTTGGCAAACGTGGAAACTGGTCTAGGCTAGAAGCCTGTGGCTGACTCAGCTTGTGATTGTACAGATAACAGACATTTTCAGCATCCTGTAGACCATGGCTGACCTTCATGTGCTTGTTCCTTTCCTTGGCTGACTCAGTTCATTTGCTTCACACAGTTGGATTTCCTTGGCAAATGTAGACACTTTTCCTTCCTTTCACTGCTGCCCCAGCAACCAACATCTGGTGAGTTGTGGGCATCTGCCAGCTGTAGCTGCTCGCAGAGGTCTGTTCTGTGCATGTGTCTCGTTCCACTCTCGTGATGCAGCTGAACACCTCTGTGGCATAAGGCATTCAAGGATTTATGGAAAGCAGGACAATATTTGTGTGGGAAAATGCTTCTGGTTTCAGAACTCTTTTTAATTTTTGATGGGAGAGCTTGAAACAGAGAATTTGGGTGTCTCATGTAGAGTGTTGAGTGGGGCTTTTCTTTTGTTCCAGAACACCCTTGCTAGCAAACTGTTTGCATAATTAAAACAACTGGACTTTGTGACTGCACCAGATTAGGAAACACACAGACCAGTAGGATGAACAGAGCAGATGGAATATCTTGTATATTTTTATAAAATGATCAGTTTATTTCACAATTTAGACTTGATTCCTCACACTGAGTGTAATTTGACCACAGCAAACCTGTAACACAGACCAGAATGCACTGATGTCCTCTTATTTGATGGTGTGCAAACTAAGTTTAAGGACAGCAATCACTCCAGCTAATTGAGAGATAAAAATACAGAGAACCTATGCTGCATTTTAGCAATGCTGGAAACTCTTTCTGTTCCTTTTATTATGTCTTCCATTTTCCTGTCAATATCTGTATTTTTCAATTCTCCTAATATCTAACTGCACAAAACCCCTCACACATTAAGTTGCCTTAAAAGAAAAATAACCTTGTAAACCTTTTGCTGGAGGTTCCAAATGGTAATGAGCCAGAGTGAATTTCTTGCTGTGGTCAACCCACGCACCTCTGAGAAGTGCAAACAGCAAGAAGGAGGGGGAATTGTAGAGGATGGTACAAGGTGGTCTAATTATCTGTAACGGGCTGGAATTACTGAAGGGAAGATGCAGGCAGGTTGTGAGGGCATTGTTGTGAGCATGGGTTTGATGGGACTGTGGAGCAGTTCTCTGGTTTGCTTGAACTAGTGTTTTTTTTTGTTGCAATGGACAACAGAGAACTTTGTTGAAGGACAAGGAATTGCCTGTTAGGAAAAAGTCGTGCAGCAAGAGATGACTATGTTTATAGAGTGGTTCTAGCAATCCGGCCTTCTATTTTGGTCCCATCCCTGCCATGTGATAGTTGTATGTCTGGCAACATGGCAAAAGGAGAGCGAGGAGCTGGTTACCACCACTGAAACAGTTGATTTCTCTGTCTGCTGTCTGCCTCACTCCAAAATGCTCTGAAGAGCAAGGTTCACTGATCATTTGAGCTCCTGAGGTCAAAACAGAAGTACTATTGTGTGTACAATACAATATGCATTGAATGTCCAGTAAATTCAGCTCCTCTAGGAAACCTTAGATTTACTGAAGATGTTCCCTGTGTTGTCCATACACCAGAGATCTGACCTACTCATTAAAGGAGGAGCTATAGTTTTAAGCACTTTCCTGCCAATTGAACTTGATGAGCAACCCTTCCCACACAAAAAAACTGTAGCATCACTGATCAACAGTACAATTTCTGTGAAAAAAGTTCTTGTTCTTTGAGATGTTTTGCTGTTATGATAAGAAAGCGAGAAGCCATCTTAATTTCATCTAGGTTTGTTAAATAAAGAGAATTTGAGGCTATTACTAGAGTAAAACAAGTGGTTATGCTCATGCAAAGTTATGTAATATTGGAAAGGACATCTTCAATCTGAAGTCAGACTACACTGGAATCTAATTGCTAATGTAATTCTAGAAGAAATTAAAGCTATTACAGAAGTGATTTCCCACTTGGAAAAGTCTGTGGGAAGCCAGACTTCCCTGCCTCTCATCAGAACTAATGAAACCTTTCAGAGAGGGAATCTTCTCAGGTGATGGGATAATGATAGGAAAGGAGATCTGAAATTCTGCTTTCTGTTCTGTCTGGTTCAAGTCACGGACCTGACCTCCAAGCTTTACTTTCTTAGCTAAAATTAAAGAACCATGAAAGGAGGGTTAAAATAACCCTTATCTGCATGTGGGAACTGTGGAACCATGTCACAGGTGGCGTGGCAGCACCTGGGGTTGATGAGGAACAAAAGATGCCGTGGTAGCAAATGCACAGCATCTCTCTCCCTCTCTTCTTTGGGTTAGCAGTGATTATGTATGCAAAGTGGAGCAATTCCCACGGGAAGCTGGAGAGACGTGGGAGAGCCTGGCTGCTGAAGGGGCTTCTAGTCCAATCTCTTTGTGCTGTCTCTTTATGCCTTTTTCGTTTTAATCAAATGTTTTGTTTCTGTTTGAATTGGTACAGGCATCCCTTAAAAATGGCTCCATTGTGAATGAATCTCATTTTCCTGCCAAAAGTCATTTTAGTGGGACATGATGGAAAATCCTTTTGCTTGCTGGCAATCCCTCCTTGTGGAAGACCAGCTGCTCATTTCTGGTAGCAGAGCAGGTATTAATTCCTCAAGGGGAATACACTGCAAGGGCCAAGCCTGCCCAAATGCAAGTGCAAAAGCCTAGGAAAACCACTGGGAAAGAAGACAAAGATTTAAAGATAAAGATGATTTTTGGCTGCAAGAGTGTCTGGCTTTGCCTAGGAAATGACTCATGACCTCTTGGCAGTGTGCATGGCAATATCTCCTCTTGGTGATCAACCCGTGGTGATTCTTTTGGCTTTTGCTGTTTCTCTTCCAAGTCAGGAGTTCTGACTGACACCCATTTCTCTAGAGGGGGCTTTGAGAAACACACCTGATCAGACTGGCCTCACAGGGACAGAGATGGTTGATGTCTGTCAGGAAATGAGTCAATAATGTACAGAACTGTGAGTACTGCAGACTTATTGGGAGAAGTTTTAGATACAGACATCATACAGGCACCAATAAGCTTTTGACACCTAATGAGGCAATTTTCTCACCAGGGGCTCTTTCATTCCTTTCATCTAGTGTCTCTATTCCTGGTTGCTCTTCACTTTCCTCTTCCCTCCCCTCTCTTTAGTCAAAATAGCCAGAATTAATTTCTTTCCTTTAATATAGATAGTGCTTGTCTTGGGAAAAACCTATTTCATCTGTCTAGGTAATGAACCCTCTGTTAAGAACTATAGTATTTTTAGGAGTTCCTTGCATATATAATCATGCTTTGCATTGCCAGGTATTTTATAGCACACCAGATTTTCGAGCATTGTTAGAGTCTCTTTATTTCTTTACTTATAAATAGGCATATATCTCATTGGCAGAGATGATAAGCTTCGCTGCAGGAGCTATAAGAGTAGAAATCAGAGACCAAACGTGGCTTTTTTTGTACCAGCAGTCCTATTCTCCATCATTCTCCTAATGCTGGTAGAGAGGCTCTAGATTTACACAGGGGAATTTGAAGAATATAGATTCTAACTGTGTTACAGACAGTGGCAATAGCTACCCTACACTTAACTCAGTGAATGGTGGACTGCTTTGTTTCTGAGAGGAATTAGCTGAATGAATAAATAGCTGTCTGCCCCTATGAAAATAAACTCTAATATGCAATTAAAATAAAAGATTTCCCTTCTGAGGGTGTGGGGAGCCGTTAGATAAAATTATAGGAGGACCAGATGCGAAAAGTGCCGTTATTTAACATATTTTAAAATGAGGATAATTAAAAGAAGTGGAACATATAGAGTCTGCCTTTAAAGGGGAATGCATTTGTAAGCCCCCCTGCTAGCATCTGTATCAGTAGGGAGAGTGTAAGGACTAGTTATTGTATATGGCAGATAGATGACTAATTACAGAACACACACACACATACACACTTGGATTTCCTTAATATAATAATGAGAATGTATTAAGTAGTGGCAGGTAACAGCAGGATCAGTGCTGCAGTATTATTATTATTTATTTCTATTACAGTGTTGCACATAGGAAGGAAATTAAATGGGACTTCCCATTGTGCTGGGTGCTGCATGAGCACAAATTGGGTGATGGACTCCTGTGGTTTAACCATCACTCTCTGTAGCCATTTCCTGTGGGGATTAGAGTCCAGCTCTGATGATGTTGGAGCAGGTAGCTTTTTCACTTTAACTTGTGGGAATTGATTTTGCAATAGGTATGTCAAAGGTTTGACCAGTTGAGCAGTAGCAGAGGGATCCTGTAGAGCTGAGGGACGTACGTGAAAGGGCAGAAGTGGAAGTTGCATTGGACAAGCAGGGTGGTAGCACAGGCATATAAATAGAATTGGGTGAAGAGGTTGGATTATTGCAAGAACTGCTTATTTCAGAAGAAAAAAAGGAAAACTTATAAATTCAAAATTTCCTGTGTGTCACTGAGACGATGAAATATGTAACATCATGTCTCCATGGTGTAAGCAGTTCCTAATCCTTAACCATTTGTAGGGACGGGATATGTTTGTCCTCCTGGAAAAGAAGGGGATTTGAATGAAGATGAGCTGTGATAGGAAGGAGACTCACATGGCTTTTCCCCATCTCTGTCCTCTGCTTTTGGAGTACAAAGCCATGTTGTCCCTGGTCTGTGGAAAGCCCTGCAGCAGGCAGACTGAGAAGACATTTCAGAGGAGCCCCACTGGTTAATTCACGTTCCCAGCTGCAGCTTTGTCCTATAATCCTTCTTCTGTCACCTGTGAAATGAGACAACACATAGAATCTCAGCTGTGAGGTCAGAAAAATACCAAGAAGCTTGTCTACAACTGAGACATCTGCAAGGGGAAAAGTTTTTGTTTGGCTAGCATTTCCCTACACTAGGAAGTCTTAAGTCTTTTGTAGTCTTACTGATTTGCACCCTCTTAGGAAGAGTAATAGTTAAGAAAGGAAGTCAGGAACATTTAGGTCTTTTTTGTCACCAGTATTTCTTTCTTCCCAGTGAACACTTGCAGCATTTATTACACCTGCATTTTGCTTATGTAAGAGTCTTTGTTATCAGAAAATATTTACAAGCTCAGGATCCTCTTCCCAATACTCACTTGAACTGGATAGAAAGAAAGACTTTAAGATAACTATATCCTGATCTTTTTTCAGAATATTTTTCCCAGTTTTCTAAGACTTTTGGCTCAGTATTTTCTGGTTTCTTTTCTTTGTAAAACCCATCTGATATCTCTCCCATTACATAATGGATTCTACCTACCGTCACCTCTAAACACGGTTTGTAATGGATATTCTCATTTTTTCCTTGCCTCTTTTAACTGGAACTTGCTGGGTTTATGTTATTTTTTTTGGTTGAAAAGACACCTGGAAGTTGTTCATCCTTTCACTGTTTCCATCTGACTTTTGACATCACAGAGCTTTTTCACATCAGTTGTTTCATTTCCAGGCAAACAAATGAAGTAGTTCCTCAAATGAAGACTAAAAGTGTTCTTTGGGAGCATATGCTATGATGGAATGAACCATACTTGTTGGGGATGTTATAGATTTCCTTTGTCAGCAAGTGGAGTCTATATGTAATTGGGTTTACTTTGAAAAGTTTGTCTGCAGTAATCAATTTCTTTGGTCAGGAGCCAATATTGACTCCCTAAAATGCCTGAGTGACCAGCATTGCCTGAAGATGCAGTGCTGTTCGATGGAAATGATTTGGTTGCCTAAACACTGTTATCTAGTGTGAGAAGCCCTGGGTTATCCAAGATGACTACATTAGAGTGACCAAAATGAGATCTGAAGGGGACCTAAGCTTTTGGAATCTGCTCTGGACTTTCTCGAGGCCGGATCAGATAACCCAGGATATGTCAGGTGACATTTTCTGCCTCCTCTTAGCAGAGTGATTCTGCTCAACACCACTGAAAGGTAACCCTTCTTTATGAAGCTGCACACATGAGGAATTAGGTGCTGGCCTTTAGATTCTTCAGCTTAAGAAAGTTGTTGCCATGATTTTCACTAACAATGATAATTTTTATCCTCATCTATATGAGTAAAAAGGGAGCTCCAGATGTGCTGTAAGCAACTTTTTAATGAATCCACATTTGGTTAGCATCATTGGCATGTCTCTGGATATTCTTGTGAGGCTTTATTTTTGTGTTCTAATTAAAAGAACTTAGAAGCTTTTCGATGTCTTCTTTATTTATGCATTTTTTAATTAGAAAATTCAATAGTTAAGAATTGGGGCATGTGAAGATACAGCCATTTCATCTCCTGCTGTGATCTTCTTATATGTCCCAAATTAATTGACATCAAGTCAAGTTAGAACTTGGATAAAAATGCCGTTAGGGATTAATCCTGGGTGTATTTGCAGGTCAGGCTGATGATTTAGTATGTGTCAGCTGGATGAGACTGCTGAGTCTTGCATTCCTTCTTGTCTTGCCATACCAGGCATCCTTATCCTGGAGAAACACACTCACTAAATACCCTGTGATGCATTTTCCAAAGGAGGAGGTTTTGGTTTGGATGGTGTGACCCATTTCCAAAGGCCTTGTGGCATCTGGAGTTACAGCCATACCTGTGTCAGTGGGGCAGTTGGGCCCTCATTTGTCACTTCCAAGGCCAAATCCTCTGGGGCCAAGGGAACTCTTTTGGCTGAAATGGACACACAACCATCCAGTCCAGTTGGGTTCCACAGATCTCACAGGGGCCGTACTCAACTCCCTACAAATAAGTCATCATGTAAATCACCTGGATCCGTGGGAGAAGTTCTTTTTAAAACCACCCATATGATGTCATTTTCTTACAGAAGATCCCTGTGCCCCAATTTGTAGTTGTTGGAATGAGAAGCTGCTTGCAGAGGTGATTTGGACACTTGGATGAGTGAACCTTATGAACAGTTCTCTCTGTTACTCTTTGTCTGGAAAGAACAAAGATGTGGACAAAAGACTTGGCTGGTTGAATACCCATTTACTGTTGGAAGTAATTGAGTGTTCAAGCAGCTGTTTGGATGGCTGGAAGATTGAAAAGGGGGAAAAGGGCTGGGGACTCCCACAGGTTCCTAACCTGTTCAGTTTCTCAACCTTTTCCTTCACTTGCAGTCTGTGGAAAAGAAACACATGAAGGACAGCATAACTCCACAGCAGTTTTCCTACAGAGAGCCCAAACGAAGTTTTTCACCTTACCTTGTGCTACCTCTGAAAACAAGGACAAAAGCCATTGTTTCTGGAGAAGCCGAGATTTTCATCTGCATTGTCCTGACGATGATTCTGTGTAGCACAAATCAGAAATTATGCAAGAGGAATGCTTTGATACTCTGCTATTTATATGTATGCAATGGTAAATGAATTAGAAGCTATACGTAGATGATTATAATGTGTCAGCATTTTGGAAATGATAGAAGTAAATGACACCCTTGCTCACAGACACAATACAAAGGCAAAGGCTTGAACATGCAAAAAACAAGTTGGGTCCCTATTTTCCCATAAGGAAAGGAGACTCAGAATAAAGCCCATTGAGGCAAACCCTGCATCATGATTACTGCTGCTGTATCTCTCTCTTGTAGAGCTGTGGAATTATGTGGAGGAGGACTTGATTGCAAATATTGTTTACTGTCAGATTCTTGTTCCCTGGTGTAATTCTACCTTGAGTATCTTCTGAGTTTTGCCTTTGGTCAGCTCTTCGTGCCATTAAATAAACCGTAAATCAAAGTAATCTCCCCCTCATTGAAATATAAGTAAAAATGAAAACTGAAGTTGATCAAAAATTCACGGTCAGGTTCTCAGCTGTGTTAACACCACGAGTTTGCACCAGTTGAGAATCTGATCTTAGCACTTTTTTTTTTTTTGTCACCTACATTAGATTAGAAATACCTTTCTTAAAGCCCCTGTACACATGTGTTCTTTAATTCTATTTTAAATTCTCAGTGGACTAAGAATGTGTCTAATTTACCCCTGCATAACGTGCCTAAAAGAATGCTCTTCAGTGCTGAAACACTTTATAGAGCATCTTTAAAACCCTTTACGGAGACACTAATGGAATTTTCCTCCTTTCTACCCATCATTCCCCTTTCTAAAAACTTCCAAAATATACCAGACAGCATAATGCAGAATATGAATTGTTTAACATCAGGCATCTTTCGTCTCCTTCCCTTTCCCCGTGTCAAGCAATTTTCTTTTTAAATGTTTCAAAATTTGCAGCTGTAAAACTGTAACAGGATGTCCTTAGCTATGGGAAATCATCTGTATGCTTTCTGACTCAAAATGTTTTAATTCAATTTTAGTGTACACTTGATGTGATGAATTCAAGCCATGTAACTATTGAACAAGCATTGGGGAAGATGGATAGAGAAGGGAAAAAGTAATGTGTCATTTGATGACACATTTTCTTCCACCCTATCTCAGTGTCAAGGACATGAAAGGGAATGAATTAGTTTGAACAAATATACTTAGAGACTTGTATTCCATTATCTGTTGCATTGGAACAGGTTTGAAATCAGACTGTCAGGGATGTATTTGGATACTGAACTGAAGATTTACAGGGAAGAGGCAGCAGCTAGGGGAGAAGTATGAAAAATGAAGCTCTGGGTGACCTCTCCTCAGTGTTTTATATTCATTGGAGCTGCCAGTGTTGTGTCTATCCAGGTTTCCTTTGAGACAATTACAGATGAAGGATGATCCCAAGACAAGAATGCTGCCACCAGCCAGGGAAGTCCTGCAGCCTGCTCTTTTTTCTGTTGCAAAATTTCTGTGTGATCTTGGGCTAACCACTCAAGGAGGCTTGAGGCCCAGCCCTGGGAGGGGTGAGGAGTGAATTAGCACACAGCTTAACACATGCTGTGATGGCTGGTCATGTTTGTGCTTTTGGCTGCCCCCAGCATGAATGTGTCAGCTCCAGCCCCAGGAGGTGGCTGGTAGAAGCAAAAACCATGTTTTGTGCAGTCACCACTGAACAGTCATCTGTGATACCATGGTAAACAGTAGCTGTGAATAATCTGACAGTGCAGATTATAATATATTGTCAAAATAGTTATCCATTGATTTAAAACAAAACTGCCAGAAATATAGTTAAATTCATCCTGATTTATTAATGATTCAACAGCACACTTCACATATTATAAGTGAGGGTACAGACCACATATTTCATCCTTTAAGAGACTGGGATCTAAATTCTGATTCAAGGAAGAGTCTGGTTGTTTAATATTCATCTTTAGAACTTAGTGCTGCTATAAATCCTTCGTATGTTGGTTAGTTAAATGGTATTTTATATTCCTGATGTATTGATTAGGAGACTAAATTAAAAAGCTTCTGTTAGATTAGCATTTTCTTCTGGGAGCCGTTAAGCCGTGAAGGCTGCATGACCTCTTCTGGAGATGTTGGGGACCCCCCATCGGTCTGCAAAGGCAGCTTTTGTGGTTGTGATGGATGTGCAGTAATGCAGGAGCCTGCCATGTGTGCCTCACCAAGTTTGTATGGAAAAGCTTCATAAGAGGGGAAACACAGTAGGGTAAAAGCATTAATCTGTACAGTTCCTGCTTTCAGTGGGTTGGGGAAATCAGCTATGATGTAGTAGAGAACTACTGACGGCAATCTAAGACCACTGTCAAGATAACCTGAACTGTTTTTTCCTCTATGAATTGCCCTGATTGTCTTTCTGAATATGATGAGGCTTCACCTGTGTTTTGCAAAGTGCTTTGCAGTCCTTCTCTGAGATGTACTAAATTTCTGATATTTCCAGGACATACTGTTGCTTAGTAAAGATCTGTCCTTTTGCTGGCAACAGCTTTCACTCACGGCCTCTATTCACCAACCACAGAAGTGACCTGGTTCGAATCCATGCTTGGCTCAGACCCTGCTTTCTCAGAGACTGTTTTCCATAACATGTCCAGGAATTGTTTTGAATGAGATGCCTTGTGACTTTCTGAATCTGTTGGGCTTTTTTGTGTTGTTCTGTTTTGTTACATTAGCAGGGACGGACGGGAGTTTTGAACAACGCTGTTCACAGCAAACACATCGAGTTTGGCTGCTGTTGTTCCTCAACTTACAGCCAGGAGACATTGTTGGGAAAGCACCTATGCCAAGATGCCTGTGGACATGCAAACAATATCCAAATAGAGGGGTAACCCCAAACAAAGCCTCTCAGTGTAGCTGTCAGGAACCATTTTTTTAATCATGTGAATAAAGGAGGCTGAGGGGAGACCTTATCCCTGTCTACAACTCCCTGAAAGGAGGCTGTAGCCGGGTCGAGGTCAGTCTCTTCTCACAGGTAGGAATTAACAGGATGAGAGGAAATGTCCTCAAGTTGTACCAGGGGAGGTTTTAGATTGGACATTAGGAAAAATTTCCTCACTGAAAAGGCGGTCACACACTGCACATGCTGTCCAGGGAAGTGGTGGAATTACAGCCCCTGAAAGCATTCACAAACATAAAGATGTGCTTGGAGACAGGGTATATTGTAGCAGCATGACAGTGTAGGGTTAATGGTTGGACTCAATGATCTTGGAGGTCTTCTCCATCCTTAATGATTCTACAGTTCTGTGAATTGGGATATTACCTGGTCTGACCATGACATAAATTTCCCCTCCCTTTCTCTATACCTCAAGGCATATCCCATGAGCCAAATTTGTCACTCCCCATAATTCTTTCAAAGATATTCCCATAGGTAAACCCAAACCGAATTGTTCCCTGTCCAAACCCAATTGTTTTTCTTTTTAAAAAGAATAAATATCTAATATCTGAGTGTATCTTGCATACTAAGCAGGTAACCACAGTAATAAGAAACTCTGATTTTTGTCTGGAAGAAAATTATAGACTTGTAACTGTGAAATACCACACTCCTGACCAAAAATAATAAAATAAATAAATAATAATTAAAAAGGCTGAGATCTCCGAGGTGGAGTCAGATTTTAGGTATATACTATATTCAGTGGACATGTATCTGAATCTTTGAGATTGCTTTGGAAATTCCATCCTCAGAACGTGTGCTGTGCCTCTAGCTGCCTATGCAGAGGGCTGTCTTTCAGGGAGAGCCGTGTTTCAGGTGCTGCATGTTGTTGAAATGTTGAAATTTGATGAGTGTGTAAGGATAGGAGGAAACAGATATAAATCATTGCAAAAGGAGGAGTCCACAATAGACGTGTGAAGCCTTTGCAGCCAATAACGTGGCTACAAAATGTGGTCACTTTGTGACCTGCTTTGCCTTAAACTGCAACCCTTGCCCCTTGGCAGCTCTCCGTGTGCGTTGGGTATAAGGTGAGGATGGAGAATGAGCCTCTGAACACAAATACAGCAGAGAATTCTTCACCATTAAGATGCAAATATATAGGCAGGAAGGCTTTCTTGGGTCCTTAAAATTGTAGTTATCTACTAAGCCAAAAAACAGGGACAAAGCATACCTGAAGAGAACTTGGGTTACTTGAAGGCCATATTTGTTCAAGTAAAAATGAATAAAATGTTTTTATGTATTTAATTTTCCCAATGTCTGGAAGGTAAAGACTGAAAAATGACATGTATTCATCCAGAAAAACCCTTTACTCTGCAAAGGCTGTATTTAACAGCTTACAATTCGATAACTTCTCTCTCTCTTTCTCTCTCTCTCTCTCTCTCTGGGCTAGTTATGCCATCAGATACCTTTCTGTACCTCCCCTGATTGTGTCAGCATCTCTTACATAGGGGAGCAGTTTTGTCAAGATAAAATATATGGTATTTTAGCAGCACCATTGTGTTCTAAAGAAGTTCATAGCACTGTCTTGGGTTCTCCCCCCCCATGCACTGTTTCAGCAGCAGCTGTCATATAATGGAATATAATGGATGAATTTCCTGCTGCAGGGAAAACTACTCGAGAATACAGCTGGGATTGCCTCTTCCCTGAGGC
>JAYRBT010000082.1:144133595-144191007 GCA_036023395.1 Myiotriccus ornatus | reverse complement strand
TGGAATATAATGGATGAATTTCCTGCTGCAGGGAAAACTACTCGAGAATACAGCTGGGATTGCCTCTTCCCTGAGGCCCCATTCCCCTCCCTCAGGCTCTCTCCTGCCTCTGACACCCAGACATCTGCTCTTGCTGCTTCCCATAGCACCGTCACACCTCTGTCTGTCCCATTAAACTCACTGCGTCTGCAAAGATTTATTTCATTCTTCTTGCTCAGGTTCACTTTTCATGCAGACAGCTCAGCGTTTGCAACCTTTCATAGATGTCTACCCTGGGGTGAGGTGCACTGAGGGATTCCCTCACTTGCCTCATTATAATTTTTTGAGTTGGGAGAGGTAATTCAAAGTCTGTATTTCAGCAGGTTTTTTCTGTATTGAGTTCTGTATTATTCTGAGGGCACTGTTACTTGTCCCAAGACATCTGAGAAAGCACTTTACCTCTATGCAGCTTTTATTGTGATGAATTGTCCCGTGTGTTTCATGTCAGCCCTTATGCCAGATAAACTGTCTGAGGACTTTGCTGTTCCTGTTAGGGGCAAATGCTGAAAAGTTACCTCAGTGGCATAACTTGATTTGCTGAGGAAGCTGGTAAGAATTGGAGTTGTGTCTATTACTGGGACCATCCATCCTCTTTAATTTTGTGACGCAGTAGCATTTTGTTGTATAGAAGTGTGCATGCCAAGGAGGTTGGCTTGTTAGAGACTACAATAGGACATTTAAAGACCACTTGAATTTTGTGGAAATAGAAAGCAGACATCAGGAACAGCACATAGCTTCAAGTAAAAGCTAGTGACTTTAGAGGCTTTAGCCTTTCAGAGCTCTCTTCTTGTGAGGAGGTTTTGTTGGTTTTCTGCTGATTAGCAGTGGAAGTTAATCATAAAGAACAGCAGGAAATTATGGGAAAGCCTGACTTTCATGGAATAGCATTAACAGGCGTGAAGGTCCATCCCCAAAATGAGGCATTAACAGGCAAGATGGTCCATCCCATCCCTAAAGCTGTGGGAAAAGTGTTGAAATGCATTAGGACAGAAGGGTGGAAGGAATCAGACTAAGATGAGGGGTTGTGATAATGACAACAAAGAGACTGATTTCATTGTACAAAATCTAAATATGGTTAAACATAGAGATAGATTTTAAAAATTGTCTAAGCAATGGTATTTTTTCTTATCAGTCTTGTATATGCTTGCAATCATCACAGCATTTTTATATTTAGTTTTCTTTCTTTTTACGTTGTTCTTTTCCCCTAGTCCATTTACTTTTCAAGCTAAACCAGTTTCTGGTGTCTCTGCTTTGCAGCAGTTGCATTATCCTTTTTTTTTATTAGAAAACAGGCACACAGGTGCAGAGATGGGAACAAACATTTTAGCAGGGTATGTTACAGTAGGCCAAGGGTTTTTAAACTGAAGGAGGATAGACTTAGCTTAGGTATAAGAAAGACAGTTTTTATGATGAGGGTGGTAAAATCCTGGATCAGGTTGCCTGGAGAGGTGGTGGCTGCCCCATCCCTGGAAACATTCAAGGTCAGGCTGGATGGGGCTCTGAGCAGCCTGGTCTAGTGGAATATATCCCTGCCCATGGCAGGGGGTTTGGAATAGATGACCTTTAAATGTCCGTTCCAACCCAAACCATTCTGTAATTCCAAGATGCTTGAGATGGACAGCACTGGACTTTGCCATAGACACGGGCCCTGCTGCCTCCCCTCTCAGAAGGTACAAGTCTGACTTGCAAATCCTGCCAAAGGAGGATGCAATGTGAATGCATGATCTGGTGAAAAAAACCCAAAACCAAACCCCTGCAATCATATAAAGCATCAATGCAGAACTCTAATGCCTTGGAAACCAAAGTTAACAACATTAACGTGATCCAGCTGATGGTTTTTCTTCAACAACTGCCCTGGGCTACACGAGGGAACCTTCTCTCCCCTGCCCTGGTGAAAGTAAATCCGAATGTCACCTTCTGCTTTCTCTTGCCTCTTGCCTCTCTCTCTTCATAGCTCTCCTTTCAGTGCAGGCCTAACCCAATTCTGCTTAGTTTGTAAAGCTGACAGGATCACCGCTCAAGGTGCTAAGTTTGTAAGGTGCATTCATTTTTCATTTCAAATTCTGCCTCTCAAGCTATCTACAGTTCGGGGTTTAGACGGCAAATAAAGCTGTAGCTGGTGAGCTGAGCAGAAAAAAGAGATGATAAATGAGTTAATACTGAGTTTGTCACAAGGCAATTTGCTGTATGAATTAAAACACAAATTGGCCCATGGGTTTAGGGTATACAAGCCCTGCTACAAAATATGTTAGCGCAGAAATCTGGTGATAGTGTGTTTGAAGGTCTATTTTTCTTAAAGCTGGGCAACTTGGCTGTCCTCTCCCTCTGGCACAAAGTCAAAAGAATAAAGAACACTGTGCTCATATGAGTGATGCTTTAAAAAGGGAGTGTCATGCATGCATTAAATTAATCTCTTCAGGTCAGGGGAGCTGTCTGCTTAGCAGCATGTGTCCATAAAGTATTACGTACTTGTGGTCCCATTTCCTGAGGTCTAATGTATTTTTATGTTAAATGGTGCTCTTAGCTGGCCTCCTCTCCTTTTGGAAGTCACAGAGACCACTGCTGATAATTAAAGTAATACCTGACTCCATGCTAGAGAGCGGGACATGTGCCATGAGAACAGTACTCTCCTACCACTCAAAACAGGTCCTGTCACGAAAAACTAAGGACAACCTAGACCTGTAGGAGAAAGGACTTAACATGGAAAAAGAGGAGGTTGTGTAGTAAATGCCACATTAATCTCCATTTTTATTTTAATTTGATGTAGTGCAACCATATTGCCCTGGTCTAAGAGAGCAGCTCAGCTTACACTCCCTCTCTTGCAGCCTGCAGACATCAGGTCTGGGTTCATGAGGTTTGTGTTCCGTCACAGCGTCCCTCCTTCTCAGAGACTGGGCCTCTGTAGGCTTCACTTTTCAGACATGGTCTGTCTTCACTTGCTGACTAAAAGTCCTTTTCTTCCTGTGACAGCCTTTTCAAAACAAATAATTTCCTTCTCACCCCTGGCAAACTGAATAACAAGGAAAGGAGCACACATCTGTGTGTATATTTGCCTAATACAAACTATAAATGTCCTAATAAATTCTCATAAATCCCAGTCAGTCAAGTAACCTCCATCTCAATGCATGAGACTATGTAATGGAATATTCTTCCCTCTTTTACATGTCCTGTGGGCTCCATGTGCCTTCAGAGCACCCACCAACACTAAAGTCTTTTCACCACAGGGCAGCTGCGGTCAAAGATTCCCTAGATCCCTGCTGTAAGGTTGGGAGGAGCAGACTGTGGAAGAGAGCAAGTAGCTTTCCAAGAACTACACCACCTCCCCTTCACTTCCCCCCCACCCCCTTTATTTTTCAGGGAACTTATGGTTGTTCATTTAATTTTGCCATGTTACATTCTTTTGGTTAAAATTTACGAGCCATCTTGGGCAGTAATGCACGCAGATAAATTAAAATGCTTTTCGGACTGGTAACAATAATTTGCAGAACTTCCTCAGTCTCCTGGCTGCCTGTGAGTTACCGAGCACGTTACTAGTTGTGGTTCATTTATCTTTCCTGACCTGCCATAAGCTCAGGGAATACTCCCTTTATCTCACGGAGGGGAAGCTGAAACAGGGTGGGTAAAGGCTGGATGTTCAAAGGTATGTAGGTGAAACGGGATCCAGGGGAAAGCAGGCACATCAGCTGTGAGATTCTTAACTAAATTAGAAGTTTTGGGCTTATGGGGCTTCTCAAAGTCATGCAAGGATGGCTGTGGAAGAGCAGGGACCTTAGCCCAAGGTTCTGTATGCTCAGTCAAACACTTTGTAATGATCCCAGATTTCACTGTATGCAGTTATGCACAGGGAAAGGTAAGTAGCTAAATATTCTTTTCTCCTGAGGGAGTTTGTGAGGAGCTTTGCCCTTGTCAGCTGCAAATGTGAAGATTAAGCCCACAGAAAGAGGTGGTACTTTGCTATATGTCACCCTGAGAAGTTTCCTAAGAAGCAGATTATAGAAAGAGACTTTCCTGCCTTGAAAGGCAGGTGTCAGCTGTGGTTTTTACCTGCTGTTGGGGTGTTTCTGAAATCTCTGAAAAATTGCCTGAAAGTGTCAAAGATCTGAGATCTTAATTTCTGTGATCCTCCTGGAGTCTGTGTTGAATTCTCCCACAGTTCTAACTATGCTAAACTTTGTCCTTCCTCTGCTTCTCCTACTGTGTTATAGTGATTGGCATTCAGCCCATTCCCCGTGCCACTGAACAAGTGCCAGAGCCCAGAAAGATTCATCCCCTTGGCTCCTGAACCTTGACCCTGCTATTTGTTTGCAAGCTCTCAAAAGCAGAAAGACAATTGTTAATGTTCTCAGAGCCTCTCATTTTCTTACCCACACAGTAAGAGAGGAAGAGGGGAAGGAGCTCTGCCTTACTTCTGGAAGGGCTGGACATTAGGACTGTGAATCCTAATTCTTTAAAACATAATTTGTATAACAAGATCACCTGGTTAGCTAGATGGCTGCCCATGCCCACACCTGATTGTGACTGAGCCTTGAATCTTACCTTTGTTTAAGAGTGGTAAGTTCTACCTTGACCAAGGTGGTCTTCTTTCACGAGGTGTGTGACACCTGGGGCTTGGGCTTCAGCAGAAGGAAAGTCAAGCACTGGGATTTTCAGCTGAAATCTGTGGGAACTAGTGACAAGATTTATGGACCTGAAGTTAGTGGTGAGTGAAAATTTATGAAAATCAATTTTTTTTTAGTTATAATTGGCTCTGAGTCTATGATCCTGATTAGAATGACCAGGCAGGAGATTCCTGGAAGTGATCAAATTTTGTTTAGATAAGACACTTGTAAATAGAAATTATTTTTGCGGGTGCAGAATTGATTATATTGGACAGTCTTTTTAGTGTATTTATTTTGGAGATTTTTTTTTAATGATATATAAGTAGTGATAAATTATGTTTGCTGGGGTGTTCACAAGAAACACAGGCTAGCTGGAATATAGGAACTGAGCAGAAGAGCCTTACCCAAACTGGATGAAGGTGTCATTACAAGGATATTCACAACAGACTCCCATCATCAGTGGCAACAAGCAAGTACCTCTGTTTGAGAGATTTGATTCCTCACGAGTGCTATCCTGTGCCAAGATCCCAATAAACCAGTTCTCTTTGACAAACACTCTGTTCATGAGTGTCTGTGTAACAAACTGTGGACAGAAATGCCACAAAAATATTAAGTATTCGGAAAGATGAATCCATGGGCATAACAAACTGGGCTCTCAAAGTTGACAGTGTGTCTAACAATATCTCCCTCAACCCTGGTTCCTCATATTTAAAATGGGGATATTAATGCTCTTGAAGTCTTAGGAAAATAGGTACCTCTTGGAGTCATGACAAAAATGGTACAGAGTTACATTGTGGCATTAAATTGGAGTTAAACAGTGGCATTAAACTGGAGTTTTGAACAGCTACCTGGTCAGCGCACATCATGTTTATGTGCAATGAATGAGATTGGAGCCCAGTGGGAAGACTAGTCTGTGATTATGTCCTTAAAGGCTATCACAGTACCCATGAAGTAGGAATAAAAAGGAATGGAAGGTTAAATAGCTGTTACATTTTTTTGGTATTTTCTTGACAGTTGAATGGTTTGACCATAAATCTTACTATTGTGTCACATACATTTCTGGCCATGAGTGGTAATAAATATCAGTTCATTAGGGCCAAAAAGCTCATTTAAATATCCCCTTATTGCTTCTTGATGGAATAGTTTCTGTCCCATGAGACTGGCTTTATAAGAACTGGAACATTTCTTTTTCTTTTCACAAAGCTTTACCATGACACATGCAATAACAAATACTGTGCTACAACAGTATGTGTTTGTGTTTACTCTGCTTGAGACTCCCCATCAACCCTCACCACTGTTAATAATCCTGTCATCGAAGTTGAGATTGCCATGGGAAGCATATAGGCAAAGTTAAGCAAACAAAGTGAGGGACTAAAGAAAAATAAGCAAATTGCATCATGGAAATCTGTGTCCCTGCTGTGTGCTAACAGCATACCAGCATATGGAAGAATTGCCAAGAAAGGGATTAGGGAACTTCAGAGTTCCTTAAAGAAGAACCAGGGCAGGCAGACCTCACTAAAATAGAGATTGTTTTTTCTTGCAGATCAAGATAATTTCTTTCTCTGAACTCGTTTCTGGCTTCCTTCATTCAGTGTGACTCTGAATGTCTTGATGTATTTCTGTCTGGGCCACTCCATGCTTTTAAAGTTACTTCAGCAGCATTTCATCTGAGCGGGTATCTCTGCAGTGGCTGAGGTAAAAACAAACCACAATAACCCCCAGACAGTAAAAACCCAACACAGAAAGTGGTGCTAGTGTCAAGTGAAGATTGATCTTGAGCAGGCAATAATCAGTCCAATTTCTTAAGGTAACTGTTATTATAAGAAAAGGTGGAAACATCTGACATATGAATGAGCACCTTGGAATTGTGGAGTTCAGGATTAACGATGAGATACTTGTAGGTGCCACTGCATTAGCGGTGAGTTGCAGCTTGCCTGTGTTTTACAATTAATCCTGGAAGGCAGGAAGGGATGTATTGTCATTGCTGTGTAATTACATTACGGAGGTTCTTTCATTAAACTCTGTTCAATGGCAGCTGAGCAGGTCTTGTCTTGCAGCAGGTGCTGTGTGAAACACAGCAGTGAACCTGCTTTTCAAGCACAGGTCAGGGGACCAGCAGGAATGTGCATTCCTGCATGTGCAACACAACCATAGTGGGAGTGAAGAACATCTCAGAGAAAGTCACTTTGCTTCAGGCTGTTTCTGACTCTGGTTTGCTCTCTGTTTACCCCAGAAAAGGAGGCTACAGAGAAATTAAAAAATGTCAGACATGTTTAAAGTGATGTGTCTTTGTGCAAGATATCTCTGAGACTGCTGATGCTCTTTGCCCATCATCAATCCCATAATGGGAATGAGACCTTGCTGGGCACCACCTTTGACTCCACTGTTGTGTCTAGACCCAGCAGCTGAATGCATTGCATGTGTCGTCATACTGTTTTCCAGAGATGCCTGGCTAGAAGTAGGTTCACATTCTAAAGCTTCACATTACCGGCTTGATAGAGGCAGTTTCTGAGTGATATGTTCAAGACTGATGCTGAAATACCAGCCAACACAGGTAAGTACCTGGCCCTCAGTCAGGTTACCCCTGGTCTTTTCCACTGTCCTCTGCAAACACCAATCACAGAATCATAGAATGGTTTGGGTTGGAAGGGATCTCAAAGATCATCCAATTCCAACCCCCCTGCCATGGGCAGGGACAACTTCCACCAGACCAGGTTGCTCAAAGCCCTGTTGAGCCTAGCCTTGAGCACTTCCAGGGATGGAGCATCCACAGCTTTTCTGGGCAACCTGTGCCAGGGCCTCACCATCCTCACAGTGTGAAGAATTTCTTCCTAATATCAAATCTAAGCTTACACTCTTTCAATTTGAAGCCATTCCCCCGTGTCCTGTCACTACATGCCCTTGTAAATAGTACCTCTCTGGCTTTCTTGCATCACCAGAAATAAACTGATTTTCACTTACCTGAACTGGGTTTGCTTGTTAGGATGAGTGCTGAGGAACAGGAAGGCTGTTTGCTATCTAAAAAGAAAAGGACTGGGCAGCTACAGACTTTTGACCCTTCTTTGCATGTTGGCTCCTTATGAGTGCAGCAAAAGGAACAAAGCTGAGGAGGATGAGCTGTCTGACATTGCATGTTCCCATCACCCTTTATCTGAGCAGGCTGAAACCTGCCAGTTATAGCCAGAAGTCAGAACAAGCTTCCTAGCCAGAGCTGTGCATTTTAATTAGCTGCTGTGCACTTGGTGGCTGAGCAGTGACATAAAGCAGCTTTCTTAGCTGGGTTTTAAAAAGATGACAGTTTACGGGGAGGAATCTCCCATTTTAGCAATTTTCTTTGTCTGAGCGCAGGTGCAGACTGTCTGCAGGCAAATATTTCTTACAACAGGAACATCAAAGTTTGTATTTGCCAGATCTCAAGATACTGCTTACCAATAGTGCTCTATTGAAGCCAGAAATTGTTTTGATTTATCTCAGCAGCAGATACATATTGGCTCAGGAAAACAGGGGGGGAAGGTAATTAAAAGAAAAGAGACAACCAGGAAAGTGCAAAATAAAGGACAAACTTGGGCAGTTTGTTGCTTTAATGAACTTCACTTTTTAACCCACAGAATGTTATTTTGGCCCCATTTGTACTGCTGTAGCTGGGCTGTGCTAGCTTACAGGAGGTCATTAAAAAATCTTTGGCTAAGCTTGGTGAAGCTGATGAAAAGGTTTGCTTTATTTTAGTGAGTCTGACAGTAGACACAGCACCACTGGATGTTTTCTAAGAAATAGAGACCCTTATCAATTTTTCCTCCTGCTGTGCAGGGGAGATGTCTTAGGGCTGTTGTTGCCTTTGTTCCATCATGATGCTCCTCTGACAGTCTCAGTGCTGTCAGAGCCTTCTTGCAAGGGAGGATTCCAGCTCCGGAAAGTGATTCCCGTTTCTTTTATTTTTAGCATCAAGATGTCTTTTATTCTGGCTGAAGGACAAAATCCCTTTTCACAGGGGCTGCTTGAACAGCAGAAATGAGTGGCTATTAAAAGAAGGCTTACTGTAAAATAGGATAATAACCTAGTTATTTTCACTTCTAAGTCATTCTTGAATTGATATTTCCTTTCCTACAATGTACACCAATTAAAAGCAACTGAGCAATAAAAAAGCAGTCTGCGCAATAATCTGACAAAGAATCATGAGCTGTGAAATGAATTATTTTGTTGCATTAATGTGAGGATCCATAGCAAATTCTTACAAAGCAGATTTTGTCCTCGACTATTGCTACAAATGTCCTTTAAGTCTTAGAAATATCTTGCATATTTTAATGCCTTTGATGTACAAATAAACATAGGTGACCCTTTAGGTTTCAAAGACGACTGCTCTTCTTGCCTGTCCCCTGAATGCTCCTTGAATGTCCTTCATATTTCTACTTGTGCACAGGTCCAAGGGCTGTGCAAGGCTTTCTTATCCCTGATACATTTGATGAGATTATTGACAATATATGAATATTCCTCCAGAGGTGGGGGATGTTCTCTGGAGGACAAAACAGTGAATAGGATGAGGGTAGTGTAATATTCTCTATCAATGCCTAATAGTTAAGAATGGTGCATTTCAGTGCCCCTGAGGTTAACGGGGAGGTTGGGACAACCCTCAGTCAAGCTGTTTAGCAAATATCGCCAAAACCCTGCCGTAACAGCACTGCAGATTTGGATGCAAGAATGGAAGAGAACAGATGAAGCTTGTAAACAGACAAGGCACTCATTATGCTAACTTGATTGTAGCTAATTAAAAAGGGATATTAGCTGATTGGATTACAGGGGATGGAGCAGAATGACCCTTTGTTCATGCCTGAGGTTGCATCAGTAGGATTCTCTGCTCTGTCCAAGAGCGTGTCTGTATTATCCCCGTTCTCATTTCTACTCTCCTGCTTTCAGGGGCAGATGCTCCCTCACGGCCCGCTCTCCAGAGCACCATGCCAGACACCCCAGCAGCTGATGTGGCAGGCCAGCCTGTGCTCCTGTCTCTCTGCTGCCAGGCCGTGGCAGGGAGAAGCTGCCACAGCGCTGCGGAGCTCGCTGAGTGCTCGGTGGGTGTGCGGTCTGCTGGCTGCTCTCCACGGAGCTTGGAACAGAGAATCAGGGAACCACAGCCAGCACCTACAGACACCATACTAAGCAGGGCTCTTATTTCTTCCATGTTGCTTGACAACCTCAGTTTCCATGAACAGAATCTTGTGCTCCATCCCTGGAAGTGTTCAAGGCCAGGCTGGATGGGGCTTTGAGCAACCTGGTCCGGTGGAAGGTGTCCATGCCCATGGCAGGGAGCTTGGAATTAGATGTTCTTTAAGGTCCCTTCCAACCCAAACCATTCTGTGATTCTTTGAAGTTTCTTGTACAAACCTTAAAGAATAATTAGATTGAAGTATTTTGTACCTACCAGATGTGAGACAACACAGACACTTATTGTCATCCAGGGAAGAAAAGTAGCAATAGTGGAATATATATATGATCAAGGCTGAAACAAAGCCTCACATTTCTATTTTAGTCCTTCATACAAAAAACAGGATACCATTGCAGAGTCTTTTTAGTTCTTGACCTGCAAAACCACAGCTCTTAGAAATGCAGTCTTAGCTTTGTACTAATTCTTTTGCCTTTGGCAGGACTGAGGGTGTTATGATTTGTCGTGGTTGTCTTGTGTTTTAAATTCAGAGCAGAATGGCAGACAGAACTGCCAGAGCAGGCAGCAATATTAAGAAGCCTGAAGAGAGACTCGCATATGTGCTGGACAAGGAGAGAGGAGTGTGAGGTGTTTTTCTGAAAAGAGGTGAGCCAAGGGAGTCTCTTTCCAGATTTTCTAGCTGGCCATGCCCCTCTCATCCTGTTAAGAAAGCAGACATTGAATCATAGTGTTGACACTAGAAGCTATTCTGTTCAGTGATCATTTGAAAATTCAGTGACCACCAAACTTTCAAAGGAAAGAGGTACTCTATGAAAAAAAACATATGGCACAGCTTATTTATTGAGGAACCAGCATTTCCTGGACTGGAACCACACTATGGCTGATTCGCTGTGCATAATCATTTGTTAAAAGCATTATTTTTACCCGAATTGACGTCTGTGTCCATTAAAGTCACAGAATGTAATATAATATAATGGCCAGTCTTCGCGAATGAAGAACCGGGGAAGGTCTTTACACCTTCCAGCCTGCGCATTGGATTTTTTAGGTGAGTTACAGTGTGCACGGAACTGAGCCCACCCTTTAATCCTAAGGTTCATCTGCCGGGGCCAAGCAAGCTTGGACGGTGGCAATGAAGATAATTGCAGATCTCATCTCACCTGTCTGTAGCTCTTTGATAGGTAGGTCCCCAGTCTGCACTGCTCATCGAGGCTCATGGAATAACCATGGACAAAGCCCAGTGCTTTTGGAGGGCTGTAATATCAAGAGAGATGTCTAACACAGCTGAACAGTTGATCCTCTCATGGAGGTGCCTTTCTCCATAAGATGCAATTAATGGCGTCTAAGGACACTGTTAGATATCCAGGGTATATTTGCCTGACAAAATCTTTGGGTATCTATGATGTGGGTATCTGCATCTGAGATTTAATTGAGGTTTTTTTTATAGTCAGTGCAGGTAAGGTGTGACAATCATCTGATCTCTTCTTGAGATCACCTCATCATGTATGAAGATTAGTCCTATAACTCATGGATTATATGAATAATAACACTCATTTAAGTTGAATGTCAGCCTAACTTCCATTGAACACCCTGGTAAGATCTCTGTTGACCACAGGGAAGCCTTTGGTAACTTGCTCAGATGCAGACATCTACATTTATGGATCTTCCTGTGGAGTAAGAGGAATGCTATCTCACCCTTGATCTGAAGTTTCTTATCAGGCAAACTGTTGATCACCCTGTAGGGAAAGAGGTTGGATTACCATTTTCACATTGAGAGGCAGAATGGTTGTCAAAATACATGCAAACATGAAGACTTGAGGATGCAGAACCATGATTTCTCATTTTTAGATTAAAAATATACTATTCATTGCCACTTGATAGTTATCTAAATATGCCTAGGAAGTTTAATTTCATCGGAGGTCTGGAAATGCAGAGGGAAAAAAGAAGCCCTTTCAATCACAAAGGATCAGGACCTGGTTCTGAAAGAAAACCTTTGATACAGCAAGAATTTAAGTATGGCCCAAGAACTGTTAAGGAAATCTCAGTCAGACTTAAGAGATCCTACTCATGTTGTGGTTAGAAATGCAAGGTGCTGATAACATTACTCCTTTTAATCATGGTAGATTAGATTGATAACAGCATACTCTGATGTCAAAGTAGGGCAGACACAGCAGGAACCAGGACTATTGAGCAGTAGATTTTTGGCTGCCCTAGGACAGGTGAATAGCAGCAGATTTTGTAGCTGGAAAATAGGGCACTTGTGCTGCAGGGAGCCGTGTGGTGACCAACAACCATTCTGTTTGAAAGGAAATATGGTCACTGATGTTGATCCCAACAGCAATACAGTAAAAGGGAGACTATGGAAATCTGCCTTGAAAAGAAGCAAATTTATTTTAAAGCTGGTTTTGGTTTCTTTTTTTTTTTTCCTTTCTTCCTTCTTTTTTATTTGCTTTGTCTTTGAAGAAGATATCGTCAAGCTTTGTGTTTTGTGTGTATTGGTGCCCATTTCAGGTTAAAATACCATTTAGTTGCAAACCCAGTGAAGGCATACTCTCTGCTTTGGTGCCTGGATAGTTTTTTTGTCTCATCTGCAAGGTCATAATAAAAATTGATCCAGAAATCTGTCTCTCTTCAGTGAGAAGGTAAAGATAGTGATGGAAGTATTACTGTGCAAAGCCTTGCTGCACTGTTTCCTATTCTGCTCAAGCTCTCAGGTTCAGTAGTGCCAATAATGCTGCTTTAGTTTCTCCCAGGTCCTCTCCAAGTTTTCTGTTGTCTAGAGTTTTTATAGTCTGTCGAAAAGTACATTAGGTTCATGTCCTCTGTTCTGAAATGAGAAGAATTGAACATGTAAAAACATTTCAGTAAGATGTTTTAAATTCAGTAAATGTGTTGATTTTATATTTTAAAGTTCAACTGAAAGCGAGGACCTTGGGAAGATTACATTAGAAAAATAAAATAGTCTACCGTGAGCAGCTGACACATCTAAATTATATATTTTACTGAACGCTGTAATTGGAAGAAGTTTGGATAAGAGTGAATTTTAGTACATGAGTGTACACTTAATGACCCCTTAAAAGACCTTTCAGTCTTGTTTTTTATGATTCTCCCTGTAGAACAAATTGGAAAGTATGTAAGCAATTTGACTGAAGACACTCATAAAACCCCCAGCTTTCTGAAGGTCATTTTCTTGACTGTGTCCATAGACATATAAATTTGGACCATATCAAAAAACAGATTCCTCTGAATATGAGAGTGAGATAGAATGGATATAGACCAGTTGCGCTACCTAAATTCCAATGGCTGTTTTCCACAGCTATAAAAATCATCAAGTATATGCCCTACATTACTCCTCTCAAACTTGAAAAAAGAATTTCCTGCAATCCCCTGAGGAGTACAAAGTCATAATGGATGCCATTATCTTATAATATTCAGCTTGAGAATAAATCTTCGGTTTAGTTTATTTTTTTTTTCTTAGATTTATTTATTTGTTGGGGGTTTGTGGTTATTTTTTCCTTTAGTTGAAATAGGTGAGATTACTTTGTACACTGCATTTTATTCTCCTGGCTGTGACAACCAATCCGTCCATCCTTATCCACCTGCCATCCAAACCCTGCCTGAGGCTTATTGATTTTGAGAAATGGTCCATGTTTTTTTTCTGGAAGTGAAGTTATTGTCATGCCACACTGAGAGGCCAGATACTTGACAGCTCTCAGAGTTCTGTCTTTAGGATGCTGTGCCCTATGAATCAGTTCTAGAAACATCCTTTGTGTGTGTGTGATTGAGAGTTGCAGGAAGAACTACAGCTTTCCACCTTCCTTGCAGGCATTGTCTCACAGAGGGGTCAGTTGCTGCATTTAACTTTCTCTGAGTTATGTTCCATGCTTCCAATGACAGCAGAATCATGCCCCCAGATGTCTGTAGCTATGAATCAAGCACAGCTTCTCTACATTAATGGATTATTGACTAAAAGAGCCTGGAGTTGCTGTATGATTCATTTTGCCATTCTAGTGAATGCTGAGCTTCAGTGTGTCATTTGACCTACATACTAACCCGGGAAATTGCTCTATGAAAGACATTCAAAGTCAGATTTTTGCCTAGTTTACGTTAACAGAATTCCCTATAGGTTTTCATCATGCAGTTGATTAATTTATTATTAGAACACATTATAGGCAGCACTGACATCATACTTCTAATTTACTTCTTGTGACCCATTTTGCCCTCCTTTTATTCCAGTATATTTTTTTTTTCTCTGTCTCTGATTAGTAGTTTCATCTTAGATTCATGGAGTCTGCATTTGAAAAATACGTGTTAGGTCATGTAGGACAAGTTCTGCCATTACTAAAGCTGCTGTGTAGGTGATACATGGAGGCCTCACCGTAGGCATTTCTGTAGTGAGGATGTGTTGGAGTGTTCAGCAGTGCATTCACATAACAGAGCAAGGTTAATCAGACAGTTGTCTGTCTTCTGTGCTGTGCTAGGTTGCCTCTGCCTTGAATCAGTCACACAGTGAAAACTCATCTGAGCCTCTAATTTGACCCATATTGCCTTTCTGAGCTATCTTGTAGTGGATTTAAACACAAATCCTACAATAAGTGGCTGTAAAAATAAAAGAAGAACCCAGGGATCTGGGTAAAAATAGTATTTTGTGAGTCATTAGGTCTGGCTTTTCTGTGTGATTCAGGCACATTTCTCGTCTGCCACACTCTGAATCTGACTTTCACAGAGAGAACATGTCTCTAGATAAAGGAGGTGATGATATTCTGCCTCATGCATTACTACCAAAAAAACCCCTCAAATCAGCTAAATTCTGATCACAAATATCTTTATTCCTGGTGAAGGGGAAGGAGGCAGAAAGGTCACAATTTGACTTTCAGATCTCCAATTACATCTTCAAGGCTGGCATTTGGTGCATGTATGTGGGGATCATTTCACTTGCAAATTGAGCATATTTACTGACGGGTTCTCCTTATGTCTGCCTCTTTCATACATCATCTTGTTCATCTCATTCAGACATTTGCAGAATAAGGACTGTGTTTATGGGCTGGAGGGCCCTAAGAGAGTTACTCAAGACCAAGTCCAGTTGCTACTATTTCATACAACTTCTTACTTGTGGATATGAAGCTCAATCTGAAAAGATTTTAAATATTTCACGCTCACAACTCCAAAATGAATGTCAGTTGTGGAGCTTCACTATCTGATACTTAAAAACCTTTGTCTATATACTCTTTTATTACCCCTACCTTTTGTTGGTATTGGCTTCATTTGGCTCCCTACTATTTGCTCTCCTGATGAATCAAAAAAACTTTAATTTAGCTAAACTGACCAGATTATCACCAGGTACTCTCTTCTTAGATGAGCCTCTCTTCTCTTCTGCATGACACTGGTCTTTGACTTGCTTTAACACGAACTGCTTTTTCTGGAACATCAGTGACCCTACTTAGACATAGTGTTGCAGTGGCAACCATCCCAGTTACATATCAGTGTGCAACCAGAAAAAAACTGAGAACCAGTACCTAATAGAATATATATTATTATAATATAATATTGAAAAAGCTTCTGAAGCAAGAGTCTATACTCCTAAGGGAAGAAAATAAAGAGAGGAACCTTTTTTTTTTTCTGAGAATCAGTGAATATTTAGTAATCTGGGTTGTATAGTCTGTTGCTAATTCATGACTAGAATTAAGCAGTAATACTGACGTGCCTTGGCACTTCCATCTTCAATAACCTTTGCTATCATTATCTAATTGTTCCTCATTGCATACCTTAAAAGTAAATAAAGATGATTTCTTAGCAGAGGCACCCTAATTATAGCATAAATGAGAAATACTTATAATTAGGCTATTTAAAATAGAAATAGTTCAGAAAAAAAATGGGTAGTGACAGAACATAAAGGAAAATGCTATGCTAAACATTATAATAATAAGAACGGGGAGCCTCTTCCCTGATTTTTAAATTCTCTTCGTATAACAGTATTAAAATAAATAAGAAAAAAAGAAAAACTTAAGACATTGTGAGAATTTTTTTCATAAAAAAAGATAGTATTTCTCCTTAACATTGGTGAAATGCATCGATATTGAAGCAATATCGATGATGAGAGTAAGATCCCACTACAATGGAAACCTGCACTTGACCCCAGTGCACTCACCACCTCTGTGCCTTAAGACAGGCAGGAGTTTCAGCCATCCTGTGCCTGACCGTGAGTCCCTCCATCCTCTTCATGCTGGTCATGGATTTTATTGATCAGCTGACAGCAGAGACCAGGCATGCTGGGGATGGGGATTTACTTCCTGATGGCTGGGGTCAGTTGGTGGCTCTTTTCTGTCAGGTGCTTAGGAGCAGCTTCCAGCCCAAAAAGGTGCTGTATTTCTCATTTCAAAAGATCCAGCTCATCTCACCAGCCCTGGATCTGAGGATTCTTGGGAAGAGCAGGTTCCTCTTAGATTAACTAAACAAAAAGATGTTTAAAAGTCAACCCCTGCCCCCAGGTTAGGTATGGGGTATGTTCTGGATCTTAAGAGTCCTCACTCACTGTTATGGTATGCAAATCATCCCCTACGATGATGATCTCAAAATAACAAAGAAACAAGGAGGAATGCAGAGTTCACTGGGTCAAACAGGTTTTGCCAGTAGGTTTTTTTCGAGGCTAGCATGATAGTGTCCTAGATTAGATACTGAACTAGTCTAACTCAAGTTAATCAGGACTACAGCCAGGTTGTAAAACACCTGCTCCCTCATAAGAGCAGATACTTTTGAAGAGATTTCAGCATGCTCTTGGCATCACTTCTCTGCTCACTGACATAATTCCTAGAGCAGATGGGACTTTTGTATATATCCCACATTTTTCAGCTAGAAGATAATACTACAGGGTTCAGGTGGCTTTCTAGATCATAGAGGAAGCTAGAGCAAAGAACATAATGCTTCTGTAGAGGTCTAGAGTTCACATAATCCAAAGTAATTAAAGACTGATTTAGATTGATACTGAGGCATATTCAAATATGTCAGCAAGAGCTAAAGGTAGATTATCTTTATCCAAATAGAGGACCTATAGATGCCAGTCAAGGACAGTGATGAAATCTTGTTTTGTAAACAAGAGAAGTGTTGAGCTGGAAATCAACAGACTAAAATTGGTGTGTTGGGAAGTAGGACTAACTGACAAAGCAGAAAATGAGCCAGTGGGACATATAATGTTTTTCATAGAATCATAAAATTATTTGGGTTGGAAGGAGCCTTAAAGATCATTTAGTTCCAACTCCTCCACCATGGGCAGGGATGCCACTCACTGGATCAGGTTGCCCAGGGTCCCATCCAGCCTGGCTTTGAACACTTCCAGGGATGGGGCATCTGTAACTGGGAGGCCTGTTCCTGTGCCTCACCTAATAATTTTTTGTTGGCTTATTTGTTTGAAATTATAGGAATGATAACTGGAAAATAGGTAGAAAGGATCAGAGTCATTATTTCCTCCATCTGCTGAACTCCAAACATCATAGATGTTGCTGAACTTTCATATATTCACCTCGAGACATGACCGGGCAAGTTGAATGTGAAGAAATCTGTTTAGCTTTTTTTCCTCCTTTCTCAGCTGGCTTGAACAACTCAAGGAATAGTGGTTATACTATATTTTATGTTTTCTTTCCCTTTCTACACTTACTTTTTCTCTTTCTCATCTTTTCTTGCCATGTGCTTAAAAAATGGATCATGCTCAGAGAACATTTGGCTGTGAACTCATCACCAAAAAGGCAGCTAAACAGCAATGTTCTAAAGAGCACCACAATGACATAAGTTTGCCAGGTCTCCAGGTGGCCTGAAAGTATGTTGTGTCTGTCTGTCTCCTACAGTGAGTATGTTTACAAGAGTTAGCACCACAATCAGAAATGGCAGGTTTTATCTTTGCTGTTCTTTTTTTCTCCCCTATGTGTATCCTGTTGTTATTCTGTCCAAAGAAACTGCTTATGACCCAAATAAGAGAAACAGAGATCATTCCCATCTTCTCTTTTTCTTCCCTAAAGGCTGTTGCATTTGATGTCAAAGGCTCTGTGTAGCAATTACCCGCAGAGAAAAATGAGGGATGCTGGTTTCCAAAGACATTTCAAAATCTGACAATACTTTATTCTGAAATGTTTGCACTGCTTTTCCCCTCCTGTTCATTCTCTCCTTACTCATTCTCCTGAGAGCCAGCATAGCTCTGATCCAAACTATCAGTTCTGTGACAGGGCAGGTCTGAAAATCAAGCCATGTACCTTGTCTGGTGACAAGAGAGAGGACATGGTCACGGACATGGAGAGAAATGGTCATTTCTGTGAAACTCCCTTCCCTTTTGCATCCCCCAGGGCAGTGTGGCTCCCGCCAATGTGCATCTTCTCTTCTGATTTCCATCCCTCCGGGCCAGCACCTCCAGGAAATCAGCTGCTCAGTGTTCTGGCTCACCAGCTGCAGGTGTCATAGGCATTTTGGTAGTCAATAAGGTCAGTGATTGCCTCTCTCCTGCTCTCTTCTCTTTGAACAAGAGAAGTAGTGACATAGGAGTCAAGAATCTCCCAAAAATATTTAGTCTGGGGGATAAATGTGTTGACTTCTCAGCATCTCTGTTCTTGTTTGTTATTTAATTATCCATTTAATTCTTCTTCTGCTGCTGTTGTCTCTCAGACCCATTGAAACAGATCTTCCCAAACCCAAGATTTTCCAGCTTCAGATCTCAAATGAAAACAAGCTGCAAGCAGAAGCTAACCACATGAATAAACAAGAGTAATTTGCAATGTGAAAGGCTGCTGCTGACTTAGAATTAACAAAATTTCAGACCTCCTGAGCCATCCCCCTGCTTTTTGCACCAATATTGAAGTCTGTGACTAATACGTCACTGCCCAAGGCTTGCGTGTCCTAGTTAGGCTGTATAGAGGGGGGTCTCTGTCTCCTGTTTTCTGTGGTGAAAACGTCGTTTTAGATTGCAGAAACATGTTCAGCTACCTCTAAAAGCAGAAAGGTAAAAACAGTGTGTTTTCCATTCTGGGGTAATGACCTGTTCAGGCTCTTCTCTCCCACTGCAAGTTGGAGTTTCACAAACCCGATCCAGTGCCACGGGAAAGAAAGAAAAGTCTGTCTGTGACTTCACTGCACTTTGCATCAGGATCTGTGTGGGTCAGATGTAAATTGTTTGTGACATTACATACATCTGCAGCCTCCTGAGTTGAAGGCTAATGTCTTCTGGGGAAGATCGAATTGAACTGCCTTAAAACACAAGCCCAGGAAGGGGCACAAATATGTGTAGAAATGACGGGATTTGGTGGGGTTGTTTTTACCTGGTAGCTTTACCTGGTGCGTAAATCTGAGGCACAGTGTGAAGTGCTATTCCTGAATGGTGAGTCACGGTGGTTCTTGAGGAG
This sequence comes from Myiotriccus ornatus, assembly GCA_036023395.1. Lineage (NCBI taxonomy): Eukaryota > Metazoa > Chordata > Aves > Passeriformes > Tyrannidae > Myiotriccus > Myiotriccus ornatus. The sequence goes on along the minus strand of JAYRBT010000082.1, from coordinate 144,171,838 downwards.
CAGTGTGGGCCAGATGCACCTGTCTGCCTGCTCTCCTCTGACTCAACATGGGAATAAAACCTTGATCTGACATCACAGCTGAGCCTGGACCATTTTCCCTGGTTAAGGTAGAAGGAACCACTTTTCTATCACTTTCTCTCATCTTTTTGTGACACGCTGTATATGTTGGTTGTCCTGGGCATTTTTCTCAAGTGTGGGCTGGGAACCTGATTCTCTGACATGAATAAAGCCTTAGTAAATTGACTTAAGCCCGTCATATTGACTCTTGTCATTCTCACTATTGTTTTGAAGTCTTGAATGTAGTCCCTCATCTCATTAGCTGCATATGGCCATATGACGTTCCCTCTGCCCTTACCAGATCCAAATACAATATAAAGCTCTTGTTCACTATTTGCACACATGCTCTGGGCCAGTATGGCTGGTCTCTTATTACCTATTAAATTAACAACTTGTTTGGCAACATCAGGCCGACAGAAGCTGTCTGTATTTGTGTGCTTGACAGTCGACCTCCATGGAAATTGCTGTTATTGTGGATGCACTTAGTGCATCAGCACCATTTACAGCAAGGGGAATTTTCAGGAAGAAGCTGTAGATCTCAGAAATTTCCCTTCAGGGGTTGCAAGATCACTCTCTCTTGCACACAAACTTCTTGTTTCACCTCAAGTACTTATTGGTCATGCTCATATTTTCACTTACAGTATCAGATAGAAGTCCAATGAATCCTGAATATACAGAAAAACATTCTACTATTCTGGCAAATTTTATCACAGAGCTATGAAGAAACAACTGTCTCAATTTTACTAACACACAGAATGAAGCTTTCAAATACTGATGTGTCAGCTTCTGAAAAACTTAAATGAAAAAAAAGAATCTTGAAGGACATTTCTTTTGAAATAGAAATATAAGAGAGCATTTCACTGTTGCTTGCTGTATTCACTTGCACATCCCATAGTAATTTTTTGTGATCCACATGGAGAATCTTCTGTTATGCAGGAAATACAAGATCATGTCAACATATTTAAAGCTCATGGTATGTATCCATTTCTCCACTTTCAGTAGACTGTTTTTTAAGTAGAAATGTGTTTGAATCTTATCCTAGACATTAGGTCTGAAGAATCTTGCCCTTAATGGTTTAAGCTGGATTCGATGTTTAGGTTTGAGTTAATAAACTTAACATGTTTAAGACATGGGTGCAAGAACTGTCCAGACTGTGCAAAGTTATCATGCCCCTTGCGTGCCTGCAAACAGGGCAGGTTCCACAGAGATCACATCTTCAGGAACAGTACATGCAACCATGATTCCCAGTAAGGAGCAGGGATGTGGCAGTGGGAGAGAGAGGTTTCAATATGGGGCATAGGATCACAAAACTACTGAATGTGTAGGGTTGGCAGGGACCACAGTGGGTCACCTGGTCCAGCCTCCCTGCTCAGGTAGGGTCATCCCAGAGCACATGGCACAGGATTGCATCCAGGTGGTTCTTTAATATCTCCAGTAAGGGAGACTCCACAGCCTCACTGGGCAACCTGTAATGCCATGCTGTAACGATACAATGCTATGCCAAGGTGTTAAGGTCCATTAGTGAAGATGCCCCTGCCCAAATTAAGGTGCAAACGAGACCATATGCCAAAGTCAGTAGTATGGATTTTATCTAACAATAAATGTGAGGTAAGGACATCAAAAGAAATAGAAAAGAGAGGGGAGAGAGAGAGATATCAAGTAGAGGATAGTCATCACCAGTGAATCCAGAGGCATCCTGTTAGTCCTTCCTCACCCTGGGCTTCCCGGTGGTGGGGTCCCGGAGTCGTTCTTCTGGGGGCACCACTTTTATGCTGTCCAAGTTGTGGGTATCCATGGGGTGATCACAGATGCCATTCCCATAACTTGGAGTGGTATATGTCTGAGCAGTTAATTCCTTTCCCAGAGTGGGAATTTTTTTCCAGATGCATTAAACAGGATGCACTAACCGGATCTTGCCTCCACCAGGCCTGGAATTAGCGCCCTCCTGTCCCAAATTCCTCCCTTCTGTGCTTATCTCAAGTTCTCACTGTGGTGGCTTATCTTATGGCAGGTTCCTTCTGTGTCCTTGACAGTATTTGAGACAGGCAACTGAGCTCTTTAAGTCCTTACACAAGTGACAGCCAATGAGTCCCAGTCCTTTTATATACTAGTGTAGATGTAGCTGGTGGATCCTCAGGAACTGTCTGGAGAAAATAGATGTCTAATGGCAGCAGCATCTCTGAACTTCCACTAAGGAAAACCCTGAGACAGCATCCAAAGGACAAACTGGAGAGAACAACCAAAGCACAGAGCACAGACATGAGCTGCTGAGAGGCTCCTGCAGAGCGGGAGACACCATTTAATGACTCCTTGGTCACTGAGGGACTTTGCTCTGTGACTGGCAGACAGAAGAGGACTTCCAAACCCCACAACATTGCTGGTTTATTCCCTTAGCAGCAAGGAATGACTTTTTGTCATCTATTCTTATGGACCATGTCTGTTTTAGAGCAGCTTTGCAACCTCCTGCTAGAGCTAAGAGAAGGTGAGGTACTTTGAGCTCAGGAGCACCTGTAGCCAAAAAGAAGAGGGATCAGCATTTCCTAATTTATTTTGCCCTGTTCTTCCCTCTCAGGGACCAGAAACAGCATGAGAGAAGGCAACTGTTAAAGAAGTTTAAAAACTTGGGGTTTTCACCTGCTCACAGGGAGCTGCTCTGAAGCATGGTTTGGTGCACTGCCCACAGGGTGTTTTCATTCTGGAGTGCTCCTCTCAGAGATAATCAGCCTTATTCTCCCCTCCTCTATACATTATAAGGAGCATTGGTCTTCTTATTGTTTCCATATATTGTCTCTTTGTTTTCTCTCTTGATATAGGTGTTCTGATATGCTCAGGGAAAGCAAATGGGTATGCTTTGGGAACCTTATTTTAGGGAAAGATGCTATGTGCACATCAGCTGTGTAGTCCAAGCCAGTTTTCTTGTTGGAGACAATATGACATTTCTGAGCTGAGGGCAAGGCTCCTCTGTGTGGAGGTGACCTGGCACACCATCTGGGCAGGGAGGCTTAACCAATCTAGAAAGAAACAATGTCCACTGCACAGAAAAGATAAGGAAACCAAACAAGATGAAGAACACACTTCCAACATCTTCTGTCCTAGCTTGCCTTCCTTCCCTGACTGAGGCTATTTTGGGCACACATGTGGGCATTAGGGATCTCAGCAATAACCCCATTTCAAATGTGGGCAATTTTAGGATTTTTTTCTGTCCAGGCTTTATTGCATTTGGCAGAAGACAGTAACACACTGGTCCATGCTCTTGGCTTAGGATTTGATTTGCATTTCTAGTAATTTTTAGCCATCATTGGATCCCTCAGGAACCTCTTCTTTCTCTATTTATTCAGAAAACACAAATCACAAGCACTTTCCTGGTACAAATATAACTCATTCTAAATCCCTGCTAATTCCACAAGACACCAGTTTTACTAATTGCTACCTTGATTAATTAAAGTGGAAATAATTTAAGATGCCATTTGCTTCCAACTGTGAAGGTCATTTAAATTTGTTTGTTAACTGAGTTAGAAATACAAAATTTGATCAATCTCTTTCCCATAATCAAGCTCATATTGTATATTATCAAGTTTCCTTTCTGATTACCTTTTCAGTAGGATCATGTGGTCATGTTTGTGATTTCAGCATGATGGGGAGTGCTACCTAAGGCCCATCCTCCTTTCTAAAGGATTCAGCAAACTCAAATTATTACTTTGCTGTCTGTTAGTGTAGGCTTTTAGAAGATCCCAGTCTCTTCAGTCACTAGTTCAGTTCCAATGTGCTTAGATTTTAAGCAAAACTTAAAATACCTAAAATAAGTGTTTGCTTGAGGAGACAAGGAGGACTGTCACCATCTCATTGCTTGTGCTTATATCCACAGATACATTCAGTGATGGAAACAGCAATTCAGGAGTTTTTTGAAGTTCATCTGTCCTGCAACTCAGGTCTGGAAAATGCAGTTATTCCCTGGGGGTGCTGGTACAAATTTACACCATGGCCGACCCGTTCTGGCTGCTCTGGAATTGTGTGTAGGCACATCAACATGCCAGGAGTAATCTGTTCCCATCAATGGGATTAGTGACACATTCCTTCCTTGTAAAAATTTTAAACAAATTGTTACAAACTATGGTCCCATCAGGCCATAAGCAATCTGATCCACATCCACCCCCTTATCAGTTGGTCAGGCTTCCACTGGTGTTTGTGGAGTTTGGGCTTCACCACTGTGCTTCATACTGAGAGGCTGGTGCTTTAGAGAAAGAAGTGCTTCTGTAGTTTCTCCAGTGGTGCACTGTGAGAGCTTTAGGGTAGCAGCAGTATTTTGACAGCAAAATACTTCTGCTGAAGTATCTTTTATGTGCTTTGATCACAGTGCTCAAAGGATATGTTGGCTTTGGTCTTATCTCTAACTCTCTTCCAGAGAACCCTTAAGCGAAGGGTTTAAAGCAGACACTAGTGTCTGTTTAAGAGGAATATTCTCTGAACTGAATTTTACAGGATTTTGAAAATTATTATTAAACACTTGGAATATCATATTTGACAGGTCAACAGATTATTGGGTTTTGGCTTAAATATCAAAAGCCACAATCCTTGGCACATTTCAGCACGCTGGGGAAATGCATGAAATTCACTGCAAATAAAATATTTAAAAGCTGATTACCTAATGTTCTTCAGGGAAACTGATGGGGAGGCCTGCTACAACCTGGCACCGTGTTTCGGCTGGATTTGTAGCTTCTTACTTACTGATCCACTTTTACAAAGTGTCTGTGACAAGATGCTAATATATTGGAGACCAGCAAATGCGAGGGTATCTCAGACCTCTCTGTCTTCCTGCTTCTGTTGGAAAGGACCTTAAAGATCTTCTCGTGGCATTTCCATTTCCATGGGAATGTGTTCTGATAAGGAAAATGCACAAAGATTGCTCCACCTGTCTCACTATTCCCAGGAACAGTCCAACAGTCCACAGTCCGACTGTGGACTCTGCCAAGAGCCTCCTGTTAAAAAACCCAGAGAGAGTTGGTTTTGAGAGCCAGCTCACAAAACAGTGAAAGAAATGGGGTGAGTCCCTTCTTGTTTCAGTTGTACAAGATCCACTGCCTTCTGCAAGCCTGGAACAATTTACTTCAACTGAGGAGTTGCCTTAGCATTAGAGTTTAACAATAACAGTCTCTTGAAGACTCTTCCACTGATCTGTATGGGAAGTTTGCCATTGCCTCTAGTCCTTGGCAACTGGACTAGAGTTCAGGCACATTGGCCAAGATTCACAGTAGCACCATTGCTCTGGTCTCCCATGAATTTCAGTGAGATTCAGGCAGTAAAATACCTTTATGAATCTGGGCCTTCATTCCAAAAAAAAACCTGAAAATTTGTGGAAGCTTATTTAGCACACTGTATCCTCAGAGACTGTGGGTCATCCCATTTGTTTGTTAAAGCCAATCATTCTTTCACACTGCTAATGCACAAATTAATGGGATTAATGGGATACTTTTCTGCTGATTTCAGCCAAAAGGATATTTAGCTGCCATCAGTGACTCCCCTGTTAAAAGCACAGAACTTGGCTTTTGGCATAAAATACAGGTCAAACCTCAGAAACAGAAGGGCAAAGCAAGGCAAGGTGACAGGTGAAGAGCCATCCAGGGAGAAGACTTACTCATAAACCCCAACAGCACCTCTACTTCTGAAAGCTGTTTTTTATGGGGTTTTCTTTCTTTTTTTGATCCTCTGTTAAGTCATTTAGGTGAACTGATCAATGGGGTGAGGCTGAAGCCCAGGGCTCCTCAAATTCCTATGCAGCATCATTAGTTACCCTCATTGTCCTAAGACAGTGACTTTTAAGGAGTGCAGTTTGCCTTACAGTGGGACAGAAGGGTCTCCATGGTTGATGTATTTCTCAGACACGTATTCCTATTAAATTTGATCATTTTTGCTGATGCATGACACATACAGAGTGTTTCTCTGTGCAGTTGTCCCCACTGTGTAGTAAAGCAAGACCAGTACAGAGCAGGGTGATGTCTTAAGGGATTCATCCAAAAAGGAAGCAGGCTTCTGGGTAAACTTTTAGCCAAGGATTCTGGGGCCTGGCCATAACGTAGGGCTTTTCTCCAGGTTGTTACAGCCAGTTCAACAGGGAGAGGTTCAGACAGGGTAGAGACCTGTCTGCATCAGCTCTTCCTGGCTTCCTGTCCCTGAGTCAGTGTAGAAATGTGACATATGTGCTAGAGAAGGGCCACTGAAAAAAGAGTTTTCTCTTCCCAGTTCAGCTATCCCAGCTTAGGTCTTCCAGCTGAAAGGAAGAGTTTTTACCTTTACAGAACACCATGTGAGGAAGTGATGCATTAGCTTACTGCTGTATGGAGCACCCCAGGGGGAAGCAAATGAATGATACCCTGGATCATGCATAAAGAGACTGGGTAAAGGCCCACATGGACAACTGAAATGAGCCCATTTTGCCTAAGGATCCCACTACTGTCCCTGGATATGCAGCCAATGAAGCCAATGCAGCCCAGAGAGTAATTCAGCTTACCCTGGAGTCTGCAGCTGGTGTCTGCATGACCAACTCCCTCCTCAGGCCCCATTGGCTGTATTGACTGAATGTCTTTGCTGCAAAAAGAGCTTAAGATAAGCAGCATTCAGACAGGCACCTATGTGGATGGATATACTTCCTTATTCTTGAACTGATTTCCACAAAAGACAACACTGGATTTTTCCCAGCATAAATGGTTGAGTTCAAACCACCGGCAAAATTTCAGCCATGGTGAAAACAAATCCATGCCAAGAAGTTAGCTCTCTTTGCAGGACGGGTATTTTTCCTTCAGTATCCCACCCATAATATAAAAAAAAGAACAAAAGTTTCCTCAGTCAACACATTTTTGTGCTGGGTTCCCATTTGATTTTAGTACAAACACTTTATTTTTGTGTGTAAGTCCTCTTTTGGAAATGTTAAGCCAAGGAATAAGAGCTTTCTAGTAGACTAGGTGAGTCAGTAACACCAATGAAAAGACGCACTCAAAAGACTTAGCAGCCCACATCAGAGACAAACAACAGAGGGAAAGAAAAGATGGTGTTGGAGAGTCAGTCTGACAAAACAGGAAACTTAGAGGTAGTATTTCAGGAAAGATGTAGGCAGGGAATGGATAATCAAGAGAGCATTAGATGAACCTGAAGGTAAAGAAATGTTCAAGTTTTGATTTTGGAGACATGGCAAGGCACCTCACTCAAGTTAGTGGTGCAATAACTAATGCATGATCTAGAGATTCTTTGTTTGAGTAAAACTTCCTGAATACTTGTGTATAATAGCCTGAAAAACATACAAAAAATGGTTTATTATGAATGCAGGTAATGAGATTAAGGAGCTGACTGGCCTGCCTGGACTATTATTATTTTCACTGATATCCTGGAGGATGAAATAGGAAGCTGCTTAGGCAGTTTGCAGGTACCACCAAGTGGGGACTGACCGAATGCAATGGTGGGTGGGAGTCACATTCAGATGAAGTTATCTGGGAACTTTTTAAGAAAATGATTAAATTACAAGGCAGCAAAGGTTGCAGATATAGCCCTTAGGCAGAGAGTCTCAACTATGCAAATAAAAGTGGGAGAAAACAAATCTACTGAAAATTGCAGTGGGTGAGAATCTGACCTTGACTAAGTAACCAAACTCATGCTCCTACAGCACAGGCAGACACAGGAGGACAGTAACCATCCCATGCTCTTCATAGTAACAATCCCATTCACTTTTAGCAACCTCACAGCCTGTCCCAACAGAGACCAGGGCTGGGTTGGACATGCTGAATACCTCCCGTTTCATTCAGAAAAAATATCCATGAAGGAGTATAGCTAGAAGATAATGCAAGCAAATACAGAGTAGCACCTGAGCTGGATCAGCTGTGTAGATAGACACAGCCTTGTTCCCAAAAGTCCTTCCATCATCTTTTGTATCCATGTTCTCTATGTCACTGAAAGTAACTGTAGGTTCTCAGTGCTGCATAAAACAAAGTTAAATTTCACAGTGGTACTTACCTAAACTTCAGTGTCTAAATTAATACTTAGCAAACTGATAGATCTTTTAAGCACGCATGTACCAAATGAGAATCTACCTTGTAATGACTGTGCTGAGTTAGGCATCAAATTATAAAGCATTCATTCAACATATAAGAGAATAAAGTAGCTTATATTTTTATTAAATCTGCCTGAAAAACCCAGGTTTAGATTTGCAGATTTGAAAACCTGGAATGTAAAAAAATAAAAGTTTTCTTGGTTTGGTTTTTGTGGTTTTTTTTTTCCTTATATTTACTTGGTTGGCTTACAAATCTGTTATGCTTACAGTGCTTACAAATGCATGTTTGTGAACAAGGGAAGCATGCTTTCCAAAAGAGCGAAGATTAGCTGTTCCACCACCCTCCCTTTCTTCTCCCTCAAATTTATGTGCTGACCTATGGTATGGAACATCTCTTTGGTCAGTTGGGGTCAGCTGTCCAGTCTATGTCCCCCTCCAACTCCTGGTGCACCCCCAGCCTCGTCGCTGGTGGGGTGGGGTGAGGAGCCGAAAAGCCTTTGACTCTGTGTAAGCACTGCCCAGCAGTAACAAAAACATCCCTGTGTCAACATCATTGTTTTCATCACAAATCCAAACCACAGCCCCGAACCAGCCACTGTAGAGCATATTATCTGTGATAGTCAAAAAATTCTGTAGCTGTTACTTTATATCTGATTTTCCCCGATATATGCCATCTTTAATTCAGGTACATTTTTAATTAGTGTAACTCCGGGACAGCCAGGTGTCAGCTTGAACATTTAACGTTTCAAGACAGAATTAAGGCTGAGGAACTACAAAAGGAAAGAGCTGAAACACAGGAAAGGGCTAAAAATGGAGATATGGATGCTATGGAAAAAAGAGCGCTTTGGTCTTAAATTTGATTGTTCTTTAGAGGAAACTGCAGCTCTTGTTTGCTGGGCATTTGCTGTTGCTCACATCTTGCTAATGGTTGAATTTTAAGAGATGTATTGATTACTGAATATGGAATTAGTTATGAAAATAATTTGGCAGATGAAGTATACAGGCCAACAGCACGAAGGAAGAACAAAACTAAAGACTTGACAGGAAGCAAGACCTGGCATTTCAGGATCAGTCCTCATTAGCTCACTAGGGTTTTATAAAAGGGACTGCGTGCAGTGGAGCCAACCCTAAGGAGATATGTGCTCTCTGAATTTGAAGATAGGACTTTTGAGGAATAACTTGTGCATTCTCTGAGGATCCTTTATAATTACCTAAAACTAACACAAGTTTGAGTATTGGCCAGTTTAACAACCTAAGGAACACAGAAAGTTTCTGTTCTAGCTCAAGTACAGCATGCAATTTAATTATCTTGCTATCTCTTTCCACAGCAGCAGTTTAGAAGCCATGTATGTGGATCTGCCTTTGATTCACTTCCTAATGAGGAGAGACAGAAATCAAATAAGTACCTGAATCTGAAAAAAACATGAATAATTTCCCCAGATCACCTCTATTCTCAATTTTAACTGTGTTGAGCAGACAATCTCTGACTGGCAAGGATGATGCACCCATAATCTTGAGCTAAGGCCAGTAATAGAGCTGTTCAGTAATAGAATTCATTTCCAGTAGGTGTTTGTGTTACCTTTCAGGGATCTGTTCAGCTCTCCTTTGAAAAGCACGGCATTGGTAACGTTCTCTAGGGTCAGGAACTGAGCTTGCACAGGTTTTCATGAGCTCCTGCCGTGTGTCTCAAGCCTAAATCACCCCAACTGAATCACTACAGAGCAATATGTGAGTCCATCTATGTTTTCTTTGTGCTCATCACCAGAGTGTGAAAGGTGCTCTTGGAACTAAAACCAAACCAAATGGGTTGGTAGAGGGTTGTAAGAGAGACTATAAAGTGACAATATCCTTATTTCACACAGTGTAGGTAGGTCCTTAAAGCTGCCTGGGTTAAGTCTGGGCCTGGATCTGTTCAATTCCTAAGGCACTGGAATGGACCTTTCCTTCTCCAGAGCGATGGTGTCCTGCAGCCCCCACCTATGCCCAGCACATCTGACACTGCTGGGAATGCCACTCAGGCATTTTGGGTCTCAAGACAGACCAAGTGGAATCCCAAGTCATCCCAAGTGGGATCCTCAGGGAAATCAAGTCCTTGAGGAGGGACTGAGGACATCGAAGAGCCCCGATTTCAGAGGTTTTCTCCATGGTAGAGAGATGGGGTCATGAGCAGTGAATGTCTGGCCCAGACCTTCTCAGCAATATCCCAGTGTAGGGGAATAATTTCACCTCAAAGGGAGACTTTTCCTCCATTGGTAGAAAAGCTGCCTCCCCCATTCATGCAGAAAGAAGGATTATTGAAAGCCTGGATTGCTGTAGGACTGAGCCTTGCTCTCCCGCCTGTGAGCCTGACAGGCAGTGTAGACATGACTACATCCATGTTCTTCTCTCAGCCTCAGCTTTCACTTTTGGCTTTCCTGTTCACAGCAGAGAACACCAGAGTTTCTTGCAGGCAGTACATTTCTTGAGCACCACGTATGGGCAATTATGCACTAGAACATGAAATTATTACATTTCCTGGCTTACGGTCAGTTATTTGTGCAATTTTCGTTCCAACGAAATAGCACAGGGTCTTTAACAAAGCAAGATAGGTCAGTCGCCTCAATTTGTCAGAAAATGATTTGGAACTGTCAGGTCTTGTCTGTGACCTGAAAGAGTAAAAGTAACAGATCATGTGTTTTAAAATGGGCATAGTTGGTTATTCAGCCAGGAGCTAAAGAAAATTTACTCCTGTTCCAGTCCTGCAGGACTGTCAGTGTATTTAGTAGGTGAATTTGGAGTCACGCCATGAAGCTTATGCAGCTACATTAGTGACTAGACGGGAGAGAATATGCATCTATCTAGCCAGGCATCTAAGGAAAAAGGTTAGCAACTGCAAGATATGTTGATTGGCTTTTGTCAATCAGTATCTTCCCTGCTGTGTAAAAAATTGAATCTTCCTAACAATATCTTGTCTTATTTCAATTAGGTTTTGTTACAATAAGCAGCCTGGTTGAAGAAAACAAACAAACAAACAAAAAACTGTGAAAAATCTTTGCTTCAGTATTTACAGGGTGGGGCAGGTATAAGACACTCACAAACCCGTTGTCCAGTGAAGACCTCATGAAATGACAGCATTTTATACAGCAGTGGGAGATTAAACCTCAGAAGTCAACATAGCCCTTCAAAGCATGCTGAAATTGCAGTGGGAAATCTTGTTTCTCTTCCATCAATAGTTAATAAACAAGGGTGAAATTGGCTTGGGTGATGTGGTTATCTGCAACATGAACACCCAGATCTGAGCAACTGTCCCTGCCTACCCATTATATCCAGGGAAAGAGCTGGTCAGTAGAGTTTAGGATGCAATTTGCCTTATCATAAGCCTACTTTTGGTCCCTGTTGACTCTGTTGTCTTGAGTTTTGATTCAGTGCTGAAGATCTGGGCAACAGCTCGCATGTAACAAAGCTGGGACACCTCAGTTGTGTCACCTGTGTCTGTATTTCCCAGCAGCAGGGTAATAGGAATTTTGAACATGTTATGCACAGAGGTGGCATCTGCATCTACCTGTCCTGAGAAATAAACCTGACATTGTCAGCCTGTTCTAGAACAGTCTGTAGGTCCCACAGATGTGGGGAGGAGCCTTTGCGTTGTGTCAGCTCCATCGTACAGTGACCCCCCTAGATCTGCTGTAAGACCAAAGACATTTTAGATGTAATTAGAAAGTCCTGCAATGGGCTAAGGTGGGTTTATTTCCCTTCGCACCAAAAGTTTATGGACTTCAGGGTGAGCTGTGGGTGTAATTCTGAAAAGGTCAGCAGCATAGCAGGGAGCGTGAATCACTTTTATAGCCAAATAAAGGCTGACAGGGACCATGGAATGGTTCTTCCCAGCCATGAAGGAGCGTGATAGCCATAGATGTATTGCTTTGGTGGGGATGGATTCTGAATCCATCCCTGCAATAGTGGAGGGCTGCTGTGACTTTGCAGTGCAAGCAAGGAAGGTAGAATGTGCAGGGAGGAGAAAGTAGACTGTAGAGAGGACCACAATGCTGCAGAGGCAGGTAGAAATCCCTCTTGGACTAACCTGGAGGGACCACAGATGTACGAAGGCCAATGGAAACTGAAAAAGTCATCAGAGAATAAATAACAAGTGTCTGCTTCAGGTGTCCTTCTTCCTGACACACCAAACCAGAACGTCACTGGTGTGACTGACCTCTGGACTTTATCTGTGGCTAAAAGTGAATGGCAGGAGTTCAAAAACATTGTACCAACAGGACCCAATAATTCTTTTTTTTTTTTTTTTTTTAATTACTATTCAGTTCATCTTTATAAGTAGTTGGAAAAGGTTAAAGAAAAATAAAGAGGTGTAAAAAGCATATCGCTAATAGGAGTAGCATGTACTTTTTATGTGGTACAATTCCATCACATCAGTAAATCTGTGGACCTCTTAGGTTCTTAACTGTCATAACCACTGACCAACCATTTATTGACAGTCATTAAGGATTCATTATCTCTGCCTGAATTGTTTCTAAATGTTCCAGTAATATAAATTGTTCTTTCAAAACGGAATAATGCAGCTGTGCTTTACCTGCAGTTCTCTCTTTGCCCAGCATTTAATATGTTTAAAATCCCCTCTGAGTAAGAATTTCTGTAGAAAGTCATTAGAAGGAGGGTGTTCTTTACCACAGTAATCCCCCATGCATGTATCTCTGTTAATTGAGCTACTTTTCCAGATAATAGAGTAATTATAGCTCATTCAAGAGCATCAAAGAGCTTTGCTATTATTTTACCCTGACATTTTCTCCATCAGTGTGGGGTCTCATCAGCATAATGGGGGCTTCTCCCTTGAATCACAGGGCACAGATAGGAACTGTGTTGTTTTGTCAACGCTGGGAAACCGTGCCATAGGCACAGGCATTTTTTACGCAGGATGATTTTCCACAGCCCTTCCCTCCATTGAGGCCCAACCCAGGCAGAACACGCTGAGCTCTGTGGTTGTGAGGCACCTGCCTTGGCCAGCACCTCTGTGTGTCAAAATAGTCTAACAGATGAAAAAAAAAAGTTCTTACTATTTTTATCTTCTGATTTTTTTTAAGATCTGAGATGTCTAACTGTACTTACAGGCTGGGACCTATTGTGTTGTGAGGCTGACTGTAAAATTTGGGTTTGCTTTTCATGTAAGACAAATCCAGCCAGGATGGTTTTGTTCCTGCTAAAGGCAGGGGTTGGACCCCCATCGTTTTGGCTGCTGACTGGGCAGGGAATCAGATTTAGCAAGTGCAGCATGTATGGCTTCCTGAGCTTGGAGATGCTCTGCTTTATAGCTCAAAGTTATCACAGATGAACGTTACTGAAACATGTAAATCAGCTTAGTCGGAGTACAGGAACAGGTTATGGGAACAAGACTTTGTGTTGAGTTTTCTGAAATGTTAAACAATTCAGTTTTGCAGACCTAATAATTTACTTGATCACTAAAGAGGCTTCTCTTCCTAAGTTCTGTCATTCTGGATATGACTTCTGGAGAAAAGCCCACTGTTTACTTATTAATCAACAATCAAATCTTAACTTATCAATGTGTAATACTTGTTAGAACAGTTATCTGAGTAATGTCTATGCTTGAAGGGAGGTTTTTCAGGTGTATACTGAATGAGAGTTCTGAGGGAGAAAACAGATAAATTCAAGTAGTAACAAAATAATTTTCAAGGTGAATTAGGTAGGGGTCACAAAAGTCATTGCTATTTACCAACATCCCTTCAAAACACATCTCCAACAACCGATGCATCTCCTGTTCCCACAAAGAAAAGACTCCAAAGAGGAACTCCAAACTTCAGTTGGGAACAAAAGCCTGGTTACAGACAGTGATGGCTAAAGGTTATTGTTTTTTAATGAACTATGTGGTACATTCTGAGCTGCATCCAAAATGCTAAGATTTAGCAGTAGACATAGTTGGCAGTGTTGGTTGAACCAAAAATCCAGATGCACGTAAGGAGGGATTTTTGGATCTGAATGTCAGCTTGAACCATTTTGAATGTCTGGAAAAGCTCTCTGATGACCCTCTCAGCAAATAAATGAAGGACTGAGCTCCCCATTGGAGCTGATCTTTTTAATATCACGTTTATGCTTAGTGTGAGGGGGCTGTGCTTCTATTGCTCCCTACATACCCTGCTAGGGTTCATCCTGTTCCTTTCACTGATGTTTGCTTTGGTAGCAGTAACTGCAGACTCCTTGTCCTTGGAGAAATGCTGTTCCTCAAGGAGAACACAGCTGGGCCCTGGATCCTACAGAGCCCCAGTGAATTGTTTTGTGATCAAGTGGGTAAGCTATTTGCTTGCAAAGGAGGCTGGAGAAACTTGCCGAGCTATCATCCTGGGAGATGGGCCACATCTCATACAGCTGCTGCTGATTGGTAAACTGGGACCTTTCAGCCCCCCAGTAATTATATATTGCTGTAAATTACTTTGGAGTGGCTCTCAATATGTTGTCATCAAGGCTGTCATCTGAAGGGACAAGCTCAGACACAAGAGAAAGAAGCTAAAGTGAATCAGACAATGGTGGTGGCTGAGTTCATTTCATTCAGCTTGTACAGTCATCCTGACTTCCATAAAAGTTCTCCATTTCTGTCTTCTGAGGAAAAAGCTATAGCCTTCCCCTTTTGAACTTTTTAAGTGGAGGAAAAGTAGGAAAGACTCTTTTCTCCTTTAGCCAGAAACAAGACAAGCCCATTAATGCTTTAGCAATAAAACCACACAGCATTTATTGTTCTTACCTGCCAGGCCATAAATCAAATTTCAGCTTGTCACTCATTTCAGCACAGAGCTGACAACTTTTACCCACTCCAGTATTACACATCTGAAGGGTAGTGTAGAGATCTGAAATGTAGTGCTGAAATTCTTAAGGTGGAAATAGGTGTGATTTAATTTATAGCTCAGGCTACTGCCTTTTTAAGCTGCATCTTGGACAGAATGCTGTTCAGCTGCCCTTCTGGATTCTTCTACTTTGTAACTCTTCACCTCTAAACAATATAAGTAAGATCTGTCAGGAAAGTTGTAATGGTCCATAGCAATGTTAAGCAGACTTTAAAAAATGCATTTTCTAATGAGATACTAAGAAAAGGAACAGAAGTAGTACTCTGAATCTCTGATGGTCTTGTAATTGTAACATTTTAGCTCAGAAATGAGATAAAAATGAAATCGTTTTGCTTCATTATACTTGGTAATTTGGCTTTGCAATTAGGAAAATCTGGAGCAGTGTGTTTTGTATCTTCGTGGTATGAAAGATTATAAAAGCTCCATGAACATGTGTAAAAGTAGCACTATAGTGAGTGAGTTTCTGCTGATGAGCATCTCCCTGTGTTCAATCTGACAACTGAAAATATAAGGAGCTCTGAAGCTGCCATTATTTTCCATCATCTCAGTGATCCGTGGATTAGGAACTGGCACAGCCACACTTAAGAGCTCTAAAGAAGCTGTAATAACCTATCTTGTCAGCAGCCAGGCACTGTGGATTAAAGTGGGAGAGCACTGAACCGCATACACTCCCTTCCTGTCCTGTGCTCTTCACCAATTTTTAAACTGCAAGGCTTGTCCACTTTCAGAAATGTAATAATCAGCAACTGTTGGTAACAACTGGATGTCTTTTTGTCATAACAACTTCTGTGGGCCAGCTAGGGAGAAAACTCTTGCTAAGTGTGGTGGTGGCTTGTCCATTGCAAATGAGTTTGGCTGTGGTCCCTAAATCACTCCACTGCCATCATATGGCCAACTCCCCCTTCCTGGTCAGATCCCTGGGCTATGCACTCATGGGGTTGCCAGTGACAGTCCCTGTTTGCCAGGTCCATTAGTCAGCCTGCCCATGCTCCTTGCAGGATCTGCTGGAGGCACCTGCATATGTGATGAGGTTCAAGATGATCTCCAGTGCTCGACCCAAGCTGGGTTTGTACAGAGGCAGTTCAAGTGTTTCTGTGTGGAGCTGCTGCAGTGAAAGCCCTGGCAAGTGCAGAGCAGTGGTGGTTCTTCTGCACTGGATTTCCAGTTTTTTCCCTGGGAAAGCAGCATGGCACTGCAAGGGAACGGGCTCTGTACATTAATACAGCGGGACATGTCCCCCTTCACTGTTCTTTGGGACTGCAGGGCACTGGAGTGACCGGAGGTTTACAAGGACTAATCCAAATCTTGCAGGGCTGCAGCTGAAAGCTAATGAGTCCTATGGGACCCAGACTTTGTAAAGAGCCTGATGGATGTCTTTGCAACTTGCATCTGTAGTTCCTTTTGTTAACTCAATTATCCGAACCCGCCATTATCCTGGATAACTGAAAGTTGGTCTTTAGGTTAATAACATCTATGTCTTGACATTTTCAAGACATTTTTAGACTTAACATGAGAAATTGGGTGAAATAGTAATTGCTCATTTAAAGTTTTTAGTGGGGTCCACTTTACATTTTAGTAACAAAATAACATTTACCTTTGACCACTATTGACCTGGAGGAGATCCAGCCCAATGACCTACATGGGAAAACATCTATATCTGTTGCTAAGCATCTGAGCCAAGCATTCCCTAGTGCAATGGGTTTACAGTCCTTAATCCTGGAAATAAATTCAGAAAAGCAGAGTCTTATGACCAGGCTGGTACTTGTTGAAATTTGTGAGGTTCCTATGAGAAAAACAGGGACCACTGTCAGGAACTTCAGGAACAATAGCATATGTGTTTCAGGTAAATTCAGAACGCTATGGACCACTGTATGATCCAGATCTCAGGGTTTTCAGGCACACAAGGTCAGGACTATGCACTGTTGTATCAAAGTTTAATATTTGCCATTTATATCTTAGTGGAAGCTTGAACCCGTCCTATTAATTTTGGGTTCTAGTCACATCTACTTGCTCCTTCTGCTGTTATGGAGCAGGTAACTGAGCCATGATCTCTTTCCTCTCCTCCCCTCCCCTTCCCTTTTTTTATCTTCTTCTCTTTTTCTCAAGTTCAGTGGGAAAACAAGCTCATTCCAAATTCACAGCAGTTACATTTGTAATCTCTTCTCTTTTTTTACAAGGTGCTATTAAATTAATTCTACCTCCATTAATCTTTCATCACTTAGAATCTCTGTATTCCTTGGAGAAGACAAGAGAAAAATTTTAAATCAGAGTCACTCTATCATTACTATATTTTTCCTCATATGCACAGGCGTGAACTTCAAGACCTGAAAGGTTGCTCTGAAACCTACTACAGAGGGAGAGAGATTGATCATTCTGCAGTGGGAAATCCAGTCCATCTACCTTAGTGATCTGTGCCACTCCTTCATGTTAAGGAGTTTGTGTATTATTTCCAGTCAGTACTTTCTGACCAGATTTACAATCTCTTTTTCATTTTTTAAAAATAGATTAATATTTCCTGTTTCTTTTCATTCTTATAGCCCTCAGTTAGTTCCAGTATGCCTTAGAAACCAATTCACATTTACTCCCCTTCGCTCCTCTCAATCACAATCATGTCGAAATTACATAAGAGAGGTAACAGTGGTTATAAAAAGTCCTTCATTCTGAGAGAAGGAATCTTACAGTTTTCACCACAATAGGATTGAAAGAGACCTTGGTTTTTTTATAACAAATCATTTGATGCTACACTTTATGGAATCCAAATCATAATCATACTTCATGTTTTTGCCTCCATCAACCCTTCTGTAGGACTGAGTGAAAGCTGCTGCCATAAAATCATTACCAATTTTGTAGCCTAAAATTTTCATTGCCAATATTTACCTTTTTTTTTTTTTTTTTAATCATTGGGAGAGGATGATCTCTTAACCCAAACAGTTTCTTTTTCTTCTCATTATTTCTAACTAAATTATTATTTTCATATCTCTTGTTCAGGGGGACTGATGGTTTCTGATATCAAATAATGCAGGTTCCATCATGTTGGCATGTATGAAATGCCAGGACTGCAAGGAAACAGTTCTGAAATACAGTGATTTTCTGGTTTAGGTACACAGCCCTGCCTCTGTGCAGTCAAAAAATTCCCCATTTGTAATGTCTTCATCCCTACAGAACCCTTGTGCCCCCGCTGTAGGTGACAAGGTGCACCACCCGCATTTTGCAATGGGAAAGCAAGGTGAAGCCCTGAGTCATAGAGGGAGTTTCCCATGGACCAGGCAGCCTTGGCACACAAAAGCCCTGGCTGCTGGAATGTCCTCCCTCCCTTCTGAAGTTTTTGTAGTCGCTTAAGGGATTTGATTCTCAGGCCTCATTAAATTAAATGGGATGAGGGCATTCAGACATCTGAAGTTGCTCTGAAAATCTCAGCTGTAAAAGACAGCTTATTAGGCCATTTCCCCCATATCTTACAAGCAGAAAAAGCACATCCATTGTGAGCGAGAGACCAGCACATCATAATAAATAAGAGCAATAGCTACTATTTTGTAATTCAATTGTAACTTCCCATTAAATTTAATAATGCATACACTTTAACTTCATTTTACTCTTACTAAGAGAAAAGAAATTGGTCCAGGCAAGCAAGCAAATAATTAAATAGAAATATTGAAAAATGCATGAAGAGTATAGAGCTTAAATGTGTATCACTTTTATAGTGGTGGACATGATTTAGAAGCTGGGCTCCCAAAAATGAAACATTCTTCCAAGCTTTTGAAAGCTCTCTAGGAATTCTAGCATCAGAAATGAGTTTTCACATTGCCGGTATCTCCAGAGACACAAGGTTGCTTATTTTTTCACAGTCCCCAGCATGGGCTATTTTAAATACAGCAACACTGAGGGTAAGTCCACACTGAGTGATAGAAAAGGCCACAACATAGGACTGGAAATACCTGAGCTGCCTTTGAAGGCACATGGTGTGACTCTTGGGGATAGTCCTGCGCAGCACTAAGGGTTGGACTCGATGATCCTTGTGGGTTCCTTCCAACTCAGCATATTCTGTGATTCTGTAATTAGCTATCTGGGATATTAGCACCCTGCTTCTTAATAGGCTGAGGGAAGACAAGCTGCTCTCCAACTGAAGCAGCAACTTTTAAACACAAGAAAAACCACTACAGTGCCCTGCAGTGATTGCCCGATGGACCAGCCCTACCCAAGCAGATCAGGAGCAACATTTAGGTTCTGAAAATAGAGACATCACAAAAACCACTTACTGAAATTCCAGGGCTCTCTAAGGGTGTCCATGTTACAAGAAATTTGCCTGGAGAGCTTGAAGTGAAGCCAATGGAGCTGATTTCAGCCAATTTTATCTTTATAAACACATGCAAACCTGACCTCTTTGAGACCTCTTCACGTTCGCTGCCAGAGGATTTTTCAAACGTCACAGATCTCTTTTTCCACATAGATATTCCTTCTTCAGCCAGAAAGTTTTTCTGTCACCACACTGGCTGGAGAGAACAGACAAGAAAAGGACAGGCACTTTAAATACACAGAGAGAAATACCTCCTTAATCTGACTGACCTCTCACTTACATGCCTGTTTAAAACTTTCTTATTCTTTCAACAAAATCCATTTGTGCTAGATAAACATTATCTGGATGTGCCAGATCAAATCACCAGAAAAAAAAATTAAGTCTTGACATTGAGATGGCTAGAATTATCCTGTTAAGGAGAACTGAACATTAATTCTTTGAAAGGCCTAAATCACGTTTTATATGCAGAGCATTAGAAATGCTGTTGCAAGGCCAGGCAGACATGGAAGTTACAGGAGAGGGAATCTTTGCTTCCTCAGTGCTATCACTTCAGTAACTGTTCACCTTCATGGCTGAAATAAACTTTACAGTGTCGATATTCCTCTTTATTTCCTCTGCAGGGGAACATTACATTACATTACCTTACCATTCTACCTGCTGATTTCAAGTCTGTGTGGGAAAGGACAAAAAAGTATGATTCTTTCTGCTTTAAAACAACTTCTGCTCTGCAGCCAGTGGTAATGAGGCACTTGGACTGAGCTATGCAAACTTTGCCTCGGAGCCTTGTTTTTCTAAGGGGATGGTGGCAAGGTGGAGTTTGGGCTCCTCTTCCAGGCAACAAGCAACAGGACAAAAGCAAATGGCCTCAAATTGCACCAGGGGAGGCTCAGTTTGGATATTAGGAAAAATTTTTTCACTGAAACAGTGGTTAATCACTGGAACAGGGTGCTCAGGGAAGTGGTGGAGTCACCACCCCTGGAAATGTTCAAAGAATGAGTAGATGTGGAACTTCACAATGTGGTTTAGTGGGCATGGTAGTACTGGTTGAAAGTGGGACTCAGTGATCTTGGAAGTCTTTTCTAATCTTAATGGTTCTATAATTATTTGTTGACATGTCTATGCTGACTTGTATCTGGAGGCATTCCTCTTCAATATAGGAGATTTTATACAGAAGGTTTTATGTTAAATTCCAGGGAACAGGAGCACCAGAAATGAGTAACTACTACTGGCTTTTAGTGTTGTTACTAAACTGGGTAAGATGGAGTAATTAAAGGCAGCCAATACAAGTACCAAAAGCAGGTCAGGCAAAACAAACATGCAAAAAAGCCAAACTTACTTGATGCTTTTAGGGAACCTCCAAATCAGAGAGGAAAGTGTAAAAGTATTGATCAAACTAAATGCTACTCGAAAGAGAACAAAAATGGTGTGAGGTCAGAGCACTGAAAGTGAGATGTGAACTTCGTGTGAAAGACTTGCTTAGCCAGGACAGTGAGAGGGCTAGAAATGGTGTGGAGGTCTTTTAACAAGGAAGGAGCTGAGGAGCTGCAGCACAGGCTGATGCCAGAGCCAGGCTGTGCTGTACATTGTACTGTACAGCTGGAAGATGGACTGGGTTTCTAAAGAAAAACACGCCATATCTTCTAATGACAGCAAAGAGCAGCAGGCTGACCACTGACAAAGAGGGGAGTCTAGTTTTGAAGTGTCAAGCAGAAGTGACAAGACAGGCCAGAAAAATGATCTGTGAGATGGCTGTAACTATGGGTGAAGTGAAAAGCATTCTCACCCCTTTGTTCTTCTGGGAAGGATGCTATTTCCCTTAGTGACATCGTGCTCTAATGCTTTAGAATGTTCAGGTTTTACTGGCTATTTTCTACTGAGCACGGAAGTTCTGGGAATAAAATATAAACCTTGATTTAGTGCCAATACCTACAGATCAATCTGAATTTCCAAACAGGTGAACATGATTCATGGCAATACATGGCCTGACCCTGAAATAAAGCATGACATGACTTACATTTCTGTCTCGGTCTTGCGCTGGGGACAAACCACATGAGAATGACACAACCAAAGGTGAAAGAACAAAATCATAAAACCATGGCTCCAGCATTTCACAGCCTGGAAAGCAGATCATGGGGAAATCCTTTTTAGCCATCACAGCAGGAACACTACTTCCCTGTACTTTATCAGCCCAGTGAGAAAATCAGGACAACCTCTTTGCATTGGCAACTTGCCTTGCCACCACCTAGGGCTGTTGGCTCAGTGTCAGGATGTTTGAAGCACTCTGCAGAAAAGCCAATATTTAAATGGACAGAGGGTCAGAGTCAAACCTCCCTGGAACAAATGGGACTCCTAGTACATGTTTATGTGGGTTTTAGAGTAAGACAACGGGAGATAATTTATCCCAGAGCCCCTGGAAACCTCCATTCAGAGATTTATGGAGGTTTATTGATAAAAAAGACCTGGACAACTGGAATGCTGCTTCTTGAGGGATGCTTCTTTGTCACTGACAAGAAGAGTTGAGTCTTCAGCTGTTGCTGACACATGTTGTTATTTTAATACTCAACCTAACTTCTAGGGTTTATTAAGAGAAGCTTTTCATGGCCAATATAAATAGTGTGGGCTTTTGCCAATGTCCATAACTGCTCAAACTGTAACCAGCAGGGACTTACATGAACAATTGATCTGAGTACTTTGCGTCAAGGGGAAGCAGATGGGAATGAGGCAGTGAACAGAAGTCAGGTAGGTGCATATAAACATAAAGAGCTAAAACTGTGTGATTGAAATGTTTCCCAATTTATAGTCTTACCACTACAGATCCAAAGAAATGGCAATTGAGTAACTTATGCCTGGACTGTTGGTTGAATATGCTTCCTTATATACTTATCCTTATATACTAATATGCTTACTTATATATGTGAGGGTGCTGGTAGAACAAAGTGTCAGATCTGGTCTTTTGAGCCCATATGCAGATATTTATTTACTAAAGAGACTGGCAGATTTACTATTAATGATTTTTTTTTCCTATCATTTGAATCCAACCTTCTCCCTGAACGTTGCCATATACATTTTTAATTAGGACAATATTTGAAAATATTAGTTTATTAACATTGAAAAATATGTTATCAAGAGACACAGATATCCTGATGGGAGAATTAAAGTTATACTTATATACCATTTTTTGCTATATATTCTGGAGTTAGAATGAAGGACAGAAAAATTCCAGTTTCACCTGCAAAACCAATACATCATCATGTAAGTTACTATGCCCTGAAAAATGCATTCAACATAAAAAATACACTGGAACCCAAAATTCAGGGGGGGGTGGGGGGAACAGTTTGCAGGGATTTGTTTTAATAAGAGCAACTTAAAATGGAATGTTTCTAAGATAGAAGTATCAACAATCACCTCATATGACTTTAAAAAAGAGAGACTTTCTTTTCATTATGCAGAGAGAAGCCTGTGATGGCGTTTGTTGCCTCTGCAGTTCTAGAAGCAGCAAGATCTGGTGTCAGTATGTCCGCTAGCGATGCCAGTTCATAAGGACATAGATCAACAGCTTGCTGAAGTCAAAATTGTCTGTCCTTTAGTCATTTCTGTGCTCTTCACAAATTTATTCTTTACCATATTTTGTCTACTCTAGATTAACGTTACCTATTCTGAGTGCACTGGTTAAATGTGAGTCTGATTCACAGCCCTGCATGTCTTCTTTGTTTTCCTGATTTTCATTCTGTATTTTTTATCTCCTAGATATGGTTTTCTTTGGCTTCTCCTTCACTCGCCTTGCTGTTTGTTTTCGCTGGTAACAAGAAGACAGATACACTTCTGTAAGGTGCAGCTTTATATTTAAATCCTGTCTGGATTAACACTGGATTTTGCCAGCACAAGCCAGCAGCATGACTGAGGGTCTGACCTACACAGGGATTTAACACTTTTTCCCTCTGAGTCCCTGCCCCACTGGTGTAAGACAGTAAACAACTGCTTTTTAACAGTGAGCCCTGTTCCTCCTCCTGTCTCAGTTTGTGCTTATCCCACAAGTACAGACTCTGATTTCCCGGGTGAGATGATGGGGTTGGCCTCTTTCACCCCTACAAACTCATGAGACTTCCATAGTCCTCTTCCCACTTCTCTGCAATTAATGCTGCAGGTGGTCATATTAGTTTTTTTAAGCTATTTTAGTAATTTCCTTGATTTAAGACCTGGTTTAATCTGGGGCTAACAGAAGGTTAGCCTGGAGGTCTTAGGTTGTGCTATAACTTTCCTCCTTTCTGTATGAAGAGTGAAAAAAGACAGCAGTGCAGAGAGCAGAGTCCTTAAATAGTGCAAAGAATTTTCTTAGATGTTAAAAGGAAACAGCATCATGGAACTACCTGTGATTCTGAAATAACAACTTGGTTTACCAGTTAATGAAAGACAGAGATTACAGCATTTTTAGTTGTGATTTTTAGATAAACATCCTGCCTTCCTCCTCACACATCACTGAATCCACAGCCATTTTCACAGCCATAACACTGGGTAAACTTTGTTAATCCTTACCACTGCTTCCAAGCAAGATTATAGTGAAAAATACCTGGCATTTTGGTATTCAGGAAAAATAATCCAAGAATTGAACCCATAGCATTAACTGTATTTCTAATGAGGGATTTTATAAGGAAAACTTGGTGAATGTGGAAATTGAAAACTCTGCTCCCAGCAATTATTAAATCTTTCATTGCTTTGCTCTATTCAGGGCACACTCAGAAAAGGAATTATTCTATATATGAGTAGCTGGGTATTGTCTCACCCAAGACAAAGCACTGTGGAGAGGTCTTAGTGGGGATCAGAAATACTGATTATTAACATCTACGCAGTTTTAAGAAGGTGAAAAGCATTTCAGGTCCAAGTGTGAGAGGAGTAAGGGGTGATCTAAAAATTGCAAACCTGAATGTTATATTCTTTGTCTTCTATTAAGCAGGAAAAACATTCAGAAACATTTTGCATTCAACTGTATTAAGCAGGTTCCACCACTTTCAGGTTTTGACAGCTTCTGTTCCATTGTAATGTAGTTTAGATTAAAACAGAAATGTTTGACAGGTTCGTTCCAGTACTCAGCTACACAGTGAAAGGTCACTTATGCCTCTGCACATGGTGGGGCTTGGAAGAAATAATCTATACAGAAAGCAAGTGAAACTGAAAATATCTGCATTAAACTGGTAAATGAAATAAGGTCTGATACTGCCATCCAAAAGCAAGTAATTTGTAGGCTGTGGGAGTTGTATTTCAGGATGACACCAAGGGCAGCTTTCTTGCACTTCACTTCTGTTACGTGGTTGCATGTCAATGTGGGAACTGGACAGAGTATCCTGATAGACATTCTGCCTTCCTTCCAGACCAGTGGGTGCTCAAACCCTATATCTGTTGAGAAAAAGATAGGAAATTAATTATAGTGCATTGTATCAGGGATATAAGATCTGCTCAGACTATTTTTCACAGCTTAGATATGCAGCACTGAGCACTTAAAACAAAGTGTCATTTTAAATTTGCCATTTTATAGAGCTTTGAGGGGGGATTTACGCTGGAAATGAACACACCAACAAACAAACACACACAAATAAAACCCACAGTGATAGTTGCAAAAATCTGTCCCTGCTCCAACAATCATCCAAGTGGAAATCAAGGCACTAGAGAGACCAGTGGAGTCCCCTGCCATGATATGATGTAAAATCCCAGCTGCAAATGTGAAGAGCTTTCTAAGACAGATGTTACAGTTCTGATTGCTTAACAAGAGTTTCTGGAGTTCACCATTTCAAGGACAACAGATTTGTGCTTTAAAAACTTAGGATGAACCAAGTTAAAAGTAAAGCTTGTTCTTTCAAAACATAATCATTATGGGAAACAAAAAGAATAGGGAAAGAATGAATGGCAGAGCTTGTATGCAATTGCATAAATATATTTCAGTAGGTAGTAAACTAAAGGTGAAATATTACAGTCTTTTATGTATAATTTAAATGACTCTGCTATCACATTGACATCCTTCCACTTTATTCTAAAACTAAAATTCAAAAGCCAATATTAAGTAAAAGAAGATGAATCACTAGTCATTACCTCACAGATTTATTTATAACTGCATTTAGTTTTCCAAAACTGTGGCAGGCAAGAGGGCAAACCCCATCCTGGGGTGCATCAAACACAGCATGACCAGACAGGCAACAGAGCTGATTATCCCACTGTGTCCAGCGTTGGTGTGGCCTCACGTGGAGCCCTTTGTCCAGTGCTGGGACCCACCGGTTAAGAAGGATGTGAAGGTCTTTGAATGCGTCCCAAGGAAGGTAAAGAAGCTGGAGACAGGGCTGGAAAGCATGTCCTGTGAGAAGCAGCTGAAGGCTCTGGGCTTGTCTAGTTTGAAGAAGAGGCATTTGAGGGGTGACCTTATTGCTCTCTACAGGGAGAGGGAGGTGCTGAGTGCTTCTCCCTGCTATTCAGTGATAGGACATGTGCCAGTGGTTCAAAGCTGCATCAAAGGAGGCTCAGTCTTGACATTAGAGAGCATTTCTTCACTGAGAGGGTGGTCAAACAGTGGAACAAACTTCCTAGGGAAGTGGTCAGCACTTCAAGACAGTCGGTGTTTAAG
Organism: Myiotriccus ornatus; assembly: GCA_036023395.1. Lineage (NCBI taxonomy): Eukaryota > Metazoa > Chordata > Aves > Passeriformes > Tyrannidae > Myiotriccus > Myiotriccus ornatus. Next base: position 144,146,003 of record JAYRBT010000082.1, on the reverse strand, counting down.
AGGCATTTGGACAATGCCCTTAAGAACAGGCTTTAACTTTTGGTCATCCCTGGAGTGGTCAGGCAGTTGGACTAGATGGTCACTGTGAAGCCCTTCTAACCGAACTATTCTATTCTATTCCATTCAATTCTGTCACAAATTACACAAAAAGACCTGACAACTGGACAGCCAAAGTGAACACTTGCCTTAAATTTCTATGTTTGCTTCTGCTTTCAGCTGTTTTTCAGATGAATGCCTTTCCAACTGGAAAGTGCTTACTTTGGGTTTGCAAACTCCAAGCCCACAGCAAGGACTTTTTTTTTTTTAAGGTGGAGCAGCATTTGAATCTAAATTGCTCACAGTCCCTGGAGTTAATAGCTTCATTCATCCTGTAACCATTTTGGCTGTGGTATCAGAGGCATTACAGTGTGACGCATGACACTGAGTCTGCAATACTAATGGGCACCAATATACTGCCCAAGTCATATTTCTCTTTTGCAGCAGTGTTAATAAAGCAACTATGGAAGCTATAAACTGCAAGGGGGGGAAGTTACAACTGTGCAATGTTCCAGGGAGGAATTTGAGATGACCATAACGGTTCCACAACCCATCAGTCATTTCTATAAGCAGGAAAAAGAAAAAAAATCAAAATCATGATGGTACGTACCAAAGATTAAAAACACCCTATCAGTCTTGGGAGTGAGTGGTAGCCTTTGAATTACTAGCAGTTTGTCCACCTGGCAAGTTTATCAACCTGATGAGGCAGAAGACTGAGGAAAACAGATTTTTAGGGAAAGGTTTTAACATATTTTCAGTGTTCATTGCTTTACTGACAGAAAGTTCCTGCCTTTCTAGGGCAGAGAGAGACAAGGCTGAGGCTCAGTTTGTACACTAGGAGATGCTGAGCTCTGGCTGGCACTGCTTTTCTCTGCAGTAGTGTTGCTAGGCAGTTGCTAAGGCTGTTTTTGCTCCAAGCTAGATGATCTACCTGTTTACTGCTCTAAACTGTGGGATTTAGGCGTGCATTATTATCCCCAGTCTGAGTAGTTAGCCCTGGCTACTTGTTATGGATATGCAGGATATCTGGTTGCTGTGCCACGGTGAAAGGCTCAAATGGCAGCTTGGGTGAGAGCCAGGCTGTAGCAGGAGACTCCCAGGGCCACAGGGAGGGATTTTCCTTGTGGATTTGACTCCTCAGGATGAAGACTGGGATTTCTTCCTCTGAGAGCAGCTGTCGCAGGTCAGCACAGGAGTGCAAACAGTGGTGTCATGCAAGCAGGACAGATTGTTCTGCCTGAGTTTTCCTGGGAGTTATGGCTGATTTTGTTGCTCTAATTGTTTATGTAGTTGTTCCATTCATGCTCAAAGTGTGGTTCTAGTCATACCCGAAGTTTTCCCTGAAATAAGCAGAAGTCATTTGTGCCACAGACAGTAGCTCATATTCCTTTAGTGATTAACAGTGTTTTCTGCAAAGAATTGAGAGCAAGGCCAGGTTGATCAGATCTGTGTTCAGCCACTTGATGACATTACTCATTTCTTCTGTTGACAAGGCATCACCCGGAACTTGCATCTGCCTTAGAGGGAAACAAATAGAGTGTGCATATCTCTAAGTCCTAAAGTTCCAGTAGCAGTTTTGATAAAATTTAATTTGGTAGATTGGATTAAAGAGATCTGGGATTAATTCTCAGTTCAATTTTTGCTGGATATCTATCAAATGAGCCTATCAGGCAACAGTTCTGTGCACTCTCAGGTAGCTCACTTAATCTACTTTATGGTTTCGTTCATCCTTAGTGAAATAAGGCTAATACCTTATTACTACCTTAGCAGAGAACCCAAAAAGCTTTACTGAATAAGAACTATTCAGATGGTTGGAGAGCTGTGAGACAGAGAGGAGGATATCAGTATTTTTTTTCTAATTTAGTAAGGTGATATTTTCTAAGGGAGTGTTCAGTTATCAAATTTCATTCTGGAAGAAATATTTCACATGGCCAAATCATTATTTAGCACATCAATTCTTTATAGTCCCTTTCTAGAAGTCTTATTTTACAGAGCTTTCTCTGTTCCATCTCTAAATGGAGTTGACGTCCTGCTGGTTGCTTCATCACTTCTTAACACTCCCAAGTTTTCAGAATGGCTTTCATTACCCTATTGAATTACCATGATCTCTGGTGATAGCTGAGAACAAGCAGCAAAGCAGAGATGTTTCCTCTGTACCTCCAGCCACAAGTCTGCATTTTTTTTCCTTTCTCCATGAGTGCTACAAAAGTTGATTCAATTAAAAGTACAGAGACGGTAAGACCAAGCACCTGTGTGAAAGGAAGTGAAATGAGGATTCACAAAATTAGTACTGGTGCTTTTGACAGATTTGTGTAGGCTCTTTGCATCTGGGTATTGTCTACTTCAGTTTCAAAATGTTTCTTTTACAGAACCCACTGCAGTTACTTTACTGAGTTTTCTTAGGTTTGTGAAAAGAGCTGGCTGGCAGAGCTCCAGCCTGCATCCTCCTCTCGCAAAAACAGGTATAAGATCAGCACAGAAGGGATGTGGGGATGTTACCTTGACAGTGTTTTGCCTGAAGAAAAGCTTAGCATCACAGAAATTATTTTTGATTGGTCCTTAACAGGCTTCAAGTGATGGAAATGGTCACTGGCTGTGAAACGGATCAGCACTAGTATGTTCCTGGTATTGGACATCTCTACTGATGTGCAGATGTTGTTTGCTGCTATTCTCTCTGTCTTAACATCATCCACATATTTCTACCAAAAATATTCTTTTGTATTATTCAGGCAAGAAGTTTCACTTTTGGGAATAAGGCTGATGGTCCATATGCTTTGACCACTAGGAATTGATTAGTTTCATTGAGGAGAGCAGTAGCCTTCATTTACAGGATTATTAGCCAGTAACAGCTTTTCAGCACTTGCTGTTCTCAGTGGTGCTGAGCAATAGGACAAGAGGCAATGGACAGAAACTGATGCATAGAAAGTTCCACCTGAATATGAGGAAGAACTGCTTTACTGTATGTGTGACCAAGCACTGGAACAGACTGCCCAGAGAGGTTGTGGAGTCTCCCTCACTGGAGATACTAGAACTGTCTGAACACAATCCTGTGCCATGTGCTCTGGGATGACCCTGCTGGAGCAGGGAGGCTGGACCAGATGACCCGCTGTGGTCCCTTCCAACCTGACCCATTCTGTGATTCTGTGAAACATCAAAGGGATATACCTTTGGGACATGTTGTATTGCTGGATACACACCAGGGAAGCCTAAACTGCTCCTGCTGTTGGACCCTGGATCACCACATGTGACAGAAGTTTCTTTGCTCATGGCTTATGGGTGAGAGCTGTTCCTTCTGCCAACTCCCTTTCTTCTTGAATGTTCCCCATAGATCTTACAAAGCTTCTTCTAAAGTGGAAGTTTTCTCTTCTTGGTTTGTTCTCCCCACCCCAGTGACATCTCTCTCAAAAGGTACACTGGGTGTTTCTGTACCAGATTCCATGCTCATCCTACAGATGCATTTTATTGGGGTTGGGTCTTTGGAGTAAACTACTTGCATTGAGATCGCTTTGGAAAGTATAGGCTTATTACAGAAATCTGTCTGCAAAAGAGTTTCTATTTTACCCAGTTGTGAAATTATGGGTAAATGAGGAGAAAGCTGTGAAAATATATGTACATATGGAAAGAAGAAAGGGAGTGATTTGGTGGGTGGAGGAGGGGGGAGATTAGGGAGTAATCAAGTGCCACTGAGACATAAGGAATTTAAACTGGCTGTTGATTACACCAGCGTAGTTCAACAAGAGAAGCAATAGAAAGACTGCTAATCATAAGCAGATCATATCTGAAAAAAATGTGAGATAGTGAACAATTTTGTTTATTTCCTTGCCTGTTTAGACAGAATTTATTCTGTCTAAATTAAAGCATATAAGGTGGGTATGGCAAGAACTATTTTGCTTTGAGCTCCTTATATTAGTCAGAGAAGAAGTGAAGACACCTCTAGAGTTCGCAAGAATGGGCAAAAAGTTTTTTCTCAATAACTGAGCAGAATATACCCCACAAGGTACTTCTTGTCTCTTCATTCACTCTTAGGAGAATTTGTTATTCTGGGGGCAACCCAAAAAATTAGGACCAGTTTGCTAATATGACCCAGCACTGTTGCACCTCAAATCCTTACCCATCAAATGTGCCTTTTTCTCATGACAGAAAAATTTTGTTAAATCTCTTTTCCAGCAAGGTGATTTGAACATGTTAAGGATGATTCAGCAAACCACTTAATTGCATGTCTCAGCCTGTCCCTAATTAGCAGAAATCTTAAATTCTTGTACAATCCTAAGCATATCCTTGAAGTTAACTAAGGCACATGCCTAAACTGCTCAGTATGCCTGGTGCAAAGCAGGGAAGTTAAGCAAGTGTTTCCATGGCAGGCCATAGAACCTGCCAGCAGATACACTATACTCCTGATAAAACCAGCAGCTGAACCTACAGCAGCAGAATTTCTTCCTTATGCTAAAATCACAAAACTACCTTTCCTGAACATGTAAATTGCACCCCCTTTCACTCTTCTAAAGCACGGATGTGAGTTTTCTCTGTGTTCCTGATATGGGAGCATTGTTATCTGCATATTACTGTGTGTTTTGTGCTAAAGGATGTTCTGAAATATGGAATCTCAAAATATTTCTGAGAATCTGTTTCTTTTCACTGAACTTTATTGACCTTGACTGCCTTGTGTTTCACTCTGAGAATGGCTGACTCTTTTTCCCTGGCTTTTGGAGTTCAATTTTCAAGTGTGGAGAGGTCACTAGCACTGGCTTTTTTTTTTACCTCAGTGTGCCTGAATTTCTGCAGGAGAGAACACGAAGAGTTAATAGTGAAAATTGCTCAATATCCTCTGGTGTTCTGATGGATGGCAGTATCCTTGCTCCGTGTCTCTTGGTACAGCAAAACACTTCAGCTGAAGAGGTTTTAAAAATCTGTTTTGGCTACTTGAATACATGAGTTTTGTGGTAATGAACAGCCTTGATACCAAGGTCAAATCAGAATAATTGCCACTAAGCAGATTTGTTAGTGAAAACAAGGCTGTATTATTTGATAAGGGAGTAAGGATTGGGGTTATCCTGCACTCTTGCTAGTTTTGGTCTTTATTGAGAATTTGCAGGAAACTGGGAGATTTATTCGTTCTTCTTCTTTTGCCCTTCACATTTCCCAGTGTGGGGGGCACAGTCTTGTAATGGGAAAGGTTCTGCCATCACCAGTATCCAGATATACATATCCTGGGGCAGGATCCAGCCCAGTGCTATGAATAGTCCTCAGACAGCTGAGCCTTGATCAGCTTTTATTTTATTTATGACATTTGTTTTGTTCCAAACCCATACACTGGCTGGTTGCCCATGACAAGTACTATGGATGTCCTTCCCCCTTGGTCTCCAAAACCTGGCATGTCATTTGGTTTCATAGGAGAAAACAATTGTCACCTTTATGTGAAACAGCAGAGATTGGCTGTGACAAGAGATGGGATGATGACCAGAACCACATTGGTGCTCCTGCAGGTGCTGGATGTCTTGTTCCAGAGTTTTATTCGTTCAACATGGGTTAAAATGACTATTAGATAGATGGTTTTGGGAAATTTTCTTTTCCATTTTGGAGGATTAAAAGCTGGGGGGGGGGGGGGGGTTGTTTTGTTTTCTTTTGTTTTGTTTTTTCTGTAGTTTGGGGTATAATCCACCAGCCTGGAAGAACACGGTATTTTCACTTGAGTGCTTTTGCAACAGAAGGAATGAAGTCCTCCATCTCTCCTCTTCTCCCTTGCTATATTGTGTAGTTCTGGCTACTTTTGATCCTTTGTACATTTACAGTGTTGTACGTTTACATTGCACGTTTACAATGTTAAAGGTGACTTGTGGAGCTGAGGTTTTGTGGGTACTTCCAGATGAAATGTGTCCATAATTACCTGCGATTGCAAAGACTGAGTACAGGCCCAGCTGGTCTCAGGAATCCTGTGTTCCCTTCCTTCCTACACACACTCCCCTACAAGCAAAGAAACACGGAGTTATTTTCAGAAGCTCTTCTGAACATACTTGCTTAAACTCTGCCAATGCAGCCTCAACCTTCAGTTCTGACTGGCAATGTCATTCGTGCATCCTGTTTTATATAAATAACTGTGTAGCATTGCTGTCATTGCCCTTCATGATGTGTTGTACAAGGGAATTCCTTATAGATTTTTAAAGAGTACAGCCCTTTGACTGGGACAGGAAAATGAGCACAATCTAATCCTTGGAGTATTTGTAGTAAGTCACTACAAAATGCTCGTTGTCACAGCTTTAGTTGCTCAGCCAAGCCATCCAAGGTGAGTTATTTTAATAACATGGTTTTAAGGCCTGGGATGTTTCCCAAATAATTTTATTATAATACCTAATGAAATGAGCCAATCTGCTCAGAAAACAATCTGCTCTCCACTGCTCCTGAGATCTGTGTAGCATGAGTGAGTCAATTTGAAATAGATCCTAATCACCTGGCGTGACCAGAAAATGTTTGTAACTCTGGCTTTCAGGTAAGAAGTGTGATAGAAACTTCTTGGTAACTTCAAAATATGCCCTCTCTTTTTGATCCATATGGAGGAGAGGCCAAAGAACAGTCAGAGGCTGTCCACCTCATAGGGGGAGGGTAGGGGACTAGAAAGGTACAGTAAAAATTTATCCATGGTGAAATACAGCAAATTAATTTCAGGGTCTACCTCAAGTGAAGTAAATGAACCTCAGAAATACTATGAAATTAAATTACTGCAAAATTTCTTCAGGCCTAATCATTAAAGGTCTAATTAGAAGAACATTATGTGTCAGTATAGTGTCCCACTACCTTGCAAGATATATTAGGCTGGGATTTCTCTAGGATTTCTTCAGCCTCAGTGCCTTCTTTTCTCCCTTCCCTTTCTCTCTTCCTTCCTTCCATCTTCCCTTTCCCCCTTTTCCTTTTCCTTTTCCTTTTCCTTTTCCTTTTCCTTTTCCTTTTCCTTTTCCTTTTCCTTTTCCTTTTCCTTTTTCCTTTTTCCTTTTTCCTTTTCCTTTTCCTTCCCTTTCCTTTTCCTTCTCTTCCTCCCTTTCCCCCCTTCCTCCTTCCCTCTGTCATTCACTCCTTTGGTGTCTCTCAGCAGCCTGTGCAGCAAAAAAATTTGTTTTATTTTGAACATGGAACTGCAGTTTCCAACCTGGGGTTTGCAGACCCTCGGGGCTACTTGTAAGAAGGGAAAAGTATGAAAAAGAACTAGAAAAAGCAAATTGAGGTACTAAATCCCTGCATGATAGCTATGCCCCTGAAAATAAAATTGGACCTTCGCAAAGTAAAATAGTTGGAAGCTACCAGGAAAGAAGGAATTATAAGAAGAAAAAACATCAGGAGGTTTGGAAGGTCATTATGGTCAAATATACAGGGGAGGTAAACTTCAGAGGAAATCTGTTCAGTGTTAATACCATTTTAGATGAAAGGAATAACATAGTACCTGAGCTGTAGACAGTTAGTGAAATTAAACTTTTGAGCCTCTTTAAGACTTTCCTGTCACTTTATATAGCCATTAAAAAAAAAAAAAAAAATCCTATTTCCTTCCCTGGAGTAAATTGGCAGAAGTTCATTAATGAAATTGAACTCAAATATTAAAGCTCTGAAACACTGTTGCTTTGTATATGTAGGAACTTTCATTCTAGTGGATCTTAGAATGATTTATAGATGTGCATTTCATAGGGCACAGGTGGCATCAGAAGCCACATTTCATACAGCTGTATCTGGCACATCCATAAATAACTTCACAGAAACACTGAGGTTGAATTTTTTTCTAAGAGCTTTACAAAGAAGTGATTTGTTTACAAAACACAGCAAAACTGCATGACTATGCCAGGTCTGGAAGTGATGAATTCTTCCTCAGGTAAAGGCATAAAGATGCAGAATAATGATTATTTGCAATTCAAACACTGAAGTGTTATGTAATTAAAGCACACAGGTTTGAGTCAGGGGAATCTTTATATGCCTGTGCATACAAAATTGTCCAGCTCTTCTTGGATCAGGCCAGGAATGTCACAACTGTTTGTCTAAGGCACTGCAATTTAATAGCATTTGCTGTTGAGAAAGGGTCTCAGGCTCTTTGCATAGACAGGTTGAAAGGACCACCACCACCCCAGGAATTAAAACCCACCCCAAAATGTTTGCTACATCAGGTGATGGCAGAATCATTGCTTCCTTCCTTTGTGTCCTTACGCTTGGGAGTGGGTTCTGGCTGTCTAGCTTTGGGGCTTCAGATTCTTAATCCTGTTGGATTTAGAGTGTATCAAAAGCAAACTCCTCACTGAGGTACGTCATGAGGAAACCTTACCTGGGAATGCTCTTTGGTGTCATCCCATGAACTGAATTGGTTTGCATTAACACAGCCCTATCCATGCACTCACTTCTGTTGAGAGCCATCATACATTTTGTCTCATCTAACCTTGTCCCCCCCAGTGAACAGTGTTGCTGCATCTCATTTTGAGCCTGCTTTCTTTAAAGGAAGGGCACCGTGACAAAACTCATGGATAATTTGAACCACAGGTAAGCTGGAAAATCTCTGACAAGCTTCAGGTCTCAGAGATGAGTTTATAGCAGTTATACCTCTGGGACTCTTAGCAAGTGGAGTTAAATCCTGGCAAGGGGTGGTAGGAAGATGAGGTGGAGCTGAGTTGTGTTTTCCTAGTGCCCAGGAGCTGCAGGACTTTGCTCCGCTGCAAGGGAGGTGGATTTGGGAGCACGTGGTAATGGCGATTGCACAGACAAGGGTTGCATTCCTCCATGCAACCATGTGTAGTCCTCTTCCTGCCCTGCTGGAGCCCTCAGTGCTCCCAGGACAGATTTTATGGCTTGTGCAGTGCTTGTGAGTTACTTACCCATGACACAAGCCACAGCTTTTGGAGCGCATCACCCTCATGAACAAAATGCCAAGCATGAAGCTGCCCCAGGCTTGCAGGTGTGCCTCAGTGCTCCCTGTCAGAGAGGCAAAGATGCCTTTGTTCTTTTGCAAGCACACTTTGTGGCCCAGAGATTGTGGTTTCTGGGATACAGCGTGGAGATCTGCTTTATTCCTGTTATTTACTGTTTCTCCTGAACAATACTGATATATAAAAAGATACTTTTTTTCATGGGCACTACAGTGTGAACAACTGTCCTCTGGTTAGATTCCTGCCATTATTTGTCCACTACCCCAGTGGTGTTAGTGAAATTATGAGTATGATCCCCAAAATAATAGAAAAGTAAAATTTTAAAAGCTAAACCCAAGCAAAGTTACCAGCTTTCTGAAGTTAGAGCCTTCACATCTGATGCTCTCAGACATTTCTGTATAGCTGTCACATCAATAGATCTTTTTTTTTTTCCTTTATTTTGCCAAAAGCAGAGATTCTTGTGTAATCATATAACTAAAGGAGCTGGGGCTTTAGAAAAATGCTGATTATGTTATACTGTTGCAATTTGCCAGAAGAATTGCTTCTCTGAGCAACTGAGATCTACAAGGTGCAGCTTAGATTATCCAGAATAAATTGTGCCTTGACTGAGAATCCAAAAGAATAGACCCGTGATTATTATTTTGGGACAACCTCGAAGCAGGATTTTCTTCCCTGTGCCCCTGCCCCTGCATGCAGCCTCACTCAGCTCCAGCAGTCAGTTCATTTCTTTGCAAGGATTCTGCCCAGTGGGAGCTGGATTTCACAGCTCCCAGGGGCTGCCGATGCACAGTTGCCTGCCGAAATTGAAATCTGAGCAATAAAATAAGTACTGTGTTTTCTAAAGCACATTCTCAGTGGTTTTACAGACTGATCAACACCTTGGGCTCCTTTCTATACCCTCGATATCCGCGTTAGGCAGAGCCTAAATCTGGAGTCTGGGAGCTGTTGCAGTGGGGTGTGTTGAAGCCAAACCTCTGACACTGCGGTAGGCTGTGCCAGGGGACGTTTCACAGGATCATTTTCATTCTGTGTTAATGATCTTTTTTTTCCCTTGGAGCAGCTGAAAAACCCTTCGTGTAACGGAGAATCAGCCTTTTTCCACGCATTTCCATCACTGTTTCCAGCTGCACAGCTGAAGACTTTGTCCACCATCCCCACCCAGATCCCCAGTGAGCAGCCAGAGAGGCCCCTGTGGGTCCCTCCTGCCAACATGGGGAGCCTCATCAATCTGCAGACACTCATTTAATTGCCTACCAGGGCCTCTGTGTTTCCAAAGGGGCAGGATTTATGTCCAAAGAGTGCTCGTATCACTGCAGTGGGATCCAAGACTTGTCAATTCAATTGCCAGCTGCGGCTGATTCGCGAGATGTCCAAGACGAGCAGCTTAACTTTCTTTTTTCCTCTGTTTCTGTTTTCAAAGAAACCACTTCTCGGCTGCACACCAGGGGGCTGTTGTGAGTTTGAATTAATTTGAGGCTTCCAAATTAAAATTGCTGCAATACAGCAATTCATTTCACCCTGTGAGGAATATCTCAGATCCGCTGACTCTTCCTGTGGAGGCACCTGTTTCCCTCCAAAGCCAGCTCAGCTAACTGGCTTAGGCATTTCACTGACTCTGATCTGAGTGTTAACTCTTCTCTTTGCAGGTCTTGGGAGCCACAGGCAGGAAACAGCACCCTAGTTTGTGTCACATGGGAACTTAACTGAATATTGAACAAACCCTATTTCCAGCAAGCACGGGCGTGCTGCTGTTATATTTGTGCTCTGGCTTAAAAACATTCAATTGAGAATGTCATTAGGGGGTTAATGGAAGCATTGTACTTAGAAAGTCTCTCTGAAAGCTAGTCTAGCCTCCTTACCTTACTGTGTGATCAAAGTCATTATTTTCCAGCTCCTGCTGTGATTGCAAACAGTCAGATTTGAGCAAATGAGCTGCGGATGTATTTATATCAGGACAATAACATGAGGGGGTTTGCAGAATGGCATGCTATGACTAGCTCAAGAAATAATGTAATTAAATTATTGTTTTCAGAAAGGAGACTGGTACTTCTGAGTAGAAGATATTTTTAAACTTTCTTGAAAAGAAACTAGAGTCTGGAACATCCTTTACAAACAGAAATTAGAGGTCAAATACTAAATGAGAAAGCAAGAATGGGGGAATTTCAACTCCAGAACTTCATTAGCAGCACATACACATGCACACACAAACATGCACACACAAACATGCACACAGATGCACATACAATTATACCCTTTCCTCATGCAGATCTTAGGCAGAATGAGAGCATCTATACTGTCAAGGCATCATTCATTTAAGCAATGTGAGCAACTACTGAACCCATGATTTCCCAGCTTTCAGGAGACCAAGTTCAAGGCCTGAGCTTGACATAAAAAATGGGTGCAAGATATCAACATACTGTCTTCATCTTATGATGAGGGAATGCATTGTTCAAGGGCTTTTTTGTTTTGTTTTCCTTTTATTTGGGGAGGACTGGGGCAGAGCAGAGGGACACGGGACTGGAGAGGGGGACAGTTACCATTTTGAACTCAGTTTATTGTCTATATTTGTCTAGTGACATTTGAGATGACCCGAAGTATCAGTTTGGGATGATAAGGACACAGAGAAAATTCCTCATGGCAGCACCAGGCCCTAGATCTCCACTAACAGTAAGGGGAAATGAGGCACCTTGCCTACCTGTGGACTGAGCACACAGGTGTATACACCTGTGTTTAGTCCCAGAATTAACCCTGCCTTGATGCTTATATTTTGTTTGGGATTATTATTTCAAAGAAAGAACCATCATTTTCATACTTGCAATTCTCATAACAGCTGGATTACTACTGTGACCAGGTAAATAGAGCTGCGTGACTTTCATGGGCTCCTCTGACCAGGAGGAACCACCGGTTCTTCTGTTGTAGTGCTGTCACGACATGGGAGAGGTGTGCTGGGACCACACTTGAACATTTTGCAACTGTTAGATTTTCCTGTTTTAGCTTCTGTACAGCATCACAGACAATCTCTGAAACCATGGCTGCCAACCCCCAAACACTTGACAGCTTTATCTGATGACATTTAGATTGACTTGAAACATGTGCAAAGCTTGGCCTGTCTCCAGAGCCAGAGAGCACCTCCACCACCATAGCCTGTTTGCATCTTATTCCTGTTTCAGGAAAAACTTGGAGGCCCCAAAAAGACATGCAGTCAGCCATGCAGTTGATGTGCTGTAGCTTATGCAACCCAAACCATTCAGGCCTCTTGTGCCTGTAGCAGCTGGGACCTCAAGCCCTTGTTTCTTCTTCAGAATTCATGAGGACCATGGCCCAAAACATGAGTCTCTGCTGTGGGTCACCTCCTGTCTCCCTTGACATTACAACATCCCTCCCACTATCTATTGACCTTTTGCTCTTCTCAGGAAACATTTGGATGTGCCACTTTTTTGAATCCAGTATCAGTTTGATCACCCCTCCAGTTTTCATGCTCAGA
>JAYRBT010000082.1:144107514-144132444 GCA_036023395.1 Myiotriccus ornatus | reverse complement strand
GCACAGAAGTCTGTTCCCACTAAGGAAAGAGGTGGGAAGAAGATTGTGTGCTGACAGTGATGAAATGCACCTGTGGACGGTGTGTACAGTGCATTTCAAAGGTTTGTCAACAAGTATAAAGCACTCTGGCTAAACAGAGCCATTTCATTCTTTAGCTAGAACACAGCTGATGTCCTTTCAGTACTAGGGAAGATGTGTAACAGTCAGGTCTCAGATTTAGCACATTTTGCTCTTTTTGAACGCTGCTAAGGAGGTTTCACAGAATGTTACTGAATATGCCAAAATGGAGTAATACATTCCATTTGTTGATCATCCTTCAAATGGAAACTCACATGTTCTCATACTTGAATACCTTCATTTTTAAGTCAAGAAAGGATCCTTCTGAGCAATAGTACAAACAACATCTATAATGACAAGAAGGCTCACAATGTCATTTTGTATTCATGAAAGAACTCTCTGAATTTTTCTTTTTCAGAGCATCTTTTTTAAAAGAAATCAGATTTTAGTTTTCTTTACAACATTTTTAAAAAATTCCATCACAGTACTCCCAGGGTAAAAGAAGCAAGCAGGAAATGAAGATGTCTGTCCTTTATAAACAAAATGCAGTTAAGAATCTGAAAACCTTAGATAATTTATTTTGCTTCAAAATTGATACTTTGGCCTCAGTAAGTTTTCAGAGAATGCTTGATTCACTCTCAGAAATGAAACAGAATCCGCAAGTCCTGACTCTCAAACCCATATTATATCCAAGGGAACCAGAACTGTCCCTGAGGAAAAGGTAAATTAAAATTATTCTAATGCACTCCAAAGGCCACAGTTCTGTGTCTGTCTTCATCACTGGATTATTACTGGTGATCTGTTCCAATTTGGAACAGAGACAAAATGACAATTATGCTTCCTAACAAGTCTTGAAATAACTCATAAGCTTTGAGGTGCTACAAGAAAATGCTCTTTTCACATATTATTATTGGCTGGGACCATGAGGATCTAGTCCCATTTGTCTGCAGGTATCCCTTGCAGCAAACTCTGATTTCTTACTTAACTGATCAGTGAGCACAGAGAGAGCAACCCAGAAAATTAAGCATATAAGAATATACTCCTCAACACCAACCAGACAAACTCAATTCACAGGTTAGGTAAGGCCCTGTGACTGTGGGAGAATATGTGAGGAGAATTCAGTACCCAAGGGTAAGGTCTGTCTCTGCAAGTAGATGACCATGTGAATTAGTCAAGAAAAAGTAAAGAGCAGAAGAGCAAAGCCTAAATTCTGACATGCCCTTGGAGCTGGCTGTTTAGCACTGCACTGGGGATACTGCCTTAATCTGAAATTCAGCTGTGAACCCTGGGCAAGGGAGAGGCTCTGACAGAAAATCAATCCTGCTTTGTCCATAACACAGGAGGCTTCCCATGGCCACAGCTCTTTTCACTTAGAACCCCTTGGTTAGAGTTCATATCTGAATGTGTAAGAGTTAAATCCACCATGTCCTTTAAAAAGTGTCCATTGGGTGACTCACAGCACTGCAAATCTGTTTAGTCTGAATTAATCCTGAACGTGAATTGGCACCTGGAGCATAATAAAAAGAAGTGAACACTATGACAGAAGGATAGAAGAGCTGAAAACCACATCGAAACTCAGAAAATACAGATTGGCAGAGGGAAAGTTTCAAGCAACAGCTTCTAAAAGACACAGGAGCTAGGAAAAAAAAAGGAATCAAATGTAGTTCTGAAACTCTCAATACGTTTAAGTAGTTTCCATTTAGTGCTCTGGTGGAATAGGCAGCACATGAAATGGTGTTACAGAAAGCTGCGCTCACGGGAGATACCAAGCACATGAGCAAGTGTGTTCTAAACAGATCACACAAGAAGGTGAGCTCATGGGAAAGTTTGGTTTCTCAAGCCTGAAAACACAGGTTATCACAGTGGGAAAAGAGTGGTGAGGGAGGCTAATCCTTTCAGTGACCAGACTGGACTGATAGAGGGATCTGGTGTGTAAAGTCAGAAAATCAGTTCTTGAAAAAGCAAGAAGGATTTTGCCAGCAGGAAAAATCTTCCTGTCCATACTGAAGCTTACAAAAGATGACCAAGGCTCTAAGAACATAACTATGGAAAAAAAATAATTCAAAATAAGGAAAGAGACCTGAGGCAGAATGGCATTTGAAATTTCAGGTCAGAAGGTTTTGAAATATGTAAAATTATGGATTATGGCAACACAAACTCTTACTTGGACAAGGAAATCATCATAGCTTATCAATTGCATACCCATGAAGTGAAACAAAACAGAGGCTGAAACACATAGAACAACACAGAGAAAAGCTAATTTGACTAACACAGGCCCTGTTGAAAAACAATACACCAACTTGGTCTTGATTATTTACCTGAAAGCAAATGGACATTTCAAATTGGTCATAAATGTTTTAGGCAAAACAGTGTTATTGATAGTTGTTCCAGAAAGAGTGAGAAGCCATGGACACATTTGTTTATTAAACCAGGCAGTAGAAGGGAGGCACCAGAGCTGCTGATGGGGAACAGCAAATCTACAGTGATAGAAATAAAAATGTACTGAAGTTGCTGTAATGATTGACATACAGCTGACTGACTGAATTCAGTCACCTGTCCAAGGAAGACAGGTGGAGAAATAAAGGTAGTAACCAAGGACTTAGGCTTGTGTTTAATACTTTGAATCTCTATTCTTCAATTAAAGCCATTTGTCCACTTGAATTGAATTAATTGACTTACAATGATTTTACTTGGAATAAACGAAAAGAGATCTGTTCCTACAGATTTTTCTTCGAGAAAAGTGGAGGTTTAGTTACCGAAGCCATTGGGACTAGAGACCTCAGTGAACTGAATGTGGTATAAACTTCACATTTCTTTGGCCAAGTGTATAATTGGATATCAACAATTTGAACCCAAAGAAAGCAAACAATCTGGGGGAAAAAAAAAAAAAGGAGAAAAAATTCCTACCTATTTAGACTATCCATGTTAAAAGTAATAAGGGGAAAAGAAGAAACTGAGCAAGAAAATCTGTCTTTACAGGAAGTGAAGACATGATATGCTAACTGTAAAACCAACTGATTTAAACATTATGAAAGAAATAGAAAGCAAGCACAGAAGGTTTTCTAGAAGTATAAATAAAAAGAGACTAAGAACAGAAATGCAGTGAGGCCAAGAGCAAAGATTATTTGGGTACAAGCCAAAAAAAAAATACCAAGTAAATACATAATAAAAGAGGTTATCAGATCCAATATGGAAACAAAATTGTAAGAAAACAAAGCTTTCTCACCAGGAGAACCTCACACTCTTTGTCCCAGAATCCTGAAAAAAAATGGTATATTGATTGTCATATGAGTGTTTTCAGTAAATCTATCAAGC
This sequence comes from Myiotriccus ornatus, assembly GCA_036023395.1. NCBI lineage: Eukaryota > Metazoa > Chordata > Aves > Passeriformes > Tyrannidae > Myiotriccus > Myiotriccus ornatus. Next base: position 144,129,072 of record JAYRBT010000082.1, on the reverse strand, counting down.
TGAGTGCCAGCATGTGCACGAGGAATAGTCAACATGTTACCTGTAGTCAGATGGTGAGAAGGGGATCTGTGCAGATACCAGCTGGCACTCTGGCCTCAGGAGCAGGCAGGGCAGTAAGAGTTTCTTTCTTTCAAAAGACAGCAGTAAACAGAAAATGTAACATGACTGTGAAAGAGCAAATGCACTTGTGGGAGGCATCAGAAGTTTTTGTCACTGGAGGAGGGGAAGTAATGCTGAGATACTAAGATCTAAAATACTGCAAACCTGTGTTGTTTTATTTGAGGTCCATGGAGTATTTGTAGGAATTGAACAAAAGGCAGGTCAAGAAACTAGCTTTGTTTTCCATTGGCCTTTGGGCACTTGGAAAGGATCCCCAACTTCATTCAAAAATTTCAGGAAAGATGGAGCCTGAGAAAGCTACAGCCCATATTTATGCACAAATCTGGCCATCCATATTGAGAGCAGAGAAGTTCAAACTAGGTCAGGTGCAGAAGTGGGCCACCCTCCACCCTAATGACAAAAGAGAGGGATTATTTTCTTATGAGGAGAGACACACTGAGTCAGCTTGTTTAACTTCAGCAAAGTGGAGGCTGCAAAAATATGTGCTGTCTGTCAATACATCAGTGTGTGATCACTGGGGAGGCAGACACAATTGTCAGCAGACAGGACAATGCTGGCAGAACCAAATGGGAATAAACTGCTTGTGATTAATTTAGGCTGAAAACAAGAAGGGTTAGGACTAGTTGAGGAGTGAGATTATGTGACACTCTCGCGTCAGAAGCACCAAAGGGGAGACAAACACAGCAATGGAGATGCAGTCTGACCTGCTTTTGCACAGGATTATGTGATGTCTCATGGGAGCAGGGACATAATGACCTAAGGGATTGATTTCCTTCAGATGTTTTATTTTCCTGTAATTTGCCTCACTGCCCACTGGTCTTTTTATCCCATAACCTGTCAGATTGAAAAATCCCAGTACCATCAAGGTTAAGGCAGATGTGTTGCTACTACAAATATGTTCCCTGTGCATTTGACTTTCAGTTTCATACAAAGCTTCAGATTTTTATATCTCCACAAGACACTGCATCTCCCTGAGATCCAAGAGAGAACACAGTTTAACTGGTGCAGTTGCTTGGGTGGTAGTAGTTTTGATAACAGCTTACTTCAGCCTTACATGGCATTGTTCAGCTCAAAGGATTTCATGTGGCTTTGAAAATTTATGACCTGATAAAACTATTCATAATGAGTTTTGTTTTACTTAATGGCTAGACCTACAGGGGAGGTAGATCAGGTGAGAATGTGTCAGAATTCAGCTCTCAACAAAACAGTTTGTGGTGTGGGCACCCTCCATACATGTGAATCCAACCTATAAGCACCAAAATGCAAACTCCTGGAGAACAAAATATGCCAAAAGTACGCTGTGGTTTGGGAAGACAGAAGTTTAAGGCAGGCCATTTACTTCAGTATAAATATGTGCCTTTAAGAACCTCTGAAGCATCTCTTCACTTGAAAAACTAATTCATTAGGGCTGACAAATTTTGAAACATTAGTGAAAATCAGCAAGAACTTTACAAGCTTGCAGGAGACAAACAACAATCTTCTCTTTGCCATGTTGTGACCTAGTCTGTTCATGAATCAAAAAGTGTTGTGTGGCTTCTTGTAATAAATGAAAGAACATTCTGCAATTCCTCACACTCCTCCTTTGTGTGGGGTGTGTGTTTTTAGGGCTGTGATATGCAGCACAGTTATATGGTGACATATCACTTTGTTCATAAAATACATTCCCTACTTATTACCATAAATTCTGGGATTTTTTTTTTCTGGGATTAAAAATAGAGATTTGTCTTGCTTTTCAAGATCCTCTAGTCTCATACAGAGGCAGGTAACTCTAGGTCAATAGGCTGCAGCTTTCCCATCTCTTGGGGTCAGCAATAGAATTTATAACTAGGTTGTTATTTTGAAGCCATTCATTATTTCAGCTCTTTTTCAATTGCCTCTTTTCATATTTTGTTGCCTTACCCTTTCCTAATGCAGCCTAACAGCATCCTTGTGGTTCCCCAGCACAGAGCACTGAACAGATGTTTTCTTTGAGCTGTGCTCAGCCATATCTCGGCCCTTTCCCTCAGTAATTACAGTTAATTCTAGGAATCCTCAGTGAATATTAATAGTGGAAATTGTTCCATCAAATATCCATAACATTACACTGAATGCTCCTTCACAATGCCGGGCTCAATTACGCAGATGCATTACATCATCCTGAAGTTGCATGTACTCTTCTTTGTGCTTAATTAGATTGAAAAAGAGTGCCTGGAGGAGTGGGGAAATGGACTGTGGGTTCCCATAAATCCCTAAATGACAGTACACCCCCCCACTCAGAAATGTCTCTCTCCTTAATGTTTTAATTTTGGGTATTTGCTATTAATTTTGGGTGTTTAGCATGATGGAAAGGAGCTATTTGCCTTGAAATTTATAAAGGCTTTACCCTGCTCAGTTTCTCCTGTTTGATCCTGCAGTAAAGACACAGATCTTTACTGTGTTAGATCAACACAGTAGAGCAAAACATAGACCAAAACACTGCCTCTAACTATGTCATTGACTGTCATCATCACAGGTTTAGTCTATGACTTCATCCCAGTGCCAGACAGGGGAGCGGAATGGGAAGCAAAGGATAATGGCTGTGATTAAGCACCAATCACCAGAGCAATTAGAGAACGTGACCAGACTGTAAAAAGCACAGGGAGATGTCTCTCATTCCAGTGAATTCATGGGGCTTTTTTTCTAGTCATAAAGCTGGTTTTAATGTTTACCACCTTCTTTACTCCTACTCTGTTTAAGAAAGGTTGGTTGGGCATAAAGAAAAGCTATATAACCTTGTCTTTGTATGCAGCAGCTGTAGAACTGCACCCATGGTGGAGGGCAGAGAAACAATTCTCTAAAGCACATGATGCTCCCTGAAGCCAACAAGGAGCACAACTCTCCGTCTGCCCTCTGACTTGGGCAAGCAACTCTCACTTACAGCCCTCTCTCTATTGGCTGATTTATTGAAAGAAACCTCTGATGCTTTTCTGTTGGCTTCTGTCATCAAATCAGGCATCAAGAAGGCGTGGTTGTCTTGCAGTCATGCGGAAATTTGCTCTATTAAAGTTGGAATCATAATGTATATAATTAGCCCTCTGTCCAGACTTAGCAGGCAGTCATTAAGCAGGACTGAACACTGCACAAAGTCTTTTGAAAATAGGACTTTGGATAGCACAATAAAAATTTGACTAACTGTGTTTCATATCAAAGAAGAAAAAGACTTGCTGTAAAGGATGTGAAAGAAGATAAGGAATTGTATATTGCAGAGGTGTCCTGTGAAACAGATCGAGAAAGACCATCTGATCACCTCCTGCAGTCACATTTTTCAAGGTCGTAGCCACAGGCCATAGAAACTGCCTTAGGGAGGTAATCCCTGATGTTGTCGTCCCCAGGAGCCATGCAGACCATATGACTGGAAGCCAAGACATCACTCAACCTCAGGTCCAATGTCCTGTGACACACAAGTGCAATCAAATGTGTTATCAAGTGATAGGAGCAACTTTATATGTTGGGAGACATGGTAATTGCTTAAAAGTCTTATTTTGTGACAAGTGCTGAGCATGTGACAGAGGCTGCTCACATGGGGATTGTGGACTACATACAAGCCCTGTCACCTCAGTGGACCCATACATAACCAAACTGCAGGTACCTCACTAGCATTTTATCACACAGCAGGATATATCAGCTTTCTGGATGGGTGTGGACATACATGATCTGAAGTGCAGGGCTCGAGGGTTCGAGGTGTTCAGATGCCTCTGCAAAATGTTGCGTGCGTCGATTTGGGCAACATTTGGGGTACCATGGATGTCAAGGTCATTATTTCTTTTTGTGAAACATGCAGCTACTGCTAAATAAAGCCCTTGTTAAATGACATAACCACTCAAGGATGCAGTTGCAATCGTGCTCTGTAAAAAGTGAACAGAAATAAACCCACTGGCCCAACGCTGTAAAACTGCCCAGCAAAGTGCATGCAGCTGCATTCAACTTGTGTGCATTATGCTATAGGTTTGGCTTTCTCATAAATATTAACATTGATCCTTTAGCACCTTTGGTCTAAGGATCCCAAAGCAGTTGACAGGTATAAATTACGGAAGCTTTGCAACACCCAGAAGGAGAGCGTAAGTGCTGCATTCTTTTAACACAAGGCATAAAATGGCAAAACGAGATTAACTGACTTGTCCAGGGTCAGGCACTGAGTCAGACTGGGAGTTGGAAAGTGACACCCAGGAGTTACCACTGTGCTGCTGCTGGATATACATAAGAAGAGCAAACTGGGGAGTTGCCTGAGCAGTGTTTGCTACAGCTGGTGCTGAGTCTCACAGCCCCTTATCTCTGCACAGTGCCCTCAAGAGCTGAAGCACAAACACGCTCTCAGCCCATATGCTCAAGTGCTGGGAGCATCCCAGAGAGCTTCCACAGGTGCTGTGAAGAGGATTCCTCTGGGCTGATGAATGTAGAGAATGACTTTAAACAGTGTGTGGGTTCAGTATGAAAGGGGAGTAGGCAGTGTTGGACTCCTTTTTCTGCATTTCCAGCACCTTCTTTAGGGGAATTTCTCTGTTGCCATGGTCATTCAGGTCATTCAGGTAGGAAAAGGATTTTTTTTAACTTTTTTTTTTTTTTTTAAATGAGATATCCTGCATTGGTAGCAACAACAATAATATTGTTATGTTTCATGATTTCAAGTTCCTGAAATTGCAAACATTTCACTGGTCTGAAATGTAGATAAATCATAAGGTTTTCATTTCACAGATCAGTAAGGGCTAAGGAAGCCCATCTGCAGCAGAACTAGCAACTGAAAATCTTTCACAGACACTGGACAGCTTTCCTTTGTGGCTACAGGGAAGTTTTATATATGAACATGATAAAAATTTAAATTAATCTGCTGGGACATTACCCTGTATACTGACACTAAAAACACTATTTAAAGAGAACACAATAAAGATCATTACCATCATTACCAGCCTAGCCAAAGCCAAAGCTATGGCTGAAATCACTAATGGTACCATGGTTCGGAAGTTCCTGCTCTAAGCTGACATGTTTTGTTCCACAGCTGCAGAGGGCTGTGGATGTATGCATGGCCACTTACCATGCCCAGCTGATAGTCAGTAACCTGTTACACAATGATGCATTGATTGCTTTGGCTTAAGCAATTGCTTAGACCTCTACAGTGAATTTTGGCTACATTAAAATGACCATCTACCGTGTTTTTTCTCAGCGTAAGTGGAGATTTTTCCTGTCCCACATATGCACAAGGCAGTGGCTGCTTTCCTCCTGCTGTCAAATGGCCACTGGGAATGGATCATCCACTCTGTCATCCCAAAATAAATTCTGCCCGAGTCAGCTGTAAATCAGCGTTGATCTCTGAGGCACAGTGGCTCCATGTTGCTCAGCCTACACTGATACAATGTAGGGCACAGTGCCACAATCCAGCTGTTGAGATATGAATAAACTACCGGGAATAATTTACAGAGAAATTTAAATACTGCTGACTTAGGGGAAATAAAATCACTGAAACACTGAGCGATGCTGGCAGGCTTGAAGCCAAAATCACATTTGCTTTTGTTCTGTTCTGACATGGGGTGTAATTGGGTTACAGCGACAACATTGAAATAATCTTTTTCTAAGGTGAGGAAAACAAAAACATTTCTGACAGTGGTCAGTAGCATGTGAACAACACTAATTGTTCATCAAGAATCAGATAGAATCATAGAATCATAGAATATGCTGAGTTAGAAAGGACCCATCAGAATCATCAAGTCCAACTCCTGGCCCTGCTCACAATATCCCAAGAAGCCCACCATGTGCCTGAGAGCATTGTCCAAATGCTTCTTGAACTCTGTCAGGCTTGGTGCCATGCCCACTTCCCTGGGGAGCCTGTTCCAGTGCCCAGCCACCCTCTGGTGAAAAACTTTTTCCTGATATCCAACCTAAACCTTCCCCAGCTCAGCTTCACGCCAGTTCCTTGAGTCCTGTCGTAGGTTAGGAGAGTAAAGGGAACCTGCCTCTCCGCTTCCCCTCATGAGGATGTTGCAGGCCACTGTGAGGTCTCCCCTCCGTCTCCTCTTCTCCAGGCTGAACAAACTAAGTGTCCTCAGCTGCTCCTGCTACGGCTTCCCCTCCAGACCTTTACCATCTTCATGGCCCTCCTTTGCACACTTTCTAATGGCCTAATGTCTCTTTTATATTGTGGTGCCCAAAACTGCACAAAGTAGTCAAAGTGAGGCTTCACCAGCACAGGATAGAGCAGGACAATCCCCTCCCTGGCCCGGCTGGGGATGCTTTGCCTGATGCCCCCCAGGACATGGTTGGCCCTCCTGCCTGCCAGGGCACTGCTGACTCATATTCAACTTGCCACTGACCAGGACCCCCAGGTCCCTTTCCACAGTGCTGCTCTCCAGCCTCTCATTCCCCAGTCTATACACACATCCAGGGTTGCCCCTGACTGTGACTGTGACTGGCCTTCCAGACACTCGGACAGGCAGTGGTCATTAACTCCAAAAAGTTACTAATAACAAAAAAAAAAATTCCTCTAGAATGAGTGTAGAAATAATTTTTTTCCTTTTTTTTTTTTTTTAACTTTAAGTAATAAAGAAAATATTAAAATATCCAGAATACATAAACTGATGTTTGGTTCACTGAGGGTGATGGGATCCACCAGTGATGGTTTTTCCAAACTTTCTGCGAAAATATGGACTGAAAGCACTTTCCCTCCACTCTGAGGGGTGTGTGGGTAGGGATGGGGCTGTGGCTGGCCCCTCACAGCCCCTCTGGACTGCTCCTTCTGCCTCCCCCATCTCCCTCTCCCAGCAGGGACCATTCCCTGGGCTGCAGCCCTTCAGCTGGGAGCTGTGCAGCACAGACAGCTGGCACAACTCCCTGGGGAAAGCAGGGGAGCAACAGATGGGTGAGACAGAAAATAGTGTTTAGACTGGAAACGAATTTCAGCTCTTCCAAGCCTTTGGACTTTGCAGTGCTAGGAATGGATCTTGAGGACAGTTGCAAATTCTATTTTGGGTTGCCTGGTTTGTGGACTCTTGGTTTTGCCAATAAAACATATCACCAGGCACTGTCTGCAGAAGCCAAGGCAGGTCCAGCTGTAGCACCTCTTGGAGTCAATCCACCACTGCAAGTGACAACTTCCGAGGAGTTCTCTTCGACATTTACTTGGCTCATGCTCTCTTACCACTAACACACTTCTGCTGCCTCCTTGAGAGAAACATGGGACACCAAAATGCCTTTAAATCACCTGTTTCAACCATAAATTTTATTAACAAAGAATGAATTTCTGTCTTTGAGCAGCACTTCTTGTTTCTTCATGGCCCCACCATGCCCTTGGTTCTTCAGCCTGTCAGACTGAGCAGCTCATCCTGGGGTGCCTGGTGGTACTGCTTTTACCCTTGCAAGTACTTGCAGAAGGTGTTGAATTCCTACCTTCTCTGCATGGCTATTATTTATTAATGTATTAGACTTTTGCTCACTATATATTCTTGGAGTTAGCTTGCAGTGAGATATGCAGAAGTTCAGCCTGCTCAGCTAGCCACCAAACGTCAATAAAATGCTGTAACCTGAGGAGGGAGAGAAGTTGCACATTATGGGGCCTGAATCAGTTCACCCGAGACCAAAACTAGTGTATCTTTCCCAGAAGGATTGGAATGGAGATTATCCCAAGAGAACTGGTAGGTGAGGGCAGAATTCATCCTTTTAAGTGTTTAATATCTCAGAGCCGGAAGGCTGTATTTTAAAATGAAAAGATTAAAGTTTAAAGCAGACTAGGAAGGATTCATTTAGATGCTGATCCATTTAGGTGCTAGGAATGCTTTGCTAAGGTGAGAAAGGAGCTGATGGAAAGATGTTGTGTTGTTTTTTCCTAGTAAAATGTTTTGGATTATGTTGTTGTTTTTTTTTTCCAGGACAAATTCTGTATCTCTTTGTAGTGCAAAGTACAGTGTGTCCTCAGGGTGGGAAGGAGAAAGCAACGAGATGAAAAAAAAAGAGCAGTGGGCAGTTACAAGATAAATTTCAAGGTCTTTTGGCACTGGCAAGCCTTAGAGGCAAAAACCCCACTAAATTGCCTTTTGTGTACATCCCAGGAGAATGTTTTCTCCTTTGGCATGTTGAATCTGTGTGTTTACTCATGTATTAAAATTGCTTCTTGGTCTGCAGTGTAAAGATAACGTAAAATGAATCCTAAATACCAGATATAGGTTTTCAGCCTGAGATGCTCTCTAGAGCTATCATCACTTGTGGGCTGTGGTTGTGCTGGGATGTCATGTTTTGTGCTCTGCAGCTTGTGGACAGTGACAAGGCTAAAGGGATTTAGAGGAACTGACCAACAGATGTAGGCCAGGAGACTTCTAGGGAAGCACAAGTAATGAGCAATTGCCAAGGAAGAGAAAAACGGTGCAGAGGGGCAAGATTAAAAATGTAGGTTATCACCTTGCAAAGTTTATCCTACCTTGCTGTGTCAAAAGCTCTGTTAGGGACTGGATTTCATGGGGACTTGGGGACTGACACGAGCAGGTCCCAGACTTTCCTGGAGAACAGGAGGGGGAGCAAGTCACAGCTCTCGGGCAGACAGAAACTGGTTTCATTCCTCAAGGTCACAGAAGCCACTGTGCACTAGATGAAGTTGTTTTACCTCTGTATTCATAGTGCCAACATTACTTGCCTCAGTGGGGTGGAGAGAGGTAAACCTCAGAACACAATGGCACCCAAGGGTGGCTGTCTTTGATGTGGTCCTGCATAACCAAAAGCAACTCATCTTTCCTTGTGATGGTATTACTTGTGAGATCTTTGCCAGTTTACACACCCACAGCCTGGGAGCTCACAGCACTGCAGAAATGAACTTTTGTCCAGGGAGAGCTCTCTGCCTAGTCTGACATGCCATGTTGCTTGTCCCAGAGATGATTTTTCCCCCATTTTTCAGGAGTATAAGTGCTCCTGGAAGTGGCACGGTTGTGTTGACAGCAGCTCTAGTGATCAAAATGGGCTGTGCTGGCAGACACCACCTGGGCTGCATGGCATTTGGGAAGGGAGCAGGGAAAGAGAAGGGTGATTGCTCTTATTGTGGGTAACCTCCTCCTTACCCCATGAGCCAGTGGCTGTATTACTGCAGGGTTTCATTTGTGATTACTGATCTATTATCAGCATTATTAGAAAATCCAGCATAGTTGTTTGTCACCAGATAACATTCATCTCCTACTCAATTTCTGCTTTTGGCTGTCAGGCTTTGGCTGAAATCAGACATTAAGGTGGAAGCACTGGAAGGCAATGGATGATTTCAATTTAGGTTATATAAAGAGACCAGTTGCTCTGCAGAAGCAGACCTCTGTGTGTTTGGTATTGATAGCATTAGTGCAAGGTAATTCATATTCCAAGATTGTAAGCTGGCTCCAGGTTAAATTCTATGTCCTGCAAAGGAAATTACCAAGCCACTGTTTTGTAATAACACAGAACAATCTCTCTTTTTTTAATGAATTTTGAGTACAAGCCTCACACTTCAGGACTATCTCAACAAGGCTCCCTTAATTGAAGTTTGTTAGCACAGGGCGTCCTGGAAATTTCCAGAAAATATTGGCCCTGTAACCTTTGTAAATTTGCACTTCCTAAAGTCTCCTGCAGCAGAACTCTTGGATTTGTGCTGCATGCTGTGTTTACCTGTGTAACTCAGGGAAAGGCAGCATTTGGTATGGTCTGACATCACCCAGGTGAATTGTGAAGATAGCAGAATTAATTTATTGGGTTATTGTTAACACGGTTCTAAGAAAACCCTCCCATCAGAAATGTTACCTCTTGTTGTTTTGGATCCTGCCTCTGTAGAGTGTTTCAGAATTGTGTGAATCACGAGACCGCTGCCAGACTGCATTGAGAGGCTGTACGTGAAGTTACCTCATCTCCCTGTCTGCAAGAAGAAATTGCTGAGGCAAAGTGATTTAAATATGCTTATGGTCAGATATCAGACTGATACCAGAAAGCAAAAAAAGCATAACTTTCAGAAATGTGATTAGAGTCAAGCAGCTTCTTTGAATTATCTTATCTTGAGTTGTGTGGACAATATTTCATACTCATAAGACAGGAAAGTGGAACTGTGAAGCTTCTGGCACGTACTTGTGTCGGGTGACACTTTGTCTATAATTTCAGTTCCCACCTGAGGTTTCTCTCTCATCATGAGCAAGAAAACATCAGGCAGGTGAGCTAACCTTCTGTCTCATATTTGTCAGTCTGTGGAAAGGACATGTAGCATACAGCGGTTCAGTAAGTCTTCATCACCAGTAGGGTTTAAATATTTTGAGCATGGACATGTTGAATAAAGGCAATTTTTCCTTTTGGCACCAGGCTCTGTAGAAGCCAGTGGCTCATTCTGTATGTATGTACATCACTCTTCTGTCCTGTTCTTCCTCTCTTCTGTCATTACTTGTGAGACAGTAGAGATCTTACTCAACTTAGGTGATGCCTCTCACCCACAAATATTTGCATTAAAGTTGAGAGGATTACTGAGCATGCATAAAGATGCCTGCCACTTTCTGGCTTTAAATAGTTGTCAGGTCCCCTTAGCAACTGGTTTTTGCATATGCAACAAAGTGTTTTCCATGAGTGTTAATTGTCAGACATTGATGCCCATGCTGGAGAGTTAACATTGATGCCCTCTTCATGCTGCAGCTGTTACTCAGAGCTTTGCTCACATTATATAATTAGATCAAATGATCCTCTTAGATGTTTCTCTTTAATATTTCCTTGAGGGTAAATAGAAGGATTTACTTGAGAAATAAATTTGTTATTTATTATATATATATATATCAGCTGCCCGTGACATGGTTTGTTCTTACGTCATGGTAAAGACCTCCATTCTGTTGCCAGACAGTTTGATCCAGAGCTTGATTTTGCCAAAAATATCCAGAAAACACTCATTTTCTTAACACTTTTCTCTCTCCATTTTAAGGTAAAACATTCTTTCTTGTCTGTAACTGACGATTGCCTCCTAGAACAGCTGCAGATTTTGTTTAGAGGGTTAGTTAATGAAGGCACGGAGGAAAAAGTATGATGCTATTTCATATTCTCATACTAAGGGGCAATGAAGCATCTGAGGTTTTCAGTCTTGACTTTGAAATGGCTTTGTAATTATGCCTTCTTATGACAGTAGGTTTTAAAGTCTGTTTCTCGCTGGCTGAGTGGGAGAAGGAATCTTGTCATTCATGATGGCTGATAACTCGCTTGCCAGATCAAAATTAAGAATAACCTTTCACCATCAGCTCTAGCACAGCCCTCATCCTTTCTGTCTTCTCAGTGGGTACCAATGAGATTACAGTCAGTTTGCACATGACAACCCAAAAATAACCCCAGCAGTCTGTTAAAATTTAACTCCCCCAAAAGATTACATCCTCACAAGCTCTGCAGCCTAGTGTGGTTCAGCTGATCAATGGGAGGTGAATCATATGCTTTATTTTTCTCAAAGTTTTCAAAAATCTCAATCAGAAAAGAATTCATCTTGTGAACAGGGAATGATGTATCATGGTGTAATATCTGGCACAGATTGCACGGTAAAGTCTTTGCAGGATTAAAGCCCCAGGCCTTCAGAACTGACACGGTAAAATTCAAAACTAATTCTTTCTTCTAATAAAACCTTAGCTAAATCCTGTCTGCTTCCATTTCCTGAGTCTTAATTGCCCTAGTAGGTTTCTCCTATTCTGTACATATCTGTCTGCTGGAAAGCACATAAAACTACAGCATTAGCTAAGGGGCAGCTCAATTTGCCACCTGTATTCCATGCTATTACAATGAAAAGGGTTTTTTTACAATTGTAAGATATCTCTTTAAATTGCTCTTTAAGCTGTCTCCCATTCACCAGAGACAGAGGTACTCAGAATTGGTGGGGTAAAAATTCGGAAGGTGACAACAAATAGGCTGAGGGAAAAAAAAAAAAGATAAAACATCACAGAAAAATAATCAACAACTTTGAACATCTTGAGTTCAGTACACAGTGACAGTATGTTTGGGGCCATCTCCTCCAAAGAGGGAAATCACCAGACATCAGAAGTGCTTAGGTCACTGAAGCATGGAGATTTTCACATGAAAGGGTTTGGCTATAGGCTTTGCTGTCTGACTGTCACCATTTCTCTGTGCCTACTGTCTTTCATCATTGCCCTCTTTCTTTTCTTCCCCTCTTGGGCTCATGCTTTAATCTCTGATCTTTCACTGCTAAAGTCACTGACAGTTTTGCCAGTAATTTCTATAAGCATAAGATCAATCTCTGACTTTTCTTTCACACTGTTTCTTAAGTTTCCAAATGTTTCTTTCTAAGCTTCATTCCCCAAAGTACAGGTGTTCATTTTGTCTATTTTTTTTTTTTTTTTTTTAGTTAAAGAGTAGAAACACTTCACAAAATCTGTTAATAATTTGATTTGCCAGATTTCTTCAAGCATTTTGGGAAATTCTCTTTAGGATAAGGGTGATGATCAAAGTAGTTTAGATCTTTCAGCTCTCCTAGAAGTAGCAAACCGATATCTGTAGGATGTTTAGTTGCCAGAGAATAAATTCAGATACATGTTCACATTCTCACTCCCGCATACAAACCTGCCTCTAAGTAATTTGATATTCATGTTAAAAATAATTAAATAATTTCTGGTTGCTCACATCTAAGCTCTGTGAACAATTCATGCATTTTAAAGTTGCTAAATTAAACCTTCCTGACTCCAGTAATGCTGGTATATCGAGCAGATGTGTTCCGGAGTACTACCCCCTGCCTTGATATCTACTGAATAGCTGCACATAAAGAGGGAAGAACACTCATGTAACACTGTCTATAAATATAACAACCAGCATACGCTCTGGAGATGTTGTGAGGGCTCCAAAGTTAAGTTTAGTTTGAGGTTTTGAGCTCGAATCAGAACTAAAGCTGCCGTAAAAGATGTTATAATGATAGAATATACTTTCCAGATTAAACATCTTCACAACCCTATTTAATTTCCTGTAATATTTTTAGCTCACATGAAAAGATGTTCTCCCTATTCATCAAAAGTTATTTTAAACCTGACAGGGGGAAAATGAAGCTACTGATGTCTGCTTCCTTTATTTAGTACTTTTCACTTGACATCCTGTGCTGTTACATCAGCTTCTTACAGCTGTTGGGGAACCAGGGAGAAGAGCTGGTCAGTAAAATTGTAGGGAGTGTAGGAACATGGAATAAGGACACAGCCTATGCATACTGGACCTGAAGGTATATTAAGTTTGCTGATGATGCTAAACTGGGAGAAGGTGTTCACTCCCTTGAAGGCAGGGAGGCCCTGCAGTGTGACCTCGACAAATTAGAGGACTGGGCAAATCATCAGCCTCCTGAAGTTTAACAAGGGCAGGTGCCAGATTCTGCACATGGGACAGGGCAATCCTGGATCTTTGAACAGACTGGGGAACCAGAGACTGGAAAGCAGTGCTGGGAAAGGGACCTGGGAGTCCTGGTCAGTGGCAAGTTGAACATGAGTCAGCAGTGCCCTGGCAGGCAGGAGGGCCAACCATGTCCTGGTGGGCATCAGGCAAAGCATCGCCAGCTGGTGGAGGGAGAGGACTGTCCTGCTCTGCTCTGCACTGGGGCGGCCTCACCTTGAATATTGTGTGCGGTTTTGGGCACCACAATATAAAAGAGACATTAAGCTATTAGAGAGTGTGCAAAAGAGGGCCACAAAAGTGGTAGAGTCTGGAAGGGAAGCCGTATGAGGAATGGCTGAGGGCACTTGATTTGTTCAGCCTGGAGGAGACTGAGGGGAGACCTCATTGCAGTCTACAGTGTCCTCACAGGAGGAAGCAGACAGACAGGCATGCTCTTTTCTTTCTGATGACCATGACAGGACCCAAGGGAATGTCATGGAGCTGTGTCAGGGGAGGTTTAGGTTGGATATTAGAAAAAGGTTCTTTACTCAGAGAGTGATCAGGCACTGGAACAGGCTCCCCAGGGCAGTGGTCACAGCACCAAGCCTGACAGAGTTCAAGAAGCATTTGGACAATGCTCTCAGGCACATGGTGTGATTATTGGGGTTGTCCTGTGCAGGACCAGGAGTTGGATTCAATGATCTGTATGGGTCCCTATCCCAGTCAGGATATTCCATGATTCTGTGACCTTTCCATGTTCATTTCAGTGGTCTGTCCACTGCATGTGCAGGAGTTACAGCTCCTCAAGCACCTCCATGCTAGACAGTCAGGCTCCAGAATCATTGGAAATGGCTACAAGGACCAACAGTTTCAGTCATATGCAGTCACAGAAAATTAAGCGTTTTCTTCAGATGATATCAGAGATGATCTATTTATGCAGTGCATTCACCAGGACAATGACAAAGTCACCTCTATGATGAGTCTGAATCATTTAAATAAAAAAGGCCTATATTGAAGACCAAGCATCTGAAGATTGAGACACTAATCATTTCCTGCTATAACAAAATAATTCCCAGATAGGCCTAAGAAATAGGCAATGCCTTATGTTCCAGGGAAAAGAAAAGAAAATATCTAGGCCTAAGCCAATACTCAGTGCCAGAGTGCAGTGAAGAGATATCCCTCCCTGATGCCAAATCTGGTTCTTGGCTTAACTCAGACTGTGGAAGTAAGATGTACAAAGTGTGTCATCCTGTGCATCAAAGACTTCCTGGATTTTGTGATATTTCTGTTCAAGCTGTCATTACTTTCCTTAAATGATGGCCTTTGCAGATGTACTGCTTTTAATAAACAAAAAACACAAGTATGGAACAGGTTTCAGTGGGATGTAGAAATACCTGAGCCTGCTTTATCCATGCTACAATGATAAGCAGATTAACTGTGAAAGCATAGGACTTTGTGCCTTCACATTAATTAATTCCTTCTTAGTATGAAAAAATTAACCCATTCTACTTCAGCTACATTTGTCTTAATGCCCTTGATAGATTCATTAATTCTAGCACTTTCATACTAAGACACCCTACAATTAAATTAGATGTACAAAAAAAGTAACCGTAACAGAGAAGAAGATACTCCTGAGAGGATCAGTGCTAACCTGGAGCAACAGGAGACAGTTAACCCAGGATAACTTTGTCATATCTTTTCATTTGATATTGGTTCTCCTGAATGCTGGCAGGTGGAGTGCACAAGCTTGAGTCTTGCCATCTCTCGAGGTCACTGAGGTGCTCTGTGTCCTGTCTTATGCAACAGTGCCCAAGTGGTCTTGAGGTCAAATTCCTCTGCCAGGACACTTCTGTGTCAATCTGTTAGTTCTGTCCACACTGTAGAGGTCCTGAGGCACCTCAAACAGCATGTAGGACTTGAGGGATTACCTGCTCTGCCTCCATTTCAGAATTTCCTCACCAGGCAAGCAAGCTGGTTCGTGGCCTGGAAGAGGCTGAATCCTGTCTTGCAGGAGGAGGGGACTAAGCAGGAAGGAGGACCTGAGGGCACAGGCAAAAGCATACAAACCATACCAATGCATGCTGTCTCTAATAAGTCACTGAGATATTAGAAGTGGTAGCTCCCAAAAGCATAGGCATGTATTTCATATATATCTATGAAATAAATGATGTCCTAGAAAATGTGTCTATACCTAATTTGTTCCTAGCTGAATGAACGAAAACTCATGCATGCAAAAGATTTCTGATCTGATGTATTGCTACTTTACCAATTAGGAACATTAGCTGAAGGAATTGTTAGTGTGACTCCAATCTAGCTAGGTTCCTGTACCATAAAAGCAAGTGGAGAGGAACCAGTAACCCCTGGATTCAACCCTTTTTAAACTATTATTTTTTGCTTCTTCCTTTATCATCCAACTCATGAAATTTGAATCTGTAGGATATCAACTAACTGATAGGGATTGTTGCTAAATCAGCCTATGAAGTCATTGCTGGATCTGATGGCTACAATATAAACCCTGATTTTTAGCTGAAAATGGAAAGATTAATGCTGTAATAAAGGATAAATAGACAGACCTACAATTTATCCCATGCTCTGTAAATTGGGGCACTAACAAAAGCTGTGCTAGAAATAAATAAATAAATAGAAAATCTGAAACAACTTTCAGGAAGTAAATAGACTTTTATATGTGACAGTATCCTCCAACATAAAGAATTTCCACATGTTAAATAATTACAGAAAGAATAAAGCTGACACGAGCTTAAGCACTGGAGCAAGGTTGAAAGATGCAACAGAATTGTACAAGATGGCCATTGCATTATTAATTTCTGCTGTGCTGGCCCAAGGGAAAAGCTGCTCCTGCTTTTGTGCACAGTGGGACATGTCTTGCATAAGGACAATGACTCAAAATTCCTGGCAAAAAAATATTTGTGTCTGAAAGATTTCACACACTTTTGTATTCTTCTGTCCTGTGAAGGAAAGAACACAGTGATCCATGCTGGAAGAAGGAGCACAGGTTCCCTCAAGAGCCTAAAGAATGAAGTATTTCTTAGCCTGCCTCGTAACTCCAATAGTTGGGTGTGCAGAACTTAATTACCTGCTTTCTATTGTGGGCATGTTGAGTCACTTGTGTTAGATAAACATCATCCACAGCCACATTACATCTGTTTAGTGCACACTTCAAGCAGGCACCTTGAGACACATCTAATAACCTTGCAAGCAAGCTGAGTATAACCATGTGCGTATTTTTAAAATGTCACAATGACCAAAATAGTGCCAGTAATTTAATGTGAAGCATTCACCATGAAACCCTTTCAAATTTTCTTCTTGTGAGTAATTAACTTTATCATTAAACTTACCACAGCACCCCCAGACTTGTAATAACTTGAAAACTAATACTTACAAGGTCTCTCCTCTCCCTCCCCTGCCCCCTCCCTCCAAACAAGCCGCCTGAGACCAGCTCCTTCATTTCCTGTTTAAAAAAATAGGAACTACTGTGAGTATAGATCAGAATTCTGAACCTTTTTGGGACTATTGCTGCTGGTAAGCTATGGAAAAATCAATGTGCAATCAGTCATGAGCATCTTGATCAAGACTACTCAGAAAACATCCCTGGAACAGTTAGACCCTATGAGCTAAATAATTAATCAGTGCTGAGAACAACTTCAAGCCATGTTATGCCAGATATAAATGTACAGCCAATGCTGTAGATAGCCAGGGCTAATATCCCTATGTAATCAGAGCACTGAGATACTGGAGGGATCATCTGATTCAGTACCTCTTTCACCCAGGAAAGAGTTACAGCCTAGTGCTCACTTGATACTGTTTTCTGTAGTCACATGGCAAGTATGTCACCCTATCCCTGGAGATGTCTTGGTGGGATGTGGAGGGAGAAAAGCCTGACTTTCCACACACTTTAGATGCCTGTGTCAACCATCACAGTTGTCTGGGAGGTCAGTAAAAGCCTAGACCTGATGTTCATCCCTCTGCATCAGTCCTAATTTCACAGGAAAAGGGAAAAGCTCTATATGTCTGATGCAAACCCATCATCCCAGTATTTGGGACTGGCAGAAGCACTGCAAGTTGTGAGCAGAGCATCAGTATTGCTGCTTTCTGCTCCAGATTTTCTGTTCTGTTCACCAGCATGAGATGAGATTCAATGGATGATTTAGATAATCAGTTCAGGCACCCAAATATCTGTGTGCACAGGTATGAGTTAAATATCTGCTCTCCCACTAATCCAGCTGGTACAGTCTGTGCAGCTCAGGGCTGTTCTGCTCTCTGAGTGAGCTTTGTTGCTGGCTGGTCAGATCTGTCATGCTATACCTGAAAATGGATTTAACTCTCCACTCTTACACATTAATTATTAGGCTGCTCTGTGCATTGATGCCACAACAGAAGGAGGTGGCAAAGCTTGAATTAGGAATAGGAATTCCTGTTCCCATGAATGCAAAGTAAGAACAGAAAACTTATGTCAAGGCTGTGTCCCACTGTGCCCAGAACTCCTCTGTTACAGAGGAGTTAAAAACAGTTAAAAACAGTTAAAAACAGCTATTCCATTTAGGAGAGACCCAAAGATTCATGTATTTTGAGGACACAAACATCTGAGTCCCAACAGAGTTGTTAGCAGAGATTAAACTGCTTTGCTAGATTGCATTCTGCAGTCAGAACTTCTCATTCCTGCAAACTGGGCTTTATTTTTCTAAATGGACTTTACATATGCTGTATTCTGTGTCATTTCTATTTACTTATTTGACTCAATAGAGCTATTTCTTCAAAGAAAAACAAATAATAATGTTCCCTTCCACATTGCCATTTTTTCCTGAAGGTTTGATAGAATTGTCTTTGTTTGAATCTGTCGGGTTGAATGGGGATAATATAATCTGAGATATTAATGAGTCAGTTGAGCAAAAGGGCCATCATACATTGTGTTGAAAAGCATTGTTGCAGGTGCTGGTGAAGCACTTCAGGAATAAAATTGGACAGGTCTGGAAAATGCTGATAACCTCCAACGACGACTTCAACTTTGGACTTCAAATGACATATCACATGCTTACAGATGATTGTTCTGAATTCTGAATGCTGATTAATTGCTTATGGCAATGCAAAACAGCATAAATACTTTAAAACAGCATCAAATTTACATAGGTACAAATACCGTGTGCTATTGTTACTGCCCTGTTGTGTAAATCAGACTTCTGTGGATACAATGACCTCCAAAGAGCTTACCCACCGTTCACCTTCGAGGAGGGCGTGATTCATTTGCCATGCTGACACAACTCATCAGTTACTAATGAATGTGAACTGGAGATGAAAAAGAAGCACAGACAACTTGTCTGTACCACACACTTCGGCTGTTCCTGTGTTGGCCTCAGTGGCTCCATTAGCACCATGGACCTGCAGCTGCAGACCCTTCAGAGTTCTCTCCTATGGAGGTACAGATCTTACAGAAATCCAACATGACACAGCCTCTGTAAGCACCTTTGGTGAATCATTTTAAAGTTATTGACTTATATTCTCATTAGTTCAATGGCAATATATTGAAAAAATCGCTTTATTATAAAAGGATTTGCCTCTGCACAATTGATCATCACCCTCACATTTCTATCCAGACCACATATCTTGTTATGTGTTAAACCATCAAAGCAACAGCTTTTTAGGCTTGAAATCCACTTTCTGTCCCTCTTCTGTCTTCCCACCAAATTATTTAAAAAAACCCCAGTGTTCATACAGAACTACCAGGGAAGAGAAGCCCTCAAACACATTTTGAAAGGCAGGTAATAACATGCACAAGACCTGTGGCAGTGGTTTGATTGGTGTGAGGCTGAGTTACAGGGAGTGGTTTCATTTCTGCACTGAGAGAAAGGGCCTGGCAGCGAGCATTCAGCCATCTGGGGAAGGTGTGATTGGGAGACTATGATGCTCAGGTTAACATCCAAAAGGCACCCAAAAATTGTACCAGGTAGTCCCTCATTATCAGATAAAAGCCCATCCCTTGCAATCAGACTGAGATAGGACTCCTATAGTGATATGTTTAAAAATGGCTAATTTCACTTGATATCTGAAATAATCTGGAGCCTCTGAGACATTCCCAGTTCTGTTCTAGAGAGATATTTTAGAATATTCTACATTCAGTGGCCTTTCCCTGGCCTCCAACTAATGCCATTTTCTGGGGTGCTGGAAATGGGCCAGAGCTGTGAATCCTTTTTGCCTGACTGATCATCAGTGCCAAACTACAGCCTGCTTATCTATGGAGCACAAAGGAAAAACGAAGAGTCTGGTGTAAGAAAAGGTTTATAGGAACAGGATCAAGTCAAATTAGATTAAAAATATGGTTTAATTTGCAGGGAAACTGGGTCTATTAACACAGTATTCTGTCTGTGTCGATTTGTGTATTCCAAGAGAAAGCATTCCTCCTCACCACCACCGTTCATTATATCCACAGCTCCTGTAATGTGAGTTTAGACTTGTGCATCTTTTAGCACAAATCCTTTCTCCTCTTTTTCTCTCTCTGTGGATAAAGGGAGAGCAGCTCATCTGCTTTGCATTCTGCACGGTAAGAAATCCTTCCCTGACTGATTGGTGTGAGCTTGTTCTGCAGTACCACTGGGTCTGTGAATGGGTCATAGTCTACAGACCAGATTGTTAAGGAAAGCTGATGTGCAGTGTTGTCACGCTGGCTAAGATGCAGTAATGACTCTGCACTCTTCACTTATATAAAAATTAGAAACATTTCAGATAGTCCTCATGAATTAAAAACACCCAACAACTGGATTGTTCAAAGATCTGAGACCTTTGTCTGATTTTCCCCAGTGCAGGCCATGGTTAAACACTGTGTGGAAAAGAACTCTTCCATTCTAGCTGTAATAATTCATGCTTTTAGCTGGAAAAGTCCTGAGTCAGGTGGCCTGTGTCACAGCCACATATATGACCACCTCAGGTGCAAAATGAAAGAGCTCTCCATGGAGTTAATGCCAGAAAATCTAGAAATCCTGCTTAATCTGAGAGAACTGAGCCATATATTTGGCTCCTCAGGAGCTTCATTATGAGGACGCCCTTCATTGCCCGTAATGGAAAACCCATTAAACTGTTACCTGGACTGGAGAGTACTGGCAGTGTTGTGGGGTGCAGGTCATGTGCAGCCATGCAACTCTTCCTTGCACAGCTGCAAATCTTCGACCATGCTAAAGTATCCACTGGGAATGGATATTGCATGCAATTTTTCTCCTGAATATCCCACTCCATTTGGAAACTGAGATCATTGCATGAAGTGCTCATGTTCACACGTAAAGGTGTGTGATGGAGTTTGAGAAGGCACATGCAAAGAAGATACAGTCCCAACTGGAAATGTTTTTTTCACTTGGCAATTCCACCTGGCTGAAAGTGCTATGTTAGATTGAAAGTATTGGCATTTTTGAAAGGTTTTTTTTTTTTTGCAATGTGTGGTCAAAAATAGAAAAAAACCCGCTACTATCAAAACTTCCAAACTGATTGAAATCTTGGATAAAGAGTAAGGATTCACTGTAAGAATCTGTCTGGGCACAAAATTAATATTGTAAATTCCCTACCTAGAAACTCTGTATTAGACACTACAGAGGTTATTTGTGGACAGTGCTGCCTTCATATTAGAAATTCACTTTCAGCTATATCACCTTTGTAGGACCTAAAATATTTGATGTGAGTGCCTGTGGAAAAAGGGAATTTGGTCAAGTCCTGGAAAGGGTGGGTGTGCTCTTTGACTGTGTTTTTTTTTATGGTTGGTTGTTTTTTGTCTGTCTGCTACAGTCTTTTGATTTTCATCGATTTAAAATGGGAAGGTAGAAAATATCGACGACAGTGTTTTCAGTCAGGGCAAAAGGCACAACAGTAGTTTCAGATGTTTCTCTAATTTCCTTCTTTTGGAGCTTTCTAAAAATTTACTCAGAGGATATAACTCATTCCTCTCCTCTTTTCTAAAGAAATGTGATGACGAACTTGAAGTTGGATAGGGAGAGGGAACCCCAGGCCAGAGGCTTTCCCTTTACCTCTTGCTCCAGGGGTGAGAGTGCTCTCCCCCTCCCCCCCACCATGTGGGTCCCATGGCCCTGGCAGAGAGCACAGGAGACGCAGCAGCTGGCAGGG